>OY720666.1:0-1200000 GCA_963170745.1 Phymatocera aterrima | reverse complement strand
TCAGCTCAGCTCAGTTCAGCTGCGAAGATGTCCGCCTTTATAACCCGTAAAAAGGAGTTCCGCCGGCGGAGGATATCCACGTTCGACCCACTGTGCTGTACACCAACTCTCACCGTTTTTTCTCGTCAAAGTTCAGCCGATCGGTCAACGGGCCCCGAAAGGCGGGTCTGAATTCTGCCATAAAATAAACCTCGCGGTACCCCCAAATCCGATCTCTTGTCTTCTCTCTCGTGCTTCGTCTATCTCCGGACGAGCCGGAGAGGAGGAGGAGGAGGAGGAAAGGAGGCTATCCAGGAAGTTTGAGAGCTGGATAAAAGTACGAGAGGAAGGGATCCCCGTACCTTCTCCCAAAATTTACGATTGCTGCCAATTAACCTTCCTCATACATTCTCGGTTCGCCAGGCCGAACGGAATTCAGAAAACTCGGAATACAGCGCTCGGACTCCGATGCCTGTATACCCACCTGAAATTATAGGCAGTATCAAGAATCTTGTAATAGATGGGGAAGAGGAAAAAGGATAAAGGGTGTAAGATAATATATCTATCCCAGGTAGAAGACCTGCCCAGCGCCTGCTATAGATATAGTGGAGTGAGTGAGTGAGTTAAGGGCTGATGGGTTAAGTCCTAGTGCGCGAAAAGCCAGAATTCTTCCTAATTCCTCTTAAAAGAAAGGCTATAGCCGAGCAAGTGGCTATAATTTAGCACCCATTCCCATTCCCATCTCCATCTCCCTCTCAACCTTCACCGTTGAAACATCCCGAACCTCCCCTCCGGCCCTCTCCCTCCTCTCCGCTGCCCCGTTGCCCTTCTCGACATAATTAATCACCCCATAGCGCCCACTGGACAAGACAACGGTAGTATATGCTATATGGCGTACGGAAATGCCAACATATAAATGTGTTTTCTAATTTATTGTGTACTGGAGGTATTAGGTGGACAGTTTGTCTTTGTCCACCTCATTTTCCACCTCTCTACATTACACAACGGCAATTCATTACACTAACGAACGCAGTCTGCTGCAGTCTGTAACGTTTTCCCAAAATTCTACTTTCTCCTTCCTTCCGCAAGGTCAAGGAAACGCTTTAACAAATTGTTCAAGCGGGATCTGTACCGCGGTGAATTCACTACTTCGCTGTAAATTTTCCCGCTACCTGCACCGCTCCTCCGCTCTGCTCTCGTTGGCTCCCAGCTTTCGCTCCCCTGCTCTGCAGCAGAAGCTCTCCCACCGCCGAACGGTGCTTGCGGGGCGATGCGTTTGAGCCGATTCTGGGTGCCGGAGCATAAATTTATGTAGGCCCCCTCCCCCGTTTACCCGTCTAGTAGTGGCATCTATCCACGTTGTGTAAAGCCGGATTCACGAGTGACCGAAGTAACGGTTGCAAATTTTCATGTAAATTTTCCAAAGCCAAGCTCGAAACGATTTTGCGCAAGCTGTGCCTGGCCGTTGCCGGTGCGAGCGGGTGCCGCGAGACCACCGAAATGCAGATTTAATCTCCAGTCGAATTCGTATACCTACGCTATGCCGATCAACGGAAGGTATTCGAATTGGGAAAAGATTGTGAGATCAACAGCAGTTCGGCAAGAGAAGAGAGGTCGAGCTTTCGAGGTTACGAAATAATGAGCACGTTATTCTACGCGGAGAAATTGAGACTTGGTACGAAACTTCGACGAACGAGTCGCGAATTCGTGTGTATGTAATGCGAGAGGCGCGAGGGAGAGAGTAAAAAGGATTTCGTCTCAATTTCGGCCGAAGCCCGAGGTAATCTATGACTACGTTTTCGTCATATTTTCGTGAGAACAAAAAATGGGAATTGCGTGAGTGAGAAACGCCGCAATATGTTAGGCTTACAAGCACATTTCCACACACGCGAACGCACGCACACACCACACACGCACGCACGCATGACGGAGACGTTTTCGCAGGCGCAAGGCACACACCCAGCGAGTAATCTTACGGTCCTTTTACCGCCGCGCTCTGACACTCGTCGCTGTATTACCTCTTTATTGGCGTTGTAACTAATTCTGGTAACGCTTGATGCCTGATACTTTGGTACTTCCGGTAGTTAAATCGACGCAAAGTACATACCTGTAGCTATGTACCCCGTGGGTAGTGCGAGGGATGGAGGAGATTATGTTCGAAACTTTTTAAGCTTCTTGTAATAACTAATTAGCAAAATATTTCCAGGATGAGTTTTCCAAATTTCGTTTTCAGACGAGAGAGAGCAAGAGAGAGAGAGAGAGAGGGAGAGGGAGAGAGAAATGCAGTCATTTCGCGCTGGGATTTACATCCACTGAGGACGTCGAGAGAACTTTCGCAGAAGTCGATAGAATTTCATGGCTGTGTAATACAACGTGAAGAAAACAGGAAATTATCTGAGCAAAATCAGAAAGTACGCAGAGTTAAGGCAATTCTAGGAGTAATGAGCAAATGCAATACAAAATGCAAAGTATTTGCGATCAGGGCAATTACAATTCAGACAATTCAGACAAGTGAGAGAGAGAGAGAGAGAGGAAGAGAGTGAGAGAGTGAGACAGAAAGAACCGAAATAAAACCTGAATCAACGGAACAGGAAAAGGTCGATGGAAATGTCTTCAAAATGATTTGACAAACAGAGATGAAATCATGGAAAGTACTTTGGAATAAAGATCTACATTATATGTAGTTTTTTTGTTTTTTTTTTGTTTTTACTTTTGTACAACGAGCTTCGTTAATAAACCGCTTCAACAAACTCTCACCACAAGTGTATATACATATATATAAATATGTATGTATGTATGTTACGACAGTGCCAAAGAGAACTCTCACTCGCACTCGACGATCCGTGAAAAAAAAAAAGGAACGGGAAGGAAAACGTGGATGATCAATTTGCGAGCTTTAATTGAACTGATATATCATTTGAGGGGTAATTTTTGTTTCGTTTTTTACAGGAAAAGCGAAGGGAGAAGCTCTGCATTGTACGTACGAATGTATGTACAAAGGCTGTGTGTACAGGATAGGTGATACATATATTTGTACACGTATACATATACGAGAATGAATACGGAATGACGGAAGCAAAATTTGCTTCGAAAATGAAACATGAAAAGAGGAGAGAGAAAATAACCACGAAACACGAAATCGCTTCGGAAAACAAATATTCAAAGCTTTTTATACGTACGTACACACGCGCGCCACCGCGTGTCATTTTCCCCATACCTGCGGGTGAGGGTAGATATTTTGAAAAAAGTAGAAAGTAGATGGGCCGAAACTTCGAATTTGGAAGATATAAATTCCAAGGTGGCGATAGATCCAGAGAGCGATATTTTCATTTTTCATGTATAGCTGAATCGAATGACTGTTTCATCGGGAGTTCACCCTGTTCACCCGAACGCGCTTTTATCCGATAGCGTTTTTTCAGATAGTTTACATTCCGAGCGAACGGAGATTGACAAAATTTGGAAAATTCTGGTCATTCGAATCAAAAATTCAGAGCGGCTTACGTTTCTATCAGCCAATGAACCGGAGGAAACAAGATCGAAACTACACGTTCGGAGAAGGTCGAACTTCGATGAGCGAAATGTCGAAAGACCGGAATTCCGAAAGTCCAAAATTCCGACAAGTGAGAAGTGATCGATTATTTTTTCGCTTTCTTGTCCCATCTATTCCAACGGGCTTCGGAATTCTCACCTTTCGAGATTTCGGTCCTTCGTTCAAATGGATTCGGATTCGTTAACTTTCTCAATAAGCTCGATTCAGAATTTCGAATCGACGCAGCATCTCGAGCGCTCGATATTTTGACCAATCGCATATTCCACCGCTCGCAGTTTCGCCCACTCTGAGCAATAATTCTCGGTATATACATATTTCTGTGCTCTGAATTTCCTGTTTCTACTCGATAGCCTTTCGTCATCATGACCTTCCTATGTTCTGCACTTTCGGTAATAATTGCTTTTCGGAATCCCGGCCAGTCCATTCTTTGGTCTTTCGCAATTTCAAACCCCACCACATACCTGTGTCGGGTACGGATATCTCGTATGGGTAGACATAACGCCAAACAATACGTATTAGGTATATTAAACCGATTTTTAGTGGATCATAAAACTCTCTAATACACCTTTGCTAATTCATTTTTATCACGATTATCCTGAATGACCGCGATATACGACGCGTCGAAGGTATAAACGGAGACTATTTTCTCTCACTGTGGGGTATACAGGTATTACACCGTAGGAAACGAATCCGTAGCGCCCGTTCTATACCATTTTTATGCCATGCCTCAATAAACGTATGAATATATACCTGCACGCTACTGTTATACATATATCTATGAATATACTAGAATTGAATCTAAACGAATAATTCGAATTTTCGAATATCCGAACTATTCGAATTGTTCAAACGTTTGAGATATTCGAATTATTCGAATATGAAAGAGGCAACTGCGGCTGCAGTGAGAAATTTCGTACGTCTCTGCGTCTCGATCAGCTTCTAATAAATTGTCAAGTGAATGAAAAATCCATAACGTGTATCTCACGCACCGGAATTGCTTTCAAAAATATGAGAGATCGGTATCGGTTATATTTTATTCGAAATCATCTCTCGAACTCCGCATTCAACGACGAAAATTAGCTAAGAATTTGGAAAACTCGAATTAGTCCGGAAGAAGATATATCTACATAAATTATTTGATGGACGGATCGAATGATACCGATAGTTTCCGTTGTTCAGATAGTTCGGAACGCTGGAAAATTCGAATACCTCGACTCAAATTCCTAAGCGAATTATCCGAAATTTCGAATATTCGCAAAGCCTTAAAACATACCTGTACAAATGAAACGTGCCGCGATCTCGCCCGACCGGACCCCGCCACGCGGACACTCCGACTGTTATACATGACACTTCTACAATTCACACCGATACGTAGACGCGATTAGATAATTTTCACACCTTTTCTAACTCACGTTCGGTGAACAATTTTTTCACCGCGAATGCGAACCGTCGTCACTCTCTTCTCTCCTCTGTAACTTCTCCACAATTCGGGGGAATTTTTTACAAATTAACCGATCGATATCGCAATCCGATTTGTACCCCTTTTCGCTAATCCATTCAACAGGAATACCACTCCCGTACTCCCCTCGTCGAGGGTACGATCGACCCCATCCAGAACGGAACCGAAAATAGAACAAGAAGAGAAAATCATTAAAAGACTCTCCAAAGACTGGAGAGAGAGGCTTGTGCGGTTCTCGGTGCAGAGAAGTACGTTGCGGTGTATTTTTAAGCGAGAAAATACTGGGCTTAGGTAGTAAATTTTCGCTCGCAGTCGGCCTCGCTCCTCTTGGGTCCATTTCATGGCCAGCAGAAGACAGCTGGGCAGGTTAGGCAACGGCAATGGCTACGGCATCGAGAACGGGAATGGGAACGGGAACGTGAACGTAAACGGGAACGGTATTGGCGGTGGTGGCTATAGGCAGCCGTGCAGGAATGGCAGAGGAGTCCCGTCAGAAGAACGGTTAGATATACAGTTCGGCCCACTCAAGGGGATTCCCCTGCCAAAGTTATACGTCTATCCCTCGCGAGCTCACACGCCCATCCACCAGCCCCGGCCTGAGCAACGAACGAACTGAACTGAACTGAACTGAACTGAACTGAGCTGAACCTAACCTCACCTAACCTAACCTAACCGACCCAAACCTCTCGCGAGCACCCTAACCGGAAGAGAGCTTTATTAGAGGCTGCTCTCACATTCCCACTACCTCGTGCGCGTCTCGTGTTCGGTGGCAGAAGAGGGATATACTCCCGCGACTTTGTTTCCACGGTATCATCCTGGCTCATTCCCTGAATCAATTCTAATAAATGTTATCGATAAGTTTCAGGTCCATCTGCGGCACAACCGCGACTATTGCGTCGCCATAAACCTGCCGGATTAACGATCAGTAGGTATAGGTATGTATGTACGTATAATAGTTGGGATCGCGATCAATCGGGATGTAACAGGTTTCTGAATGTCCGGAAAACTTGGATCCCAGGACTCTTCGTATAGGTGCGTCCACGTCTTATCCCGTCTTCCGTCTTTCTCGCTTAGGTCGTGCGGCGCAAAAGTTTTTCTACTCTAGTTCATCGATATCCTATATAATACCCTTTAATCTTCTCCGTAAGCTCGAGTATAATAATCAGCCCATACAGACAGGATCGCAACACAGCGTTGCGCGGTATCGCCGATCTCGGAAGCTGTGAACTTCAACTATATGTCATTATTTTTCACGTACAATATGCAATATGCAGGGGAATCGATCAATTGAAGCCTTCGGATCGGCTACCACTTCGAGAATCTGCTGTTCGAGAATTTCGGGAAGAGATTATAGAGTGACGAATAACTTCCAAAGATCGTTTCGGTCCCAGCGTACGCGTATCGGAAGTATGGAACAGCGTGAAAACGGTTGACGAAAGAGCAGAGACAACTTTTGGTTCGAGAATCGCTCAGCAGGAGGTTGAGTCACAGGCACCCTTAATTTGAGATTTTTGTTCACAGGGACGAATTGAATCGTTTGAAACGAAAGGGGTTTCCATTCCCGGTCAATTATCGCGGTATCTTATTCCGGGATACTTTTCATATCAGCTTGTGAAGTGCAGGTACCGGCTCGTGAAACGGGTAACACGAGGTTCTCGGCTCTACAGTTCCAGTCTTTCAAAACTGCGCTACACTCTCGAGGTCGGTCTGAAGTCAAGGTTTTCAATTACTAGTTACCAACTAACGTATAACCCAGTTATGATACTCAAGGAATGAAATAAGGGGGCATGCAAAGATGCAGCCTCGCCGCGCTATTGAGACGCATCTACATGGTCGGACTCCTCCTCGTCCACGGTGTATCACATCGCGCAATCGAGTCCATTGCACATACAGACGCATACGTGCTACTGCGGGATACTTGAAAAGTTACTTGTTATTGAAAGGAGCTTTCTACTCTCCGTATTCCCGTCGTAGTATTTATCCGCTTGCGTATACATGCGCATCGCTGACTCGGCGGTACTGCAGGTCGCATGGCTCCGGGTCTACACGCCTATACCTATCTACCTGCGTATCGTAACGCTTTCAGTTCGTAGGCAAAGGTATACAGCCAGGTGAATAAATGATGAGTGTGGATATATAAATATAGTATATATATATATGTACTGTATCTATCTATCTGTCTATCTGTATCTTTATTTCGTTAAGGGTAATGCATACTGCGAACCAGACTTCATCCACCATTCAAGGCATTCATGGCTATTCGTGGCTTTTTCGCTGCTACTGCAGATCCTGTAAAATAATCATGCACGTGTCCTCGTTCAAGTTTTCATTCGTCTTTTCATAAATTTTCTCCGTGCGCGCGCGCGTGTGTGTGTTTGTGTGTGTTTTATGTTTTTATTTTGTTCTTGCTTCTCTACTCTGCGGGGCAGATAGGATACATAGAGATAATATAATTATCCATCATCGTCATCGTCATCGTAATTTCACGTTAATTGGGGAGCAGGCATAGCCATGTAATGCTCCACTTTCTGAATTCACGGCACTGCATGCAGGATCGATATATTCATATAACAGAATTTGAGAAATGGAAAAATTGGACAGGCGATGGTAGGACGGGGCCGGGAGGCGCAATTACTCGGGAGTAAATAAAAAAGAACTTGCGGTGAATTTTGAACGTGAAACAAATTGGGATACTGGGAGTTTTGAAAAACTATTTAACGAGCGTGTGCGGCCCGTGGCTGATAATTTTACCTCGAAACCGTTGTAGGTTGTACGCGGACGGGTAGGTATATTACTTTCGAAAGTAAATTAATACCCGGCGCGTCTGAATGTATGGCGATGATGATGATTAATAATATTCCCACGTTGCTCGGGATCGGAGCTAATGTGAAAATTCGTTCGCGATATGATTTTCGAGGGGGTGCTTCTCCCCGAGCCGCACCGGGGGGAGGAGAATTCTTTCTCGCGTCCGCCGTCCTATATGCGAACTGAGACCCGCGTCGGTTTAATTGCGAATAAAGCAGGGTGGGAAAAGAAGCCCGGCGATGGGGAGAGTGCGAGAAAGGCGGATAGATTTTCTCGATAAATCAACCCGCGAAGAAGAAGTTTTTTTATTTTCTACACTCCGGAAGCGAATTTCAGATCTACCTCGTATTGCCGGAGGAGCGTTTTTGTCTTTACTTCCCGTGCTTTTTTTACAAATCACTCGGATTCCGGCGAGCTTATGTATTACTGTATCGCTTCCCTCATACCTCAGCCCCTAACTCGAGCGATTCATACCGTTTGAGACGTTCTCAAGATCTGTCCGCGTGAACGTGACGCATCCCGACCGAAGTAACCACCTCGCTCGGTCATCCCGTGAACTGTCAGCCATAGATTCTGGACTCTCGCTTGGTCGCGATCTGACCGATCCGCGGCTAACCGGTGATCTAAAAGGTATTCGGTTCTTTGATCAATAACGGCCTAGTCCCCAGGGACTGACCTCGGCGATTGATTCTTAACCGAAATGTTTGACCTGCGTGAAAAGATCACATAGGGAGAGAGAAAAAAAAAAGGAAAGAAGAAAGAAGCACTATACCCTCAATTCCATCCTCCCTCTTGAGTAGCGCCGAGAACTGATGCTGGCAGGTAAAGATGGCCGCTTTATGTATACCCTTTCGCCAAAATCTGTCCTCCTCCCTCTCCTCTTTCTCTTTCTTCTCCTCCTCCTCCCCTTTATCGCGGTTAGATCTGACCGAGTTCTTGCAGGGTCTTTTGGGTAAGCCACACGGTTGAGCGGTGTAGACCGAGACCGTGGACTCGAACTACAGAGACCAGGGGAGCTTTCTGAAAGGGATTTCTTCGAGGAGCCCGTCGCGCCGCGTCGCATCGCCCGGTCTGAGCCGGGGGCAAGATAACCAGGACCAATTATGAAACTCTCTCGATTCGGGTTATCAGTGTTTCCGTTGGATTCCTTGTCCGAGCTTTTTCGGAACGGTGTGATTTTTCGGGAATCGGTTGAACCGAGAAGAGAAAAGGCGAGGACGAAGGTGCCGCTACCGCCAGACCGCGTCGACGAATATTTATAATATATTCGTAAGCGGTATAGCGTAAGCCGGCAAAGCAGTGGATGAGCACCGAAACTGTAATAAAGCCATTGTTTTTTGAGTCCCGCAAGTTCGGCTGAGCAGAGTTTTTATTAAACAGAAGAATGTAAAGTTGCTTTCCAGCTGATTTATATTCCAGCTTGAAATCTCCACCGGTAACAGCACGCCCGAGGATAGGATTAAACGGGGTTTCACATCAATGTAGGTACCCGCCAACTCCCTCCGAACACAGACTGGATTTCGAGCCGAAATTCTGACCATGTTTCACCGGCTATTAAGACAAGCTTTGGGGACCCTCCGAACGCCAGTTATACCGAACCGTTTGCTGACACGGTAATGGAGACAGGCAGCAGCAGCAGCAGCAGCGACAGCAGCGGTCCTATTGCCAAGAGATCGCACCGTATAACAATTTCATCTAGCAATAGTCACCGCGTTTCGTGTTACAGAGTCACTCAATACTACTACAATCGATCAGCTCGTTGTATCCACGTTTATAGTCGGACGGACAGTTTCGGTTGGACGATATTCACACGTAGTAGCAAGAAATGTTCGCGAGGCGACCTTCCGATCGACCAGCTCTTTTCCGTTTCATTTTCTAGGCGAAGAAGACAAAAATTTGGAGAATATGGTTCCGGAAGTTCGGCCTCTTTTCCGACCGCCCTCGCCGCACCGAAGGGAACGAGACGAGAGCAACCCCTCAAACGACGATGTAGACTTTTGATCTCGACCAGTATACTACATGTGTATATAGTGCATGCTACTGCCAAGGCTTTTATACCCCGAGTTACAATTTAATCATCAGTTTAAAGCCCCGCGGACACAGCATGGTAGGAATTAAGTGATAGTCAGTTTTTTTCATTTACGAGGTAAAAATGCAAATTAACTTGGGTAGTAATATACACGCAGGGGTTGCGGAGGAGGAGGGGGAGGGGGGCGGGGGTTGGTTTGTGATTTATCGATGCTTCTGCAGCTTTTGTACAGTTCCGTTGAAATCCCGGGGCCGGCTGCTCCGACTGCGGCTCCGGCTACAGGATCATTCAGCTCCGTTCGCCATTTATGCGCGGTGTCGTGAAGAGGTACTGTTGCACTTTCTAATAAAACCATGTAACCTTGTTGCGAGAGGGGGCGGAAAGGCAGAGCGACGTTCCTTCTCGACGGGTGGAAACCATCGATAACAAAATTCTAATAACAATGTAATTTAAACTTTGGCATGAAAGCTACTTTCCTCTGCCCCCCTTCTCCTCTCGTTTTGCACCTCGACGCTTCGTCTGCTCTCTCACTTTCTATCTTCCTCTCTCGCTCTCTCTCTCTCTTCACCTTTTTACACAATAGAATAGCACCCGACCAGCCAGCCAGCCAGCCAGCCAACCAACCAACCAGCCCGGCTGTTAACTGTTCATATTCACGATAAACTCTGGAAATACATTAGTTGGACGTACAACTTTCCTCTCATACTCTTTTCATCATTCTCCATTTTTCTATTATCTTTTTTGTTCATCGTAGTTTAATGAAGTCACGATTATTTCTCAAGATCTACCGCGGACAGTGGAGATTCTTGTACCATCAAACATCCCGAAATCTGCACTGTTTCTTCTTCTTTTTCTTGTTCGCCGTGAGTCTCCTTCCACAGTTTTGGACTCGCCATATAGTTTCACTTTAATTGCCGCGTTACGTAAAGTAGTAAGTTTTTAACTCCTCGCTGCAGCTGCTCCGGACCTTTCTACGGAGCATGTTGTTTCGAGGCTAGAAGGTGCCCATTGTGTTCAAAAACCGTTACCTTCCAGCTCTGACAACAATGAAAATACAGTACGCGGTAGGTGTTCTATTCGTATGAACAAAAATTACACCCCACCGCCATTTTGTCAAAATTCAATGCATCAAAAATCCGTCACGACAGAAGATGTCGATTGATATTTGCTTCGGGAATCTTTGAAATTTTTCTATTCAAATGCAGTCGTTCGCCGAGAATCGCGTCCACCGCGAATTGCTCCGCCATTCGCTTAACCACGGAGCATATGCCGAGTGGAAGAATGAACCGGAGATCTATTCCCGCGTAGAGAAAAAACCAAATATCATTATCTCCAATTCTTCCGCTTCCGAATAAATTATGGGGCAATTTTCCAACCTGAATGAAAAACCCTCCGCGTCGTAATTGTCACAACGGGGAAAAATTGTCTCAACCGCATCTATAATCGTAGAAATGCCGAATAAATGATATCATCCCGTGGTGTAAATATGGCCGAGAAACTTGCGCAAGGTGTGGGCTAGATGGTTGGCTGGTTTAATAACTTGGTACCTGAAGTTTGAGCGGAAACTTGCAGCACGTTATTCCTACACAGTAGCGTCTCGGCGCGGCGTTCGCCGGGATATGAGGGACGCGGGATGCGAGGGGGCCCCGACGTCGTATTAATATTAGTCTCAGATTAGCACCGCTTTAACTACGGCTTCCTCGGTGATAAACGACCCAGGAAAGACTCTTCGGGGGTGAGAAAATCCTCGGTTGGTACGTAGCCAGGGAGGCAGGTACGGGTGGATGTCGGTTGGTAGGTAGCAGGAGACCGTGAATTCTCTTCACTCTAATAAGTGCGTCTATAAACGGCGAGACGCGATAGAATAGATTGAGCAGAGAAGACGGATCGCGAGGGGAAGGCGTCCGACTTTCATCCCCTCGTCTTGGTCCTCATCCTCATCCTCATCTTGTCTTTCGCGTTCCAATTCCTCGCGGTCGCATTGCTACTGGCAATGTGAAAGTCTTTAATATCGAACCACCTAGCCAGTGCAAACTGCGTCCTCCGACCCTTCCGCCTTTCCTTCTCTAACCAGAATGGAAAATTTTCTTAGCTCCATGCAGGAATGAGTTCGCCTCCATTCCCCCGGGGGCTAAAACCGCACCTTCTGTACCCAAGATCTTATCGGCGGAGGGCACATCAACCCTGGAACAAGAGGTCTGTGTACATATTTATAACCGCACAGTTTGCTTTCGCTTCCGTAAACCGGACGCACGTACTTATTTTTCTTCTTCTCCTTCCGTTTACTTTTCTCCGCGCATACGTATCATATAAAATGTCTTCAGGATTCACCTGCGATCAAGTTCTCCACTCTATTTTCAGCATTTCCCTCCGCCACCAGGCTCGTATTCTCAGTTGGTAACGCCACGCTACCAAAAAGCACGCTTTCAATTACTAAATTATTTTTCCCCACCATGTGGAACATCAATCAACATTGCGCAGAGCGACATCTCCGAACTCGCGTTCATCCGATCGCGGTCAGGTTAGGTGGGAGAAACAAAAAAAAAAAAATTTCCAAAAGCTTCGACGATCTAGCCGCCACATTAATTATGCCTCAACGGATCTGCGAGTCGACGAACGTTTCCGATGGTATTAGTATTTTCTTGTGATTCGTCGGCGAAACAAAATTCGCTTGTGAGAGTCACACGCCGTGCTCGTTGCGATGGTGTTTGTTCGCGGCGCGGGTGTGCTGGCCGGGATAAACCTGCGGCGTGATCTCATCTGCTAAAATCTTGAGATCCGTAGCGGGGCAGGTAGTTGGGGGGTAATATTTCCCCGGCGGAAGTCAGGGAAGCAGTAAAGTCCCGGCATGATAATTTACTGTGAAACCCGTATATACATGTTGTAGATACATTCGTATATACATACATAGTCAGTGGTTTGCTACATAGACGGTGTACACAGGCACAGGCACATTACGTATGTACTCGTATATGTATAAGCAAGTGAGGATGTAAGAAGCGAGGATAAGGATGAGGCAGACATTAGGTGAGTAGATACATAGTGATATTTCATCCTTTGATGAATTACAGAAACTTTAAGCCCCCAGCATCGTGAAAGTTAGTCTTGGGGGCTACCCAGGTGCCGGATAGTAAACTCGAGTCGAGTCTGTAGTAGACGCCGCTTGCTCGTGAGGTAGCGGTAAGTGTAACGCGGATGAAAATTTTGAACAAACTTTTTTGCCCCCTCCCTGCTATTACCCAACCCCAACCCCAACCCCAACCCCGAACTCTCCTCCGAGATGGTTTTACAACGGATATGTCCGCTTCCTCAAGATGGAAGAACATACTTTTTCCCGTCAACTCCTTTGAGATCATCTCTGGGCATTCCGCCTTCTACTACCGGGCTACGGGATGCTACGGCAGACAAGTAGACAAGTATAATCGCCAAGGGAGTCCAACTTAGATTTCCCAGTTTCCCGAGGGCAGACCAAGACCGTACCTACCTACCCCGACCTCTTGCTCAAATATCACCGACGTCACGTCGACCGGACGATCACCGGACGAATCAGCCCCCATCACCGCATATCAGAGCAACGATTCCAGTCGCTCGGCATCAGACTTTCATTTGCATAATGGATCTTTCCATCCGCAAGAATTGTTCTCTCAAATACCTGATCCGAATTTCCGTATACCGCGTTTGTGGTACATGAAACGGCAGTTTGATTTTCATACACTTATCGCACGAATCCATAACTCCGTCCAAAGATCGATGTGGCTTTAGCATCACGCGAGGTATACGAACGCTCAGCGGCTCCGGCGGTAGAGGAACATGTTATAAATACCTTCCGTGGACTTGGGGCTAAGTTTCTCCTACCCTTATTCCAGCTCAGTTTTCATCCACGAGTGCAGGGCAGGGGCTGAAGCGGTTGCGGAGTATCCGCGCCGATCATAATTGCGCGGTGTATGACGTTTTATCAGATTATATAGTTATACACTGCGGAAGGTGGTTGGGGTCTCGGTATAACCAGCTGGTAAAATTATTCCTTATTTTTCACCAAGACTAAGCACCGCTGCTGTTACCGCTGTTACCGGAGTTAACTAGCTCCGTCAAAAAGGGTAGGCGGTGACCTTGTCGTTGACAATCTGATTATAGTATCAAGCAGCAAGAAACTAGAGGCCCCAACAAACACGAAATCCTTTGATCGACGGTAGCTGGCCGGTACGTACTACGTGGCAGAGTAACCATTAAGAGAACGCATTAGAAACACCCTAATGACGTGATAAAATATTCATATTCCTTTCG
Organism: Phymatocera aterrima; assembly: GCA_963170745.1. NCBI lineage: Eukaryota > Metazoa > Arthropoda > Insecta > Hymenoptera > Tenthredinidae > Phymatocera > Phymatocera aterrima. The sequence goes on along the minus strand of OY720666.1, from coordinate 1,185,894 downwards.
TTATTCTAGTCCCCAGGCAACGCCAGATGGATGTCTACATAAGGATAATTAATAGTCGATTGTAATGTTCGAGTTTACGTTCGCTTCCGAATCGATCAGAATGATTAAACATTCATTACGTACGGAATATAGCCGACAGTCAGTGCTGCAATCGCCACTGTAGCCGGAATTGTCGGTAACGAAGACTGCAGTTCTTTGAATAACTAATGGAATGAAGAATCGATTTCCGTTATGGCCTTTTCATGATTCATGCTGAACCGCATGGCGTAGGCGGCACTAGTATTCGTCAAAAACGTACGAGACAAGAATTTACTTCTGTTCGACTCATTACCGACGATTACAGGTTTTGGGAAAACAATTTTATCGGTGGCTAAAATTCAGTTGTATCGGTATTTCTGTACTTTGCGGTGCTTGTGGAGTGGCCTGATCTTTCGTCGTATACCCTTGATACCTCCGTTTGGTTGCAATTTCGAAACCTGCAACGAGGGTAATTTCAGTCGGTAAAGAAGCGCTGTGGAATATTCCCGATAAGCTAGATCCAGACATTTCTCTGATCATAAAAACGAATCGGCTTTCCCACGGTTCGGTGTAACATAAATTCGCAACGATTCGTTGCGCCCGATTGTTGTGCCCGACAGAAACCGATTAATATAGCGAATTGATTGATCGGTTTTCAGCAACGCGAGCAGCCTCCTTGTCAATCTACTCCATTTTCAATACGGAGTCGTTCCATCCTTCGAAAAGCGCTGTATAACGTAAAGACCGATGAGCTACGCTGTAGTTACTGCATCAATATTTATCGAGGTCATTTTATTTCCTCGTCTCCATCTATACACAAATATATATACCGCGTACTGGCTCAACTGTGACTGTACGTACGCATTTGTATTCATACTCCAACCAAGCAATAACGAAATAGTTACTCCAACTTTTTTTCAAGTCAACTCGGTAGCCGTCCTGCGAGCGAGGGTGAAGCGAATAACGGAGAGGGAAGACTGGAAGGCACGGTGGAGAGCATCCAGGTTGTCTTGGACGGTTGCTAGGATTAGCTCCGCCAGCTAGAGATTCGATTTGGCGTTGCACCAGCGCAATTACCCGCGCCACCCAGGGCGGTCCGAAGGGTGACATAGTGTGGCGACAGTAAACCCGTCTAATCAACCATAAAATTAAACGTACCCCACCCCACGCGATGGAGTTGAGGGAGGAAGGAAGGAGACTCGACGGATTTCAGTATGGGATGAAAATTTGCCGGCAACAATTTTCTTCTCGACTCCGTACAGGTAGGAGCAAAAAACCTGCACGCGGTGTTTTGGTCGGCTATAATTTTCGGGTGGTCGTGGACGGGAATCCGATGGCCCAGGAACAGATAATTCCATGAGACCGGGCGATGCTCGAGAAAAATTTCACTCACGGATTCCCGTGCACAGTAGATAAAAACACTTTTCCATGATAATTCAAAACACTTGCACACTCAAAATAGTGGAGGAAATTCCTAGTAAATTCCGAGGCACAACCTCATTACAGGCCTTTGTCAAGCCTGGGCTTCAAAATGGGGGCGGGGCGTCTAGGGCTCTGGAATGGAACGGAATGGAATGGAATGGAGTGAAATGGAATGAAACGGAACGCGGCCACCAAGAGGTAAAACCAGGTCTCAACGAGGTTGCGTATAGTGTGCCAGCCGAGCGGAGGAATTGCGAAAGTAACAAACTCGAGGATCTTGTACTCGAGCTCGGTATCCAGAGGCTCCGACCCCGGTGACAAAATAGACCGGGATCTGGGTGATAAATTTACAAAATTCTCGTTCAGCTTGTGCGATGTTAGTCACATCGAGATATCATCTGACGATGAAAGGATGCAGCGAAATCCTGGAATCCATTTCTCTGCGGCTCATGGAGTGAGACTGGCAACGTGTGCGAGGCACGAGACGGTGATATCTCCGCTTTAAGTACTACGAGTTGGAAACTTTAGCGAGGCAAGCTAAACAGGCACGAATACGATAAGGAATACAAACCTACGTCGCCGTGGGTAAATATCAACGGAATTAATGCACGCGGAGAACTTGGAAAATGAAAATACTAACCAGCTAGCTCCGGTACTGTAATGCTGTAGTTGCTACTGGCACGAGCATAAGCTGGTACAGTTCCACAGCGACGTCAACCCCGGTAGGTGGACGACCCTCGACGACCGGGCCTCGCCAGGGCTCCGCTCGGCTAACGTAAACAACAAAGGATCTCTCTCCTGTATTTCATCGTGTGCTTGCGGTATAATTGCTGGTCCCACGGGGCTTCCCCGGGTCACACTGCAGCCCCGCCGTTTTCTTAACGTCTGGTACTACTAATAGCGATAACACCCGCGCGGCGATGTGATCATGGACTGTGCATGCTGCGGAGGACGTTGTGTCAGGCTTGCCCAGCGCTGCTGGTCGGGCGCCAATGCTGTTTCATTGGCATTTTGGCATCGAGTGATCGAGTGATCGAGGTGCAACGGCGTCCCGACACGGCAGTGCGAAAAAAAAATGTCAGAAGAACGTGTTTTCCGATGTGCCCTCAATGGACCGATGATACTCGGTGTTTAATGAGGCTTGAACTGAAGCGCGACACACATTAACGATATTGTGCACGGGAGTTCCCGTAGCGAGGCGGGGTGCTTGTCACTTATCTCGCTCGGTTCAAACAACTCGACGCTAAGCGAGCAGTAAATAAGAATATCAATTTCACGACTCAGGATTCAGGGGAATGTGGATTGCGGATCAAGGATTGCAGCGAGAGCTGGATCGCGGAGAGGATAAAGGAAACGGAGAATCGATCTGGTAAGTAGGTAACTGTCGTTTTATAGTAGCGGCAGTCGTCGAGGGGGGAGGGAGAGGAAGAGGGCAAGGAAAACAAATGAACGTACCATTGAAAAGCCATCTAAGGAAGAAGGTGGATGGGGTGGTTTTTTTGGTTCACGTGCAGTCGCCTATAGAATCAGAGTTTAATGGGCATAACGATTGAAAGAGTGGAGGTGAGAGTTGAGGGCCCTATCGGTACAATATATCAGAGCCCTTTTGATCCCGTATAAAATGAAATAAAATGAAGTAAGAGTCGGGGTGGAAGTGAAAGTACCGAAAGCGGTGGAATTCCTAACGGTGAAACTCAAACGAAGTGTGTCTCTTGAAATGAAAAGTAAATCTGGAGAGCGCAAATATAGCGAGCTGTGCTATCAACCATTTGTGTATGTATACGGGGATTTGATACACGCAGCTGCGTTTCATCACCGGAATTACTTTGCATCCTAACGAATGATGACATTAGGCCAACAAAAATGAAAAATGAAAGAAAACATAGGAAAAACGAAAGGCGAAAGCAGAGGAGAAAGAGAACACCCATTCGCCTTCGCTTTGATCTCTCCTACTGGTTTTCAAAATAAATTAAAAATCAATGCCACGCGATCGGAGCTACCTCTACCTCCCGATGAGCCCCCCGCCAAGCTATCCTATACCAACCCCCAGCGAAATTGAATTCTGGTCTCTCTCTCTGTCTCTGTCTCTGGCTCTGGCTCTCTCTCAGCTAGCCGTAAGAAAACCATCACGTTCTGACGTCCCGGTGAGAGTACTTTGCCAAACTCTTACCCCCGGTGAAATGGGGGGAGGGGTGAGGGCCATAGAAGTCAGTCTAATTAAGATTGAAGAGCCGATTGCAGTTCTGGTCACGTGCACTTTGTGCAAGTGAACAGTTCCACTGTCCACCTCCAAGTAATCACGTGTTCGAGGAGAATTCGACAAATTTTCAGATTAAGATGACGGAGAGAAGGGAGGACGAGTACCGAGTACCGGCGCTCACCGACCGGAACCGTGAAAAGCCGTGGCTACCGAAACCTCGGAGAAGCATGAGGACTACTTTGCGTTCCATCGGCGACAATTGCCCTCATCAACTGATTAACTCCTCCGTCGAGCTGCACCAGACCCGATTCACATCCCGTTCAGAATTATCCAAGCACCTAGTACCTACGGTCTTGGACTAGGTTTGTGGTTATTAGCTACCACCGCGGTCTGCAGGCCAACCGCAAACGGAACGCATCGCTTTGGTCTCGGACGCCTATACCGGTAGCTTGGATGCGTTAGAATTTGGAACGGTGCCGCATAACGCAGATGCGCGCACGCTATTGCCGAGACATTCCGATCGATATCAAGAGATAGCTAGATACGTCGCTAATTAGAGAGCTTAGGTGTTGAATTGATATTGATGATATTACGTAGGTATATTACGCCGGGGATGCTGAATAGTTGTTTTTAAACCGGCTTCAATATGGGCTGAAACTTTCCCGCGTGTCGGTCTGTGCCGGTGAACTGGCGAACTGGTTAGCTCCCTCATTTCTCTTTCATCGTTCATCCCGCTATCCTGGCAGCCTCTGCTCTCCAGAAGAGTTTCAGTGGAGGCGCGCGCGCCAGCGGTATCCGCCAGACCGTGTTCTCTACGTGTGAAGATGTAGCGTAGCAAATAAGCCACGTTATTTGTTTCGACACTTGAGGTGTCAGGGGGGTAAAGTTGAGCCTGTTGGCACGCGCGGTGTCTTTCTTCCCCCCCTTTTTTTTTTGTTTTTGATAAGTTATGTCTTTTCTCGCCATCCGGCTGGGATGCCACGCGTTAACACGTGACTTTATTTCCCCCACCTCGGTAGAGGCGGACGATCTTTTTACGTTTGAAACTACCCTGCGGATACGTTTGCGCGGATTGCCACGCGTCGAGAGCCGGGAGATGTGCATTGACGGTCAAGAACCAAAACTCGTGCGATATGTTGGCAGTAGAAACCGGAGGAGAAAAATGTGACCAACGATTTATCTCGAATTTCGAACAAATCGCAATCCCGGCTCACGGCACGTTCGCGTACATACGTTCACAGTTTGCCAACAGATCAGAATTTCTCACCCACGTCAGCATTCGCTCGTACACAAATATCCCCGGATTTTCTATACCGGAAGCATTAAACCGTCGAAGCTTCATCCGCGGCGGCGGGTTCTGACACACAATGTCATCGGTTAAGTCGCGCTTTCGGGGGTTCGGGCAACCGTATATCTCTCTCCGTCTACTTATCTTCGCTAATAATATCCCCTTTCGATTGTCAAAAACGCATGAACGGAAAGACAGAAGTTCACGGAGGTCGAATCTCTGGGAAATGGGGACGCAGTGAAAAGTAATGGTCTGTTTCCTCAGAGAAGCTTTTGATAACGCGGTTTTTCCCCCGCACTAGTCGTACAATTTGTCGGAATGCAAATTTCAAGACACTTCATTTCGCTCTCTCGTACGTCTCTCTCCTTCCGAACGATAACTGATCGCCCGACGATGTCTGTGGGCTACTTTCGGCGCACACTTTCGTACCATTTTCGTCTTTTCCAAAGCTCTCTATCATCCCCGAATATCGTGGGAGATTTTCATTCGTTCTCGACAATCCTCCGACGTTCGTCCGACTATTTCTGACTACTTATGACCAACGTCAACCGTGCTCGGCTAATTTCTGATCCCTCTTTCATTTTTCCTCGCCGTATACACGTAGGTACAGCGCGATGCGATGATCGATTCAATGCTGCGAATCCGCTCATGGGTCTCATTGAATCTGTGAATTTGAGCTGACAATATTTCCGATGCGGATGTAGACGCCCTTCCCTGCTATTTTATTTTCACTTCACGGAATGATTTCCTCTCCTCGATCCTGTCATGGCAAATCAAATATCGTGCCGCCCGTACCTGCGTTCGTATGTACACGTACGTACGTGCGCTTGCAGCAACGTTGAGTCTGGGATAGCAACGTCATAGGTCAATATGCCAGAAAGAAGGCGGATGAGGTGGAGCTGGAGGTGACGGAGAAATAGGGCGTTCCGGAGTTATAAAAATAACGATAAAAACAACTGCACCGAGGAGAAAAGAAGCAACGGAATAGAGAATGAGAAAACAGAGAACGAACAAGGCGGAGTTCGCCGCCCTCCGCGGGTCTGGCGGCAATTCAATTCGACAGTCGAAGCATAGACGTGCAGACTTTTTCCCGCGATTAAGCGAGGTGAAATTTTTGGAGACGACCGCGACGCGACTCGACTCTGAGGAACAGGATACGAGGATCGTATTCGCGGTTCACTCTCGGCTGATCCATCACCAAAGGAGACAGGCCTACGCTAATGGTTTAAAACCACAAATCGATTGATTGATCCACCGAGAAACATAGAACCCATTTTTATTAATTTCCTTGAACCACCTCGTTATTCTTTGTCGAAGAAGCTACACACCGGGGAGACGACGAAATATGGATCGCCGATACACCGCGACCAGTGAATTGATCCTTGTACAAGGCATTCCACGCCAAATTCGACCGGCTGTGCCCTCGATCTCATTAACGCTCCATGATCGAGATTCTCCGACAGTTTTTTTTAACCTCGTCTTTTTCTTCTCCTCGCACTTCTTTCAACCATCAATTCCCCGTTCCATCCCCTTTTCTCCGGGCTCCTCGCTATTCTTCATTCCTCGTCCGACTACGCGAGGACTAGAGTCCCTTGGGAAAATTTGACGATTAAGCCCGAGTCCAGAAAACGTCGAGGTTCGGGTATTCCGGAGTTCGGAGGGTGGGGTTTGCCCTTGACAGTTTCTCCCGGGATGAGATTCGTGATCCGCAGCAAGTATCAGGTGCAGGTTACAAAGACGTAATTCCGGACGTGCGCGAATTTGCTTCGTTCAAATATCTCATCGCACAGAAGAGCGTGGATACGTAGATTCCAGCATCCAGTCCCACGCGACGCGGCCACCCCCGGATATGTCTCTTCTCTGTCTCAATCCTGACAACATCTTCCTACGCCGCTCCGCAAACCTGCGCTCGCGGAGTCGTTAATCAAACTCTTCCTAAACTAGACTGACAGAGTTTTATGTTCGTCTTATTCTCATCCATCTTTTAGTCAGATAGTTTTCCACTCCTATCCTAACCTATACTAACCTAAAACTCTACGTTCTCCGATTTACTCTTTGAAATTCAAGGGCGGAGGGAGAAGATCCTACTCCGCCGCTGCAAACGAGTATCCAAAAATATTTACCGAACGGATGTCTTGAGACACTTCGGTCGGATTTTCGTTCACGCGAACTGAACTTCAGCCGAAAAGAATCACCCGTTTCCGTTATTTTACAAAATTTAGGCACATCCTCGAAGCACGGATCCTGGAAATATTGAAAAAGCGGGACGGTAGTGATGGAGAGAAAGCCGGACCGGCGTCCCCGCATATACTACATCGATTTGCGGCGATTGCTTCTGGACGGTCCCAAATCATGCTGATATAGTATAGCAGCCGCCGCACACGGATGCAGAGACGGGTGGAGAATAGTATTTGTGTTGATTCAGGCACTTTGAGCAGGTGCTCATACCCGGGGCTTAAATGTGGGTTCTGCGATGGCATCAATTACCGCATGGAGACGCAGCATGTGAGCGGAGGAGGAGGAGGAGGAGGAGGAGGAGAGCAGTTGCATCATCTCCGTAAACAGCATCACTAAACGGATATTCGCACTGGACACAGATGCCCGCGTCTACCGGACTTTAGTACCTGCGCTACCTGATCATCCTTATCGCTGTTTAAGGTGATATTAAAGGCATATTCACCAGACCGATAAAGACCTATTGTTACTCATTCTTAGAAGCATTGTTATCACTACGGAAACGCGATTCGTCGCCACTCCTACACCGCAGAACCGATCGCAACGAAACTTCAAAGATTAGATGCAGAATTTTGGCAGAAAGTGGCTAAATATTTCATTTGACTTGACGCGACGCGATTCGAATAAAAAGTCCTGATCGTCCGATGCGGACGAGATCTTTCGAGAATCGCTCCGCTCAGTTCTTCTCCTCGTCGTTTCACTGACCAGCGCGGTATAATTGACTAATTTCAAACAATTTCCAGGCTCGGATAGGAGCGAAGTCTGAAAAGTATTCACCCCGTTTTTGGGTTGGAAATATTTACTCACCTATCCGATACTACACGCTCGCTTCCGATGCCAACTCGTTCAATTAGTTGTGCTTTAACCGGCTGACAAGCCATCGATCCCCTCCCGACGCGACGTTCCTCTCCCTTTCGCCTCTCAACATCAACGTCGTTTTAATTCCATTCTAACAAATTTTCCCTCCGGAGTGGCCATTATCGGCGTGGAAATGCTGTTTCGGTTTGCGATGAAACCAAATATACCGAAAAATTACGGAACCTCTCCGTTCGTTTCGCTCTCTGCTTCGTTTTCCATCTTTTTCTCCTCTTTTCATTTCATTTTATGTTGACCGGCCGCGTACATACGGTTTCAAATTCCGCGGGCCAACCGCGATGCTGGAAGTAATCGGATGTAGAAAAGTCATCTTTTTCTATCAAATTTCGGTACGCGTGTTTTGAAAAATTCCGAAAATTTGGATCCGAATTGCGTGTTAAAAAGCCTCGCCCAACGGATATTCCTATTTTTCATCACCGCTGTTATTATTGTCCGGCAAATTCCATCAGCGGAGAATTTCCGATTTGTAGCAACGCCAACGGTCCGGCGCGGGGGCGGGGAGGAGAGGAGAGGGGACTGCATTATGTTAATACAATTCGTCATCCGTTTATCTCTACTCCCTGTGTCATTTCCATCCAGCTCAAATTATTTTCCGCACAAAACAACGAGCTAGGATTTTCCCACAGGCAAATTATTCCAGCGAATTCTGTTACTCCGGCCACCGGCCACCACCGGCCACCGACTAACTCCAGCATCGCTGCAGCTTGTCACGCCGCCGTATTCGAACAGGCGAGATAATTCCTTCGCGGAGGACGCCCGTCCCCTTCTGTCATCCCGCAGGTCAGCCTGTATTATTATGCCGAAAAACTCGGGAAAATTTCATCCATGGCCAGGCAGCGAGCAATTCAAATCCAATAGTTCAAACCTCATTTGTTCCTCTCTCTCTCTCTCTCTCTCCCTCGTTACCTGCGCTTGCTCGGAGTCCATTGGTACCTTTAGAAGTCGGCTTTTCAAATATCTGTACGACACGGAAGAGCAGCGGCGTTAGTTGCTGTCTTTTATGCGAATTGCGGCGATTTTTGTTTTCACGCGTTCGTAGGAGTATAGTTTTATACTCTATTACTTGCTTACGTACGCCTCTTACCTATTTCACTAATATTTTGTTTATAGCTGATTACTTTATCTATCTCTTATCTATAGCCGATCACGTCTTTGTTCCTTGCTATTTTTATTTGTTACTGCTCACTAGATGTCTTTTACTGTACTTGTCATTCGCTTCCTTTTCTTTTCTTTGTAGTCGCTTTCTACTTTGCCTCATTTTACTTAATTCTATTTCTTTATTCTTCTTTTTACTCACTCTTTTCTATCGCAAACTATTATGTAAACTATTTCAATTCATCTTGCTGTTTACTTTGTACGATCTTACTGTACTGGTTGCCTATTTCACCTCATTTTGTATCGTCTGTTTTTAATTTACTCTATTTTACTTTGTTGGTATTTCCTATCTCACTTTGCTGGACATTCTCTGTTTTCCAATTTCTCACTTTTACTGCTCCTTGTGCCTTATTTGTCTCTTTCTTTCTGTACTTTCTATCCTTGTCCAACGTTGTCATGGACATAATAAATTCACTGTCTATCTATCTTTCTCTCTCTCTCCCGTTTAAGGATCGCACAAAAATGGCGTTTTCGTTTTCTTTCTTACCTGTTATTTTTCGTTCGCTCTATTTTTTGTTGTTTCGTTTTCCATTCCCCCCCCCCCCCCCCCCCCCCTCATTTCCTCCTTTTTTCAGCTTTCTTCTGGACCCTTCATCCTGCTTATTGGCATCGAGAAGGGGTCGGATTTTGATGGAAGTTCGAAAGGCGATGTGCGTTCGAAAGTTTATATTGGCATTGCTCGGTTGGACCTGGGCGTAAAAATCAGGTTCGCCGAGATATAATAAAAACACTGAAAAGGTTTCAGTCTAAGGACCCACGTCAAACTCGAGGCGAAGTTTCTGGAAGGCCTCTGACCCCGAGGTCCTGGAGGGGGGTACAAAATTCAAATGATCCGTCGAAGACTGTAATTTCACAATTCGTTAACAGAATATTATGTGCAGCGACGGAGCACTGCTCGCTGTTCGAAACGGCGTGAATCAATCGATCAGGAATCACTGGAATCATACGCAGTTTGAGCCGCATGCTTGCATGTGTCTCGCAGGCCTCCGGTGTATTATATCCTTAACAGCCAACGGAAACAGAAAATTGAAAGGGAGAAAGCGACCAGGGAATTAAAGGCGAGAGCCAAAGCCAAAGCCGAAGCCAAAGCCAAAGCCAAAGCCAAAGCCAAAGGCAAAGCGAGAGATTTAACAGCGCCACACCGAGCCAGGAATAACAATTGCGCAATAGGAATGAAATTTGGCTTCGATTCGCTTTTCTTCGCTCTGCCGTCCTCTCGTGTTCTATTTTCTATGATGTAACGCGTACGCCACGATCTTGGACACAAAATATTTCTCACCTTGCGCGAAGAGAAAGAAAGAAGAAGAAGAAGAGAGAGAGAGAGAGAGAGAGAGAGAGAATGTGATGGCATAAAATCGAAATGTCAAAAGCAAAGAGAGCGAGAGAGAGAGAGAGAGGAGGAAAGAGAGCGGGAGAAGGCAGAATTTTTTTTTCGTAAATCTGTGAAAATGAAATGTAAAACTTGAAACTGAGGATAAAAGAAATTTTTTGCCGCGGCTTTTTTTTTTTTTTTGCCTTTTTTTTCTTCATTTTTTTTCTTCTCTCTCCTCCTCAACGTGAGCTTTCTTTCGTGAGCTCTTTTCAAGAATCAAAAGTCAGGCCGTTACCGTACGAAACACGCGACACCTGAGAACAAGGAATAAATGTGTCAGGCGCGGAGATCCCGAGAATTTGACTTTCATGAAAATTTTAAAAAGATATGACAGGAGCGACTATTTATCTTATTTTATACCAAATCTCATCCTTTTCGTTGGTCGTGAGAGAAAAGAGGGGGAGAAGGAGAGAAAAAGAAAAGAAAAGAGAACAACAAACCGGAGAGAGACGGCTGAAAATTTCGCAAGAATTCTCATTCCATCCCGAAAGAAGATCGCGGGAAGAAGGAGAACAGAGAAAGGGGACGGTAGAGCTTACGAAATTTTCAAGAGAACACAATCGGATATAAGAATGTGCACGGAAACGGGGATGAATGATAGAAAACGAAGTATTTCCGCGGCCAACATTGATACAAGGATCAAAAAAGTACTGGCGACGAATCGGATTGCGTAGAGGACAATGACAAGATGTTTGGAAACAATTTTGACCGATCGAGGAACGAACTTGAGAAACTGTACGAGAGACGGGGGCAGGGGGGATGCCGGGGCAGCTCCGAGCCACTAACTGGGGGATGGAAAGGGATCGTCTTATAATTCACCCTGTGAATAATTCTCGGTTTAGCTCGCGCCTGTATCCCCGGAGTAGATTTCGGTTGTTTGATGTTACTCCGGAATAGAATGGAGTTGAATTCGTCCCGTAGGAAGGTAAGCTATGGAAGCCTATATCGCTGGGCGGGAAGATTGGTGGGCAAAGACGCAAAGGGATGCCGGGAGCGGGAACGCAACGGTTGTTCGAAGTCGGGGAAACCCCGAACCGCTTATCTCGAGCGGTGCAGCCTTACTTAGGGTCGCCAGTCTCGCACGGTTCGTCGGTCAACGATCTGGGATTATTTCACGCCGACGGAATCCGGGCCTCACGGCTGCCTTATTACAATCTACGAATATAACGATTTCACCGGCGCGGCGTGCTGGGTGCCCGTCCTCGCCGCCTCAAGATCTGCAGCTGGATTATATACCTACTAAATTTACGTTTAATTTCCTGCACCAGTTACCCCCGGCCGGCTGCCCGAGGATCCGAGCACCCCGAGCCGAATGATAACCCTTCCTTAGCGAATTTTGATCGTTATTATCGTTATCGTTAAACGCTTCGACGAGCAATGCTACATTGGAACTCGGTGAGCAGTATTCACCGCGGAGATCTAAAAATTGGCTATTATCGCGACCGGATGAAACGAAATTTATCGAAGAAAACAATTATTCTACGCTTCGCCCGAAACGGGGAGAATCAGGCGCCGCACCGCGCCGCCCGGGCTCCCCGCCTCTCTCCCTCGAAGCTCGTGAAATTATGTTGAAACAACACTGGCGTTTGATTACGACGAGCCAATCAACCGCGCGATCATTTTTCATCTTCGTTACCGATTCCCCTGATAATTATCATTGTCCAATATTCTGCCATGATTGCTCGAATCGTTGAACACGGAGGTCGAGGGGGAGAGGGGGGCGAGTTTCGGACGGGGGATGACGTTTCCTCGCGTCTCGGATCCCGGCAGCGTAAGCTAGCCAGCCGCGTTAATACTCCTCCTCGTTCTGCAGCGGGACCAGTGTAATCAAGCGAGTTAATTGCCGCAGGTTTTCATGCAATTTTGTCCCCGTGTACTCGGGGCCCTCGCTCGGTACTACATACGGTACGTTACGTACCACGTGTATTCGAGTTTAAGAAATGCCAGGTGATTTCCGCTTTCCGCTACAGGATACCGGAAATCTCCCGCCAACTTACATCCGGGATTGCTACCGCTATACCTACCCTTCCCTCTCGCGTTCCCTCGCCCGGGCGCCCCCCGAGTGTACTTTATCGATCTTGCAAAGTATATTTGCCGAGGTAAGCGACTGTAGTGACCGCGGTAAAACTTAAGTCAACCCGAAACTACCCCTTTTGCAAAAAATCTGCGTCCCCGTTCCTGGCGTTGAAACATATGCAGTTCCGCGAGCAAACTTTTCCTCGAAACGCGTCGGTCGGGTCCGCTGAAAGTTCTGCGCCGTTTCGGCGTCTTCGTTATCATTTGCTGGTTCTTGTGCTCGTTCGTTGGAGTTGGGAAATTCGCGTTTTCGATTCGGAGAGCAAGATTCAGGGACTGTCGAGGCACGGATGATAGGCGAGGCCGTTGCGGATCAGGAAAAAAAAGAGGCGCCGAAGCCCGATCTCCGATTGCGTGCAATTTTCAAAATTTTTATTTCGTATTCATTAAACAGTACCCGTGCGATGTATCGGAGAATCGATAGCATACCGTTAGTATTTGAAAATGTTATTTTATGACGGGAATTCGATCCAGCATTGAAAGAGGCGAGAGAGAGGAGAGGAGAGGAGAGAAAAGAGGAAACAATAATTATCGGGAAAATGAAAACCGTGATGTATAATGCATTTAGATATTTTAACTGCAGGAGTATTCAGTTTCGAGGGATCATAAAGCCGTGCCGGTACGGTCTATAGTATAGTGAAATACGGAGAGTGGACGAAAGGGTGAAGAAGATATGACGAAAAATGGGAAAATTGAGCGAAGCTGTTCGATGGCAGAGCGCGTACGTAAATCAGTGAAAAATGCATCCACCTACGGACTTTTCCGAATTCTGAATTCAATTTTTTCATTCCTCGTATTCGTTTTTCCCGTTTATTTCAATTGATAAAAACAGCGGCGCGGTGGAGAGATATTGCTCGACCAATTCTGACCCGAATCTGGTCCAGATTATCCTCGGAAAGGACGATCCCGACGCGACGTGGGATACCCGTACGAATGTATGTAACCATAAAAGCAGCTAGTTCGCGATCGACGTACCGCATGTAGGAATGAAGAGGAAACGGAAGGGAAGGGAAGGGAGGGAGAGGAAAGGCGAAGAAGGAAAGGGAGAAGCCAATATTCTTTTGTCGAGAATCCCGAGCTGGCTGGCTAGCTAGCAACCATACCAAACCAAACCAAACCAACCAGCATTGGAATTTATTTTCCCACAGTGATATTGCCCTTCTGAGCATAGATATCTAGATGCTACCTCCACCGCTCTCCCATTCTATTCTAGCCATACATATACGTGTGCGGTAGTAGCCAAGTTTTGCACCTACTCCGTCTAACGACACCGCAATCCACTGGGGAATAAACCTGCGCCACCGTAGCTGATCTTATACCAGCTACACAAATCCGAATCCGCAGCGTATGGAAAATATGAGCGTTTTCGTGCAAACTAGAATAGCTGCACGCTCGAATAACAATGTTCCTAACCGGGCGGATCAAACGGATGAAAAATCCGTCCGATCGTGTTTCCCGCTCGGAGTTAAACTTCGAATCCTGGGAATCTCGGTCGTTGGGCGCCAGACAATTCTTTTTCCTTCTGGCGCCCAACTTGGGCCTCCGCATTTTTATTTTTTTTCCTGATTTCGTACGATTGTGAACTTCGGAGACCAGCGCATGCAGCGAGATCGCGAGATTTTTCAGGGTTTCCAGCAAATGTTTGTTCGTTCGAAAATCTGTTCTTCTGGCGCCCAACGCGGGGTGGAACGTTCTTGCCTGAATTCGAGCCCAGGAAAACTCACAGATCAGCTCGTGAGATTTTGCAAGATTTTCAGTTCCATTCGAGGCGAGGGGTCGATGGATTTGGAAAACGAGTTTCCCGAAGTTATAGACCATGTGGAATATCGTGTTGAAGATTCAAAGTGATTCCTTCGGGAATGGAAATACGGACGCGACGAGACGCCTTGCGAATAGTTGAGATCGTTGATTTCTCGCGAATGTTTTTCATACCCAAATGAGGGCGATCGGTTATTGGAATCTATGAAGATAATCGTGACTCCGGGTCCTTAAGGCAGTTGTAGGAGTATGAAAACAGGAAGAAAATGAAAACGAAAAATCGGAAAAATAAAACGCACGCGACAGCTGCAAGCGCCTAATGTAGTTCCAGCTAGGCAAGAAGATATGTGTTTTCCGTGTAGGTGGCCAACTTTAGCGGCACTTGAATGTTTGCACGCTTTTGCCTTTGAGTTCACACTCAACGTTCCCTCGTCTGGCTGTGTGCAGGCGCGTGGGAGCTGCTGGTCTTCTTCTTCTTCTTCTTCTTTCACTTCCATCGCCGCGCTGGTGCAGCTACTACTGCGACTTCTTCATATTCTTCTAGTTCTCCTTCTTGTTCTTACTCTCCTCTTGCGAAGTAGCGCTGTCTCACGTCAACTTCAACTTTAACTCGCATTCAGCGTTTCCCTTCAAACTTTACTTTGTGAATTTTGAAAATAAACATTCCTACGTCTGGCGAAAATGAGGACACTGCACTTGTACATCACTGCATTTCCCGAGCGCGAACAGCGAGGAGAGAAAAGCTGAAAGCATTCCGCGGCACCCTTAAGAATCATACTTATTACCAGCGTGTGGAGTGAATAAGAAAGAAACAAGAGGAACGGAACAAGTACGAAAAATGTATTTTTCGCAAAAATTCTTTCACTTTTCAACGTTACGTTTCAATTTACTCGTGATATTAAAATTAGACAGGTTTTCCTCGATTATCTGGGCTCAGTGAAGGGGAAAAACCGAACTGTTTTCGCGGTATAAAAATAATTGATTTTGGCGGACCATATTTGCCGGTGAAGATAATCCAAAATCCGGATTACGAAAACGATTAGCAAGTGCGTGGAACATCTATAATATCTGGCGATCGACGTACCACCCTCAGAATCAGATATTCCTGATTGAAAATTCATCCCGCGGTCAGTGAGCCCGATAATTCGAAGTGCAGATCGCTGAGAGCGAGTTAGAAAAATTTCTAAACGTTTTCCGATCGGTTTTGTTGAGGATTTTTTCGCATCCCGCTAATGAATTCGATCAGAAATGAAATTGCGTGAGCTTAACGAGGCCAAGCGTGGGAATGAATCTACGAAACGGACACAGCGACGAAAAGAACTGGGCGAACGAAAAAAGCGAAGGAAAATAGAGAGTAGAGAAAGCTGGAAATATTATATTGAGAAAAGCGAGAAATTTGACGAAACGGGGTAAAATCAACCGCGAAACTTTTTAGAACGATGAAAAGTTTTCAGGATTGGATATCTCCGGTGTGTGCGAGTGTGCCGTGGACGAAAAGAAGGAGAAAAGAGAGAAAAAGGAAAGAGAAAGAAAGAGAAGTTTGCCAGAGCGGATTTTCTGTGTATTATGTATGTGCGGAGGGCGCGGAGGGGCGGGGGAAAAAGTTGAAAAGTGTCGTTCATAAGTCCAGCCATGAATTTTCGAACAGCTGCATGAAACATGCGAAGCGCATGGGATACTTCGCTCGGTAGAAGCTCGACGCTTGGAAGGCAGGATGCTTCGGTGGTTCGATTCGTGAGTATAGGTGGATAGGTAGGTACGAAACCAGACGATCACGATGCCACGCTTGATTGCCCGCGTTATACGGACCGGGGGAAATTTTTACCCAGAGTTTTCAAAGTGTCATACACAGAAGCTGCTCCTTGATTCAAACTTCAACGAGTTTCCAAGCTAGCATTCGGGTTCGAGTTCGGGTTCGGGTTCGGGTTCGGGTTCGCGCCAATTCCTAATACTCCGAGACATTATTTTATCGTTTTTATTTCCAATTCCGCACCATTTCGCTCCCACTCCCACCCCCTCTTCCACTTCCCTCTTTTTCTTGCTCCTTTTCATTAATATTTTCCATTTTCGAATGTACGGAAAATTTACCAGCGTGATATTACGGGAGAAGTTGGAGCGAAAAATCTACCGCGGACGAAAGTGCATCAATCTACGAAATTGCATGTCGTTAAAGACTCAACGTCAATCTCTTGAGTCACGTTTTTCTTAATCGATTTCGAGAAACACACGTTCAGCTCAAATTCAGGCTTTCCATCGCCCTCTATCCCGCAGCATTTCCGATCGCTGATTCCGAATCTAGCGCGCAAACATCGGAATCCACAATAACCAACCAAATCTCCCACAATACACATACATCGCCGAATTTCTAATCACCGATCCGTAAAATCTCGCCAAAAATCAATCGACGGAGATCAGAAGCAGGGGGATAACTTTACGCTTCGGTAAGGGGGTTGGGAAAATTCAATCTGTGATCACCGAGCCCCTCAACTTTTCTAAACTATTCTAGTATTTCACTCGAAGAAAGCTATAGGCTCGTGCCTGCGACTGCTGGTGAACTTCAGCTATTCAAATCTCTTTTCCGCATTATCTACGGTGTTCTCGTCTACCACGTACCTATACCTATAATGTGGGCGGGTACAAATCTCTCAAAACTTCACGTGTATCACAAAACTAGAGATTCGTCTTCTGGTATCAGACTTTCCAGAAGAGTTTTCCCCGGAGCTGGTTCTCCGGGTGTTCGAGAGAGAGAGAGAGAGAGTAAAAAAAAAAAAAAGCACAAAATCGAAAACAGGAACAGGCGGGAAGGGTTCGCAGCTTATCGCACAAGGGGACATCGCGATCCTGTATACGAGAACACGTGCCTTCTTACACGACCCCAGTAGTAGCCGGTGCAGAGTATTCGGAAGCTTAGTATATCTCGAACTCGAGAGTGTAGCTGCGTATATCCCTCCGGTGTTAAAGCCTGTTCAAGTTTTAATGTTGGACGGTGTATCTTCTCGCCGAGATCTCTCGGAAGCCCGTCTCCCAAAATCTGGGCTCGTTTCTACAAGAGCGAATATAGGCAAATGGAGTGAAGTGAAGTGAAGTGGAAGTGGAAGTGGAAGTGGAAGTGGCGCGAAGATCACGAGGTACTGCATGTAGCTGTATACTTACTTGTCGCGCGAATCTTGACTGGAAAACAGAAAATCCAGCAGTCACGAGTCTGCTTGCAGTTTCTTCGAAGCGCAAAGAAAACACGGAAGAAGCACGAGGAGTCTAGATTCCGTAGGAGAAAGAAAAACGGTCGGAAGACGAAGGAGAAGTCAGCGGAGGAGCATGGAACGTTTGTATCACTATCGCACTGGCTGTTAAGTGCCTTTGAGGTTTGTTATCGAGACTTCTCGTGGCATGCGCTGCACTGCCCGTTCCCGGCTGCTTCTGGGTTCGGCACTTTAGCGAGGAGGCATTTCCACGACACGTGTAGGTGAAATACGCACATATTTCCCCGGGAAAGAATATCGCCGGCAATTTCTATACTGCTCCTCGTCCTGCCGGTTTTGCTGCAGGGCGTTCGCGTTCGGTAGTTTGTCGCCGTTTCTTAGCTCTAGTTGCCATCGCCGTTTCAACCGCTGCTGTTGCTGTTCCCGCTGCTCATAGTGGGCTCTCGTTGTTCGTGCTGCAGCGGCGATATAGCTTCGACGCTAAATCCACCCCCCCACCACCCCGGAGTTTCGCAGCGTGCCTTATACCTACGAAACGTATCTTTATAACCTCGTAAAATTCCAGGCGAAGCAAATGTTTTAGGAGCTGTTTCTGCCAGATCCTGTGTGTTCGTAGGACAAAACCTCTGTTGCAGGACTCGGAATGCACCTCGAGATATATTACCATAAGACAGCAAAAGCTTAAGCTCATGCGACCTCCGCAAGAGCAAATTGATACCCGGTGTTGAAAACGCGATATGTTTTCAACTCTCGCGGTGTCCAGGGGTTTAAAGCCAGAAATGGGAGAACAGAAATTCGAAGATAACCTCTTTTATCTCTTCCTTTCCAGCACCAACTCGAATCCCTCGTCGCGCGGAACGAAGGTGCAGAATTTCACTCCCGTCCAGATGGGAGCTTTGAAATTATCCACATCTGCATTCTAGATTCATCAATAGCGAGAGAAATGAGGACGATACGCAGCACGATATAACATGACGAACCGCGGCGTAATTTACTACTCAACGCGGTATGCAGAAGAGAATGAGGGATGGAGGCCGAGTGGCGGAGTGGAGGAGTGGAGGGACGGAGGAGGCGGGTCCGGGAGTAATTTGATCGTAAAGAACCTTTATTCAATTTAATATTAATATTACCTCTAGCTGTCTGTTTTAACGGGTTTCTCTGCCTGCTGGTGTAATTTTGTATCGCGTAATAAAAATTATGCCGTCTCTACGGCGCCGTTAATGTGGTGGTTTGGTGGTGCACTGGCTCGACTGTAGTGTAATCTCATAAATCCATATAGCTGTGTGCAGGTGCAGGTATGAAATATGCAAGCGCGCCTGTGTTTCTGCGCGTGCATGTGTCTTTTGTGGGGTAAATTTATTTTAAAATATATAGAAACAGCTGTGCATGCACGCGCGGAGCCGTAGGCCGCTGACCAGATTACTCTTGGCAAATCCTCCGCGCTCTCCGCGGAGCTTTTGCCATTAGAAAAAACGAAAACCGGGAAAAAGGGGGAGAAAGAGGAGAACAAATAAATAATAATTGCATAAATCCTCCTGCCTCCCTCGCCCCGTCGCGGCCGGGCAAGCTGTAGCTTAATTCGTGAGTAAACAAGAAGGGAGAGAGAGGGAGAGGGAGAGGGAGAGGGAGAAAGTTGGAAACGGAAAAAATAGACGAATGTAGAAATGGAAATAGTTATTAGTTTAGAGGCCATTAGGTGCGTATGCACACAGTCGCGTGTTTGCAGTTTTGTGATTCTCACTTAAAACTACTTCGCGTATTCGATAAATATTCCGTCGAGTAATTGGGGAGCAAAAATGGATTCCGCCGCGCCGGTCGGAGTGGAGCTGGATTTTATCCAGCAAATTTTCGGATCGTTCGGAATTTTGTAGCGGACGTGTAAAACGGACGACCAAGTACGTACAGAATTTGGCCGTTGGCCGTTGGCGGTCGCGAAACATTTTATCCGCAACTTCACGTACGGAATCGAGACCAGCTGGCAGACAAAGGGAACTATCCGTGAGTATGAAGCGTGTTTTCTTCCTTTATTTACCGCCACTGGTTCCAGCGCTGCTGCTGCTGCCGCCATTCCATACAGCGAGTATGTATCCTGTCGGTGGATTAGAATTCGATTCAGGGATGCGCGGCGCAGAATTTTGTCTGAAATTTTTCTAGACGCGAGGTTTTTTCGTCGTTAAAATCCCATCAACCCCTTCTTTATTTCTATTCCGTTGTCTGCCGCCTCCCTCCGCCCCGACCCCTTCATTTCTCCATTTTCCCATTTCTCTTTGTCAACGACTTCGTTAACGTCGTTGACGTCGTTACCGGTACCTAGTATAACGTATACGATTCGAATTAAATAATTCGCTCTACGAAAAACTCCTAGCGAACACCGAATCTACGTAATTGAATGAAAACAAAAATCTCAGGGAGCGACGCGCCGGCACGGCCGTACTTTCTCAACTTATCTGCGTTATCGTTTGCTTTCTGATTAATGAGGTGAACTAACTACCCCTCAAATGACTTCGTTCTGCCATTCAAAGGAAAAATAAAACAACTATGTCGTTATACGTTGGTCATTCGAAAATTCGTCGAGGGAGATATTGAAGATTTTGAAGAAAATCGTTTCAATCATTCTCTGAATATCTCGAATTTTCGAAAATCGGTCTTCGGTAAATTATCGTTTATAATTTTCAGGCTGGAATCAAGATTTCGATCACACTTCGAACTTGGACCTCACAATTTAACGCGAATGTCAAACTCCAATTGAATCTGACCTATACCGTCTCGTTTTGCGGGCTTCGAATACAGGCAGACCGAATAATTCCACCGACTCTCTACTATTCATTAGTCGACGAAACGCTAAGATCCGTCATGATTTCACAGTCAAAACTTTCCACGGGATCCATAGTTTCTCCTTAGGCAAGAAAGTGAAGATGAAAACTATAACTCTGACCTGCTGTGGCGCACATACTTAATATGTGCACTAAATTGTGATCAGACAGAGCAAGTAGAAGAGGTCTGGCCTGCAGTCGGACGCGTCTGAAATAGCACGGAGCTGAACTACTCGCGAGTGATTCAAGCGCGTCATGGTCAGCCGGATTAATCCTACCACGGAGCTTGTGAATGGCGCTGCACTTACTTAATTTCAATTGCGAAAACAAAATTGACGGTTGATTGCGGTGGGTGTCGAAATTCCGAAAGGCCAAAAAGTGGACGGGTCGGAATTCCGAATTTCGAAGCTACGAATAATAAAGTAACGAAAGATCATAAAATCGGAAATTTCCTATGTAATACTAAAGTGAATGACTGTTTCATCGAATGGCTATCCATCCGAATGCAATTTCATCCAGGAATGTTTCTCGGATAGTTTACATTTCGACCGAACGGGGCGTAGATTTTCTTAAATTTGGAAAACCAATATTTTTTTAATCGAAAATTTAAAGCGGCTGACATTTCTATTAGTCACTGAACCGAGGAAAACGAGATCGGAAATGAAGGTAAGAAACGGTGAAACTTGGATAAGCGAAATATCGAAAGCCCAGAATTCTGAAAGCCCGAAATTCCCTAAAAATGACGAGTAGTCGATTATTTTCTCAGTACAAAACAATATACAACGGGCTTCGAAATTTTGACCTTCCGAGTTTTTCGTCTTCCTATTCAATGAATTCGGATTCGTCAACTTTCGTAATAAGCACGATTCTGAATTGTGAACACAGGATTTTTCGAGCGTTCGATACTCCGACCGATCGGATATCTCGCCGCTCGTAGTCTCGCCAATTCTGAGCGATAATTCACGGTGTATATTCATTGTCGTGTTCTTTGATCCTCTCGGAATTTGGACCCCCGCCCGTGGACTGCAAAACCGCGTGGTCCAGGGGAGAGGCGGAGGGCCAAAAATTGAAACAATGACGAAGAACATTGAATTAGAAAAGCTTGGGGAAAACTTGCTTGTGCAAAATGACAATGTGCTAATCCAGTCATAACTTTTCACAACGTCCTCGTATCTCAACCGAACTGGAGAGAAACACTTGTGTAACTTGATGCGCCTCTATTGCATCAAGTTTAGCACCGACGTTCAGTATATCATCCTTGGCGAGATGAGGTTAATCTGAAAACGTTAGTCCGGGTGGCTCTATTCATATCTGCTCATTTCTACGCCCAGCTTCCTTGACGGCGAGGGGGGAATGACGGAAGCGGGCAAGCCGCTCATTTCGAGTCTTACAACCAACGAAAGCTGCGATCCAGGACCAAGGATTATTCTCAAATTACCGACCGCGTGACCTTATACAGTTATATATAACTAGTAATATTAAACGGGGCTTCGTGGCGCGTCGTAGTCCCCCTTCCGCTCTCAATGGCGCTAGTGGTCCAATCCCGGGATTCCCCCCGCTCGCGCTATCTCAAAGTTGTCTCATGAAGAAAGTATATTCCGAGCTCTTCATTCGCGACCGCGCGCGTCTAATGGAATAAATTATTACCCACTTTCCCCATACTTTTTTACTCCAATGTGCGTCTGTCCGTCTTTCGTCGTCACGATCTTGATGAATTTCCGAAAGTTTTCAGTCCGTTCCGACCACTTTCCACTATTGCGGTGTGCTTTTATTATTTTTCTTTTTCCAGCATTCGCGGACGCCTTCGACCGTTTCGCGTGATTTTTTTCCACTATCGTGGCCACCAGTTCTCTGATATTTCTCCCACTGTTCTCCTCACTATCTCAATCGATACTCCGTGACGATTTACTACGGTTTCTTGTTTTCTTATTTACTTCGTTTTCTTTTTTTTTCCCCACAATGAAAATTGCCGAACGGAAATCGTGTTCAAGAATCAGCTCACGGTGTTTACCGATCAATTTCTTCCGGAACAGGAATCGAAGTCTGGCCGATTTCCCGTCGACCAAAGCATTTCTCTTTCTTCACCTATCCACTTTCAGTCAGTTTCGCCAAATAAGTAGCCCCGTTTAAAATGAGCCTCAATTTAGAACGGCGCGCGGCAACTTCATGCGAGCTATCGTATCGGTCCTAACGATCCACTTGGCGAAGGCCTATTTTCTACCATGAACGCTACCGCTCCCACCTCCGCTGTTCCTTTTTCTCCTCCTGTTTCATTTTTGTCGTCGAATTTCATTCATCTCCAAAATATACGATCGAACAATTCCCTCCGGCAATTCGGGCGGAAAGTTTCGAGAATTTCGTAGCTACTGCCAACGCGTGAATGAAGTCATCGAATTTTTGGAATTTTGGGCGGAAACCGAATCTTCGCAGTTTCTGAGCTAGCTTAAGAAAACTCTGGATATATAGGTACCTATACATATATTCCCGGGAGTCGGGCAAAGTGGTGTAGTAATAATATATTTTTACTCGGCAGAACGCTTCATCCGGTGAATAATTTCGCTCGGGCTGAGTGTGTTGCAGTGATAGGATACGCCGGTCCGCGGGGTTGTAGGGACGTAGGGTTTCGGCCTTCGAGGGTTCACCATGAACGACGATATACCTATTACCCTCACTTAGGCCTCTCACAGTCTACCATCCAGGTCTCAGGGACCTGGATTTTCACCCGTGCGGTATAAATACGCGAAGTTATTGACTCAGTTCACATTATATATCTTTCCACAGCAGTTTAACAGCGGATGAAAGTATATCGGCTCAAAATATTGCACCTGAAGATAGGCGAGCACAATCTTTGGATATGCGTATAATTTTGATTGAAGCTTGTTTTCAGTCTCAGCTCGTGTATGCAAGAGAAAGTTGGGCGCCAGGAATGGAAGAATTCTCTTTCTCCTTCCTGGCGCCCAACACGGTCCCGTACATTTTTCTGTGATCTCGTGTCCAGGCAAACTTCGAAGACCAACTCGTGGGAATGTGTTGTACGTAGGCGAAAAAATGAGAGAAAATTTTTAAACGAATCGAATGAATGCTATATATATAGGTATGTTGAACCCATGAATAACGTATCCCGGGGATGTATGTATTATAATATATGAATGGTGTGGATTTGTGGGGAAAATCTTCGAGCCTTGGAATGATCCTTGTTTCAAGGTCTGTGCCGTTTTCTTCTCATTTTTTCTCTCCTTTCTTCGGTCTCCTCTTTCCTCATTCTTCACAGAGGAGCTATGTACGAGGCCTGAGAATACTCGGGGAGTGAAGGATGGGGGGGAGTGAAAAAAAGGCAGAAAATGAAAAGGAAGGGAAGGTAAGGGAAGGGAAGGATAAAAAGCACCACGAGTATTATAGCTGTACGTACGTTTTGAAGAAACACGCCCCAACGTTATATTTTCAGGGTTTTTCAAAGCCGTGGAATACATAAAGTAGAAAAATGGGTAAAACCGTTACGGGATGAACAAACCGAATGGGGATGAGGCGATTTTTTCAAATGGAACGTTGAAAAAGAGGATTATATGAATTGAAGAAGACCTTTGGACCGGAGGATAATTAGAATAGGATAATTGTCTCAATAACCTGCTCCCGCCTTATTTCTCATCTTCATTTTCATTTCGTCTCATTCTCCCTCTCCGTCATCGTTTTTTAATTTGCTTACCTTCTCCTCCTCCGCCGCCTCCTCCTCCTCTCCCTCGTCATTTTAACGCTGCTTTTCCTCCTCGTCGCCATTTTTAATTTGAAAATAATTTTCAAGACCGTCCCATCAAGAAGTTAGAAGAGAAGAGAAAAATGTATAATATACATATACATATTACATGAGTATTGTACGTATGTATATATATATATATATATATACTTTTTTATGACACATTTAACCTCGGCCGGAGTGGAAGCCTCGTCGCCGAAAGTTAACCCGAAAAGTTAACCAAAGTCAGCTTGATCTTTGGTCCATCAAAAAAGGGTCTTTCTAGTCTGAAGGAAAGCCCGTACCCCTTGCCTCGTCCCTCTCAACCCCCTGCCCCCCTCTCTTCTTGTCTTGGAAGAGAAGTTGAAGCGTTAAGACCGAGTTAAAGCTGAATTTCTAAGGAGGGTAATCAGTGCTAACGCGTTATAGAAGGGCTCATTAGCGCTTGGAGTTAAATCCTTCTCGTAAAAAATGCATGAGCCTCTTGCGCCCTGCGGAGTAAAGGAAGCGCGATTTATAACGCGTGCATATACCTATCTGCCTAATTCTTCAGGAGTAAATTCGAGACGCCACTTCCGTTTCTTCGTCCGTTCTCGTCTTTCCATCACCGTCCTCCTACGTCTTCCTTTTCGTTTTCGTGTGTTTTCGTCTTCGTTTTCGTTCTCATCCTCGTCTAATTATTGCCGAGTCGGAATCCCCCGTGAAACTAAACTTTCAAACTGATGAGAATCCCAGGGTCCTCTTCCCAATCTCCTGATTTTAATTACAAATCACCATCCCGAGCTTTCAAGCTCATTTTTCAACCCCCTCGCCCGCGCATCGCTTTCTCCCGCGATGATGGGCTGGGAAAAAATGCAGTGTTTCTTTTCTTTTCTTTCCTTCTCTTCTCTTTTCTTTTTTTTCTACTCTTTTCTCTGTTTTCTCCGTTTTCGGTCTTTTATTTGCACCGATTACGCCGAATCGGGGTAATCTACCCTTCTTCTCCTCTATATACTCGTGATATTCGCGTTAATTGAACCCTCGGCAAAAAAAAACAAACTCCACCGTAGCGAACCAAACTGCGTGTGTCTTTCTATTTTCTTTTCGTTTTTTCTCGTTCAAGGGGTTAGCGCGGAGGGGTTAAAAACGGAAAAACACCAAAAAAACAAAACGAAAAATAAAATATAAAAAACAAGAAACAAAAATTATAAAGAATTACCGAGGCGTGGCGCGACGCGGTGAAAGTAAACTAGCTAGATCATGATGCCTTTCACTATATTTTATTATACCTGTGTATGCAGTATACTCGTATACCGTGCGTCGAGGAGTTTTCAGCTCCGGCGGCTTTAGCTACGGCTATAGGTAGCAAGCAGCCCATAGCTGTGCTCCGCATTTGCGAGAAAACTACCCACGACCAGCAAATTTCATAGTCAGGGAACTAAACGGCTCTGGCTTTACGCGGCTGGTAATTATATGCATATATACACACCCGCCGCACCGACGTACGTATACAGTGTGTTCCTCTATTTCTTTTTATATTCTATGTGTAATTTCTCTCGTTTTGTTTTTCATCCCAGTAATTTGAGGAAGTAATTATTGCACGGAGATTGTAACCACCTGAAAAAGAGAGGCGGGGGTGGCGGAGGAGGACGAGGACGAGGACGAGGAGTAGTAACGCGGCTTCAGAACAGAACCAGACCCAGACCCGGAACCCGGAACCAGAACCAGAACACGCTGCACTAATTTGATGTCGAACGTTTTCAAAGTTTGCCACTTAAACTTTTGTCTTTTACGAATACTATTACAACCGTGGGGCTGGCTGGT
The DNA here is from genome assembly GCA_963170745.1 of Phymatocera aterrima. Taxonomy (NCBI): domain Eukaryota; kingdom Metazoa; phylum Arthropoda; class Insecta; order Hymenoptera; family Tenthredinidae; genus Phymatocera; species Phymatocera aterrima. The sequence goes on along the minus strand of OY720666.1, from coordinate 1,159,948 downwards.
GCACTATGCGCATGCTCGCCTAGCTCGTAACTAACTCTACGGAATTACACACTTCTGGAAAATTTGGTAGGTACTCGCCGCTACCGAAGCAACGCTTTCGAACGATGCCATACAGTGTAACATCTTTTATATCTCGTCATACTATAATCTTTCCACGCTGAAATTCTCTCATTTCGTTCCCGGTCTCACGCCTCACGGAGAGATAGAGATAGAGTATGTGTGTGCGAGAGTGAAGATTGGACCGAACAATTTCTCGATAACGATGAAGAAGCTTTCTCGAAAAAACGTAAGACGTATAGGTACCGACGGGATTCAATTTTCTTCAAGATTCCTCGATAATGATATTCTCGCCAAAGTTCTGTTTATCCAACGAGCAATCGCGCTAATAGACGATAGTTGTCGCAGCCTCCTACTTTCTGCCACTTCCGTTTTCAATGGGAAATTATCGGTTGATAAATGGAACGCGGAATATCACTTTTCGCACAGGTTGTAGATATGTATACGTATATATACGACTGCGAATCATTTGCACAATATTTTCCGGTATAAATAGCTTATATGTATAGGTATACATACCTACATGTACGCAAAAGTTGCCGGAGAGACATGTACGTATTAATTACGAGCGAGGATGAGAAAGTGGAAGTGCGTTTAGCTGTCGATAGTTATTTCGATTGCCTTTCCTTGTCTTCTTTCGTTACGTTGTTTTTCCTTCTCTCCGTTTCTTCTCTCGAGACTCCCTCTCTCTCTCTCTCTCTTCTATCTTCCTCAACGTTATTCAACGACGAATAAATATTTTCGTGATAGCAGCTACCGCTCGGCCAGAGACACTTTTTCTCCGCTACACGAAGGACCCATATATATATATATATATGTATACGTATGTAACAGAGGTACACAGAGAAAAGAGAAGAGAGCGAGACGAAGGGTGGAGAAAAAGAATGAGAAAGAGAAATAAGAAAACATAAGAGAGAGAGAGAGAGAGAGAGAGTGAAGCAGAAAAAAAACACGGAGAAGGAGGTTACGGTTAATAATATATAAGTAGCGGCTTTATCCCGGGATCAATAACACGCGGCGGCCGATCAATCGATAGACGTTTCCGTTTCTATATCGCAACCCCCTAAAAATATTCATTTTATACGGACGTTTGTTTGTTGAATTTCTTCTTTTTCTCCCCTTTTCGTGCCTCGGAGGACCGAGTATTAAGAATTTAACCCGCGTTTTCCCGAATTCTCACGGTTTCGTTACCCTGCCTCTTACTTTTTGTCTTCTCCATCACGTGAGACAAAATATTGTTACGTAAAGAGAAAGAAGTATATAAAAATAGGGAATTTTACGTAAAGTCGTCGCTAGGGTCAACGGCGTTTCGATAATCTCTCCCCTTCCCTCCCCTCCCCTCCAACCTCCGTATCCCGCTCTCGGACCATTTTGGACCCAATTAAATTTCACGCTGCCAAGAGATAGTAATTATCACGGGGCTTAATTGCCTCCGCAATAACGAAAGCGGGAGTCAGCGGCGGGCGCGGCCACGCTGCGCCGTCTTCAAATCGTTTTGATTCGCCTCGACGGCGACGGCGAGCGTGACGCAGCTTCGGCGGCGTTGAAGCTTTTTTTCGAACTTCTAATTGCTCGTTAAAGATTCGTGTAGTTATTCGTCGGCTTGATATTCGAAGAAAGTAGGCGATTTTCTCCAACCGAGAAGTCATGCATTCAAGAAACGGATAGATAGATAGATAGATTTTTTATTTGTTAGCTCCAGTAGCTAAATTTGAAGTTGTACTGCCACCGGTAGTAGTACACAAGTTTTACATAAATTCGCTAAACACACCTTTCAATCCTATCTCCGATCCTGTCAGAGATAGAGAGAGGGAGAATCTCACATTCGAGATCCGACGTGAAACAAAAATCCTGAATTACTCATTTCTATACCATTTGGAAAATGAATACTATGGAGAAAAATATCAGAGTAAAGCGCAGATCCTGCGGATATCGATTTATGAGATTTGCCAGTGCTTCGATATATTTCTATTTCATTGCAGTTCCTTGTCCAACCTGACATCGTATCTTTCACGCTGTATCCCGCCCCTCCCTGTTTCTTTCAATCGACGCAGTAGAATAGAATATGGTTCTCCTATGTGTATATACATAGCATACCAATTATCCAGATGTATACTATAGCACCACGCGATATCGCATAAATCTTTCAACCGGATTTATAGCCGCCCGTCAAACAGACATCGATTTTTTTTCTCCTCTCCATTTTTTTTGTTCTGCCTCTTACGATTTTCAGTTGTTGTTTTTTTTTCTCTTTTCTTTCTTTCTTTTTTTCTCTCTTCTCGTTTTTCGTTCCATCGAGTAAATATATTTCCATTCCCGCGAGCAAATAAAGATTTTTTCCGTTGTCTTAGACGTGTTTTTGCTTTTATTTTTCATTTTTCATTTTTATTATTCTTTCTCCCCTACGAATGCAAAGAAGAAGCAGAAGAAGAAAAAGAAGAAGAAGAAGGGGAAGGAGAGGAGGAAGAAGAAGAAGAAGTCTTGAAAAAAGAACAAAATTACAAATATTTTCATACGTTTCTTTTCTCATTTTGTTTTTTGTTTTTTCTTTTTTTTTTCTCTTTCCCTCGAAATTCAAGCGTCCGGAATCGAAATTCGTGAGAGACAGAGAGAGAGAGAGATGGAGAAAGAGTGACAGTGAGAAAGAGAGATGTTGGAAAATTGTCAAAGATGGAAAGAATGATGTATTCATAGAGAGTCCTTACGTTCCAGTCTGAAGATATGAATATGCAGCCGTCCAATGAACAAGGGTCGCGTTCCGGGCGCGAGAAATAAAGAGGGAATATCTAAAAAGGTGAACGACGGACGGGGGATGGGGGACGGGGGTCGGGCGACGGGCGATTGGGGGTTGGCGGGCGGAGGGGATGAAGCTGACGGAGAGTTTGCTGTCAAAGATGGAAAGAGAAACTCTTTTATTCATAGATATTCAATATCATCGCGATTCTTTTGTTTACCTTCGGCTGAACGGTTGCCGAACCTCTACCCTCAGGGCGAAAAAAACAATGGGAACGATCACCCTCCCCGCCGCCGTCCACCTCCCACGTCTCCCTGGCCAGTCGAGGATTATCTTGTAATTTCTTTTTCCTTTCGTTTCTCGGTTCTTCTTGGCCGTTCCAGTGGCCCGGCCGCCGACACCCGGTTCATCCTATAACCAACCTCTGACCGTGGTTCTCGCGACGAGATTTCTGGCGCCCGATATCAACGGACGTCCCAGCTGTACCCATGAGTTATTCATCCTGCGTAATGGGGAGAGATGGAACTCGGTCCCAAATCCTAGTCAACCATGAAACACACGTCTACTTCAATACCCGGATATCTTCAGCTAGGTGCAGATTACTCCACGAGGTTAGTGTTTGGGTTCGCGTTCACGCCGTTGGAGGAACGTGCGCTGACGATATTCGATCGGATACCGTGCCGCTGGTGCGGAATGTAGGCGATTTCTGTCGCGGGGGTCGAGATCGGCATCGCGAGCCGAAGGGGGGGAGCGTAGTAGTTACACGAGTTGCAGAACAGAAATTGCAGCATGAGCCGAGGCGAGCGCTGTTAACCTGAAACGAGTCAGAGATCGCCTTTTTCCGCCCGTTAAAATACTCTCTAGGGCCCCAGGGCGGAAAAATAGCTACTTTAGGCCCGCTCCAGAGATACGAAATGTCCATTTTTTCAAGTGGAGCTGAGGAAAAGAGGCACTTTCCGCACTAGTGCGGGAAACATGATTCGGAAATGAAACTTTCCAGGCAGGTATTACAGAGAATATATTTCGCCTGTTGACACGAGGACCGTGGATGAAAAGTTTCGATGGATACATTCTTTTTTCCATGGGAGTGAAAACTTCGCCGCGAATTTCAGTTCTTCAAGATCGTTTCAAATACGGGCGGATCCGGGAATGGAAATTGTTCAAAAAACGACCAACTTCCGGACTGGGAATCCTGCTCGTTTCTTTATTTTTCAAGTTATGACAGTTTCGCTGACCGCCGAGTTCAGGACTCGTCTGTGAAATGATTGTGTATGGAGAAATTTGTCGTTGAAAGAGAGGAGGAAGAAAGAAAGAGCTCTGAGTAGGTGAGTGTGAAAACGAATATGTGCCGCAGCGCTATTTCTTCCGATAGGATACCTATATATTTCGGTTTTTCTATTTTCGCCCGCGGTTTTCCGAAGTAAGCATTTGTCGGCCTGATCCACTTGCGAAAGAACCAGAGAGATAGAGATCTGCTGCGCTTATTTTCCCTTATTTGCTTTTCAATTTCGCTAATAACTTTGTCAACTTTGGCAAACGACCGAATGGCCCGGTGGATATGTATGTATGTATGTACAGTAATGTTCATGAATGGGTTACCTAACATCTAACTTCTATTTCTCGATTTTGTCCAAAATGAGTTTCCTCTCTAAACGTATCTCATGTTCCTTTGGCCGGCGGAGCAGCCGACAGAAGAAGCTAGAGAAACCACAGCCTCCCACAGCTGTCATCCACTCACCTGTAATTTCGCGGGACATGACTGTTCATCAAATTAGTAACCCCAAAATTGACGACGCGTCATTGATTATTTTATTGGTTAGCTGCTTCATTATAATAAATAGATAATATAGATGAATAATGACCTAAAATTTATCAACAGGAGTGATTGAATGATAGTAATGAATAAATAATGATAATAGTATCAATTTGATGAAGAGTCATGTGCCGCGAAATTACAGGTGAGTGGATGACAGCTGAGGGAGACAATAGTCGTGATATCTCCAGCTTCTTCTGTCGCCTGTTTCGCCGGCCATAGGAACATGAGATACGTTTAGAGAGGAAACTCATTTTGGACAAAATCGAAAAATAGAAGTTAGATGTTAGGTAACCCATTCATGAACATTACTGTACGAGTGTAGTGTATAGGTAGAGTCTCGAGCGGGCGAGCGAGCGAGCTTGCGAGAAGTGAAACTTAAGCCGCTTTTAAAGTACTACTCAACCGCTATCCGCGTGTCCTGGGTAGCAGCAGCCGTGCCCCGCGAACTTTACGAAACTAAGTTTTAAATGTTTATTTAAAACCGCACAGTTCAGTTTTGCCTTGAATACCTTTCAATACGTTTCGCCAATCTGCGATGCTTTTACCTGAATCAAACTTGTTTTCAAAAGGATTTCAAGTTACAAACATTCACGATCGGAGAACGGGGATCCCTGGATTGCCTGTTCTTCGTCTCCCTCTTCTCCTTCTCCTCTCTCATTTTCTATTCTCCATTCTCCATTCTCCAGATATTAATGAAAGAGAGTTATTCTCACGCGTACCGAAAACTGTGATTAAAATGGAGGCTGAGATTTCTCCAGGATTCTCACACCACAGCGACTAAATCCTTTTCCCGTTCGCTCCTCGCCGAATTCGCTTTTCCGCATGTTTAGCCGAAGAGAAGAAAAGAGCGAACAGGAAGGTATAAAAGGGACGAAAAAACAAAAAAAACACGGAGAAAAGAAACTTCTAGCTCTCCAGCTTATGAAGGAGCTTGGAAAATTGCAGTTTTAATCGCTCACCCTACCTACGGTGGTAATATATTTGAAAGAGAATTATCTGACTACGAGGAGCGGGCGGTCGGAGCGAGTTGGTACGCTCGAATATCATTTCAAGCACCATCAAATCTCTCCGTTTGATCTGAGCAAAATTTTCTCTCTTCTTCCTCGAGAAACGTAATTATTAATATTTCGCCAAGTCATGAAAACTAGCGGAATCAAGGCGCGAAAAGAGAACGAGAAAGAGTGAAATAAAAAAGTAAGGTTACGTATTTCGAGTTCGCCAATTAACGAAAAATGGGAAAAAAGACGGCCCCGCTCTCAATTCAATTCGCGAAAAATAATGTAACGTTGAGTAAAGATTAAAAGAAGAAATTCTGAGGGAATATTTCTGCCCCGGATCTCTCCGGCTGAGGGATAAAATTAATGGAGTCGATTTCTCTTGATCGAACGGACCGAATTGAAAGGGAAAAAAATCGCATTAACCCGCGGCTGACTTTGACGGAAAAGGTAGCTTATCATCGATGAGGTAAGACAAAGAGATCTCTCCCCGGGACGAATTTTTAGGGCTGAGAAAAGACGAGTATCTTGCTTCTCGGGGTGCGGGGGGCAGCAAGAAACCGACGGAGTCCAAGTAAAATGGTGTTTGTTTTTGCTGAAAGTTCTCGAATGCGGGCTGCCGGAGATCGCGCGCAGTCCCCGGAGATCGTTGGGACTGATGACGTGCATTAGACGATACTGAAATATTGTCCCGTCTCTTGGGATACTCTCTGGGAAAGAGACAACTTGTTACTTTTCTCCTTTCGCCAGTCGCTCGCGCGCTACATTCCCCGGTGTCTCTGCTCGGCATCGAGTTGAGCCAGCGGAACTCAACTTGGATACTTTATTTACTTTATTTGTCCGCCCGCGATTGAGAAACTCCGTAAACGACGATCACGCGCGGTTCGTTCTAATCCGCTGCCTTCTCAGGATTCACAGTCGACTTTCATTTGTCCGTATACTGAAAATCCTGCAATATTTTCCGACGAAGTCCACAACACCGTGAACACCGAACTCCGATCAACGTTCCCCCGAAATTTCGGTTGGATCGGTCCAGCGATTCCCGAGATATCGACCGTTAAAGATGAAAGAAGAATGTGCCCGCCGTGTGTAATATACTTTTCGAATAACTTCTCGATAGCTGTAGTTCAGAATTAGAAATACTTCTTGCGCCGATAATACTCGTCCCAAGGAAACTAACTCGTCCCTGTCTTCCGTAGAGCTGCAATTGCGGCAAAGCGTTCCGGATTAGTCCTCGCAGATTTGAGCACAGAGAAGCGATAAATCGACGATTTTATCCCGACGAATAACGAAAATGAAGTGGTACGTGAGATAAGAACATATGTAGATATCCAGAACTGTCGAGCACTCGAGCGCTCCTGCATCAAAGAAGATCTGAAACGATGTGGGGCTGGCGTCTTATCTGCGTTCACTCGGACGGATATTGGAGTCCTTTTTCGTCAGCCTTCACCGAGGATTCTCTTTAGAATATCGCCGCACGCACATACGTATGTGCATACATACGTGAAGTGAAATGTAAGAGACTTTGAGGCTGAGAACAGGGAGAGTTCGGAGGGATAAAAGGAGCCAGAAAGTGGAGAGGGCGTAGTCACCCCTGCCGCGAGCTGTAACACGAAGACTATTTATTTCCTAATGAATTTCGAGCGCAATAACTATCGTTCAAGTTTTCATTCCGGAAGAAGGAGCTTCTATCTTCTACAGGGGATTCTGTCCCCTCCCAGTTGGTCACCGGACATCCAAGTTTATTAAGCTCTCTTCGACTTTCTTGCAGAAAAGCTCTCTCGTTCTATAAAAGCTAGGAGGATGGATGAGCCCCCGTAGCAACCGTAACGCTACCTCGGCGATACGTGGACGCGGAGGAACTCCGGTGTTTCTGCAAGCGCGTGATTCCATTACAAAATTAACTACTAATATCCTCTCACCGTCTTGCTCTCTCCTCCCAGTCGTCGTCGCCGTCGTTGGATTCCAGTAGCCTTCTGATCTTAATTATATCTTCCGACCTAGGAGCCATTCTGCCCCTTACCGCTATACTTTCTCTCGCCAACTACCTGGACGTCAGATTATCTCGAAACCGTCTCATTTTTCAAGCCGCGTTCCATTATCTTGGTAACCCGAGCCGCTTTTCTAACGTACCTCGGGGTACGATTCGACCCAATGTACGCCGCGGCGCTTCGATCCCCATGTTGGCCGAGTCGCGTGCAGGAACATGTCTAGAATCGGTCCTTTATCTGACTGCTAGCTCATCAGTCAGTTCTAACACAGCACCACGCGACCCACGAGCCTCGGTGTAGGGAAGTGAGCTTGTCCTACTGCATGACGGCACCCCACACCCCACACCCAACACCCAACACTCAACCCCCTCCGCCCCTCACCCTTTCTCTTTCGCCGACACCAAAATACACGGCGAGCTCGACAGAATCGATACGAAATATAGTGCCGACCAGGCTACAGTACGTTGTGTCTTGTGCCCACGGGACATTGGCCACACAAATTAGCATATCTCGCCTTGCTATTACACCGGAGTAATTCTATCCAAGCCCCGCACCGCCGGTATACCTATATACTCGGCGGGGTATCTGTAAGGGTTACTCCGTGTCCAGCGGTGTTTTTGGAATCCTTCTTGGTTATTTCTATTACGGTATGAAAGTACGTGCCAAGTACGGAGCCTAGTTCCAAATGTCGTTTTGTTCGCAGTGCGCGCGAGTATGGGTCCACCGAGGACGTAGCGTTGTCTTTTATTCTTTCATTTATCATATGGAAGAATGCGCCCCCGCCAACTATGTAGCTTCCTTTTACTCTGTTCATCATAATTTACATGCACGTATCCGCCAAATACGTGGCTCTATCCTGTATTGTTTCCTCCATAGAAGTCGAGGAATTTGCCCGCCAAATATCTGGCTCTTCGACTGATTAATTTCATACCACTGTTGTTGAGAATTTTGAGGAAACATCGTCATTCCGTTGTGAATATTTTCTCGATCGGGGATGGGAGAGTGAAGAGAAGAGAAGAGAAGGTCGGTCGGCTTCCTCCCTGCCCATCCTCACTCGGGGCTACACGGAAATTGTGTCAATCGTTTTTGGTCTGGGTCAGAGGCTTGTGTCATGAATTTAACACCGAGTTCCGCGTTGAGGGTTCTCTGTGTTCAGGGTGTGAGAGTGCATAATTAAGTACCCGAAGTGTAGTGGCAGCGATTGAGATTTTTCTACGAGGTAGAGGCGGGGCTGCGTGTGGGGTGACGTAAATCAAAAAGATTAGGTCACCGGAGTTTTTAATCTCATGCGTGAGTCGACTTCATTCACATTTCTTCGAGCGATTGCAGTATCCTTTTTTTAAAAATGCCAATTACATGCATGAGCCGATCTGATGTTCGTGACCGCTGGGAATCTGGTACGCCCGGAGCCGTACGAGCACGCCGCGCAAAAATGAATCCCAAGCGTTGTGGTCGGCGATTCTTTGCCCGGTCACGGCGCAGCAGCCGAAGAGAGGAAAATTAGGTTTTGATTAATTTAAACAGAAATTGGCATCGCTCTAGACCCCACGCGGTCCATTCATCTTCCTGGCTGGGTTCCTGAGCATTTATCAACCCGCTAGGTACTCGACAGTGTGAGCCCTCCTCGCGGGAGAGAAACTCCACTGTGAGGAAACACAAGCGTCTTCGTAGCAGAGCGACCAATTGAATTCATCCCTCGAGTGTAAATTCAGTGCCGCAAGGATTCACGGGCTTCCTCGGAAAATAGGATCAAGGAAATGTAGGCTGCTCCCAGTTCCCAGTTCCCAGTTCCCGGCTCCCAGCCCCCGGTTCTATGCTTCGTGCTCCATGCTCCATGCTCTCTCCTCTCGCCACCCTTTCCATTCAGCCCCGAGACTTACTGAGGTAAGAAAGACACTCGACAAAATGTATCGGTTCAAATAACGCGAAACACTCGAACGGAACAGTATTTAAATCCGCCAACGATTCATGTCGAATTTCTATTCTATTGCAAGGATCTGAACACCTCATTCTGCACTCGGCGGCTGATATTTTCGGAACGGAAGATGCTAGAACTGTGAACAAGGGCTTGTTAGATAGGTCGTTTCCTGAGCCTCAAAGTGGCGTGCCATTCATTCGAATCAGGTATCAGAAACGGGAGTTCGTTCAGCTTGGAAAACCGTGTGGAACGTGAAATATCCTTTGAGAATTTATCCTAAATTTAATGTACTCGTAACTTTTCTGTCAGTCCTTGACTATAGACCGAGTGGATTTCATATCCTCGTTGACTCAAATCTGCGCCGTTCATCCTTAGTCGAGCGTGCGTATACATATTGAAGATTGAATTTCACTTGCTTGTGAAAATCGGATTAACAGCGTACAGAATTCCGTGTGCCGCCTGTACAGGTATTTCTCTCTTTTCCGAGCTTTTTCTCCCCCGCGAAAAAATTAATTTCATTCGGTAGTATATCCTGTCCTTCCCGCTCCGGGATCTTCAGCTCCGCCGTTATGCTATACCAGCCCGGATTCTCGTTCGAAGTGAAACATAAATTCAATTTATATTTAAGAATTATTTACGTACGCAAATTCTTATCTAAATAACTTCGATCATTGGATACAAGAAAACCGTTCAGTTTTCCAACGATTAAGGATAACGACGGGATATGCGTTTTTACTTTCCTCATGAATGAAACAGAGCTTTCAATCTCCTTCGAGCCAAGCGGCGTCCCTCTTCAAGCTCCGATATTTTGTCTTTCTTCTTCCTTTTTTTCTCTCTTTCTTTTTTAAAGAAAATTATTTTCCTTCGTCCGATTCAAGCTCGTAAAGGTTGAGCTCGGCACGGATCAAGTTCAAAAGTCGCATTCGTGGCCGGGGAAAGGGCGGCCTCGTCTCTTCCGGGCGGACTCTCTAATTGATTGCACCCTCAAGACAGGTCCGCGACATTGATTGAATTGAACCCTCTAATTTACGATTAAATTTTCATGTTCTTTTCGTTCTTTCTTCCTCTATTTCTTCTCTCGATATTTCTCGTCCGTTTTCTTTTTATCTTTCTCTCATTCCTTCCAGAGACCAGCCAACGACCAATAAAAATTGTCGAGACCTCGGCATGGCTCTCGCGGCCCCCGCAAGGCTGGTAGTCGAGAAAGGAATGACGTCAAACCGCTGATAACGGGTCTCAGCGATTGTTGGAGCACCCCCGCCCTCCCCGCCCCTCGCTCCCGAAAGATTAACTGCCACAGAGACGACACGACAGAGCTCTTTTCAAATTCTTCGGCTAGGCAGGGGACGGCGATTTTCGCGCAGTTTCGAAAACTTGCCCACACCGTCGTCCTGGATCAGGATTAAAAGAATCTCTCTCTGTCATCATTTTCCTTTTTTTTTTATTAGTCTACCAAAGAATCGTCTGCGTCGATCTGTCGGATTCATTATGCTGGGGTATATAACGTTCTTCGTCTTATTTCCGTTGAATTTGAAAGCGCATGTGAAACACTCGGCGGTGATTTCCAAGTCGCACGCCAGGTCGCTCTAACGAACCGAGATTTCTGGGTTATCCTTTCCCACCAGGAATCCGCATGAATGAATGCAAGCAATTTGCAGCGAGTCTCCCGGCGCACGATCAATCATTCTAATTTCGAAGACCGGGGCGTCGAGGCTCTGGGGCGTCGGGGCATCGGGGCATCGCGTCGTTAAGCTGTAACTATGAAAAAGGGTGCTGGTTGCCGGGCGGCGTCTCGTTAGACGCCGAAAGCACACCCCATTGTCCCCAAACATCATTTGGCTAATAGCGTACACCGCGCTTTGCGGTCTCCTCGACAAAGACGGTGAAAATGAACGTGAAATATTTTAAACGGTCCATCAATCGTTTAACAGAAAACTGTACAGGCAAATTAATGCAAACTTCTGTATCTTTCTTCGGCGTTATATTTCAGGCATTATACTTAATCAGTGTACATACATGCACAGAACGCAGCCTGCTCTCCTCTTTCTTCCCTCTCCGCGTATAATTGTTTTTTAATTCATTAATTCATTGCCAACCGCGGCGCTCATTCTGACGTCCCAAAGAGAGCAAACGGAGTATGAAAAAAAAAGACGGAAGAAAAGAACGACCACCGATCGCTTTACATCGATACCTACTACCCCCCATCCCCCTTTCAAAAAGCCTCCAGAACAAAAGCGAGCATTAATATTCTGAACGGAATCCAATACTCACTAATTCGATTACCCAGCCTCTCCACTCGGCTTGCGTAGCCCGACCTCAGCGGCAACGGGTTTTGTGAATGAAAAAAGGTAAAAAACGAAAGAGTTGCCAAGCTTTTCACGAAGCAACCGTCGTGCGGTGATTTCCGCTCCTTTCCTTTCACCTGCGACGCGAGCTCTGCCGTTACTAATTCCGAATTTATATCATATCCGGTTTATTGTGGAAGATAAAAATTCTTCAACGTTTTTTCACCACTTATGCTCTAATGTAACCTACCGATCCCGATTTGGCTTCGAACAATATTTTAGGGGATGAAGATGAGGGTGGTGGTCGACGGCAGAACGGCGGGAGGAATGGCGGGGGCTGAAAAAAAGTACCAATCCATATACATCAGCCTGGATTATCTTTTACCCTTAGGAAACCTGGTGTATCTGCAAATCAAAGAATCCAATTTGTTTCGTTGGATTTCCAATAAATGTGGTCCTTTGACAAGAGCGGTAAAAATATATATCCTGCAGGACAACTCGTCTCTGCTCTTCGCTTCCCCCCGTTCCTCTCCTCTTCTCTTCTCTGTGCAGCAGCCCAAAGCGTCGCGTCCGGGTTTATTCGCTGAAGAAATTTTGCCTAGTAGGTATGTACCTACTGCATACTCGTACACTTGAAAAGCAAACCTACTTATCTGTCTTGAGTTCGACTGATGGAGATTCGGAGCTAGACCGAAAAAGAACACTGCACTCTCACACGGGCAAATAAAACTCATCGGACGACAGACTAGTCCGTAGCATTCTAGCGGATATTGTACCTTGTATATATTAACTTTTTGCAGGATTGTTAAATCCTCTTTTCTTTCATACCGGACGTGAGGAAAATTTTTTAATGCGATAACAAGGAATGAAGAATTGTCAAGCAGGAATTTAGCGCGTTAAAGAGTCCCGTTCACGTTCGTCCGTTTCATTTGGCCTCTGACTTATCGTATCTATCGTCTCCGTTTCTTCCGAGTCCCGAGGTACCTTCGCCTAGAAGGAAATAGGAAAAATGTAACTCCGTCTGATATCCGGAACGTGTCAGAAAAGATGGCCGTAAGCGAAAGTACCGGCAGGTGAAAGAAAGAGAGAAAGGCAAAGGGAAAGGGAAAAGAAACCTAGAGGAGGAAGCAGCAGAAGAAGTAGAAGTAGAAATGGAAGAAGAACGAAGCGAGACACAAGGATTTCAGAAATATTCATTTTAATGGTTGACATAGCGGGGATATTGGTTACCGTTGGGACCCAGTCTACGTGGTCGGAATAGCCGATGCTATTTCCTCGCGCTCTCTTCATATCCCACGATTCGAAATTTCGAACCCCGGAAAACTGAACCTCCTCGTTTTTTAACAAAGCTAACGATCCACGAGACCGCGTGATACTGTAAAATAAATTCGGTATGGCTATACTCGTACATGAGTGGGCATGAAAAAGATATTTCGTGAAAGCCCGCCCTTAACCGTGTGTACCAATACGAACAAGGAACAACTCTGCCAACAGTTTTTGAGGTTAAAAATCGCTGAGTTACTCTTTTTATTGTCAGAAAAATCAAGTTACCTTGATTGTCTCCGTTCAATATTTGGACTGATTGAAATTCGGTTTGATCCTTGTTCCAGAGGAGGACAAATTGAGCAAACTTCACAGAGAGAAAAAAGGTGGAATTTCCATTCTGTACTGTAGTACAAACGACAAAACGATATCCGATAAGGGGAATAAACGTTTCCAGCGAAGTTACGAGATATTTTCTTTCTTTTTATTCTTCGTGCTTTTTGATTCTTCATCGGGACCGAGTCGCTCCCCCGAATGCAAAATTTCGCCACTCGAAAATCATCCGCGGATCGTGTTTCATGCCTAACGTTTCTTTTCATTTGAATTTTGCATCGTCGTCTCGTCTCCGTATTCGAAGTCATAGTCACGGTCGTGGTAAACGTCTTTAGAGTCTCTGTTTGCCTCCACCGAACAATATCATCTCGCAGATTTTACCGCGGACAAAGAAATTTGTTTTGTCGACGTTATCAAACGAATCCAAGCTCACCAGACTCTTAGCTCCCCGAGTCTTACTCGCGCTCGTCCCACCGCTGTCACCAGTAAAGTCACAAGCTCAGAACGTTACTGTTACGCTCTTTCTCGTTCTTTTTGTTTTTTTTTTTTGGTGCTCCTCCGAGGTGTTTGTTTCGAGCGAGCTATCACTGTGGCGCCTGGTAAAATTTCTTCCCACTTACCCCTGCCCGAATAATTTTGTGTTCGAGAACGACGATGATTAGGATGTTCCCTGGACCTTTTTATGACCTCGGAAGGTTCGGTTGCCCGGATTTTTCATTCGCGAATACATGAATGTCGGGATAGACGGTTTTCAAAAAACCTTTTCAAGAGAAGAACGCCGTTAATTACCGGAGATCGATTACCCCCCAGTAGGCCGCTCAGTCTCCGAAGGTGGAAGAAAACTGTTGGACCGTTTCTTTTTTTCCCACCCTGTCAAACTCTAGATCTTCCCCGTTCAGGGAGCTTTGATGTGATCCTTTCTCGTGAAACCTGTCGTCAGTTTAATCTGCAATTAAAAAGCTTCGATAGGAAATTTACGAGAATCGATAAAAAGAGAAGGAGGTGAAAAGAAAAAATCCAACCCGCATATACCGGAGCAAGACTCCGGGTTATGTTGGAGCAAGCAATTCTCCACTCTTCTTACTTACCTATATCTACCTATCTACCTGCAGGGAAGACATAGTGATGTCAAAACGTGAGAACCAGATGGGTACCTAGACACATATCTTTCCCGAGTGCCTCTAGGTATTCCTGAACCATGAGACGAAGATACTATCTCTCAGAATGGAGGAACTGTGTCGATACATTACTACTTTATGTACGTATACATACCTACATTCCACATAGGCGCATGTGTAGTTATACTCGTATATACCTTACGTTGAAAATAAATACCTAAGTTCACATTTGCTACTGCCATTGGTCTCTCTCTCTCCCTCCCTCCCTCTCTCTCTCTCTCTCTCTCTCTATCAGTGAGTGAAACTTGAATTTCTCGATTTCTGAGAGAACTTCCTCGACAATACGTGACGCTAAAGTGAATCTGATTTCATATTACTACTGCATTCAGGTAACATGTATAACTTTGCAGTAAAACGCAAATTTCGTAGATAAATATGATATTTTCAAACAAGTTCCTACGCTCTTGAATCCGCATAAGTAAAGTATCGAGCGCGTTTCCAAATCGGTATGGGAAATCCGGTGCCATAATCGAATCGTCAAGTTTCACTTGTCAGATTCTACGCAGTTTCTTTTTTCGCCTTCTTCTTTCATCCGAAAGTCACCTTCATAATATCCGAAAGCGATTTTACCGATCATACGTATTCTTCGAGCAATAGAAACTGTCCCATTTTCACATTTATAAACCCCCTCTAAGCAAATTTTAGCCTTTTGTTGCTCGGATAGAATCGTGAGGAAAAATCCTCCGTGGAATCGTACGTGGAATTGCAAGATTTGTCTTTTTTTTTCCAAATTTTATCTTGGGCCGTGGTTCAGCTGCTGTTCTCAATCTTCAGGGGATGAAAGAAAGACAGAAGAAATGCAAAGAAGATGAAGAAAATGAACATTTCAGCCCAGCGACTGAAGAGTAACACGGAAAAGCGGTGGTAGCAAAAGTCAGCCAAGATTGAATCTTCTGCTAAGGAAAACTGAGGGGCAAAAGGGAAAGGCTACGAGCCACCCGGCAAAGTGATGGAAAGAGAGACCGCCAGAGATTCAGAACTCGAAAAGGTTTCATGCTATGCCATCCACTCTACACCGAGCAGGAAGAAGAAGAAGAAGAAGAAAAAATGAGAAAGTAAAAAAGGAGAAACAAGAGACAGAAGGGAATGAGATAAGGAAACCTTAGCTTACTTCTCGGAGTCGGCGTCGAACCGAAAGATTTTCAGACGACTCGAGTCAAGGGCTGGCTCCCCTGTATTATTGCCGACAATTTTTTTCCCCCGCTTTTTTCTCACAGATCTTGATATCTTTGGCTGGCTCACAACAATGGAAGGTTAACAGTGTAATATTACCATTTTTCTCCTCCTTTTTTCCTTTCAATTTTCTTCTCCACATCAGCGGAATAAAACGTATATTCTGAAAGAGAATGAATGTTTCTCCCTTTGAGACTAATCAAACGACGACTGAAATGCTTAATTGAAAACGGATGGCGGTGGCGTCTTGTTTTCTTCTTTCTCACCTCCGGCAGCGGCGTGAAATGGAAAAGGTGAAACGAGGGGGAAAAATAGAGGTGATTTGATGATAATTGTCAACGATATTTCGTTCGATTATCAACAAATGAAGGCTTGTGGGAATCGATCTTACAGGTATACCACGGTTAAGTCATTGAGGACAATGCAGGTTAATCTTCGACGGAGTCGAAGCCCAAGAGGGGAGAAAAGGAAGAAGAAGAAGAAAAAGAAGAAGGATGAAAGGAAAGAAGTTAGTAGTTAATCGAGACATCTGGGGAAGAAAGTTTTTCAGAGGATTCTAAGTGAGCAACACAGAAACTAATAGAAAGAGAAAGAGGGAACGCGGGAAGACTGGAAGCCTGGAAGCTGACGACGCGAGGTAGAAAGCGCGAGTTTCGTTTCGATCTAAGTAGTAATTTAATAATCTTGAAATTTTAACCAGTAGGAGAGTAGATCCGATAGTAAGTTATATTGGTTTGAAAACATAAACGGTGAAGGGAATTTCCATTCAATTATCCCCGAGGAGGAGAGACGACAAAAATTGAAAATTAAGAAATGGAGAAGAAACGAAGAAACGAGAAACCGGGGAGTGGGAGAACGAAAGCACAATTAGTTCGGGGGAAAGTTCATTTAGCGTAACTAATTAACTAATTATGTATTTAGAAGTATAGTTGGTGTGCCGGGGGGTAGCCGCCACTGTACTGAAACGAGAGGGAGGAATTTCCTTTTCATAAGATGTATTGCGGTGAGTTTATAATATTCCAATTTCTTGACAACTTCTTTCCCAATTATATGACTACAGTTTGCATAGTTCGTGGCCTTTGTATCCACGCTCGGAAAATCTAAGGTACGAAGTCTTCCTTTCAATTCAACTCGTGCCATATTGCACGTGAATCTTCAACCAAATATATGCATAATTATAATTGGAAACCGGGCGCCGGTGTAATTGGGAGAAAAACCGAATAAGTCACAGACGGAGAAACATGTAAACGCGGATAAAACGCCCGGCTGAATCATGCCCGGTGATACAGAGTTACGAAATTTTGTGTAGCGGTAACGAAAACACGCCAAGGGCACAAAGAATTCCACGAGGCTGACGAACGTCGGGATTTCATGACCGTTCGTCAAAAGTACGCCCGCAGATAATTAACCCCGTTCATTCGACCCCTTTTATGTAACCCCGAATCCCTCGGCTCGAGAGAAATTTAACCCTCTGAGTTCATAACCGTCGTTCATATTATTCGAGCAAACAAACACGGAGCAGTTCTTCTTATTCATCTTCATCTTCATCTTCTTCTTCTTCTTCTTCTTCTTCTTCTTCTTCTTCTGCTTCTGCTTTTTCGTCGAATCGTTTGCGTTCCGTGAGAGCTTGCGAGCGTCTCTCTCCCTCCTCGTTCTCTGGGAGTATTAGACCACGAGGATCTCTCGAGATCTGAGAATCCTGTTGGCGCTCCTCTTCATTCGCCGCAAACAATATCAAACATCTAACAGGGGATGGAAACATCCCCTGCAGGAAATTCTCAGCAATACTTGAACATCGTGCTCTCATGCACCCTTCTTTCCTCTCCAACACACGCTCTGATATGTAACTATTTTAGCAACAACTCGGTTCTCAACAACTATCAAAGCTGCACCAACATCACACAGTTTGCCAAACAATCTTCTACGCCCGAGCTCTTGAGTAGCTAATTACGAGATAATTCGCCGGCTCTCAAATGTATAACAGCGGCATCGTCCCAGTGTGCGGAAACCAGACGCAAGAATACACGAGTCATGAAATTTTGCCGCAGCATTCTGATCCAGGTGGGAAGTACATGTTCCAGGGAGCTTTTGCAAGACGCG
Source organism: Phymatocera aterrima (assembly GCA_963170745.1). Classification (NCBI taxonomy): domain Eukaryota; kingdom Metazoa; phylum Arthropoda; class Insecta; order Hymenoptera; family Tenthredinidae; genus Phymatocera; species Phymatocera aterrima. The sequence goes on along the minus strand of OY720666.1, from coordinate 1,142,105 downwards.
TTCGATCGCTTTGATCGCATGAAATCATGGCGAACCATGCATTCGTGATCTTCTGATCAAGGTGTTCCGCAAGAGCTGATTAAACGTGACACGGAACGGTCATTGATATACACATATGTGAAATAACAAAGCTACTGTCTTGCGGGACAAACTTACCTTGAACCATGAGCTTGACTACAGCCTCCGGCGACGGACGGTTGTTCACAAGGCACGAGTACTCTCCACTGTCAACCGAAGTTACGGGATGGAAGAACAGGGCGAAATTGTCAGTGGTAAGCGATACTCTTTCTCGGTGTTTCCAAACCGTTGTACTGCTGCTTGTATATTCAAGAATCCGAGCACCATTCACTCGCCATTCTAGCGTCAGGACAAGCGATTGCTCAGTGACACCTGGACAGGCGAGCGATATGTTTCCACCGGCTTCGGCATTCACGGGCTGCACCGGTATCACGGTCACGTCTGAAACATCAATGAAATTGAATAAGGAGGAGATGGATAACGGCATGCATGCATTCATCCATCCATCCGTCCATCCACGCAGTTGCATACGATACGTATTGAACTAGGATTTCCCCAACACATTCCAATTTCTCTTCTTCTCCCTTTTCTTCTTCACCGCGGTTATTCTCACGAACGTCCACGTGACATTGTTCGATCGGTAATTTTCCTCTCCCGTCGACTCGATCCCGTCCGGACGAGAGTTGAAACAAAAATTTACAATCCTCGTACATACCGCGATATGTACGGACTCGTTGATAGAATTTCGGTAACAAGAGTTACCGGCCGTTTTCCTTTGTTTGCCTAGGTTACTTCGAGCCGGACATCTTCGGTCAGCTGCAAACGCACGACTGGATATCGAGACGTGATCGGGATACGGATGGATCGCGTCTTAACCGTGGCGGAACCGATTCCTTCTGGAGTCTCGAACTACTTCCAAATCGCATGATGCCCTACGGCTACTAAATCGAGTCGTTTCCACTGATTGGTCGGACGCCCGTTCATCGCGTACTCGTCCGATCAGATTTTTCACCGTATATGTACAGTTGCACGAAGCTACGTTATGCATCGGAGTTACAATATCTCTGTGCTCGGGGAAACGAAATCACCCGATCGAAGCGAAACCGACAAATATTCCTAAATCGCTGAATAAATGAAAATTTTTCAATCCTTATGTTTAGGTAGAGGCTCCGCGGCGATCAAGTCCATTTTTTCACTCTCCTCTCCCGAAAGATTCAACAGCCGCTACACAACCTGCTGACCGCCCAACGTTTTCTAATGTTTACCTCGCTGATTAAATTCTTGGACGGCTGATTCTCTCTACCCCCTCGGGGTTCGTCAGATTTTTATTTTTTCTTCCCTTCTACTCGGTTTTTTGCTTTTCTACTTTTCATTATTACACGGGATCGGGCTTAGAACCAGAAATAACGCGGCTTTCATTATCGAAAGAACATATATCGATCCCCGAACCGTTTCACCGGCTCGTCCACTAGGGGAAGATTTTCTACCCCCTCCTGGTCACTCGGGGCGGCGAAGAAATAAAACCGGATGAATAGAACATTTCCACCGCATAATCATCGCGATCGAATTTACGACCGCGAAAATCATGTCCCCCCCGTATCGTAGTCGAAGTTCCATATATGACTGAGTACGAAAACCAAAAGATCCAGATTTTTATTTCCCATCTCTTGTGGTCTGCGGGGTAGAAAAAAACTCGGGCCACTTTAGTCACAGCGGATTATAAGCCGGCTATAGAAAATCAAATCGATATCCTTGTAATAACGCGAAGCGGTACGTATAGCTACCTCGCCCGGCCCGGAACCATAGTATCGCAAGTCTGGTATCCGGTAGTATAACGAGTACACGTACTCGAAGGTAGATAGCCCAGGTGTATGGGTAAAAATACATGGGAAATATGTACATGAAGGTATTGTGTCCCCCGAGCCGGGCACAATGGACGTCGCTCTTTCATTCTCGAGTACAGGCGGACCCTGCCGCTGCCACTGCTACCGTTACCGCTACCGCTACCGGCAAAGGCTTTTCTATCAAACCATCGAACCAATGAACTCTCTCAATAATCGATACCCACCATACGCGCGGTATGATGGAAGGCGAGTATGTGTGAACCGTCCTCGATTTAACTCTCTCTCTCTCTCTCTCTCTCCGATGCAGAACTGAGCGGAAAGAAAACGAGAAAAAATCCAAAACGAGAAAGGAAAAAAAGAGGGAGCGAGAGAGAGAGAGAGAGAGATAGAGGGAGAGAGGGAGTCGTACAGCAGTGAACAAGTTAGCCATAACCCAAATATGAGCCCTCGAGATATGAAGTGGCCTGAGTATACTCCTGTTCATTAATGGTTCAGCTCTGAAGCTAGCTACGCTCGTGGTAAGTTCCTCGGAGGATAAGGCAGAGACCGGTCAGAGCGACCAATTTGAATAAATTGAGAATACAACGCGCTGATTGGTCTCTGCTTTACCCCTGAAGCGACTCGCCACGAATGTAGCTAACTTCGGAGCGAAACCATTGAGGGGGAATTTGGAGGAGCCGTTCGCTGGCAATCTAACCTAGCTAACATAGGGAGTAGGTATTCATTTTTCATCAAATCCGATCGTAGTTTCGAAGGAGTGAAATACTTGGCCACTCCTTGCCATCGTACCTACGTATTGGACGAATTTTTTTAGAAATCGTAAATGTATTTTGGGGCCGCGTTTCCGAGGATTTCTGAACAAAAATCCCCCGCTACACCTCGCTCTTCGAAACGCGTCTGAATCCTGACTCGTTGTTCCCGAGTCTTTTCACATGAGAAATGAACTTGGACCTAGGTACGCACGATGACGTGGTGTCCGGGTATACCTACGCATAAAAGGACGGAACGGGGTAAACGGATTCTGTTTTTCAGCATGGGTAAAAGTTTTTTCATAACAGCTATGTACGCGCAGGCATACATGTGTGTACAAAACTGCACATGCGTTCGGATTCTGTGTCGGATAAAATGTAGAGAGGGAGAGCTGTTTGCGAACTGAAGAGCAACTAAACTGGGAGTTATAGTGCGGAGGCATTGGACCACAGACTAGTATCTCTACTGCATTGCACCACTAGGTGGTACCCAATTTCTGCATATCGACACTAGCTATACATTTCAATGGACACCTATAGCTAGCTGGCGGTGGCGGAGAGGGAAAGGTGAGAAAGGGACGGGGACGGGGACGCGGACGGGGACGGGGATGGGGATGGGGACGGGGAAGTTGTGTATACCCGGGAACTCCCGGAGTGTTAGTGTTGCATCCAGTTGGGGATTCAATGCCACGTGCTTTAATAGTCCCTGCACTCGAATCGTACACTTTACATGTAGGTATACTCTTTTTTAGATCAAAGGACCAATCTATGACCAGTTGCTCTCCGATAAGCGGCGGTCGTCGATGTGCCTGTGAAAGCGTTCAATTACGCCCAACAATGCAGCGAACGTTCAACGACTGATGCCACCGTTTTTCATTTTTCATATAGTTCCTTTCCTTTTTGGTCTGGGAGTTTTTTTCTTTTTTTTTTTTTTTTTCTCTGTTCATGTATCGTTGCGAAGGATGATCGCGTCGAAATGATCGGCGATTTTATTTCAACCCCGTGGAGCGTGGATATCGCTATCGAAGGACACATCTACTTCGAAAAGATCCACCCACAGCGATTTCGTAATTTAGGATTAAAAATTTTACCTAATTTTGATACACACGATTACGTGTGACGAGTTTGAACTTCTGGAACAACAGACACGTATAATTCGTAATTCATCATTTTGGAGGTCCCTCGAGATTCGGAATAAATTAACTCAACATAAAGTGGGATGACGAGTGTCTACGAGGTATTCAACGCCGCCTAGGCCGGCTATACAGCGCTGTTTCGTCGCGACATTCATAAATTATGACCTTCTGCCTTCCGAGAAAACGGTTTTCTCTCTGAGTGGTAATTTTCGGTCTTAAAGGAGATAGTAATGGGGGCGGCGATGGCGGAGCCTTGTGGATTGGTTCCGGATCAGGACGAGGAGATCCTTCCAATTTAATTTCGTTGAAATCTTTCGCGAAACCAGAGCTCCTCTCTTAGGGATATACCTGGCAGCTACTTACCCTCGAACGAAAGGGCGGACGTTATATCAACCGACGAGGCAACGAACCACCGAACCTCTCTCTATCCACCGCCCACCGGCGTATAACCTCGTGCCTTCCGCGTTCAGTTTAAAATACATTTTACGAAATGAGTGCAAAGCAAATACACTTTACGTGGCTTCATCCCCGCGGCCAAGATGATGGAATTGAAAATTATTACCACTTGAAAAACCGGGAGGTATAAAGTTAGTCCTTGTCCTTATCATTCAACGAGCTTTTACCCGTCTCGACCTGGCCGGGGCCCGGCGCGGCGTCAGCTCGCAAACGACTAGCTGATATCTCTTAACCGCGTTATAGCTACAACGAAAGTCGATATTATTTTAATCAACACTCCGTATCACGGAATTCCTTCGTTATTAATAACATCGCAGCGGAGCGCCGGGGCGCATGCCAAAGTTTGCTTTTCGTTCGTTCGATAAAGTGAAAACATTGTCGAATCTCATTATATAGTCGTTTTCGCGCGACTCCCTCACGCCGGTCCGTTTTATGAAAATATCTCACCGATTATTGTCTCGAAATTTCCACCCCCAGAGGAGTAACCTAGGTTCGTCGGTTCCTGAAGCCGGAATCGAAAGAGAAATTCAGTTCAGCAAACTGCAGGAAAATCGTCCCTATAGACGTCCCTAGGATCTGTGGATCACGGAATCGAAAACCGTGGATCTAGAACGGCGGAATAAAATCCGCAACTTTCCATTCTTCCTAAAAATCTTGATTCCAACTTTCATCCGCCATCTGGAATCGGATCCACAATTTTGCGATTTTGGATTCTCGACCGGGGGCAACGAGAACCTGTGAAAAATTCCACAAAACTCGGAATAATTCATTACCGGAGAAAAAACCGGGCTTCCCTCTCGAAATCGAGGGATTTAAAGATTCTCCCGTTCGCGTGAGCATAGAGTTCCGTCATAACGCAATCGCGTGATATTATTCTTTTTTTTTCCCCGTCTGGTTTCGGCAAAATGTATGCCAAACTCGGCGGCGGGGGGAAGGATATCGCTGACGCAAAAATTTTCATGCGTTTTCCCATAACTCTCTCGAGGAATATCCGCACTTCCTCTTCCCCGCCCGCTCCCTCCCGCCCCTCCTTCAAACATCCTCATATTTATTCATGGTATACTTTGGCTTAATTTCATAGAGTGCATCTAAAAGTTCTGCAGGCAAGTCTAGCTCTCTCGGTCTCCGGGAATCCATACATACGTACGTACATAGAACCACAGGAGTTAGGGCTGAGGCTAGCTAGCTGGCTAGATGGTCTGGTCTCACATGTATATTCATTCACTTATGAATAGCTTGGTTGCAAAATTCATTGTGCTGGTTAGGCGAGCAGGAGCATGTCCCATCCCTTCCTATCAGTGATTTATTATTTATCCTGCTTTCTTTTCCTCCCGCAAATTTCCTCCTCTCCCCGTTCCGTCGTCCGGCGGGCGCTCTTTTCTCCCGTTAATTTTTCTCGTCGATCAACGAAATTTCACCCCACCGCGGAGAGATCGGACTCCGCGGGAAAACTGCGACGTCCGTCGCATCAGGTCGCATTCTCTCGGGAAAAGTTGGCCCCGAGTCGAGGAGCCTCGGAGAGGCCGGTGTTGGAAAATAGAAGAAGGAAGGAAAGTTTTTAAAAAAATTTCCTCGTAGACGCAGAAAGAGGAGAGTAGTGATTAAGAAAATTAGCAGTTTCCCATGCCGTGTGCCCATGTGTGTACGTACCTACGTCGGGGCTGTTGCCTGAGAGGCTCGCCCCGGCCAAGGCACGTGGTTTCATCAAGTATTAAAAAGAGGAGAGGTAGAAAGAGAGAAGAAAGACCACGAAGAAGCCCGCAACTTTCCTTACAAACAAGTAGTTCTGACCCCCAACGTTGTTATAACATATTTATGTCACATTCCCCGCTCAACAGAGCTTCCGTTCATCGCCATGCTGAAAGGAAGAAGAAAAGGTGGGAAGAGAACTTTGCATAATTGATCTCCAGCCTTCGACATGACCTTGAAATTAATGGGGGACCGCTATGTCGAAGTTGAAGTTTCTCTGGACGGTCCGCGGGAGGAAATCGGCGTCCGATTTTTGGCCAAATCTTTCTTATACCGACGACCCGGACAATTTTACGTTTTTCAAATCGTTCACCGATTTCTAGGCGTCGAACGAACTGAAAAAATAACATATATCCGCGTGCTCTTTGACGTCGAGATCTCTTCGATTCAAATTATCTCCGGCGAATCGGCGCGACGATGCGATTTTTCGTCCGATCGAAAGCGTTCGGCCGATCAAACGAGCAAGGTGATCGATCAAAATTCGCGGATGACTATTTGGCGGAGCTGGAGGGATATTGCGTGAGGGCTGAGAGCCCTCCCGTCGACTTTGGCCACAATTTCATACATTTCTCGCCGGTGACGTGGAGGATCGTGCGGAGTGTCAGGCAAAGTGTGATGTTTGTATTAAGGGCGGTGCCATCCCTCGCACGCACTGTTCACCGGCTCGGCAAAAACGAGATTTGACGGTCGGCGAACTTGGCTGAGAGCGCGAGGATAATTTGCTTACGCGACCAAGATTTGGCCACGGTGCAAAAAACGACGGAAATTCCCCAGAGGACGTGGCGGGACCGGTAGGACGCACGAGATCAGATTCCTCCGGCGTTGTACTGTATCATCTATATCACATTTATATATCACTGTGAAAGAATCCACCCGACTGACCGGGCAGGGGGGGAAAAAATGAGAGAACGGACGAATCCTCCTCCGTTGTGAGTAATTAGAATTCTCACTCGATTTCTTGACCCTTTCCGATCTCTCGTCCGAAATATTTTCCGGCCACCCACAACCCCCGACATTCTTCTCATCTTTTTCTGCAAAAAGTTTCGCTAGCCGGAGATGAGAGAAGGTAGTAAATCTCCGCGGCTACCTCGGGCACGGGGCAGTCGGTCCACTTGGTGTTGTATAACTTAGAAGAGGAGCGTAAGGGCGAGGGTGAGGGTGAGGAGATAATGCAAAAAGTTTGAGGTAGTATCTGAGAGCGTAGGCACGCGCCGTCAACTTTCGTCAATTTCTTTGGTGTTGGGTTCGATTTCAGGAGGGAATCCCCGGCGCTATATCTCCTCGAACAGCTACTTGCTATTCGGCGGATCCTAGAGTTTTACTCCTCGAAAATAGAAAGAGAGAGAGAGAGCGAGAGAGTGGAAGAAAAGAAAGAAGCCAACAGGAGATTCCTCAGGTCGATAATTCAGATCCTACGTCACTTCCAATCGCTGACTTTACTCCGACTTCGTTCCAACTCGGTCAGAAGATCTCTTGTTACTGAGAAAGAGGCGGGGGGGGGGGGGGGGGGGGGGAGGGGGGACGAAGAACCAGAAACCGGAAAAAGAACAACGCAAAAAGGGAAAAGACACCGAGTTATTCAATTCTCGAAGCTATAGCATTTGTAAACCAAAGTGAACCTGGTTTTCTTTTACGATTTTCCGTATTTCCCCCGCCGCCCCCCCCCCCCCTGTTCTCCTGTCGTTTATTTCATCTTCTACTTGTCATGCCGGTGCACTGCCTCCTCCCCTACTGCAGAATAAAAGGAAGATGAGGAGGGAATGCGAGGTAGTTAATTTTATATCACTGCTGCAGAGAAGAGAGATGGGGCGGAGGTGGGTTTTTCTTCCAGCTTACATTAGTTTCACGTCGGCAACAAGGCTATGGGCATCTTCAAATAATGAGAGAATAAGTATAGGTATAACCTCGGAGGAAGTTGCCGGCGCGGGGCGGGGCGTATATCTCATCCACTCGTCGCGTTTTTCCAGCGGACTTCTATACAATATCCGTACGTAAGTCTACGTTTGGTGAAAATCTGTTGGAAATCGTTATACGTCGCCTCGAGCTGAGTCCGGGTGCTAGCGACAGAACCTGCAGGAAACAACGGAGATATTTTTCCGAGCGACCGTCGCCAAAGGAAACGGTATTCTCACGGAGGAAGATGATACGAAAACTCCATTGATACACCTAGGTACTAGATGAGACAATGCTCCGGTTAACTCCGATCAGTCGATTCGAAAGACGGAGAAGGAGGAAGAAGGAACTTGAGAGAAGAGAGGAGAAGGCTGAAAGATGGGATCGCTTTTTGCAGGAATCGTCCGGCATAGGTTAATTCGGTAGAGATTATAAGGCGAGTGCAGAGCGAATGTTGAACCGATAGGAGATCGTACGAGGTTATTAGGCTGCAGGTGAAGTAGGACGGGGCGGGGACCACGCAGCTTTCCCTCCAAGTCTTGAAGTTTAATTAACCTAAATTGAGGAAGAGACAGTAACTGCTAACTAAGACCCTTCCTCGTAATTGGGTATAAATGCCCATGGAATTCAAATCTGACCGTAAAGTTTCACGGATCTACTGCAGGCCCTCGGGCTTTCTATTCCTCGGTGAAATATCTTCGTGGGATATACTGCCCCCCGGGCTACGCTGCGTTCGCCTCGTCCAGCTCCTCGCATTCCGGGATCTGCAGGACATTCCGAAACACGAGCATCCGGCGCGGTGGTCCGGTGTCGCCCGAATCTCGTGGCACAACAATTGCTGTGATTACGGTCCTGGGACCAGCCTGCAGCGTGCGACCGTCTCGGTATCAGTCAGTCCCGTTCACGGTTGACTTTCGGAGCTCAGGAGGGCTTACGAAGTTTCCCGGTGACTTTGTTGAGACGGTCGAAGGCGAGATCGACCCCGGAACAACGGGGAACTCGGTATAGTTTGATGGGATCAATAATTTAGGGATTTAGCTTGAGAAGAGAGGTAATAATTTATTGAGGGTCGCGGGAACCCCAGCGCGCCTGATTTGTTCGAGTAGCAGAGCTGCGGACTATGGCGCAAAAGCAATACCTATACTATACAGAGACTATCCTCGAGGTATTACCTGATCCTCGGCCACGGGGTGGCTCTGTTTCATCGCAGGAACGATCGTTCGTCCTCCTCCTCCACCCCTCCGGTATTCGAGCGAACTTCTGTGTTTGACGACGTATAAAAACGATTTCCGCCCCCCCCCCCCCCCCCCCCCCCCCTCCAGGGACGACGATACCGGATGTCGATGACATCAAAGCTCGCTCAATACGTCTGGAGATATCCTCCGAGTATCACTATACCCATCCACCCTTTGTCTTAACACACGGTCTCTGATCGTCCTCGTATTTATAGACCGGGTAGTGACACGTCCGAGCGATCCTTTCACCGAGCTTCCGCGATCATCAGCCTCAAATGTATTCCATTTCACGGGTGCACCTCCCGGCGAGCACTTCCGTCCGTTATAGTTGCAGAGCAGAGACGTTGTATCATGAACCAAGATGGATACAATATCCTGCTGAGGTGGATAATTAAACCTGTTTAATCTAGTATCGTATTTACCGATTCATTTTCTTCCCCCTGATCGTCGTTCGGCTATATTTTCTTTTCCATCCTTGCTCGCTGCCTCTGCTCCTAATGAAACGTGCCTCTTCGCCGAGTGCGAAACGCGCGACTAATTAATTGGCATCGAAGTTTGTACTGCGCGATACGCGCGGGCATAACGTTCACCGTTGAGGATCGTATTCGCGACGATATTTCTTCTTCGTCTATTTTTTCCCCCTCCCCGCTCGTAGGGAAATCTCAGGCACGGTCAATTACCTCTACGCTTCTTCACCACGTCCCGTCGCCTCCCGTCTCCTGATCGCCTCGCTTCTGGATCTTCTTCGCCCGCGCCGCGTTTTGCCAGGGAGAATTTACCCCAGTTAATTTCATACAGGCGCGATACCTGACTGCCGATGGTCGCTCCCGACGCTTTATCGTCACATTATAATTACCTCGTCTCGTGCTGTTTGTCCTCACAATTCTGCCGCCCCTTCTCCTCTTCCTTTCGCTTTTCCTCTCTCTTTTCATCCCTCACGCTTCTAACCGACTGGCTATCTTAATTGCCCAGCGGAAGAGGCCGACCCACCGAAAACGGAAAACTTTTCCTCTCTCTCCCTCTCTCCCTCTCTCTCTCTCTCTCCCGCTCTCTCTTCTCAAGACGAATTTTCATAACGAGAAATTAGACTCGTTCGCAGCATGATACAAAATTAAAACAAACGTCGGTATAATAATGCTCCGCTTTCACAGCAATCACACTGATTACCAGATAGTATTGTGTACCTACTCCGCCTAATTACCTCTGTTAATAGACATCCCAGTCTCCCGCGGATCGAAGGTTTCTCCGTTTTCGTTGGCGTCGGTTAATTCTCTTCCTTCAGTCTTTCCATCGTTCGGTTAACCGTTTTACACAAAAGTCCAAACTCCGTTCTTCCCTGATTCAGTAACGATGAAATGATTCGACAGCTCTTCAAACCTCGTCGTCCGCTCGCAATGCAATTTCGGGACACCGATTCCTATGTGCCCCGAAAGAAGTTCCGAATGAATAAGTGAACGAACGGAGATTCCGTGAATAGAGAACGAAGACGAAGGAGCAAAAAATTTCCCATCTGACGATGCTGACGAGAAGATGAAAACCAGAGCGAGTGGAAGAAAAACAAGAATTACTTCAATCTCGGATGGATGAAAGAAACTGGGACCCCGGTAGTTGTACTACGTCTACGGAAGGAAAAAGCTCGGCGGGGATTGGACGGAAGTTTGGGATTGCGAGGGCGAAAGCTCACGGCTACTCGGCCAGACAGTCGGGAAGACGTTGATTGAAATGATCCGAACGATTGGCACGTCATAATCTGGTCCTTCCTCCTCCACCTCCGCATCCTCGTGGTGTAAGCTCAGGGCTGCAGCACATCCTCGCTACTTCTGTAACCAAGCCCCAGCCCAACCTTCGCCTTCGCCCTCGCCCTCGCCCTCGCCCTCGCCCTCGCCCTTCGCCTAACCGCAGGGATCCTTTTTCTGTCTCACGTTTCCTCGTTAGTAAATTACCACACCGAGGGTCATGTAGGAAAAAAATAACAGCCAGAATACTCGGCTGAAGGGGAACGAGCTTTTCCCGATGACGATTTCGCCCTCTTGGCAGTGTTTGCTGGTGACCAGTAGAAGATCCCCTCGCGAGTGTTTCTCATCTCTCTGCCCGAGACCTCGAACCGTCGGACGAAAGGGTACCAATTAGGACTCCGAGGGTCGGACAAAAGGGAGACGCGCTGAAGTTATGAAATAGGAATAGAAGATGTCGCCGCGGAATGGTAAGCTCGGAATCCCTCTTCCGTCACTCTATTCCCGAAACAACGATAAATAGAATGGCGAAATCGAGTCGTGGGTGGACCCCCGAGCCTCGGACGCCAGAACTATGTGCTCGCGTGTTTATTGGGATCATTTAGAACCGAGCTATGAGCCACAATGGTAGGTTGCGAAGCTACACCAAACCGCCCCGCACGCCTCGCCTTGCCTCGAAGCTCTGTGCAGCCGTCTTGTTTAGGGTGAGAAATAACTCGCCGATATAGACGCGTACGTGTGTGTGTATAAACACAAGTTGTACGGGGTGGTGAGAGATGAATGAGAGGACTGAAAAAAGAGAATTATACGGAGGTGCGAGGGCGCGGGTATCGCACAACCCGGGTTCTCCAAAGCACGCGAGATTTCTCCGCCTCATACCTATGTATATAATACATGGGTGATTAATAATGTCCATTAAAAAGAGGAAAAGAATCCTGTTTCCGTGTAACATGATGGCAACGAGTAGCCGTACACACGTTTACTGTACAAAAGGAAGGTATTCAAGTTTTGCGAAAAACGATTTCGTTCTAAACTTCTATACATTTCCCATTCCCAATTCTCAATTTTCCATCCTCGTTTTTCTTCTTTTCTTTCTCCCCTTTTTCGTATTCTTCCTCCTCATTATTATCCATCGCTCTTTTTTCTCCGTTACAATTTATCCTGCGAACGATTGAAAAATGAAACTTTAGCACGCCACATCCCCGGCGCCTCGCCTAGGTATGTATGTACTACTCAATGGACGATCGCGTCGTTAGCGATTATCGAGCTGTTTTCATCCGCACGTCATAAACAGTGCTGACAGGGACAATCAACGAGAACAATAAATAAGTTTTATCGACTATTCGTATCAAACTACATCAGCTCATTGTCAAACGGATGGCCAGACAATTATATCATCGTTGATAGTCACCTGAAATATTTCGTTCCGCCGGGGACCCCGGGGGTTCCGAATATAATGTTTATTCCGATAACCTACGGATTGCTCAATTTCGCAATGCAAGCTCAATATCGCTCCCGGTTTTCAAACGACTCACAATTTTGTCTCTCTCTCTCCCTCCGCCTCTTCCCCTTCCCCCTTACCTCTTCCATCTCCTCTTCCCTCATCCTCTTAAGGGTGAAAATGTTGACTCTGAATAGTGCAGTTTCGATGAAATTAATCAATAGACAAGGGGGCGGCCGAAGACCATTAATCAGGCTCACGCGCGGGACGTTGACGGAATTCCTGAATCTTTTAATCTCGAAGAGTTCCTTCGCGGGACAAAAAATTGTTATTCCACCACGAGAGGAAAGAGGAAGGGCGGGGGGTGCTTAGGCTTCAGTCGGAAAAGTGTTCGGCATTAGCTTCGAAATTTGCTGTTTGATTTTCGGGACTCTCACCGCGAACTTCGGCTGTACCCGTTATCGAGGGCTTCTTGTACTCACCCTTAACCCGAAAACAAGTTTTTCAATTTTTCATTCCGGATCGTTGCGTCATACTCTTCGAGTATCTCATCGTTCTCGGATATTTGGAAACGGTTCAGGGGTTCCCAGAAGTAGAAGATAGAGACATTTCGCATACACTTTCAAATCGGCACATCGTACATCGTGCACACTTCACACGGACGAAGAACTCTTTGTCATTGTAGCTTGCTTTTTTCCCTCCCATTTTCTCGTGTCTCACGAACGGAATTTCAGATCCGCTATGTTTCGCACGATAACGGGATAAGGAACAATTTTCTTCATAAAATTGAACAGGAATGCGAGCAAGACACTTTCGTGTCTAAACGAAGAAGAAGAAGAAGAAGAAGAAGAAGAAGAAGAAAAAGAAGTCGAGCTTTCACTCGAGATCATATTTTTACATATTCAATCCGAACGATGAGGTACAATTGAACGGAGGAATATGAGTGCCTCTGTTATGTCTAGACGCGACGACGTCTCATTGATTGAGATTGGCAATAATTAACTTGGATGGTACAAATCCCGACTGTTCGTACCTATTTGCCGAATGCCCTCGCTACCCGCGTTGGCCGTATCTCACAATTAACTTGATTACGGAAAGAAAAGCTATATGCCCGCGACGAAGACGAAAGATATTTGTAGATTTAGGTATTACGGCGGAGAGACCGCGAGAACGAATCGAATCGCGTGGTAACGATTAATGACATTGCGTCACGTGACCCGTCAGCTTGGCTTCTTGGTGGGCGACCCACCCGGCCCTACCTCATCCTATCCCCGTAGCTAGTTCACCCGTGTCACACACTGTACAGTATAAGGTAAATAATACGTTGTCGAACACCGTAATCACCTTCTTTATTAGCTCTCTGGTAATTACATATTTGCCGACATTTTCAGCCTCGTTTCACCGCAGTAGGTAGAAGAGCAGTGCCTACGGGGACGTTGAAAAAAGCACAATGTATAGATGTGAAATTTTTCGCAGTCCGAGGAAATGCTAGAACGGTTCTCGACGCAGGCTCGGAAGAGAGAAACCGACGAGATAGAAGGAAAATATCAGCACGGATAACGCTCTTCCGGCAATTTGTTGGGAAAGAATAGAAAGAGGAGGAAAAAAGCTTGGGATCAAATTCTAATCCGGATTCAACCGAACCTATGAGTCTGACGAGAAGATGTTTCCTACAAAAGTTGCGAGGCGGATCGAAGAGCTCATTTTATGTTCACGAGCTTTTTTCCGTAAATCTAACGGCTGCCGAGTAATTTGAATAAAAGTGAACGCTTCTATATTATTTTTGAAACATCCGGTACTCCGCGCGCGCGCGCGACGTTACCGAGTTGCGTGCGTGTGCGCGCTGCTGTTCACGTGGACGTATGAGGCGCGCCCACATGGGCTGGAACAAGAACACCTCAGCTTCTGAATGCGCATCTTTATGTTCCTGTCCGGCTTTCAGAAGCGACGGAAACCGGGAAACGGCGAAATGGGGAAACGGGGAAACGGCGTCTCGCCTTCCAGCTGTGAGGTGTTCACCAACGAAGAAATACGAGGGGGGGACCGTAATTATTATGGTCGCGTGTCAGCTTGGGCGGTTGGCTCACCCACCGCCACCACCACCGCCACCGCCGCGCCGCGCCGCAGCGGCAGCAGGTAGGGTAGGTTGTAACTACCTATTCCAAGTGTAATTATTTGCGTTGCTATTACTGTCGGAAAGATAACGCCCGGCGCGTATCAATAATAGATTAGCTGAGTTGTTTGTGGCGAAAACCATCAACATATGTTGGTTCGGTTGTGCCGTGCTCGCGCTCACAGACTACAACACAGTTGACAATAATACCATTAATATATAACACCTGGAAAGCCGATAACGTGAGCTGTCTCGTTCCATAGGTGTGCACAGACGTAGGTACATCCGGTGCGCACATCACGTCCTCATATTCTTTCCTCGAAGACAGTGAGCACGGGAATTCTATCAGACAGCGGAAACTCATATCTGGACAATATGAATCAATTTTTTATCTCGTTTTTTTTTCTTTTTTGTGTGATTTTCCGACGCGCCTCGTGTTCCGCGGCCTGGAGGAGCGCGAGTCTCCTCGTCCGTGTTGTGTTCGAGCAGAGGTTGCAGGAACCGAGAAGTGAAAAAGTCCGAAGAGGAAGTGCATTTCTCATGAATTCCAAATTCTATTGGCAGAGGGAGGAGGAGGAGAAGGAGGAGGAGGAGAGGGAGGAGGAGGAGGAGACGGAGACGAAGACGAAGAGGATGACGAAGAGGAGTAGCTGGAAACAAAACCGCGTTGTTTGAATTGAAAATTGATTATGTATTCAGAAATGAAATTCGTGCAAGAGACTGGAATGAATCGATTCGTCCGCCATCTATTGATCGATCGACTTCGGCTATACCGCCGGTGATGAAACTCGGAGGAAATTTTCAACTTGGGAGGATTCTAGACTCCTACTTTTTCCGCTTCTTCTTTTTTCTCCTCTCACTTCGTCTTCTCGAACGCGGCGAAGTAAAGAAGAGAATTCAAAGACTCAAAGTGGGAGCTATGGAACAAGTAAAGTTTGCAGCTCCTTCGCGCGAGCTTAACCCCAATCTATGGTAACGTAGTTACCTCAAATGCACACATACTCGCGGGCGGGGAAGAGGAAGGGCAAGGGGAGCAGGGTGCGAGTCTTGATTCGCGCCCCATCTTCGGCTGAGTCTACCTGAGGCAACATTGTCCCCCTATGCCACCTCTTCCGAGTTCTGAGTTCCGAGTTCCTCATCCTCCGCGTCTCTCTCACTGCTTCCTTGCATCCAGCTTTAATCCCACGGTAGATTCCGGTAGTTCGAGTCAAGTAGGTATTTACATAGGAACTCGTATCTATTCGGTGTCGCTTGTGGAGGCCTTCCCCCATCACCGTTCCCGTTCCCGTCCCCATTCCCATTCCCATTCCCATTCCAATCCTTCTTCATGCCCGTTCACAATGTCTCCCGTTCCCGCACCTAGATTGAAATTAGATTTCCGCTGTTCTACCTTGGCCAAGCCAAGCCACCACCGTTTCTCTTTCGTTCCAAGTCAGCCCAACCCACCGCGATTATCCGCTGAGACATACCGCAGAGAGTCTTTCCTCGCGACCACTCACGAGTTCCTCACGAAACTCGACTCCCAATGTATGTACCGATTCCGACTCAACGCGATTCCTCACTCATCGTATACCGCTTCCAAATTCCAAATTCCTGATTGATAGGTAATTGACGATTCTACGAGCACCGAACATCGCACCTCACCGAACGTTCTAAAAGACGTTTAATTTCTCCCCGCAATTCTCCTTCCGCCGTGTTGAATGTGTTCATAAATTTTCACCACAGGAAAAAGTGCTTACCAACTTCTTCCAAAAAAAGAATAAAATTTTTACTGACGAGGAGGTGAGGTGCGGGGGAGGCAAGACATGTTTATGTAAAAAGTACGTAGGGTACTAGAGGAGTTACGGTAACTGCTTGGGGTAGTAATCATCTCAGTTAGGCTTGTTTCAGCCGTGGCAAAAAAAGGGCGGGGGTAAGGGAGCCCGCCCAGCAGCCAGGACGCAGCTTACTTGTCCTGAGCAAGGACTAAATCTACTTCTTTTTTCTCTCTCTCTCTCTCTCTCTCATTCTAAACTGTCAGGGAGTTTCTGGGGAACAGAGCTCACCGGTACCTGCCTACCCACCCTGAGCACTAAGCTTGCTTCCCATCGCTCCTGCTGCCTGGCGTAGGCTGTGCCGAATACAGGTGGGCGCGAAGGATAAACTGGTGAAAAGCTTTGACGATTTATTATCACGGGAAAGGGATTAACAAGTTGAAATTAAAATCACACTAATGGGACGCAACTGCGTTGAAATTTTTTCGTTGAGAAATCATCAGATTTTCAAACTCTTTCGTTTTCACCGGAGTAACGGAAAACCCCCTCTGGTATTGTTTTTTTGTGTTTTTGTTTTCTTTCATTTTTTAAATCCGCTCACGTCGGGCCGTGCCAACTTTGAACTCGTTACATCTCTGTGAATATTCACATACATATATATATATATATACATATATATACACAGGTTTTCACGAAACAACGGGATTCTCTCTGTTCATTGCGGGAAATGTTTCTCCTCTTTCTCTCTCTCAGAGTTCAACCGTCGACTACGTCGAGGCGGGTTGTACGGGTTTATCTACTAATTGGAAAAACGCTAGCTGTCGAGGAAGGGGGCGGAGCTGGACGCCCTAGTAAGAGTACATTATAGTATGGGCAAAATCACACACCCTGATTTCTGTACGGGAGCATGCCCACCCTTTGTTCGGCTCTTAATTAAACTACCGAAATCCGGGAACAATGAACGGATTCGGACTGACTCTGGTACACAAAACCTGCAGGAGAAGGGTTCCCGATGTGTTTACGACTGCTGGCGTCGATCCACGCGCGTAGATTGGCACATAAATCCCCATTTAACTTGGCGTTACGTTTACGCCACGTTACGTTACGATACGATGCCTGACTCGACCTCACGCCGTACTATCATTCTTCGTTATGCTCGTCTCCTCTTTCTTCTACTTTGAATCATCCCAATTTACGAAAACGTACAGTTCATCACACTACAGCTCCCGCGCTATGCACTACTGTACGGAAGTTCGCCGTGAGTATCGTAATCTGCAGACTCGAAAGTCGCCACGTTTGTGCTTCAGCCTGAGAATCCAAAGGCTCCCGGAGATATGCTCCTCCGACTCCCGGACTCGACGTCGCGTTGCTCTAGAAATTTAACGGTCTTTTCACGGGAAAACTTTCAAATTAGCAACCCAACCGGATTGCTTTTCATCCGTACGGTTATAAGAAACGCGGAAACCGGCTATCACAACGCGCGAGATGACGAAATTTTACTGCTGAATTATTATGGCGAAAACGATGCGAAAACCTGACGTTAACCGTCGACCGCGCCCGACGTCGCGGGCACACTGCAAGCTCTCCGGGGAACAATGTTACCTAAATGGAATAGTGAAGGTAATTCATCGCAAATAAAGATCCTCAGAGAAGGAGGAAATTACACTTGGGAATTCTCCGTTCCTTACATTCGAGGTTACTAGTTGTGGCAGGTTAATTGCGAGGTGA
The DNA here is from genome assembly GCA_963170745.1 of Phymatocera aterrima. NCBI lineage: Eukaryota > Metazoa > Arthropoda > Insecta > Hymenoptera > Tenthredinidae > Phymatocera > Phymatocera aterrima. The sequence goes on along the minus strand of OY720666.1, from coordinate 1,124,256 downwards.
TTTAGTGCATGGGCTTCGCTAACTGCAAGGTATAGGTTTCATCATTACCGCAACCGGAATCGCAAAACAGCTAGAATTTAGATTAACATATTCTGCATTCAGGTACAGCATATGATGGAATTATCAGAGCTGGCTACATGCATTTATCCGTCCAGAAGTTTCTCCCTTCGGCTGTGCGCGCGCCTATCTGCGGTCCGGAGATCATCTCGATCCTTCTCCGTTCGGCGATGATATCCTGCGCTCGTGAATCCACAGTATGATTGAATTTTCATTTGGAAAACTCTCACGGAATGCTTCACCTAATTCGAAACTACCATCGTTCCGCGTACAGTGTATATATATATATATACGCGTATATACTTCGCCTCGTCGGATACCCTACCCCCGGGGATATATAATATTATTCCTCCTCTTCAATCGTCGCGTCAGTCGTCGACGATTTCGACTGTACGTCAAACAAGCGGAAGGAAATTTAATCACACTAAATTTTTCCACCCACACCGAAGCTCTCCTCTGTCCCGTTCGTAGCTAGTGTCTTGGAAATATCCTCCTCCTCCTCCTCCTCCTCCTCCTCCTCCTCCGTCTCTGCCTTCTCCACCTTCTCTCCGCAGGAGGAGCTTGTAAAACGATCTAGTAAAATGTGCGAGCTTTCTCGAGGAGGGTTGTAGCCTCGAGGTTCGTTGAGTTTAATTAAAAGAAACAATAACCTCCCATCTACCCATTCTTCTACAGAGTTTAAAAAGTCTATTCCACGATACAATGAGCCTTTCCCGACTCCCGCCGCTCCATCCTCGGACCGCCCTTTCCCCAACCTAGCCAGGAAGTTCGAGGTCCCCTCGCAGCGGTGAGCGCAGCTCGAGGATATCGCAATGCAGAAAAACCTGCGTTCGGGCGGTGTAATTGTCAGCGGAGGAATATCGTCATCGTCATCGCGACCACAATTACAGGATGTTCGGATGCAAGTGCCGTGAACAAAGGAGAACTAGCGCCGAACGAGTCGAGTTAACTCTCCCGACGCGCCGCGCCGCGCCGAGGAGAGGCCATAGAAGAAAGTTTGCGCGGCAGGGCGTTGAGACGGCATCAGGGTGAAATCGCAATAATTATATTACACCCAAGCGGCGGCGTGGCGCTGCCTCTACATTGAACAAGTACCGTAGGCCAGCCAGGCATCAAAGCACGCGGGCGTAGCCTCGCCCGTAATTTCTGGAGGTATCTTGCCCTCTCAATGGGCATATCTTGAGACCCGGACGGGCTTAACCCGAGGTGGCAACAATGGGAGGCAATGACAGATTAGAAACTAAGCGGTAACAAAACCCCAGCGGCTACCTCGGATTAAGATGATACCCTGCCGCTCGCCCGCCGCGAAAACTTTGTCTCCGCACGCCCACACAAAGGATCTCCTAGGCGCTCCGTGATGTACACATGGGACGGGATGGTATCTTCCTCTTTCACCGAGGTTTACCTATTCCGGCGCGCGTGCCGCGTACCCGGATATCAGCAGAACTCGGGCAGTGAAAAAAATGTCAGTATAGGTACACTGCGCCGACACCGCATGATCGGGCGCTCGAGAATACGTTTCGGGCAGGTGGGAAAATTTGGCGCACCAGTTTCCACGTACGCAACAGACATTGAACATTCCGGTCGTTCCCGCAACGTCGAGGTTGTTTGAATTGCGGCAGCTCTCTTTTACTACCTTCTCGCCGACCGAGCAAGTATGACGGCAGACATGCTTCTAAGTGGATCCGGCAAACAGTACCGTCTTGGAATAATTATTAGGATCGGACGACAGCGGGCGTTCGGAGCGAGGGTTAGGTCGAGTGCGAGCTAGGTTGACTGTTCGGGGACAAACATCCCAATTGAATCCGTATACCATGCTCGGGCGTGAGCTAGACGGAATTCCCTACGCGTTTCGGCACCGCACGACCGCGACGGTTGGATTAACCTCAATTCCCAATTGTCACACGCGGGGCAGACGCCGAACGCAAAATTTATCGCGCGTTCTCTTCCATAGATTTGAATTCCACTTCGGAAAATTTCGTTCTCATTCGAATCGAATCATCGATCCCCGCGCGGGCGAACTCCTTTCGATGATCTGTGGCTCGTCCTATTCGCGGTAAAGCGCGGTACTCCGGGACGATCGAGGAGGTACCGCTGCATCTCACACTGCACCGAAACGTCGAGGGAGTGTGGAGCTGGTAATTGCACAGGAAAATTCACTGCAGTCTAACTTCACGCTACACCACGTTCGTTATCCTTAATTCATTCACGTATCCAGTTGAGGGGCACCAAGTCCTCAAACTCAGCTCCGCTCAGCACTATACTCATGTCCGAGTCCCCGAACGACAGTTCGGAGGTACGTACTGCACCCGTGTGGAGAAAGCACCGGGTGCGGTGATTTGAAGAGAAAGAGAAAGAGGAGGAGGAGAGATAGAGAGATGGGGGGGAATCGCCAGGGTGCGAATAAAACGTTCTGATATTTCCTCCTGCGCAGTGGAAAGTAGTCAAGAGATTTTAGAAATCCCAGGAGAATTTCGAGCTGAAAAATTTCTCGCGTGAATAGTTATATTCCACGACACACAATTTGCAATTGCCTGCCTGCCTGCCTGCCTGCCTGCCTGCCTGGCTGACTGGCTGGCTGGCTGGTGCACAATGAAATTATATGCCGACGTCGGGATATAATCACGGCTGGTTAAGCTCACTTCAAAATGTTCATGTTCCAGACGCAAAGTACAATTATGGGAACAGAGAGTCTGATAAACGCGTTCACAGATCCCTAAACTATGGATTAGGAAGGCAAAGTCGAGCGGTGAATTCTAATGGCAAAGGCACGGAGGGACTAAGTCCCCCGAGGCGGGAATCGTGTATCGCTTTTAAATCCGTTAATGCCGCGGTTCAGATTCCACCGGTTTGCATACAGGCATGGGATTGAACCTCCCGTTACGCTGCCTCCAGTTGCGTTACGTCACGTCACATCGTCCACGATCCGGATTCCACGTGACGTACATTCACCTGACATAATTCCACGGTCAACGCTCTTCGGCAAAGCTGCCTCGCTCTCAATGAGCCGGATTTTCGTTGAGAGGGCCGAGCGAACCCTTTCCCGCCCGCGATACAGTGACGCGGCGGTATCGGAGAGCTCTGACCAACGGAAGTTTGCACCCTGTGAACACAGAGCTCCGAAATATCTTCGGCGGAGTGAGCTTCCGCTGGTCCTGCCGAACTCTCTGCTCGTAGCGGAGTTAAGGAGAAAGAAGTTGGTCAGACCTCGAGGGGCGAACTTTGAGCAATTGCACGGTATGTTGACGACGGTGTACGCGCCTGCACGAGGATGTCGAAATGCACGGAGAGAGGAATCGAGGAAGCCAGGAGGAGAGCGAGGACGAAGTGAAATGCCGGATGACGGAAGGAGGGAAAACTTTTTTGAGGCATAAGTTTATCTCTCCATACACACCTATACAGCCCGCGTTGTTACGTACGATTCGTGTAAATCACTCGAGGAGCTGGCGCCTTTTCGAAACCGTTATCTTTCCCCTCTACTTCGTTTTCCTCTACTCTCAATTTTATTCTTTCGGATTTATTCCAACGGTTACCGTTGTATCGCCGTCGCCATCTTGCGGCCGAGAAACAGCTTCCAAAGATATCGACCCTCTCTCCGGACAAAAGATTTATACCCGTGCTCCATTTCCCTCGAACGGCTACGTATGACCGTGTATGAGCGAGCTAAATTTGTTGGCGAGAAACTTGTATCGAATTATTCGATCACGTAATATCGTGACGAATTAGCGATTGATGGAGTGGAACACCGTGGGAAATCACGACGACAAGATTTCTCATAAATATATAGCACGGCGTACAGTGTGTCTGTATACCGGTCGCCGGAACGATCGATAAATTGATCCGGTACTAGGCTGTAACTACCAGACGTATAACCGTAATTGTTTACACAGCATTCGCGTGTTGTCTAACTCGTGCCAAGCCACTGGCTATAGGAACGCTAAAACGTCAAGAAAGATTTGTGCCCAGTTGCAAATTATACGTGCTGGTCTATTAGCCGCACAGAGCTAACAAATATCAGATGTATCGCGGGGCTGCGGGAGAAAGCTCGATAATCGTTCTGCACGCGGGAAATTACACGCTCGGTGCACTTTTTCAAATTGCGTTCGCCTGTGAGACGAACCGGTGATACGTAGCTGGCGAAAATCGCTTGTTGTGGTTCTTCTTCGGGCCGATCCGGCGCCCAACTTCCTTGCGTTTCGACTCTTTGATGGAGCTGTTTAGATCCCCCTGAATATAGGGGTGGTTTATAATTCCAAGGTATATTGGGGCGCGGAGAAGGGTGTGAGTGAGACGTCGAGTCGAGCACGTTCGAGGGTCGCGTGCGGCGCCTCGGAAACGAATCAAGTTCCGAAGTTTCAGCGCTGGAGGATCCCTAAAATATTCAAGCCACGAGAATCCGCCGGCTTGCTAGTGATGCTGCCTGCATGCTCCTTCTGCCCGCGCCACTGTCTCCGCTGTCTCGGCTGTTTTGGCTGGCTTTTGGGTATGCGCTCCAGTCCCATTCTCCTTTGCGAGCGTCCGAATTCTCCGCCAGTAGAAACTTGGACCGGATTGTCGCGCGCCAACCGAAACCGAAAAGCGCATTTTTCTAGTCACTCGTCTTTCCACCTTCGCGGGTACGAGGGGAGTCTCGAAACTGTGGGGAAAATTCAGCGGGGGCCAAGTTTGATAACCTTACTCTCGATCATGCAGCCCCGAGTCTTTCCTCCTTTCGGATCACGAGCAGTGCAATCAAAGGGTGAAAGTCAAATGACCTCGTTGTTCCGGAGAGATTCACTCGGGGAACGAATCCTCGTTTCATCCGCCTCCGCTCCTCGCTCATAACTAATTCTCCTCGGAGAACAGTATATCTCGGAGAATCGGGGGGATTATCAAAGCGTGCAAATCGGATCGCGCGATGCCCCCCGAAGCAGAATTCTTCGGGTAAGGCCTCAGTCGAACACACGCAGATCAATCGGACGAACCTTCCAACCTGGCCGCGGAAGGACGTCTGCAGTCGAAAGGACTCTGTGTATTATAATACGGAGCGTCGGAGGGGGCGCCGCGTGTAAATCCCCGTAACTCATAAAGATAGGAGGATATTTACTCGGCCATATATTACCGAGTCTCTCACTTCCTGAAACAGTGTCGGCGGCGGTGGAGGCGGAGGCGGAGGTGGCGGTGGAGGTGGAGGTACAGCAACAACACGCCACAAGCCTCGGTGTACGAGGAGCAATATACCGTTTTAATTAATTTACAGTTCACGCGCGGACCGCAGCCTATGAGCGCGAAATTACACGGATACTAACCAGTCAGTTTGAGGCTGTTTTAATACTGCAGAGGTACGACTGCGAGCCTCGCGGACCATCCGAGTGAGTCTTTCCCAGCCTTACGGAGAATATAAAGAGCAGGAACATTAGGGGATGATTGAGAAAAATAGGAGACCTTAATTAGGATTTTGAGAGAAACGTCTTCCGGATGCTTGAGCCTCCGATCCTGTGAGTTGGCGAGGAAATAGAGTCGAGGTTGACCCCGCGACGTCATCCTGCGCCACGACTAAAAAGTACAGGAGAGTGCGTCGAGTCCCTCTTTCCCGTTCTTTGCGGTGAACCAGGATTGGTTTTGGATCTTCTCTGGTGGAAAATTAGAAAGTGGATCGCGAATCCGTCGCCGATAAGCGAGAACCCGCTTGGCCCACGCCGCGCTGTCGTGCGCTCAGAACCCGATACGCCGCCCGGTTGGCTGAACCAGAAGAAAAGAGAATGAAAAAGAGAGATAACGACTTGAATCGCGAGCCTATTGCAGGTGGAGTGGATGACAACTAAAAACGAAAAACGAGGAACGAAAATGACGAAAGTGGAAACGAAAGCAAAACGGAAGAGGAGAGGAGAGGAGTGGGGAAAAATCATACTCCGCGAGCACGAGATTACACGGAACTCAATGGAACGTAGATGTACTACGGCGCCCATTAATTTAATGATAACTTCAGCCCGAATGGGGATAGGTACTCCGGTACTCCGTACACTTCAATTACCAATCGATTCCATTCGGATAATAACCATCCGTACGAAAACAACCCTCAGGGAACGTCGTTGTTTACAGAGCTGAAGACAAGCTACGGATAGAAAATTCAACAGCATTGACGACGGAATATCGAGGAGCTGTGGTCAATTGCTTCCGAAAAATTCGGTACCTCAGCTTCTCTCCGAGACTTCGAAGATTCCACAGTTTTCTTACGAGCTTTACCAATCGCAGGTTCGCTTCAGACCCAAAGACATTCCGCAGGATTCCATTCAATCTTGCCGAACTTCGTGACGCTTCGTGAAATTTTGAGGACTCTGCGGGAACTTCGTGGATTGCGATTGCAGTCGAAGACACGACGGAGTTTCAGAATGTTTTATAATTTGTACAAATGCAGGATACTTCGGACACGGATGTGCAGGTACAACAGACTGAAGGATCGATCAACCCCTGCAGGGAGACTCCATTTGGTCTCTGATCAATTTAGTTCAAGTTTCGGATACCGATAACCAATTAATTCGTCAGTTTCGATCTCTTGGAGTGTAATTACCAGTTGGAACAATATAGAAACACGGTTTTACCGAGGTTCCGCAGACGCGGGGATCAGCGGATGAAGAATTGGTAGGAACGTAAAAGTTGACGAAGACAAATCGTGACTGAACGTTATCTCGATTGAAATAAATTTATTCGGGTGAGCGGCATTGTATTGATATGTCAGAGCCCCGGATTGATATGTTTACTTGATAACTTGGATTTCGACTTTGGGGATATATACGACCGAGTATTCTACGACGAATAATAATCGACCGATCGAGGAAACGGCTTGTACTTTTTCCTGATAAAGGAGTCGAAACGCGGAAATCGGTGGAATGGAGAATTACCGATTCGCCGATTTGTTATTAGGGTTAAGATCGCGGGAGAAGAAACCCTCAGGCAAACATCAAATACGCCGTTTATTCCCCGGAGAACAATTCCTATGGAATGACACGCACCCGAGAACGAGGCGGAGCTGCGAGTGAGTGGCCAATATAGATAATACGAAGGTGGAACATATCGCTATTGTCATCTATATTTGATGGGCAAATTTAGATATCGAACTAACCCTCATACGAGTTTCTTGCCTCGGGCGATTCGTGCGCCTAGCTAAATTTGCCCAGCGAGGATAGATCCCGCTTCTATTCCGCCGGAACCCACATCTCTAATGTGTTGGAAATATTGCACGGATCAAGTTGGCCAATTAGCCAGAAGTTCTATCGAGGGTGAATCCCGGGAGAATTTTCCGACGCGATAGATCTGGGCAAAAATTTCACGCCGGGGTTCGCGCGTTCTCTTCGCCACCCGCGCGGCCAGCAGCAGTAGCAGCAGTCACAGCGGAATAAATCGTAAAAAGTTACAGAGGAGGAGAAATTTTCAGCGGAATAAGAACCGCGTGTGCGAAGGCAAAGAGCATGCTTTCGCCCAAAGAGGTTTTCACTTTTACGCGACGCGAGGCTCCACTTCGAGCGGCCGAGTTATCAACCTACATTCACCGAACCGCTTTTCTACGCTGCGTCGCCGTCCTCGTCCGCTAAAGAAGGTGTAAATCTTCCCTTTGGCCATCTTTAAACGAAATATGAGCCACTTCAGAGAAAAGCTCGAGCGCGCAATGTGCTTTCTCCGGGCTAAATTGCCGAATTTATGTCGATAGATAGATGGATAGATGTCGCGGGAAAGGGAGAGCGAGAGCGAGAGCGTCGTGAGCTTGAAGGAGAGAATGAAATAAGATGGAATAACGTGGATCGAACATTTTTCAACATTTTCTTCCCGCGTTCTCCTTTATGCTTTCGAAGTATCGACCGGTTTTAGAATTTTTTCTAAAAACGTCTTCCACCTTATAGCCCCGCGATCCGAGCACTCGGCCGTTAAAGGCCGTTTCGCGAAGTGTCGAGCGGGCTGACAGCCCGGCAGAGGATTATAAACGAGCTGTGAACGCCCAGAGTTTTCCCTTTTCGTTTACTCGCCCGCAACAGCCAACTATATATACTTGTCCAGACAGTTAAAAGCTCTCCCTCTTTCGTGTTCAATGTTCACCGTTCACCGTTCACCGTTCACCGTTCACCGTTCACTGTTCGCTCTTCCCCATCGCCGTTCCTCCCTTTCTTCTCCCTCTTGCTCTTCGCCCGTCACCCTTCCGGAACGAGATCCTTTCGGAAGCAGGTTAAACGCACGTGATACCCGTTCCGGCTTAATTAGCGAAATAACGGACAGAATGTACAGCAGCAGAATGTACCGGACGTTGACATTACGACGTCGGGATGAATATTCGAGGACAAATTTCAATATTACCTTCCATCCTCCGTCCCAATTGCAGATCTTCTGCTCTCGGTTCGTACTGTGAAGGGAATCGAGATAAACGTACGCATATCACAGCATATCGCTGGTATGGGGTCGGAAGAGAAGTTTCGAAATTTCGAAACTTCATCAACCAGAACCGACGACAAAGGATTCACTCAGGAATCGTACGGATTGTGCGATGTTCTCGGTGATATAATCCGTCAGATTATACAACCCACGTTAAAATATAAATTTTGTCTGAAAATGAGGGCGGCACTTGCTCCGCTACGTTTCCCTCTTCTGAAGGGATACAGAGATTCGTTCGTAGCAACGAATTCGTTCTCAAGATATTATCACTCATGTGCAGCAAAATTATTCGCATTCCATTTCCGATTTCACGATCTATCGAATGAGTGACAAAATTTAATCGATAGGCCGAACCTCGCATCGGATCGAACTCGAGATCTCATGATCTCGGGGGATGAAGCTTGCGAAAAACTCGGATTTTTTGGTCTATTCGAGGTTCGCCGAGACACGGAATTGGAAGAAAATGTACGGCACCGCGTCGGGCGTCAACGTGGAATGAACACCGAGCTTTCGTTTCGAAGATCATGAGATTCCGAGTTCAATACAATGCAGAGGGTCTGAGCTCTAAAGATTTTTCCACTAATTTGATCTCCGAATTTGATATTCGAATAGCGAAACTGACGAAACTGAAGAAAGATAAAGACGGAGAGGAATGGTAAGAAAATTGTATAAATTTAGTGGAAGCCTGCAATCCGTGAGAGCTAGACAGAAGGGAAGAGAGAAAGAAGGAACGGGATGTAAACGTATTCGTTGTTGGAAGGAGCTACTCATCGTCTGGAGTGAATCGTGGTCTGGATTTGTTTGTACGCCGTTTCGCAAACAATAAAGGCTTTATCGAGAGACGAGACGAGAGGAGACGAGAAGAGAAGAGAAGAAAAGAAAAGAGAAGAGAAGAGAAGACAGGCAGGCTGAGATGAAATGAAACGAAACGAAATGGAATAGAATGGAAGAGAGGATGGAAAGCTATAGCTCCGGGTTATTGTAACAGATACTCTTTCCCTCAATTTCTTCGTACATATTCTACGTTTCCGATTCAAATACCAATGGGGAATAATTTTAATACCAAGTTTTACAAACCTCTACGAGTTCGAACTCAACCCTCGATAAAACTTCCGTATTATATACTAAGTGCAGTACTCCGTCTCTCCTCTTCTCTGTCCAACTTACCTGGAACAAAAAGCAACGGATAAACCGTTAGATCCGACATTGTTTCAAGTAAGTATCCAATCACGAGTCTGACCTACAAATTTGAGAATCTTCAACGGGGGATCCATAATGGCGGAGAAAAAACGAAGAAATTTCGATTTCGCATCGAGATATCAGTCGTAGTAAATCTTGTGATTTTCGAAACCCATCTCTCGGAATTTCCGCAGAAGAGGAGCCTGCAGACGGAATCCGTGGAATTGTACAAGGGATGAAAATATTCGGTATCAAATTCGGGAGAGACGATTGTAAAACTTGGTGAGACAAAAAACGGTACGAAGAAGAGCTTCGGAAATTTGAAACTCTTTTTTGCATGATGCGTGGCTCCCCGAAGATTTTTACACTCAGCGGCAGAGTTGGGGGGGGGGGGGGGGAGGTTTCTTTCACTCCTTTCTTTATGTCGGCTACACTACAGTATGTGAGGAACAAGACGCGATATAGGATTACCACTTACCTCCGCCCACAGGCAGACATACACGTCGCATAGAACTGGAGAGATAAGAGGTGAAAGAGGCGTTAGGTTTGATGGGTCGGTGGAATGGAACTCCCAAGGGAAGATGGGAGCCGCGGTGATCTACTCCTCCTTCAAATTCTACTCCTCGAGCCGACGAGCTGAGTCTGACTCACTCTACATCGCCCTCGGCGATTTTCCGTGCTACTTCTTTGTACGAAGAGATTCGAGGTGAAATTCCACCGCGTCTACTTCCCGTCTGTGTATCGTTTCCTCGTCATTCCTCCTCCATTCGAGTCCAGTCGGTCATCCTAATCGTCTCCGAAGGTTATGAAAACACCTGAACCTATATAACCTGGCTCCGCGAAACGGCCGTGTCCTCTTCCCCAAATCCGTTCGCTACGTGGATTTCCCTGATCGCGTTTAACGAACTCGAGAATATGACCTGGCAGCGAGTTATCGCGTCAGCCGGCTGTACACTTATACGGCTGTGAGACAAATTTCAAGTGGAACCCACCATTGAATCGTGGTTAACGGAACCAAGCGGCATAAAGCCGGTTCGTGAACGTGATCAGAGGATTTCTTGAACCAAACCAATTGCTTCCTCTTCTCTTCAGTCTCCGGCCTCCAGCCTCGATTCCCCGTCGAAATGATATTGAATTTCGACCACGTGGACCACGTGAGCCATATAGTAGGACACGGGCCTACGATCGAGCACAAAGGAAACGTTCGGAATTTATGCGGGGATCCCTAGCAATAAAGAGCGCCTTTGAACATTAGCATTTCTCCCAGCGAGCCAAGACTCCTTCCTCAATAAATATCATCCTTAATATCGACGAACGATCTGGTCCTCGGATGGGCTGCCGGGCTAATGCGGCTTGCTCGCGGACTTTGCTATCGGATACGCCATCGGGAGACGAAGACGAAGTGTGGGAAACGGAGCGAAGAAAAATAATATACCTACGAAGGTGGAATGTATTTCTCTGAGAAAGAATGGTAAGAAGTGAAAAAAGAAAATCGAAAATCGAAAAGAAGGGGAAGAGCAGCCGAACGAAAAGGTCGACATCGCGGTTCTCTCCAGGAGTGAAAAAGCCGCGTCATTTCCTTCGGCTTCCTCACGAACCTCACGGTTTTTCTAAACTAAAGTTACACCGGCCGGGGCGCGTCTCTTCCTTTCCTATAGCACGCATTCAGTCAATGACGGTTCTTCGGTTGTTTCGCGAAGGTAGAACAATCTTCGGTTACTCCAGGATGACCGACTTGGGACTCGTGTCGTCCCGGATGCCCACATCTTTTTTCCCTTCTCGATATTTACGTCGCTCGCCGACGAAGGGAGATAGGGCGCTCGCACTCGACTTTCCGCCACCTCTCTCCATCTCCCGCCTCTATCCTTTTTCCCTTTTCATCTCTCCTCTGATTCTCCTTTCCCTCACTGCTGCTCGGTGGATGAAAAATAAATGGCAATGCACGGCGCACGTTATCGCAGCTTTACGCTAGTCGCGTGCTAATTAACTTTTTAATCACTATAGAGACACATGAACCTGATGTGTTTTATTATGTGTATAAAACAGAGGTATATGTGCCGACGGAGGGAAAGAGAGAGTTCGAACGCCGGTCGAGCTGAGCTGTACGCTGCGCTGCGTACCGTAGTATGTACCGGATATTATAAAACTAATTAAACCTAGTTACCGCAACGGTAATTGGTGTCACTTTGATAGTTAATCAGATTTCGCGCTTCGGTGGCGTCTATTAGGTAAACCTCGGGAGTTCGGAGGTGTACATACCTACCCGGCTTCTCATGCAGCCGGTATTCTACCTATCCTCCACCTATCCAAGTCTTGAGTAACTGATTTCACCGCAACTTCACGCAGCTCGAGTTTTGCCGCAGCAAAGAGTGACATCGCGCGAATTGTTTCAGCGCGAATCCAACTCCGGGAATGGAAATTCATCTGATCTTCAGATCCCATGTTCGAATATCTTCTTCTTTGTGATCTGAACTCTAACCTCGAACATGCAGGCGTAGTTGCGACGCATGAGTAGCACATTTTCAAAATTATCCATATTTCACCGCGTTATTGTTAATAACTCCTACATTTCTCATCCGATTTTCAATATCCGGGTGTCATTCTCTTCGTTTCAAGCTGCCCTGACAAACGATCTAGAAATAGCTTCGATTCAGTGTAGAATGAAGATTTTAGCGTCCGAGGTGTCTCCCCTCAAAATTCAGCCGCGAGCTTAACCGGCGACCCTAACCTATACAAAACGGGTTTGAAACATTTTTTGTCTAAAATCTGGGGAATTTTCGTCAACTACTTGAATAATTTTCGCCACGTTTCCTGCGGTACAAAGTATCACCATGGTAGGTATAACATGGTTTCAAGAAATACAAATTACTATTCTACGTACCGAAAGTATAGCATCGTTCGCGTTGTTTATCGCTTGATTATTTCGTAGGATCTAGAATGATTGATGCGAGTCTTTTTTACTCCTCATTGGGCCCTCTCTTCTCCTTTTGTCTCTCTCTTCCCGTTTCCCGTCTGCGTCTGTCTTCTATTCCCGTCGCTTTGTTTGTCGGTAACGAAATTTTATCTTCCGATATTTATACCTCTCGGGTTGAATTGGGTCTGAAGGGAAAAATTGCCGAAGATGAGAAAATAGGAGAAGGAATACGGCGCGCAGAGGAGAAACAGAGTATGCGGGATAAAGGGAGAGAGGGGGGAGGAGGAGGAGGGGGCGGCGGCGGGTGTTTTAGGCTCTGTTGATCGTTTGTAAGCTACACGTGTTCCCGTCTTAAAGAGGGACTTTGGATTACACCGAGCGAAGAGATGGCTCTCAGGCGTGTTGAAATTATTGATCGGTCGTAGAGAGGCGATTCGACTCGGGAGGGGGGCTGGAAGGGGCCGCAGGGGGACAAGTGAGATGAGCAAAAGGAAAAACAGGAATAAGAAAAAACGAGTATTAGGAACACGAAGAATAACACGCGAAGAAGGAACGAGGAGAGTGGAAAGAATGATAGAAAAGAACAAACGATAGTGAGAGAAAACGGCGAAGAAGAGAGACAGGAGGGTTTACAAGTCCGACTCTTGGATCTAGGTAGGCAAACTAGTCCATACCTAGCTAGTATACGCGAACGAGAAAGAATCTTCGAGTTTCCCATACACAAACGTCCGTCCTCTCACCCTGATCCTCATCCTCATCCTCCTCCTCCTCCTCTACCTCGTCCTCGTCTTTCTTTGCTCCCCCGTCCCCGCCCTCGCCCCCGCCTCCTCCTCCATCTCGTATCCACCTATCCGCGTGAATATTTCACACTCGTCCCCCGCCGTTCAACAATATAGTATACGTAGGTTCGACGCTCAGCCCAACCGACCGTAGAATATTGATTCCGAGGCACGTTATTGTCTTTTCTATTGTCTTTCCCTAAGAACAGGGATAGAGCCTAGAATTTCAAACGAAGAGCCACCGCCGCACTTCGTCCCTCAGCATCCGCTGAGTTATTCTAGCCTGAAAAACTTCGGGGAAAGAAAAAAATTTTTGATCGTCGATTCGTTTCACGATCGACGCTCGTGCGAATCTCATTAGCTCGCTCTAATTTCCCAAATTTGATAAATTTTCGCCTCCCCACCTCACCGCCGAAATCTCAGAGGTGATATATGCTTCGTCTTTTGCTTCCTCCGGACGCAGATGACGGAAAACAAAAGAAAGAAACGCAAAAACGACGATCCAAATTAAATAACGGACGACGACGGTATGCGAATTCCATTCTATGGTTACAGGGTTTTCGTTATACGTCCTCGCTATGCCCGACTAAAAATGCGCCCTTCCTCTATCTCTATCTCCTCGGTATCTCTTTTTGACATTACCAAAGACTCCGCCACGTTCCAACGCTCCTGCTTCTGCTTCTGCTTCAGCTTCGGCTTCTGCTGGCCACTATACTCCCGACAACTGTGAAAGTAAATTACGACAATCCCGAGGTCCGCGTTAATTCTTCATGACACACGACTGGATAGCCACTTGATTGAGCACCGAGAGTATAGAGGAGGAAAAAGTAGAAATGAAAAAACGACAGCGTGCCTTTGCCCTCGTAACGTAACGTATAGCTTCCACGTCTAATTTTCATTTCATTTTTTCCTTTCCCCTTTACTTTTTCTCTGTTTTTTCCTCCCTCCGCAAATGGTCAGCACTCGATTCTCAGTTCTTGTGCTTTCGTTTCCAGAGAAGAAAGAAGCAGAAAATTTATTCAAACTTCTGACAAATAATTGTGTTAAAGCCAGGTTATCGTTGTTTTTGGTTGTTGTTTTTTCTTTTTTTTTTTGTTCGTTTGTTTTTTTGTTCAAAACCGTGTTAAACTAACGAGATCATTTGTAATTTCCTATCTTCCCACGCCGGGCTGATGGGATCTATTCTACACAGATATCCCAAATCGAATATTCGACCACATGCGAGCTATACAAAAGCTTCATCAAACTTCCCGATTTCCGCACAGGTAACCGAGAATTTAATTAATGTATCAACCAAGTGGAAATTTAACCGACTTTATGTATACTATATGCTCGGCCACTGCCGCGCCCCGTACGTATAAAGTCGACGAACTATTTTCACCTCGATCCCCGGCTATTTTTCATTTAAACGAGCGTACAGCGATGCGATTTCGATTGACCTTCTCTCGATTCGCGGGGGGTTTTTTGTTTTTTGTTTTTCGTCTTCTTTTTCTTTTTCCTCCGTTCGATTAAGAAGGAATCGAACATTTTTGCACCCATCGATCTTCTTTTTTTTTATATTCCAACGTTTTCGGCGCAAATTTTTCGAAAAAATCAGTCGTCATCCCGGTCCGAAATTCCTCCTTCTCCGTTTTTCGTTCGTTTATTTCTCTCTCTTCTCTTCTTCTTTTTATAGTTTTTGTCTTTCTTTATTTTATTTTATTTTTTTTTGTTCATTTTTCATTGTTATACTTGTTTCCGAAAGCCGAGTGGTTAGGATTTTCCTCGTGACTTGTTCGAGAGTGGAAGTTTGCGGAAAGCCGTTTCTTCGTTCGACATGTAAAATGGATCGGGTAGGCGCGATGTGAATTTTAAAGAGCGCGCGGAAAGCATCGAGTACAGCGGACGCGAAGTCTGCGAGGCTTTTCCCTCGGTGAAAAACTTGACGCGGAAAATTTGAATAGAGTAACATTGGTGGTATGCATGGGTACACAGGTTCGCACCTATATCCTCCCGGCTCCTCCTTCCCGTAGTAGTAAATTGCATACACGATGGATAATTTAGTCGAAGAATTTTCACATATCAGGCGAGAACAAAAAGCCGGGCGGGGGAAGTGAAACGAAAGATCCGGGAAGAGAAAAATTCGATTCAACAAATTTTCCGTGGTTGTTCGCGTCCCGGGTATATCTTCGGTGGCTCAACTATATCTCTACGTGTAACTCATATAGTTGCAGCGTTCGTTCGATCCTTTTACTCATTTTTGCAAATCAGAATTATAATATCGCTGTAATTTACGAAAAACAATTTATATCGTGTACCTAACATTTTGTACTTCGTGATTTCGTTTCTCCTCCATTTGCGATGGACGAAAATTTCCACGATGCTCGTTTCGTGTTTTTTTCCTATCTCGTTGTTCCGCGTCAGCAGGAGAACTCGAGATATGAAAGATTATGGGAACAAAAAAAAAAAAAAGCAACAGAAAAGAACCAAAATTCTCGTGTAAGAAGTAGGTACAGCGAAAAAACGAGAGTGAGGGTCGGCGTCTCTTATTTTCTCCCCCCGCGGCGGCTTCGACGGCGAAAATTCAAATCGCCGAGCAATTTTGTCTTTGATTCTGCTTTTTTTTTTTCTTCTTTTTTTTTCTTTTTGCTTCGTCGGTTTGTAAAAGTGAAAAGAAGAAGAAAGAAATGGGAGGAAAAAAAAACGAAAACCACCCCCTCCCCCCCGAAGGAGAAAGACAAGGGGAGAAAGGGGAGGGAGGACAGAAAACAAAGTGAAGACGACAAGGAGGTGGCGGGAACACAATTTCAATCTAACCAAATTTAGCAGACGATTCCAAGAGCCCGACTATAAAAACGGAGCGCGATGAAATTGCGAAATTGCTATTTCTGCAGCCGTGTCCCGGGAATGTGAATGACGGGTGGATGGGAGGGTGCAGAAGGAGAATGAAGGGGGTAAAACGGCCGGGGGGGGGGGGGCAAATGGACGGAAACAAACGTCGTACAGAATATCGCTATATATCATAAGATCAATAACGCATTTGTGAAGAATAAAATGCACCAAAGAGAATGAAACAATGTATACATACACAGGCATACATACCTGCCATAACGCGGAAGAGAGAAAGGCGTTCGGGGGAACGAACGAAAGACAAAAATACGAAAAAAAAGAGCCGAGGAGAAGGGAAAAGGTGAAAAAAATTTAAGTGAAAAAGGAATATGAATACCCGCGAGAAACCTCGTCTGGTGTTTGTCTTTTTGCAACGTTTCATTCTACGATATGCATGATATCATGGGTATGCATGTGTACATATGTATCGTGTATCGGGTACGATTTGCAGAATAGATCTGAGCCCTCATAGATTCCTGTATGTAGATTGCGAATATAGGTACATATATACATATACCTCATACCCACGCGAAGCACCTCGTAAAGAGACTCCAATAAAAATTCTTGCTCCGGCCCTCCTCCCAAGGGAATCCAACTTCATCGACTCTATTGAAAACTTTCAAGATTTACTTATCGTAGCGTTTCTCTTTTCTCTTTTCTCTTTTCTCTCTCTCTCTCTCTCTCCCTCTCTTCATCCGTCTGTTGTGTTTTCCTCTTTTTTTCTCGTCTATTTCATCAAACGTATATGATCGCCACACCACGTTTCTCCAGCTTTTGGAAAACTGGAATATATTCGTATTAACCACCAAAAAATGCGATAACGAATTGGCAAATTTTCCTCCTCGCTCTCTTTCGAGGCACCGCGCTTCTCATTCGGTTCCTCAAATCGCTCTGTATATCTTATAGAACGGTGGCACGACGGGTTCAAGTTCAGGTATCGTATGAAATTGTCAAATCCCGCTCGTGATTGAACCGACTTTTTTTCAATCGTTTGAAATATTTCGACAAAATTCAAGCCCGCGGGGATACTATTATAGCCACTTGATTTCAAGGAAGAAAAGTCAAAGGGCGATCGACCGACCGGGGTACCGAGGTACCGATTGCCATTCTTCCGACCTGCTCACGGAAGAAAAGGAAAAAGGTGAAATGAAAAAAACAACGAAAAGGAGAAAAAGAGAGAGAGGAATTTCACTTCGCCCTCGTATATTCGATCCGATTTTCCCCCTTCGAGCGGCGCGGGCTTTTCTTTCTCAATGACGAGGCCGCGAGCATCTCGCTTCTGCCCTTTGAACGCGGTTTAAGTCTCTCATCCGGATCATTGGCTTGTTATGGATCATTTGAAATTTGATTACTATTGTGGACTCGCCTTTTTCATCGCTCCGCGCGGGGCACAGATGCCTCTGAGAAAGGGAATCCGGTTTTCAAGGTGAAAATTTCTCACCTAATTATCCTTTTTGTTTTCCTCTCCATTTTCCGTCATCTTCGTTTTTCTATTTGATTTTGTCCTTTCTCGTTACCTCGGCCAAATCGTGACTAGAATTAATCCCGGACTGTTTTCGACCGAGGGAATATCGTCAATAACCGGCAGCAACGATATGGATTTGGCGCCAGTTTTCACCGCGATTTCCTCTACGTCACGTAGTTCCCGGCAACTAAATCCCCGGATTTATCGGTCCGAAACCTTCGGTCGCCTTATCAATAGTTTTCCACGACACACAAAAGAATCTCCGCACTTTGTACGATCCCATTTTTTATTTCCCTCGATTCCGTACTAAGGCGAATAAAAGCTACCGCGACCAAGCTTTTCCACATTATTTTACAAATTTATTTACCCGTGGCGCTGCGCGGTATCGTCGATCGCTACTATTAACACCCATTCGTTAATGTATTTTTTGTTCTCTCTCGCTCAAAACAAGAGGAAAACTCATCGGAGGATATTACTCGTGGGAGGAAGATGTATTCTGTCTGAAACTTGCTGAGAAATTTCGGATTCTAGAAATCAACGACCGCGATGCGGTAATTGAAGACCCGTATCAATCCGCGGCTGGCGTTCAAAATTTCGCTCCGCGATAACTCAAATTTCAGACTACGCGTGGAGTGAAAAAAAATGAGGAAAAAGAAGAAAAAAAAAAGGAAAAAACTAAGCAGAATAATGATACAACGAGGAGTAATGCTCACGGCGAAATGTTCCGGATGATATTTCCTCGTGAGCTGGTTAGAGCGATCCCTTCTCACAGCTGAGCAAGCCGCGGCGAATTTGAAAATGATTAAAGGACTCGTCAAGAGTTTAGTAGCTCTGGTTCAAGGAATAAAACGACGGGACGTGGCGTCCCAGAAGCGGCATGGGCGAGGTATGGAGACCGAGTGAGTATCCTTGATAATCTTCAGGCAGAGAAAATGGCAGGGGAACATTTTCCAGCTCTGCAGTATGAGAAGGAAAATCTCCCCAGAATCCATGGCACAAAGAGATTAATATCCAGCTCACTCTCTCTCTCTGTCTCTCTCTCTTTCTTTCTCTCTCTCACTTTCTTATGCTCTTGCACGCAGTTTGTCACCGTAGAGAGAAGAGGTAGGTTCCGTTATAACGGAAGGAGGCAATCACCGCGTCGACGGGCATTACTTTAATTAAAAGCAAACCGATGAATTTCAACCGATGTCGAAATATTTATCAGCCGATTTTCAACCTGGAATCTCGCGTGGGTATGCCGTAAATTTACGTTAAGCCGGAAACGTGGAGGAGAGAACAGAAAACAGGAAAGAAAAATACCACACACATCTCGATATAGCTCCTTCTCGGGATCAAAAAGAATACTGTAATATACCGTGATGTACGGATAAATTTTTTTTTCGGTCAGAAGTTGAAAACATTCGAGTTCGGATGATAATTGGCGGTAGAGAGATAACAAGCAATCGGTATCTCACCAAACGGAGTTCTTCACTGAAATTATATATAACGCGTTTGAACAACTGATTAATTCATACTATACTTATGCCTAATTGTAAAAGTGAATGAGGAAGTTGGATACCAACAAAACAAAATGAAAAATGAGAGAAAAAAAGAAAGAAAAAAAAACAACCAAAAAGCGTTTTTTCTTTCTTCCCTTACCCATCCAAGTCTCTCGCGCGAAGTAGATCTCTACCGAAGCGTTTTATATATTGTTTTTTTTTTTCTTTCTCCTCTCGGGGGGGTTTTCTGTTTTTTATTTTTTCCTCCTCGGTTCGCTCTTTTTTCATCTTTTTCTTCTTTTTTCCTCATCTCAATACTCTGCAGTCTGGGAAATTGACTCGGGAGGGAGAGGGGGAGGGTTTTTCTTTCACCGTTCAAAGAAACCGCAGAATTTCACTCCCAGCGATCCCTCCCTTCCCGCGTTTCATGGGCTCCCTATAATCCATTAAATCGTTTGGAATAAGTGATCGAGTGTTTAGCATTTTCTCGAGACCGAAAGAGGAAAGAGAAGGAGAGGAAGAGAGAGAGAGAGAGAGAGAGAACCTGAGTGACACGACCTTACCGACTGCCGCAAAACAGTCGGCGCGGCGGTTATTCCACGCGCTCAATAGTTTCGATGGAGATTCTGAGAGGAGGGCCTCTCTCCGCAAATACTCCCCGATCTAGCCTGATACCAAATCCATGCTTTGCTTTTATGCAACCGTCCGCGTCGTCCCGGCTCTTTTCGAAATTGAAACACGTAATCGGAGCATCATCCTCGTACCTATCCAACTGTCTATAGCTGCATGGTTATATCCCAGATTTTTGAAGCTGAATAGAAATACGTAGGTACTTTTGAGAGACACGTTATTTCGTATTCTAGCGATGAATTTATCTCCGTTTGAATCCGACCCCCCGTCCCTCCCCGTCCATAAGTGTTTATTCGTTCCGAATCTAGGTCCCGGCATGAGAAGAACGTACATTTATGAGTTTTCAGCCAGAATCAACCCGTCTGACCTTCTGGCCGTTCGCGCTTGAATCACTTAACAGTAGTTCAGCTCCGCGATGGCGCAGACGCGTCTGACTGTAGGCCCGAATTTCTACTGTCAATGTCAGACTAACCATATTTGACGCATATTGAATGGGAATGCGCGCTGCGGCACCGCGGAGTTATAGTTTTCATTTCCACTTTCCTGTGTGTCTGGAAAGAAATGATCCTGAGCCCGGACTTTTTGCCTCGCGGTCGTGATACGGATCTTGGTGTTCCATTGGACGAGGAATGACTGAAAAAAGGTCAGTGAAATTACTCCCCACGCCAAACCTGATATTTGGGTCCGAGTAGACATTTTCGTTTCAGCACTGAAACTATGCATAGTTTTTTGATGACCGATTATCGAAAATTTGTAAATTTTCAGAAGTGTTCGAGCTAGGCTTGTGCAGAGGAACGAAATGACTGTTTGGAATAATGAATTACTCCGAAAATGAAAATCGGTGAAGTTTTTGAATGAAGGTACATAATTCCGTGGGAGAAACTGTCGGTGACGGCTTATTGAACTCCGATCTTTTCGTAGCCCAACCGAGCCGGAACACGGTATGAGGTACCTACGTAGGCTATAGGCGCGGGTCTGTTTTCCTTGTGAGAGGTTCGTTTGACGATCGTTCCGCAGCCCCCAGTTGAGAGTTGCGGCAGTCTTGAACCACCTCGGGGTGGCAAAGCAAACTGGGCGTTTTATGACGTAATCAATTAGGGTAACAAGCTCAGGAATAGGATAGCCGCGATGCTAGGTGTCTAGGGAAAAGACGGAACGACCGTCTACGCGGAATAACATGAGTTGAGCAAGCGCATAATCCGAGATCCATTAATCTCTTCCAGTCATTCATTCGTTCATCGTTTTTCCATTCCCATTCCCATTCCCATTCCCTATTCCCTATTCCTCTGCCTTTGGCCGTTCTTTCCGTTTCCACAATTCGCGGTGCCCAAATTCGATTCCGGTGTCTCATCATGTTCCTCAAACAAGAGTGCGTCTCTGTATATTGTATATAATGTATAAATAGAAGTTTCGAAAGTGGCAGAGTCAAGTTTTGCGGAGCACAATAAATTTCGACAAAGCGGCGGAAGACTCGCGCGACTGTAGAGCGAGTCTCTTCCTAATTTCTCTCCGGAGTGTTCTGCCGGGGTGGCTTCTGACCCGCCTCTTTGAACGTGGAAATTCTTGAATTTAGTTTGTCAACTATTATCTCGACTCTTTGTACGATGAGAGGTGGATGAGGATCCTCGAATTTCTCTCACGCGAGCATACCTCATACTTGAGTATCACGCACGAGCTGGTCTCAAGTAATTAGCGAGGCGGTAGTTACAGCCGGAGCGAAGCAACGATCAAAGAACGTGATCCAACGATCGTTCTTGTTCGCTCTTCAATTTCTCGTGGGTCGACGTGTGATCGGGATATGAATTTTCTCTGTCTTTTGCTCCGTCGAATCTTCTCATTCCGAAATAACTAAGGCAGAGCATCGAGGGAGGTCGGCGGAGGAGACACCTGAAGGTAGCTGAGAATGGTGACGAAATGAACGGACGAAAGAAAAATGCAGTGGCACGCTGGTGTTATTGATCAAACCCTTGACGCTGCTCGCTTTCCATGTTTTTCAAAAACTCCGGAGTCCAGTGGCAGCCTGGCGTTTAACGCTGCATAAAAATGGCCGTGGATAGAGCAGATAGAGCAGAGTCTAGGTGGAGTATAGTACAGTACAGTACAGCGGAGTCTACGGTAGTAGCTAAAATGTAACGTGGCATGCAGTAGTCGAATTCTCTCTCGTGTCGTCTTCCCTCCTTGAATTTTCTTCCTCTTTCCCTTGTCTCTCCGTTTCCAGCTCTCCGGAGGTTTCGGGCTTCCTCATTCCCAGTCACTCACTCGCTCGTTCACTTTAGCAGCGTTCGCGCTCTCTTCTCATTTACGTGATATTATTCAGTGCCCATTGTCAGACTCCTTACAAATGCCCTGTTTTATACAATCCCTCGTCTCTCATCTCAGCCCGAGATACACCTTTCGCGCACACATTTACACGCGGTACGCTCTCTCGTAGTTGAAGACGTAGCTGGATTATAGCTCGGGTTATATTCCATAGCATGTCCGTACGTGCCGGCAATTCTCTTTCCGATTCTTTCCTGCGATGATATTTTTGAAACAAGTGCAGCGCCGCGGGGATGCGTTTCGGGAGTCACGCGACCGCCGGATGCCGAAAATTCGGAAGTTCCGCGGACTCTTCACCCGGAAAATAGCTGAATTCATACATCGGCTTTTTGGTCTCGTCTTCTTCCACGGCGAGGGATTCGAGACGCGGGGATAAGAGTTTTTGAAGAGAATTATTGTTCGTTATAAGAGAAGGACAGCCGCTAATATTTCTGCTCGAGGAACGCGACCGATACTTTTTACTGTCCGAAGGCAATTTGCGAAGAGACGAAAATCTGAAAGATCAGCGAATTTTCAATCCATCCCCCGCCCCCTTCTGTCTTGTTCCTTATCCCAATCTCCGAACGTTTGCTCGGCTAGATTCTTTCTGACACTTTACCAAACTATCCCCATCTTTCAGGGATTTTATAACACTTCAATTTTTCTATTTCCAAGTGATAGCGTATAAGTACACAGACACATACTGTAGAATTCTGGAAAAGTTCATTGATCGTTACGTCGCCCCACCAACAATGCTACCGCTGCCTGCTGCCGCTGCTGACCCTGTCTTATAAAAGTTTGAAAATCAAGTTTCAGTTTTAGTTTCAAACTGAAATTTCAGAGCCGAAGGTTCCCCCTCCGTGTTACATTCTCCAAACTCAATGTCGAGTCTGATGTACGCTATTCCCTACAAATTCCGAAGAAATCGCTTATGCGATTAATGTGAAAACTCCGTGAACTGACGAGCTGAAGAGAGATGAAAATCGCGTTGAGTACAATCAGAAAAGACAGTTTCTTATCGATGGCTGAAAAAAACAAAAAAATACGAACCACAGGAAGAACGGAAAAGACGAAAAATGAGCCCAGAATGGGCGTGCGGAGTCTAAGCTTGTTTCAAGATTGAAAAGCAAACATGAGACCGTATCTCTAGATTATTATTCCCTGTCGTAGTAATTTAGAATCACTCACCTACCGCTGAAAGGTTAGAAGGCTTATACCAGGTTCGATAGGGGGTGAGTCTGCCTGCGGGGAGGAATACCCGAAAAGCTCACCGTAATTGAATTTTCCTACTCGTGGAAATTTCAGGACACGCCAACTCCCCCCCTCCCCCACAACCCCTGAAATTATCTAGGCTCGTGCCAGACGACGAGAAATTTCGGTCACATAATCGGTGCCAGGATCAGTTTCACCGGAAAATATTAGTCGGAATTGTACAGCTGCTATTCTTGGTGCCGGAGGATTTTCTCT
The DNA here is from genome assembly GCA_963170745.1 of Phymatocera aterrima. Taxonomy (NCBI): domain Eukaryota; kingdom Metazoa; phylum Arthropoda; class Insecta; order Hymenoptera; family Tenthredinidae; genus Phymatocera; species Phymatocera aterrima. The sequence continues at coordinate 1,100,718 of OY720666.1, read as the reverse complement.
TTTTCTGTTCTCTTTCGAAGATTTCACGCCGGAGAAAATAGCCCCTGAATTCTCCGCTCGCGACAATTCAATAGGACAGCGCAAGAATAATTATCTTTTGAGCATAAACGTCAATTTCCTTTTTTTGGGGATGTTTTTGGGTTTTTTTTTTGTTTTATTTTTCATAGAGAGGGAGTGAAAAGCTGCAGGATACAGGATCCGCGCGTACGACATATCCTCTTTAGGGGAACGCTGCTCCCGCCCTTACCCTTGGCCCATATATGTATATGCCTACATATTACTTTCCAAGGTCAACGTTCTCCGCCTCCCCCTCGGGGGGTTTGTACAACTTCAATTAGTTTCGCCGAGTGTGTAGAATGCGTAGACACTGGGCGTTATAGTCTGTACGTTGAATCGTGAATTACTCAAAACTCAAGTATTTCCCGCAATTCTGACTTAGCGAGATTTTACAGGAATGTAAATCCGAAAAAGTTCGAAACTTATATCTATATGAATGCCTGGTTGAAAGCTCGAGAAACGAATCGTAACTGCTTCTTCGCGTTTCGGAGCGCTATACCTACTGTATCAACGATTAAACATTTTTGAATTCCCCCCCAAAATTTGGATTCAGCGATCCAAAATACTGCGGAGTAAAAGTAAGCTGCGGAAGGTCGGAAGATCCGAACAAGTCGAACTTGTTTTCGGTTTTTCCCTCAATTCGAAAAGCCTTCAGTGCTTTGGAGGTTTGATTCTCTATTTATTCGACCGATACAGGTACCGACGACAAGATCCCGTTCAAAGCCCTCGAGGGAACGAGCTCTAATTAGCTTGATTTCTCGAGATACAGCACACTCCTCTCCACGTTTTAATAATCCTCAAAAAGTATAAAATATGAGAGACTTTATTCAATCGTTGGGTTTAATCAGCACCGTTGATACGATATCGGGATTACTTCATTCTTATACAACCCTCGATAACAGCCCTCGAATCCTTGACAAGTGTTTTCATTTACTTGTTGTATAAACAGGAGGGATTATTAGGAGACTGAAAATCTGAATTTCTATGAGCGTCAATTGAGAGTGAGGGGATCATTAATCGGCAGTATAATTCGCATGTCGGACAGGAATCTAACTTGAACCCGTTTCCAGTTCTCCAACGGATTCCAATTCCCAGGTTCGAACCTCCCGAACTATCCGACAGATTAGCATTCGCTACATTCCCTGTTTCCGCTCCGATGGAATCGTCTTCGTCCCCTACTTTGCCTTCGTCCTGGCATATTCTCTTATCCGTCAAGTTTCTCTACCGAACTGATGCGCGGCGCGGCGCGGCGCGGCGGTCCGAACAATCGGAAGCCCATTCCGCGTCCTATCTCGAAGAGAACCGGGCAGCTGGAGGCAGCCAGCCAGCGAGCTCTAGCTAACTGAGAAAAGTTTCTCGTCGTCTCCTGCGAATTTGTAATCGGTGGCAGAGTTTGATAAGGAATTTACATTCGTAAAAAGCTCTCTCTGCCTCTCTCACCATCTCACCATCTCCGTCACCTCCGTCCGCTCCCTTTCTTTTCCGCCATTTGAGATTCAATTTTGCCCGCAGAGAAGATCCTCCCCGCCTCTACATACCCGCGGCTCATCAAACCTAGACGTTCCCTCAACTTCGAGATTCACCTCGGTCTAATCCAGAATCGATTATATTCTCCGGACATGACGGCCAAAAGTTGGTGAAAAATTTGTCGACCGTTTAAAAGTTGCATGTTCTCGAATGCTCGGAGGGACGAAATAGACGGAGGCTGCAGTCGCGAGGGAGCCTCGGCGCGGGGAGGATAGCTTTCCAAATCCCTTGGGGTAAAAAGCTTTATACATCGTACCTTTTTCTACCCTAAGCTACTTTAAATGGGAAACTCTAAGGTCCAACGGTTTGTAGCTATTCGTAGGAAGACTTCCTGCGTGAAAAACCAATTGAAATTCACCCCGCGTTCGAGTCCTCAAAGTTGACGATATGTATCGACGAAACGCGTTTCAGTTCGGTAGGCAGGCTGTACCGCTGGATGTTCAGAGGTTCAGACTCGGCTCCGCCGACTCTACTTCTCGATTATCAAAACTCAAAAATTATTCTACAATTCAAAAAACGACATTCGAAATCGTTCTACAGAATTCCACCGCGTGACCCGCAACCCGGATGGCCGAATGATCGACGAAAATTTGATCAATCAATCGAACTGGTCGCTCGAAGAGGACGCAGAGTGTACGCGGGGGACGAACGTGGGATAAGGGAGTGAGCCGGACAAACAAACCTACTACGAATATACATCGAGGCCAGTTTCGATCGCATAAATATCCCATAGCTCGTTCAAGCGATTGGGAATGAAATTTGCATGAGGATGCATTGAATTGACAGTGTGGCCTGGGCGAGCGCATCGCCCCATCCCACGCCTCGCCTCGCCTCGCCTCGCCCCGCTTTGCCTCGCTTTGCCGCGGATGGCCACGGGTAGGTCCCGATACACAGAATGCAGGCAATGATGATCGAATTCTTGAGATACCCGAACAACCCGTGCTCATAATTATCGTGCGGGAATACGCAGTTCGTGCTGTGTATTTCGAGTCGCGGTTCATGAACAACGAGCTGCATTTTTCGAACAACCGCCGGCGAAATTGGAAATTTTTACGCCGTTGCAGGTACCCAGTAGAGAGGCGAATTAGACCCTCGATTATCACAATTATTACGAAAACTATTCGATTAAGAAGAGTATCAGGTACTACATGTATACCTGCCCATAGCCAGCTGCGCTTCGCTATATCCGCATCTAGCTCCGTGAACACTTTAGCTCCTAATTACGGTGGCTTAAGTGGGTCAATTAGTAATCGCATTTGCGGGACCACTGCATTTAATAATCGCCAAAGAGCTCCAGGGGGCACGGAACGAGTCTGTTGCATGTGCACCGGGCACTAGTGAAATTGCGAAGTGGAAGGAAAAAGAGACACGAGAAGAAAGTATAATGGACTGCAGATTGTAACCTCACTCGGTCCTTTCTTTCAGTTTCCGTTTTCTGGCGCCGGAGCTCCTGCGTTTGTCGATTAGCGAACAGAGGAGCAAGAAATAGCGGCGAGGGGGAGAGAGAGAAAGAGAGAGAGGGATAAAAAATGGAGAAAAGAAGGCGATGAAGTTTTCCGACCGTAATCATATTAGGCGATCCCATGAAGGTGAAGGGCGACAGTGAAACCCGGTTATATAGAACGGATTGGTAACTCGGGCGAAGGGAACTGCTGGTGCTACTCCGAACGTGAGAACGACCCAGACTGTGTTGGATTCATCGTCAGGTGGAATGGCCCATTTTAGTCTAACTGCTCAGCGGGGGCCTTTAGTCCAGTTATCAAAGTAAATGTACCTGGTTTATTTCCCCCGTAGCTCGGGTATAGAGCCGCTGGCGGGCCTCTCAAGGGTTAACGAATATTATTTCCCCTCGATCAAAAACCATTCGATTAAAAAGAAACTGCAAATTCGAAGGAAGGTAGAGGAGGCGTGGGAGGTACAGAAGAAATGCTCAGACCGTTGGACCCCGAAACGATCAAAAGTCCAAATGACAAAATTTCATGGACAAGAGAGAGAAGAGTCGGGCGGAAAAGCGTCTCTCTTCTTCGAGCGGTATTTCCGCTCGATCCTCTGCTACGGGCGTGAGGTACAAAGGTACCTACGCGGTACGCAGATACGCGGTATAATACTTTTGATGGCGCTTGGCGGACTAGAAAAAAGTATAGAGGGCATAAAATAAGAATGAGGAAAAATAGAAGGCATAAGGCACCTCGGAAAATAGAGGGAGTAGGTATACCCCGCAGACCGGTTGGCTCGGAGAAAGGGCAGTAAATCTTTTTTAATGCCATTTATGAGGAAGGCACCATCCGGCCTCCCCGCGCCCCGTTCGGCTTCGTGTAAGACAATAATGCCTGCTTCTCCTTCTTCTTCTTCTTCTTCTTCTTCTTCTTCTTCTTCTTCATCTTTTCCTTCGTTTTCTCATTCTTCTTTCATTCTTTCTCTCGTTTCGTAGCTGCTGCGCTGCCCGATCCAGCGCGCATCGCCACCGCGCAGCCACTGCCTTCTAGTTACCGTAACCTTACGCTATTTTACTTTACTTTCGCGTCCGCTTCTAGTGGGCAACGAAACTCCTAATGAGTGTTCAGGGGCTCAAACACTCGCGGGCAATTTTGCTAATGTATTTTAATTGGTCTCGAAACCTCTACTCGGAATGCTCCACGCCACTGCCTTCCGTACGCTGCTCCTTATTGCCAACTATTCGCTCGCTCAACATAACCTAGGAAATAATTCAGCCAAGCCCTCGAATCTCGAGTACCGCAATTCGTTTAATCTTCTCGTCTTGTTTTACCGGACAGATCTTCTATTTCCGTACAGAAATGCATTTCGATTCTCTTATTTTCGGTGTGTCGCGTAATTATACATGTGATTTTGATTGGCTCATTGTGCGCGGACATCGCGCCAAGGTGTGCGTCCACAATTCTGACTAAATAATTGCTTTTGATGGCTGTCCTTGTTTTGTCAAGCATTAATTAGGCTGATTAATTAACCCGCCAAATATGGTTAGGTAATTATCATAGTCCTCAATACATATAATACCTACTACCGCCGCGGCCCGGCGGACCCCGAGTCTGCATGGGTTTATATCGGACAGCGCGATCCAGTTTATCAGAGGGATAGAATTTATAAAGTTACAATGATACGTAGTCGGATTAATTCCAATCAAATTCATCCGCCCGGTTGATACCTCTGCATACTCCGGCTGCAAATTCTAATTTACCGAATGCTAATTAAAATATAATTGGACCCCCGTCACATCAGAATTTTTCACCTGCCGGCGGTGAACCTCGTGAACTGATTCTTCACCTCCGACTCAACCTTTGCGATTTTTACTACCGCGACCTGACACGACGTGTCCTTCCTATAAAATTCTTCAAATTTCTTCGTCTTCACTTCTCGGTGACGGGAAGAGGATCCGGTATTCGGGAGAGCGGGATCGCGGACTTCGTTGAGCGGTTTAATACCGGTTGCTCGAGACAATATGAATTTACATTGTGTAGCTAGCGCGTTAAAAAGTGCGAGGTAAAAGAACTCATAACCCGAGGCTACGTGGCGAGACGAGATTTTGAGAGAGAGAAAGTGCGAAGAGGGGAGGAGTGGCGTCGAGAATTGAGATTTGAGTCTGGAGGTGTACGCTCCGAAAGCTTGTGAAATTGTTTCCAACGCTTGCGAGATATTACACAGCGATGGTGCGAAAGTTAGCATCAGATTGCGTCAACGTGTTCTAATCGGAATGTAGGAAATTTAATCAGCCGATACTCAGACTGCTGTACAAGATTTTACACCCTTGATAGTCGAGGGTGCCGAAATACACCGGCGAGATTTCGAGGGCGCGGTTCAAGGTGACTTTGGAAACAAATTTAGAAATCAGTTTCTCCACCAGCCTTCTCCTTTCATACCTCTATTGGAAAATCTGCCACACATGGGAACCAAAGAAAGAGAAGATACGCGTGGTTTTAGGGGCTGCGAAAGTCAACCCCCTCCCCGAACGGATTGAATAACAGATCACGGATTTGGGAGCGAACTCGGTTCGTGGACGATTAATCCGCGTGCCAACTACGATATGAATATAAATCGACGCTAGCCTCGTGCGGTAACGAATGAATCGTTGAGTGCTAGCCAAAAATCTAGTTCCGGTCAAGAAATCGCCGTGGTACACACGCGCGTGGATACACAGACGAATACACGCAATGATACGGGGCGCAAGAGTTTGATCATATTTCTGACAAATGGTCGAGTCCCGCCCAGGTGTCATCATTAGAGAATGAGGTGGAACGTTTCCAGCCTTTTCGACGGTTCGGATGTACTACCAGCTGTACCGCGAGTAGGCACAGAAAGAGCCTTTCAAAGGCTAAACTAACATTGACACGCGATTATGTGGTGCAGTTCTTCAACGTTGGATACGCAGGCCTGCTAGTCTCACACGTCACCGCGACTGTACCTACACGGGTCCAACGTGAATTATGAAGTTATTAGCTGCGACCGACCGCGACCGGTAGAACCGAGCTCGAGGATCTTCCGGCCCCTCTGTGCTAGAACAATATCACGTTGTTAGAATTGGTTTCTGCGTCAAAGTTATGATATTATATGCGGCGCTCCAGCCCGTAGGGCTTCATCGGCACTTTGAAATCGGAACAAACGTTTCAAAGCAATTTAAACTGCGCAGCGGCTCAATACCCAGACTAGAAGGCTAGGGCCCGGCTCAATTGGTCAGCCCTTTGACGCAGCAGGGCCAACCAATCCCGGTGTTATTCGCCGATGAAACGAGCATCGGTGAATTTCCGCGTGCAAATGGCACACCGAAATCCAATTTGTACAGGAAAATATACCCAGCTACTCGCGGCTCTGGATTAACTGTCGATAATCATAATCGGAACGGTAATTTCCACTCATTTCAATTAACAAGCAAGTATACCGGCTCTCCGTGACGGATGATTAATCAATAGGAGTACTCGAGCCCCGGAAGCCACAGGTTCAAAATACGGACGAAAAAGTAGCGTCGCATGCGCGTTACTCTGGTCGGATGATCCGGTCACGTCGTAGGATTCAGTCAAATTAGCACCATACACCGTTTCATCAGCCACCGCACAAACCGCCGGGCTACCTAGGTAGCTAATATCTCCGTGACCGATATCTCTGTGACCAATATCCTGTGTAACCAGCCAGCGAACTTTAGCTCCGGCTCGGGGAACGGCTTCTGCACCGCATAAAGACCATTGTTTGAGCACGATAATCAAGACCGCACGCAACCCAAATAGCCCGGATTTCATGGTTGGCGAATGGCAAATAAAACTTGGATATATACGGACGTGCAGAAAGTGTATCGCGTCCTCGAATGCGGCATTCCATTTTTCTCTTCGGGCACATCCATTAATTTCACGCACGGTTTTCCTATGATGGTTTTTTTTTTCATTGTTCGGCGAGAGAATTTTCGTCCGGTCAGTTTAACCTCAATAACGGGATTCGAAAATAACGAAGCTCAGGGAATGCAGTAAAACTGGGGAGAGCGTATTCGGGTGGTGAGCGGGGGCTCCTGAAAGTTTCTCCATAAAACCGTAGAAATAAGAAACGCTTTCTGGCAAGCGAGGAGGTTCTCAAGACGCGTTTCATTCTGTCTTTACCGGTTTTTTGTGTATCTACATCCCGATGTCTATCCCCATCCCCATCTCCATCTCCATCTCCATATCCATATCCATACCCAGATCCATCTCTATCTCGTATTCCCCGTTTTCTCTTTATGTATCTCTCATCCTGATCACGGATGGTTTCGTTAATCAACGATCCGCGAGATGCGAACCCTGCATGTGGGGTACACATCCTACGGTGTATGTGCGCCGTTGGCAGTACCCCGAGTCTGTGTACACGGATGTACGCGTGCATGTGCCCACGTATGTACTATACTACAGCCGAAGGAATATTTCTCTTTTGCTTGAACAAATTTCTGCATATAATTCAGCGTGCATTCCTCATTTTATTCACGCCTGTTTAAACCTCCAAAGGATTACTATATACGTATACTGCGTATTCCGGTTCCGTATGTCTTCGCATCTCGAAAATTTATGCATGGATCTCCACTTCCCGAATACATTTTTACACCTTCATCGTTCTCGTTTCCTTCCATTCCATGTACCATATATAATAACCCGAAATTCATCGAAGCTGTGTCATACAGTTATATTTTTCGAGACTCCACTCTGGGCGTCGAATTCGATGAAGACAAGCACAAGCGTTAAATTTTTATTAAAAAGTTTTGATTTCGTGGTTAGAGCGCTATTCGGCACAACGGGCAGGACTTGAGTGAAAAATATTTGTCGAGATATCTGTTATTGGGGCAGGCTGCGGTCTAGAACGTTCTACGTCGCGCGGTGCGAAGGTTCTGTAGGTATTGAAGGACACGGGGAGAGGGGGTGAGAGGTTTTAGAGCTTGAGAAAAGCGCGGGAAAAGATGTCGATATCCCGAGGGATTTGTGCGCATAAATAACGTCGCAACGAGGCGCCGAGAAAAATAAATTCAATACATACAAGAAAGTAAAGGTAGTAGGGTGGGCGTAGGTGAGCTTTGAGAGAGGCGGCCGCAGGAGGGGATGGAGATGAGGTCGAGTGAAACAAAGGCAGCGGGGAAGGGAGAGGAGGGATCGGGACGGAGAAAAAAGGCAGAGATTTGAGGAAATTTGATCACAATTACAGCCACGTCAGAGTATGTTCTCTGATACGGTTATCGGTTTATCAAATCCGGTTTTCCCATCCCTTCATCGTAGTTATTGGAATCAATATATCTTCAAGGGACGAAGAGGAACGAGGAGCGAGGAGGGATCGTAAGGGGGAGACTCTCAAAAACTGAGAAACTTCTGCAGTTAATAGTTCATGAAAGGGAACTGCAGGAGCCGATATAAAGGGATAATAATAAATAGCCAGACGACAATGGGCGAGCTTGCAAATAATTTCTAAACTCGTGAGAGCGGAGAAGCCTTCTCCCTCCGCCCTCTCCACCCTCTGACGTTTTCTTCGATCTCAAGTTTTCGGGCGAGGCATAAATCGAGAGATTTTTAGCAAACTTTTCAACCCCCAGGGAGCCACAGGGTAATGGCGCTCGGCAAAAGGAGCCGGCAACGTTTATATTGGAATATGAGCGAGGACCTCGGCTAACGTAAGTCGATTGCGAAAGCCATTTCTTCGGGAGATTTGAGAGTTGAGAAAATTCGAGAGGGTAGTCGTATAGCGTTAGTAGCAGGTACATCGTATCGCCCCAAATCTCGTCCGAATATCGCTAACCTTCGCTGTTTAACGACGATCGAGGTAACCGATACATATTTAGTTGCACACTTCCGGCTGCAGGGAACCCTATTTCCAGTTTGTTCCTTCTCATCTATACTTTCAGGGGTAAGTAAAGAACCGTCTAATCCTCGAGGTATCAGAAGACGACGAGTAATAAGATTAATTAATACTGTTCTAAACGCAACCGGTATTTAGTACTTAGTTACACGAGGCTAGGTTAATTGCTGGCTTAATCCGTATATTAATTGGTGTACAACGTCTCCTCCCGCCCTCTGCCCCCGCCTCTGCCTCTTCGCCCCTTTAATGCTGCGATACGTATACACGTGATTCCGCACCAGGAGAACTTTGAGAGCCGGTTGTTCAGGGGGGTGAACAATCCTGCTAAACCACAACTATTCCAGTTATTACTCATTCTCCTCCGCCAGGGCCCTCGGGCCCAAGCACGTACACACGTACGAGGAATCGTATCTTCTTCCATTTCAATAATGCGAATGTGTATCCGAGGTGGCGCGGGCGCGGTGGGGCGATGCAAGCTCTCCGTGAACTGTGAACTGGCACCGCGCAGCTATCGCTAGTATGTTCGTGATCATCTGTAACCTGCAGTCTTTGTCCGATCTCATCAAAACTCCCGGGAACGCGGCCGCGGCCGCGGCAACGGTGATACTCTGCATTTTAATGCATCACCATCCGCCATCGCATCAGGTTTATCGCGGTTTTACGATTTTTGCCTTTACAGCCGGTATTTGTACTTCACCGGTAAAGAAGTAAATCCTGATAAATAGAGAGCAACACTGTGTCGGTACGTGCGTTCGGTGTATAGGTACCGCATGGGGGGATATAAAATTTCGTTCAGGTTTACTCTTCCCGTGATATTGTGTATAGAATTTGGTGAATTAGTTATGAGGATCTTTCGGTGCGATGACACAGGAATAGAGCGTTTTTCTTTGTCATCGCGTTGTTCGCGTTCGAACCTTGGAAACTTTCGACTCGCGGTATATTTTGAGAACCTGCTCGAGGAAGAATTTGGGATCACGCGACGTTGCGGAGGAGAATCACGGGGATGAAAACAGTCGGGTTTTTCCACGGAAAGAGAGGGAACAGGCGAAACGTTTCGGAGTATATCAAAGTCCGCGAGAGACCGCCTACGATCGGTTAAACTACCGAGTAAATAAGAAACACCGTTGGTTCCACTTTGGCAACTTTTAAACTGTCTCAAACTCACATCCAAGACTGACCTCCGCTCCGACCTTTCTCGCTCTTTCCATTTCCCAGCAGGATAACGAAAGGGTGAGTTTGTCGGTGGATGAAGACGAGGAAGGTGAAGAAGCAGAGCGGGATGGAGGACGAACGACGGGAGACAAATGGCGAAAGGCGAAAAGCCGTCGACTGGCGTGCCAGGCGATTGCTCAGTTTGCTGATTTTAGTAAATTTTCCTCATCAAAAATCACGGCTTCTTACCACAAATCCCCGGAGGCGGATCCGCCTAATTTCAAAGAGCCGAATAAACGAGAGCGAGAGGGATAGAGAGAAATTTTGAAAGGTTTTAGCAGCGCCTATTAATCCAGCGATGAAAAGTTTTCCTCTTTGCGATAAAGCATCGCAGATATCCTCAGGCAATGCGGTCCGCAGTGATCGGGAATAACGCGGAAGAATTTTTAAGCCAACTGCTCCCTCCTCTCTGTTAATATATGTCTTCCGCCGAACCGATCATCCTGCAACGCGTCCTGCGATACCAGATCCCCGGCTTATTTATATTCAACGAAGAAGACCTGGCAAACGGGAGAGTGTCGCGCCTCAGGAGCATATCTTGCCCAACGACCCGCGCGACACCCTGGGCCCTGTGCCTCCTGATGGTATTAGAGCCCGGAGTCTGGAGTCTGGAGTCTGGAGTCTGGAGCATGCCGAGGAGAGATCGTATGCCCTCCAGGCTGACCTACCCCCTCATGCGTAAAACGTAACATAATGTACTCCGCCTGGCGAACAAGGGTAGGAGGTTAACAGGCCAGAGACCGCACCCTACGAGATCCTTTATTTGATTCACCACGCGCTTCTGCGGTTCTCGAGCGATCGTCCGCTTTGTTCTTCTCCCGTTTTCAATCCTTTATAATATACTTGTGTATCCGATGGCAATCCTCGTTCGATTCAAGGTTCAAACTTCGAGCTGCAGTTCGTCCGAAGCGGAACGAACGCCGCGTGTGCTAATTTCGCCCGTGCGCATGCGTAGACTCGATACGACGCGTCCGCGAGTGCGCAGAACCGTCCTAACCTCTCAGTAGGAAGTGAAATCTGTTCGAAAATTGTAGGTATTCTTCGCATGAACACTGCTTAATTGGTAATTAAAATGACGAAATGACCGATGCGATAGTGTGTATAATAAATTATGCGAGTAAATTCCGATGGAACGGACATCGGAATTCGTCGATTTTTTTCCGGCCAATTGGTTAGAGTATAATCTGTTATTTATGATACGCAGTTTAGTCGGAGTGAAAGTTTGATGAAAAACAACTCGGTATATTTATTTTTCCGCCGCTGCGAAGCCCCCGGAATGGATACTTTCATAATCTCTGGGCTTTCGTAAACTTTCCGCCAAAGTTAGATAGCGGAATATGACTAAAAAAAAAAAAAGAAAAAAAAGAAAGAAACGAACTCTTAAATTGATATTTTTCATTCCTTTTCTTGCTTCAGCTGGACCATGATCTTGATCCAGGATTGAGTGAGTGAGTGAGAGTGAGTGTATGAAAATTTGAAAATGAAATAAAATGTATCACCGTCCGGTATGGACCCGCGCGTCGCGACGGTTTTTTTCTTTTTCCACTCTATCGAAGCGAAGCGACGTTGTATTATTGTTCGTGATTGATGAAAGACGCAACACAACAGCCGGAAGCGTTCGCGGAGCTTATATTGAAATTTGAAGCTCTTCTCCATCTTTTCACCGAAAAGAAGAAGAGCGGGAGGAGGAGCAGGAGGAGGAGGAGGAGAAGGAGGAGGAGAGACTTTACGATGAGGTACGCTCTGTCCCTGCTGTTATACCAAACATAGGTAGGTATTGACGTCGGCGACCCCGTAAAACATTTTCATGATTATACAGGATCCGCCGACGCCTTATAGGCAACGAGTCCCGCTAAAAGACAAGTCGAAAGTCCAGGTGGTTGAGTAACATATTTACGATCCATTGATTAACGGCGAATACTGCTACCGTTTCGTCCCCGCAAACGTAGAGTAACACGCCCGTTCGCCTCCTCTTATCTTCCAACTTCTCGATATCCGGTTTATCCCTTTCTTTCCCCCGTAAGACTTTTTCGCTTATCTCATTTGTCGACGGAGGATCACTGGCCGGAGCGAGCGTTCGTTAATAGACGGAAAAGGAGGAAAATAAGAAGAAAAAAAGGAAAGGGTCAGCTGACACGTGCAGAAAGTTTTGGGAAGAAAATTATCCCCCAAAAGTGTCTGACGAGTCCTTCAACAAGTGTCTTAATTTGATCCTGCGGGGCAGATGATCCTGCAGCCCCGAAGAAAAAGGAAAAAAACCCGAAAACGAGGGAACAAAAAAGAAAAGAAACTCTCAATAAATGTGCGATTAGCAATCTGCAAAATTACACCTTCTAATGGCCGCGGGATTATTTGTCTATCCGGTGTTTTCCACCGGCGAGCGAAAGAGGGAACAAGGAATAAAGGCAAAAGTATCCCCCGTTCTATTACCCTTATTCTCGCGCACTCGCTAACCAAAGGGGCCCTCGCCTCGCTCCTCGTCGCGTAATCGGTTGAGAATGAAATGGAGCACGTCTACGCACTCGCGTGCCACACCAAGGAGAGCTCGTGCGTTTAAATTAAATGAAATGCTTCGGGGTGATGTCCGTTGGACCGTGAGTCCTAACAGCCCGTCAGTGCCAGACATAGGCAGGGCGGAAAGGATGAGGAATAAAGGAGGCAAGGAAGGATTCCTTGTCAAAGAGATTCGCGACGCCCGGCCCTCCCAAGCTCTCCCATACAACTGCCGACTCGCTCCGATGAAGATGACGAAATACTTCAACCGCGCCAAAACCATAATAAATGTGGAGGCATGCGTGTATGCGTGTACGCGCCGCGTACCCGAGAGCTTTAGCCGTCTGACAACTTCGGCGCACTTTTTCGCAACTCCGTGCTCGACACGGCCGTGAGGTATCTGTCGAAAAATTGCCGGTGGAGGCTTTCCGCGACTTTCCACTGTTCGCCTGCACTTTCGCCAATAGAGACATGCACGCATCGGTTTCAGCCGGAGAGCTGGATGTTTTCCCGTGTAAACGCGTTCGACTGCAGGTGGGATTCCGTGAGAACGCGCTAGCCCGGAAGGGTGACGAATTTCGTTCGGAACCAGACCGGCCGCGGCAGCTAGAATTTTCACAAATTAGCATACGGTCCGGCATATTTACGAATTTCAATTGGTTCGAGTTCAGCCATCCGTTTATCTTGTTCGGAACGGTGAACTGTATTTCCGCCCTGGTGTTCTGCTCCTGCTCAACAACCAGAACGGAAGAATTTCTCTAAATGGTTTTCCAATTTTCGAGACCTCGAGCTGCTGCAGCCTGCAGCCACTACCCAGTACCTGTATATATACATATGCTCACCAGCTCTCCGAACAGCTCTCACGTAATTGCGCGATTCAATTACTGCAGCTGTCTTGTTGAACTGTTAACAGTTTTACAAGATTATATTAAAGAGAGCTGAAGAAAATGGGAAACGTTAAATCGTGGGGAAAACCACCAGTTTTTCCAATATCTGTATACATGTGGATATATATACCTGTACACAATCTCGTAACAAAGTGACCGCCAAGTTTGGCGTGAAGACATGAAAAATAAATGAACAAGCGAGCTCCCGCTCTCTCGGCGTCTCTCGACGTCTCTGATGCTCGAATCCTTCTCGAGTTCCACACCCTACGCAACTTCGCATGTATCCGGAGACGAGGGAAGGAAACGGTGGTGAGAAGGTACTATTCACGAGACGACAAACGGGCAGCAATTGACTGAAGCCCCAAAGAGGTTAGAAGTAAAAAGCTAAACAAATATTGAACGACAACCGTTGAGAAGATACTCTCTCAGATTTACTCCTCCAACATGCGCGGCAGCCTGCAGCAAAAAAAATGTCTCCTCTGCCAGCTAGTGGACGAAAAAATTGATCAACATTTCTTTTAGCTACCTTTACTTCACGTTCCACGTTTTCGAATATCCTTCGAAATTCCGCGCCGATTCTTACTTATTGTTGAAAGAATTGTTATCATTCAAACAACCGATTTCAATGAAACTTTCTCGATCGGATGCAGTATTTTACCAGAAAGCGACTAACCGTTTCATCCTGCTAAAATTTTCAGAAAATTCTAAGTTCTAGGTAGTTTTCTGATTGTTGGCTCAGGCTCGTTCGTAGGCAAGGATGGACGAACTGAATTCCCGATAAAACTCTCCAGCAATTCGTGAAGATGAAATACTTGGCCGCTGTCTGCCAAAATCCTATCTGTAAAGTTTCATTCACATCGGATACGTGCCGAAGGAGTAGTGGCGAATCGCCTTTCCGAATGATAACAATGCTTTAAAGAATAAGTAACAACCGGTGAAAATGGCTTTACAAGCGAATTCAAATTCTGTGATTTACGTTCAATTTAACATCAGCTCTGGATTTCGGAAGCGCTGTTTGCAACAAACTGATCGACGCCCCACAATCGAAAGTTGGAAAAAAAAATCCAGGAGCTATTCGCCGATACATGTTAGGAAATAGAAAATTTCAAAATCCTCTTTACGCATCAATAACGGTTGCGAGGGATTCATCTTCGAAAGTGGTGTTCGGGACACTGGGATGGAGATATTGTAGTATGGGATCCAAGATTGGATCTGTTATTCTCTCTAAAAAATTCACAAATCCAATTTTCAACAAAAATTTCTTATCTAAATTGACGAAAAATTGGTTTCCCTATTTTCTTCTACTCAACATGAGAGAGATCCAATTTCGGATCCCATACTACAATATCTTGATCTCCGTGTTGCGAACACCACCCTGAGCATGGATTTCTTGCAACCATTATTGATGCGCAAGGAGCATTTCGAGGTTTTCTATCTGTTCACACGTCACGGTGGAAGGCTCCCACACTTCCCATCCAATTTTCGGTCCTAGGCTATTATTTAGTTTTTTGTTTTAGTTTTGGTTTTTTTTTTTTTTTTTGTTTTTTTTTTAACAGTACATCCGAAATACAGAACGAATTTCAAATAAAAACAAAAAAAACAAAATTACAGAATTTGGAAAATTTACATTTTTCTTCAGGCTCCTCTGCCTTAAGAAAATATTGACAATCGAATTATGCTGGAGGGTCTGGAGACCACATTAGAGATCGGCTCTCAGTTGTTGGTGAAAATTGAATTCACAGATTCTTAGATTTCTCTAAAAAAATTATCTCGACCCTTCTCCGTTTTCCTTCTCTCCCGTCTCTTCTTCTCATTGACAAACCCTCGTCAAGAAAGCTAGGACTCCCGCCCGCGCATATTGGTTTTCAGTTTTCACCCCGCGCCCCCGTCCGCGCGTCGGGGCCGATATCTAAACCAAGTTTTAATGACGTGTCTCGCCCAGTTATTAATATCAGATTCCCATGCGGAAGTATATATAACCTGCCAAGTGAGCTACTCCGGCTAAATAGTACCTACGGCGAGGAACGGGAAAGAATTAAGCGGTGCGAGAGGCGAGAGGGAAACTCGGCTAGTAATAATCAGCGGAAGAAAAAGGTTGAGAGAAAAAATGTGGAAAACGCTGATCTGTAGGTACATAAAAAAAATTTAATAGCTTCTTTCACGCCTTCTCTGGACCAAGACCTGATAAATTCACGCTCAGAGTTGGTGACGCGAATTTAACATCGTAAATTGCGATTCCACCGGGTATTCCCTGCATGCCTCCACGGAGCTATTCGCCGTTCGCTATTCGCCGGGCGAAATAATCTTGTCAGCTACAGCTAGCTGTGCATACTCCTACTGCCTGCTCCTCAGCTGCGCAATTGTATCAGTATATTCCCTCGGCTCCCAGCACTCGGTTGTAAAGAAGCTCTGGATGTAGGCGGAGTGAACAGATACAGATACCGATGCAGATAAAACATTCTCAATATCGATACCTACCAACCTCTCTCTATACGTCGCGGTGTAGAATGATGGCAAGAGACGGAGGTTCGTGGTGGGGTTGGGTTGCATTGGGTTGGGTGGTAGTGTCGGCGGTAGTCCTCTGTATCTCCCACTTGTCCTCGGGGGAATCGAACCTGGGCTCTTATTCCGTTACGATTGAGATGCTAAAATTACTAGACACCTCTTTTCTCAGTCCCCCACGCTCGCGCTCACGCTCACGCTCACGCTTCTTCCTGAATTTTTCCATATCTTTTATGCACCCGAGCTTTCCTCTCTTCTGCTCCGCCTATTCCACACACATCGTCCGACATTTTCCATTTTCCGTTTACCATTTTCCATTTTCCATTTGCCATTTTACATTCTCCATTATCCGTTCTTGCGCATCCCTCTCCTGTTCGTCTCACATCCTTCTCCGTACCCTCACGATCGAGGAGATCCGGTTTAAATCCTTCGGATAGATTCCTCCCCTCCGCTACATGCTTCGCTCCTCTTCCCTTTCGTCAAACACAACCTCTGCTCGTTCCTCGTTTTGTCTTTATCTCGTCACAAGTTACGTCAAAATAGAATTTCCGATATTCTGGAAGGTTCTATAATTACGTAGCGTCGCGTCGGTGCAAGATCGGCGAATTCTACATTACGAAAACTTGGCAAATTTTCCCGCCCTCCTCTTTGATCCACGAGTATCGATCTCCCAGCTTTCGGGCCAGACTCGCGATCAGGGATTGGAAAAACCGGTAGATACGCATCGATTATTTCCAAACTTGCCGAAACTTCGATTCGCAATTTATCGGCCCCGTGCGTGCGCATCGGCAACCTCGGTTCGGTTATTCTAAACGCTCGAATTCCGAGCTCAGTTTCCCGTTCGCCAATGAGAGAAAAAAATCCCCCAAGCTTACGAAGTTGCATTCAGAAATCGAACGGACACATATTTCAAATAAATGAAAGGCCTGCAGTTTCAATACCGGTAAGAAAAAGACAACGACGGTTTAATATTGCGATCGCGAGCCCGTCGAACTCTTATACCTGCATGAAGGTATACCGCATGAGCAAAGCACGCGAGTGTAGACGGGCACGTTGCAGTATCAAGAGTTTATCCTCCGTTTAGACTAAACAGAAATTTAACAACTCGATCGAACTAAAACCAGGGAAAACCGTGCAGAGGGTATAGAATCGGGCCGCGAGTGCGGCGCGGTGCGGTGCGGTGCGACGGTGTTCGGTTGTTAACCGTGAGTTTAGGTAGCGTGGAGAAACTTTTCCCCGGTGTGAACAGCGCGTGAACTTTGTGACGGGGAAAATTTCACGCGGGTCTTAACAAACGTAAGAAAATTTGTCATTTTTCTGTCGTTCCCCTTCTGTCCCATTCCAATATCATCCACGAGGATAGGTATGTCTCGGCCGAAGGGCATTCGGCGTCTGCGAAAACGAAAAAATGACGAAAACTGAGGCGATGATAAAAAGTGTGAACTGCAGCTCGGGTCCGCGAAGGATCAAGTCCCTCCGTCCGAGGATAAGATTTTTCCGTTTTTTGTACCCAATCGCATGAGCCTGATGAGTTTTGGCTAGACTGCTTTTTCTTTTTATTACGATTGAGAGATGAGGGTGAAAAATTTCAGCGCGACGAGTACCGCGGGGGCAGAGAGAGCGAGGAGACGGGCAAGGAGAGCGGCTGAGCGATCATGCCTCGGTCCTTATCCTCGCAGGCAAGTGTAATTTAATAAGGCTCACATTTGCCATTCTAAAATTTAATACGTCCGTTTAATAATTCATGAGCTCCCAATCCTGCAATCCTCCGATCCTCGAGCCCTCCGCCTCCCTGAAACAGTAGACAAGGACTGCGGGAAGAGCTTTTCTCGAAATCGTCTTTAAATATTTAATTAATACAACCGCGTGGATGGGCAGGGAGGTATATATACATACCTGCATAAGCCACGGCTCGAGGCGAAGCACGTTGAAAGCGCTTGAATATATCAGATTTGTTAACTTTTGAATAAACGTCGATAATTTCCACCCCCTCGACGCGGTAGGGATCTACCTGTAATACAACCGTTTGTTATCTTTTCATTCGATATTATTCCTCCTCTTTCTCGTTTTTCCTCTTTTCCAAACGTATTCCAATAACGTGCGTAGCGCAGCCTCGCTTCGAGACAATCGAGTTATACCTACGTCCTTTTTTTCTACGCTTATATGGATTCCGGAATATTGTTTGTCCGCGTGGAATAAGAATAATAGCAAACAAACGTTTTCGAATCCCGTCATCGCCCTGCCATAGGTATATATATACACCTACACACGCGCAGATATATATATATATATATATACTACACAGAGAGAAATTTTTCAAAATCAGCGTTTCGGGGTCAAGCCAATGGCGAGTGTTTTTTTGTCGCCAATTTGATTTTTTGCCGTTTTTTTTTTTCTCAAACAAATTTACAGTCAACCAGGAATCTAAATCACTTTTTATGGATATTTTTAGTGTGGTCACAACCCCTCGATGCTCCGGAATCGATCGCGCTTAAGCCCAAACCCCTCTAACGACTTGCCGATAATAATAATTCATCTTTAATATTTCGCCACCGAAGACGTGACTTCGTACCCTGAAATTCACCCTCGGTACAAAAAACTCTACATGGAACTGTAGAAAAATTTGCAACACGATATATGTAGGTATATATATACGTCGCATTGCATGCCTGCAGGCGTGAAGAAGAAATCGCCAAATGTATTCATCAGTTTACCATTTTTGTTTCACGTATCTTTGACTCTCTTTATCGATTTTTGCAAACGATTGAGAAAAAATGTTCCAGCATCCGTACGCGGTAATGCGAAGGTATGGATAGATATGAAGAGCCGTAGCTGGTCATGAGAAAATTACGAAACGGACGCGCCGTATGCAAAATTCTCGTGAGGTATGAGGGCGTGCGGAATTATTTAAAACGGCGTCACCTCACGTCCCGACGCCCGACGCCCGACGCCCGACGCCGGAGCCCGAACTGGAACTGGAAGTGGAGGTTGGTCGTCGCCTGTGAGCCCAGTAAAATGCAAAACGAACGCGCTATCCGGAATTCCGAATATATGAACCGTTTATACAATTATGCTAAGCTCGAACCATTCTCCCGTGAAACTTAATCGGGGATTACAATATTTCCGAGTCCGAGTCAAGCGGAACGCCAACGTCACGTCGCGCCGCTCCGCTCCGCACCCCGTGCCATGCGTTGGAGAGAACGAGAAAGACGGAAGGAGAAGAAGAAGAAGGCAGATAAAGAACGGGAGGAACAACGAGAGTGGAATATCGCAGAAAAACGAGTAGGCGACCGCGGGCGAGACACCATGGAAATGAAAAATATTGCACGAGGCAAAGGAGGAGGACGGATATGCTCAGACTCTGGGGGGAATTGATATTGTACTAGCCGAGACATAGAGATACAGGAAAAACGAGCCTTCGTCTCTCTCTTTCTCTCTCCTTCCGTGTGGTCCTGAATTGTTCTTTATCACTTTCGGTCCATCAGGCCCGACGAACACAATGAACGAAAGTAACAGTGTATATGAAAGATGAAAAGTCGGAACGAGGCACGAACAAGGGGATGAAAACAAATTTGGAGAACTGCCGAACGACGATCTCACTCCTCGTAATGTCTCTTCTTCTTCTCCTTCTCCTCCTCCTCCTCCTCCTCCTTCTCATTCCTCTTCGCTTACTCATTCTCACTCTCCGGGTGTGACCCAACGCCGAGAGTCCGTCGTTCGAAACTCGGTTCGCGAATGGAAATATCTCGGGATTCCTGGGCGGCGAGAACTGCGGTTGGTTCGGTGTTAGGTACGTTAGGATAAGCGGGAACTTCCGTTACAAGGTATCAGAGGTGTCCGCAGTGGCCTGAGCTCCCATTGTATGTACCCGCGCTGCACACGTATCCACGTAGGTACTTATACACCTCCGCCCGTTCCCGTTCGTACATATCTCCAGCAGATACCTACCCTGCCACGGTCGTATGTCACTGTACTACGGCCTGACAGCTCTATGAAGAACGTTTGCCGCATTCGGGTTTCGGGACCGGGACCGGGACGGACGGGACGGAGATCCGCAACGCTTGACCAGGTGCTGAATCCCCCTCGGCCAGTCACACTCGCCTCCGTCGTAACCTCGTGGGGAAATTTATTCGACGAGGTTTCGCCGGAGATGCCTAGAGACGGGGGAATGTTTCCCCGCGCAGTTCCTCGATCCCGATCGTTTCACTCGCCATTCTTGCGTCAGTCCGCGCTCGGCGCTGCGGCATTATCTCCGACACACTTGATTGAAGTGAAACTACTGCGCGGCTGCGCCGGATGAAACCGATGATAACGTACGCACGTCGTATCCAGTCGCTGCTGAGGTTTAATCTCGTAATGTAATCTGTTGAGCAAATTGTAGTTTGTTTGTCGCGCTGTTATGTTACCGGAGAGTCTGCTCTCCCTCCGTGCTCGATGCTGGTTCTGATGCTGGTGCTGATGCTGGTGCTGGTGCTGGTCTAAACTTCGCAGTGGCTTCGGTAAACAGGCCGTATATATCACTGCGCTGCTAGCTCAGCCGCCGCTGTACTAAAACCATCGAGAACTGCGCGAGCCAGTGCGACTTATGAATCAACTACTCGTGGATGCATCGCGGTACACTGGTATAACAGTTTCAGAGCCAGTCTCTCTCTCCTTCCCTCTCTATCTCTATCTGAATGGCTGAATGGGAGTACTCCGTTAGGATGAGGACTGAACGGGAGAAATAGAGGAGGAAGGTAAGGCTCAGAGAGGCGGAATTAATTGTAGAGGATATTTGATCATCCCGTCTTCAAGGGGGCTTACTTTTCAGCACCCAACTCTTCCTTCTCGTCGTCGCTTCGGATTTTGATTAACAAAGATGAGCCGCCGTTTGAAAAACTCGTTAAAACCGTTTCCACAAGAAAAAGAGCGCCGCGGCTCCCTCCCCCTCCTCCGCCCCCCTTACTACTTCTCCTTCCTCTCAGTCTCGCTTTTGTCTGAGGGCGGAATCTCCCCCGGGCAGTGGAGCAAGACTTAAAGGCGGTTGGTAGGTTACAACGGAAGAGCAGCCATTGCAAAACAATAATAGCGTAGTAAATTTTCCACCCAAGAAAGACCGGGCAAACCCCGGCAATTTTCCTTAATTGTTTCGTTGTTTCGGAAAATGATCTCCGCGGGGTTTCGCCTACCCTGTCGCTCTCTCTCGCCTGCTTATACTCCCATCGCAACCCCCCGCCGCGTCCCACCCTGCGCCGTTCCTCTCTCTAAGTGCTCGTTGCTGCTACCGAGCAGCGTTAATTTTCACGAAAATTGAACGCTCTTCAAGCAATTTGAGAAGAACAACCTAACGATGAACCCGCCCGCCCGCCTCCCCTCCTCCCGCCTTATTTTACCTCTCTCGCGATTCTGCTTACGCGCCTTTTTCGGATCGAGTTTCGACCCCGTGATGAGACCGAGCTCGGTTTCACCCCGATCACAAACAGAAAGAAAGTGAGGCGAGAGAGGTGAAGAGCGGAAGAAAGCGCTCCGGTAATTTTATAGGTTATGTGTGCCGAGAGCCGCGCATGAGAAACGAAACGAGAAATCGAACCAGCTCTTTTTCATTCTCATTCCGAATCTCCCCCTTCTTTCTTCCCTCGGTAAAAAGCTTACCGGAGTTGGAGTTACCAGAGTTAATTAGTTCGCGATTCACGTTCCGCGGAGCCATTTCCTGCCCTAGGAGAGCTTCTAGTTGTTATTTAAAAGCTCGAATACCTCCCGATTCTCGTTGAGGCCGCAACCAACAGATTTACAACTCAACGGTTTTCTCAGCTGTATTATTTCCCGAGTTGAATACAAAATAACCAATTACTTTTATACGAACTCGCCGCGGTTCGCCTTCGCTGCAGGATTACGAGTATATCTGATCGACTTTCTACGTTTCCCGTGAATACTTTCCTCCGCGGGATCCTCGGTCGAAGTTATAACCGGACGAAAATGAGAAATGAGAAATGAAAAATGAGGAAAAACAACGTTCACTGCGCGAGCTTTTGTCGGCGATGAAAGTCAGGTTTTTCAAAAAATAAGGCCGTAGATATCCTCCAGGTCTCAAACGGAATACATGTAATACGTTTGGCGAGAATCGGAAAACGATAACTTTTGTAAATCGGTGTACTACGCCAGCTGCATAAAGCTCGAAGTTTCCACGAGCTCGTTTCAATTACATACCAAATACAGTTTAACGTCAATTGTATTTCGTTTGACGTACTTTTTACGATTCATCCGGAGACATCGGAGGCTGGAGAATTGTTGGAAAGGCTGGATTCCAGCTTCAGCAAACGTAGCTGCCGAGATGCGGCGAATGTTTCGCTGCAGCGGCAGGCCGCGCCGGGCGCCGGGCGCCGGGAACGTCCAAACGAAGGTTTCTCAAACTACGGGGGAACTTCTATCGTTCGGGCAATAAATTAATTAGTTTGAATACTTGGCAAACATGATTGCCGACAGTTGGGCCTAGGCATTCCCGCGGTCGCTCAAATTTTCACTCTCCTTCTCTTCTCCATCTTTCTCAGCTCCTCTCCGCGCGGAGAGCGGAGAGCGGAGAGCCGAGAGCGGCAATCGCCAGGTTTCACCGTCGCCGGTAGGATACGGCGAACGAAATAATTTCCCCCCACCCTGTACCTGATCGACTTTGGTAAACTGGGAAGGCACCTTCCATTAACCAATTTCGTTTGCCTTACCAATCCGACTAATTGCTCCCGTCGCGTCATCATATTTCAATCACAATCGCATGCGACTGTGCAAGGAAGATGTATATACATAGCGCACACCCGAGTTTCGCAATTGATTATCAACTCATCAACTCTTCCTTCCATTGTCTTCTTCCTTCTCCGTTACTTTCCTCCTTCGCACTACTCGGTCTGCCTTCGTCTCTCCCTTTCTGCTTTCTTTTGTTAAATGCGGATGGATGGCAAAATCGCGTGTCGCTAAACCGCCGGCGCTGCTTTGTGAGCCGCGACCGTACGCTTGTGGTTTTCTAATCCATAAACAAAAGTAACATAACTCGCGATGCAAATGTTCAGGATTATCTTTAATCCTGTTTGCCCCCGGTGGGGTTGGCACCGACAACCGTTTGCTTTTCAGACTCGCTAAGCGAAGGCTTCCCACCCCTTCGCCGAGCTGATCCGCCGGGGCCAATTTTAGGACTGAGGATTATATCGGAAGCGAGCTTTATCCCCGTTTTCTTAAATATGAGAGATATCGTGTCATTCCCACACTCTCGGCTCACTCCATATCCATCGCTACTCTCCGTCCCTCGCTCTCTCCCTCTCTTCCCAGATCCTGGACCCTCGACCGCTTCGCTGAAGACCTGCAATTCCGTTTTCCAACGCCGCGTATACTCGGTGTTGAGCTCCGTTTGCGCCATCTCTCACAAACTTTTTGACCCAAATGATTTTCATGATCCGAGTAGAATGTGAAACCTGTTGTGTCATTTTTTCGTTTTCGTTTTCGTCTTTTGGAGGAACGAAGTTTTTGCGAAAGTTTTTGCGAAAGTTTTGGCGAAAGTTGTTGCCACAAATTTCAAGAACAATTCAAAAGGCGGAATCGAAAAAATTCGAATTCTTCTTTGCTCGAAAAACGATTTTTTTTTTACTTTAATTTTCTTTTACTTGAAAATGGCTAATCAAATTTTCACCTCGAACTTAATTTTTCTATTCCGGGCAAAAATTCCGTTCGCGCGTTACAGACTTTTTCGTGAGTCCGATTCGGCCCTGGAGCTATACGTCAGGCATACGGTGACGGAATTTCAGAAAGATCATAGTTTTACCGATAATTCGTATACCGCAGTAGAGATTTCGAAATGACGGGACGCGAGCGAGGAATAAGCTGCGGGAGATTCTCGAATACGAATATTTCTCCGTACAATGTCACGATCGTTATCATTCCGTTTTTCCGTGTGATACATAAAATTATACGGATATCGTGGCCAAAGTTCGGGGCGGTTATGGCTACCGCGCGATCGGCAGCTCGCTAGCTTGCTTGATCTCTCCCTCCTCTTCGGTATCAAGATGAAAAAAAAAAGGGAAAAAGAGCGGGAGATTCGATTGACATAAATCAGAGAAGCTACACACGCCGCAAAAAGGGCAATCAATAAGTTACACACCGCGGTGAACTACCAGCGGGAATAAGATAGATAGATAGATGTGTGTGTGTGTGTATATATATATATTCATATATCCAAGGGGAGGAAAGAGGGAGACTCAGGGAGCGAAGACAGTGGAGAAGGAAAACGAAAAAGAGAATACCAAAATGTCAAAATCTCTATATCGCCCTCGCCTTGCATGTGTAATGTATTACACTATACATGCATCAGTGGAACGGATCTGAACGAACGTCCTGTCGCTCATTCTCCATTCGTCATATAAAATGGCCGTGATTTATGGAGAGATGAATCAGTTAGAAGAGGAAATAAGGAATCCCCGCTCCGCGCCTGTATTCGTATAAATCTTAAATAGTTCCTTCCAAATTTTGTATCTCTTAAATCTCTTTCGTCTTTTGGTTTTTCAATTTCGGCTCTGCAGTCGTCGGATTATGTGCTATTTATCTCGTCCTTACGTCGAACGCAGCTAACGGGTCGTGGGTGGAAAAGAAACTAGTACGAAGCACGAACAAAAGGTAAAAAACGACGAGGTTTGAATCACAGAACAAACAGATTCATCGGGCCGCCCCTTCTGGACGAAAGCCAGGTTTTATTATTTTGCCCGAACTGCAGTAGCGTTAGTATAGTAGGGATTGTACGATCCCGGAGGTGGAAAAAAAATCATCGTTGGGTACGGAGTAGCGAGAGAGAATGAAAAGTAAATGGAACTTCGCGTTTTGGCTTTTTTCCCCGTACTCGTTTCCCCGATTTTCGTTTTTTTCATATATTTTCGGTTTTTCGTACCGATATGAATCGAAGCCGGAATGATTTTCGTGCTCTTGATTGAAATTTCTGAATCGCTGTTGCCGCTCTGTGAATTTTTTGCTCTTCCTATTTTTGGGGCTGGTTATTTTTGTTCGCGGGGAAGGGGCGGGAGAGGCGCGTGCGACTACCGTTGAAATTGCCGCTTCCAGTGAAGAAATCGAGGCAGAGAGGGAAGGAAATGGGAGGATATGGGTGAAAAGGAAAACGGTGGGAGGGGGAGAATTTTTTATAAGGAGCTGATATTAATGTCGTAAAATGTAATTGGGTTTCGTAACGCGTTTGGTTACGCGTCGGGGTCTCGTTATACATGCCTACCTTACTTATATCTATACTCCGGTATAATACCGCGCATTCCCCTGTACAGGAGAAGCAAAAGAACGAACGAACGAACGAACGTTACGGAGTACGATAAGACCGAAATAACGTTAAACGTGGAAAACCGTTTATACTTGAATCCTCGACGCAGGTGTATATTTGATATTGCGAGTAATTGCACAAATATTGTACTGCCATATCGGCGACAAAAATTGCAAGTTCTTCTCGACCCTCTGCAGAGAAAAACGAAGAACACGATCCACTGAGTATGCCGTACCACACCCGGGAATTTCACCCGCGCAGAAAAGGGCCGGAAGAAGGGCACAGTTTTTCCCAAATATCAATCGCCGTAAAAAAGCTACGAGAATATCGGAGGAACGAACGAATGTGCGTAGTGAGGGAACGAGAACGAGAACGAAATTCACCGAACAGCGGAGCGCCGACTCACAGCTATGCAGACGTGCAGCGTCCCGGTCCCGGTCCCGGTCCCGGCCCCTACTCGCTTGCACCGATCGTAGAGCCACCGCGTCATCACCGTGAAACCAATAAATTCGGGTGTAGTAAGGAAGTGGCAATAAAAATGAAGAGATTGCAAGTCAGGAGTAAGGGAGTGGAGGTCGTTTTTGGTGGCAACCCCCTGGAATCCAGATATCCGCTGCTGGTGTGTACCCTCCCACTTACACACTCCCCTCGACGAATTGTGTAGACCGAGTAATTTTTACTGCCTCAGACGTGTCTAGGAAACTGGCGGGCGCGGGTGTAACAACGTGTGACTCATCAGCATAAAACAACCCCTGCCGGTAAAATTTTACCCAACGCCCCCACACAGATCTATGCCATAACCTCAAACCGGCAGACAGTGTGCAATATAGTCCGCATTAAAGTGAGATAAAGACGAAGATATTTATATATATATGTATATATATATAGATAACATGTACTTTATGGGTTACGGAAAGGTCACCGCACTTTGCCGCTGCTCGGGATGAGGGGAGGGCGAGGGGGAGGCGAATTTTCTCCGACTGTACCTATCTACTAGCCTCGTATAGTAGAAGCTCTCTTCGATTTTTATTTTGTTCCTTCGCTCTTTCTTTTTCTTCCTCCTCTTTCCCTCGTTCCTTTCCTGTCTGTCTGTCCGTCCGTCTGTCCGTCTGCCTGCCTGTCTGTCTATCCGCCGGTATACCTACGGTTGGCGTCCTCCGTTTGTTCGACTCCGGCTTTTGTCAGCCACTCTCTTTCCCTCGCCCCCTGGCCTTTATTCATTCGTTCGTTCATTCATTCATTCATCAATCCATCCATCCATCCATCCATTGGTTCGGTTGGTTGGTTCATCCCTTAACCCTCCCTCGACCGCCCCCCGCCATTGTCGTAATGTCACCGACATTCTCGATTGTCCTGTGCTATTGGCAAGCACTTATTGACAGCGGTCTATTGTGGCTTGAAAAAATAGACGGAGTAAAAAAGGACGAGACGAAATGAGATGTGTGGCGAGACGAGGCGGGGTGGGGCGGGGCTGGGCTAGGCGACAGGGGAGGAATTGTTAAGAGCGTGAAGAGGGCCGAAAAAATCTATACGTATGCGTATGCGTAGGGTCAAGGAATATTCTTGCATCGGCGGAGAAAACTCGATCATGTCTCGTCGATAGATGCGATAGTATATATATGTATGTACCGTCGGAACGTTCGCTCGCGAATTCTGTGTGTCACTTAAGAATTCACGCAGCTTTTTCATACTTTTCCAGCTCTTCCCGAAATGTTGTGCGACACAAGTTTATGCTCGAGCGAACGGATAATATATTCTCACTGTATGTACCTACCGCTGCTGCTGCTACCGCTACTACTACTGCTGCTGCTGCTACTACTCTTCATTCGAATTTATATATTATCGTGGAACTCCGCCAGCCGTACGTAACAAAGTGCTAAGATATGAGGAAACATGACGAGAGTTTGATTCGTAAATACGTATAGCTATTATAAGCGAGCGTACGCATACCTACGTATGAGAGAAATTTTGCGAACAATGAGTGGTGGTTTCCGTCGTGTAACGTGCGGAGAAAATCCCTCGTGGGCTGGGATTCCCGCTGAATCGATATTTTCACGCTAATTTTTCTATAAAATTTCATTGGTTTTCTGCTTTCCGGTTTTCCTATCCCGATTTCTTTCGCGCGGGAAAGATCCTCACGCGTCTCCGAACGATCTCTACCTCCTGGTTCCCGATTCACTCTCTATTATTCGCTCTCATCTTCCGGCTGGGAGTCACGGGCCGGGGTACGGTCTTCCTCTCTCAGTTCTACCAAAAATACAATTCGACCAACGCCCCCAACGATGGAACGTCACGTTTCGCCCTACAGGATCGTACATACGTACTGGCTATAACAGTGGAATTTGCCGAATCTTTCGCGTTGGTTCACACAGTCCCGCCTAACGATCGTCACGAACGCGACGATCCCGGGCCAGCAATGGAAACCTGAGCCACCTCACCGAACCTTGTACCAAAATTATAATCCTTCCCAAACTGGGGCAACTATGTTATAAGCTGGACGTACGTACGTAGCAACCTATACCCTGCAGCTACCGCTGCGAGCGGCATCGCTTCCAACACTTTAACCCCTTTTTAGTTAACGACGTAGTCCGCAGACCCTCGAAGCCCAATTGCTACCCCAACAAAAGGTTCCAGCTGTCGTCACTCTAAACGGTGAAATCCTAACGACGATGCGCAATTAAAAATGGATGGAAAAACGCATATTACACCCCTGCGCGGTTGTTTCTGATAAAGGGATCCGCGTTCGGCATCCGTCAATAATTCGGTCTTCTCTCTCCTTTCCATTTTTCTTCTCATTCCACTCCAGATAGCGCCGGCTGCAGGGTAATTTGTGTAATTCTTCTTTTCGTTGGACACGAGAGCTCGGAAATGAAGTCTGTAAACTTGTTTCATTTTTTCTCTCATACCTACCCTCGGAATTTTGTCGCGCGTAAAGTTCAGGAGGGTGCAGGTAACGCGGTGGAACGGGATAGCGGGTTTGACAAACAAGAAAAAGTCAAAGTCGAAACCGAAAAAGAAGAAAAAAGAAAAAGAAAAAAGAAAGAAGAATGAGAAGAGGAACAAGGTTAGAGAACTTGCGAGACGACGGGAGCCGGACTTCGGTACAAATTGGCTTAAAAACTAAACTTAATTGTCCGAGTCTGAGACATCATCCGCCCCCTGAGGCGCTGGGGAAAAAAGTCGTCCAGCCGGAAGATTTCGAGCCTTCCGATCATTCACGACAAGTGAATGCTGGTGCGAAACCGTGCGGTAAAAAAATTCGAATGCGCGTCCTGCACGGTGCACCGCACTCCAGTAGCTCCAATCAACTCGAGAGGACGATGTTCCTCAATGGAGTAAAACAAGCTCGATTAAAGTCCCCGAAGCTCCATGGGCTTGCTTGAGGGTCGAATGTTGAATTCTTAGATTCCCTCGTTCGTAACAGTTATAACTAACGAAATATAGGATCCGTTCGAGTTCTATTTAAGAGGGTGAGAGGCCGCGTTTGTTCTCCTTGTAGGAAGAAATTAGTTCTTTTCAAGTTTTCACCCCATTTCTTTGTCCGGGATAAACAAACCCGAAAATAAGATCCGTGGCTTGAGAGCATGAAAGAAAAGGAAGTGTATAAAATATCCACACGCACCTCACTCGCTCCGTCTTCCCTCTCTCGCCCTCCGCAATCTTCCTGCTCTACTAACGAACAAGTCGTCTAACGAAAATTTCCCAACAACTCAAAAGAGAGAGAGAGAGAGAGAGAGAGAGAGAGGGAGGGAGGGAGGAAGTATATAGGGAGGAAGCCGAGGTCCGAAACCATGAAGTCGGATGGCACGTGGCCGAGCAAAGTCCTCTGGGAAAAAGCACAGGGGTTAGGTACAACGTAAGGTATGTACGTAGTATACATATGTATCAAGGCGGAGTGAGAAAGTGTGAGAAGGTTATGTAGAGCTATTCCAGAGTCTGGCCGAAGGAGAAGGAAGGAGGAAACAGTTTTGGAGGGAATTCTCATCCTCGGCGTAGCTAGGCTCTCCGAACAAGAGTTTCAAGGCTGGTCGTTCTTGTACGTGACTCGCCGGCGGTAATAAGGTGCTGGCTGCGTGGGCAACGCGCGCGCAAAGGCACAGATGTCTTTTGATTTATACGCACGACAGTTTGCTCCGCGGAGGCAAAGGCTCGGGAAAGCGGCGAGGCGGAGAGGCGGAGAGGCGGAAAAGCGGGGAAGCGGGGAAGAAGGAACACCCGCAGAGGTGCAGAACTCCCTGCCCTTTCCAACTCCCCCCCCCCCCCCCCCCCCCCCCCACTTCCTCGCCGTCGCGCTGTAATAATTTCTCTGCTCACGCCGGCAGGGAGGGTAGAGGCGAGGGGAGTCCTTTCCCCGAGCTTCGCCTCTCCTTCGTCCTTCAAATTAATCCTGAGGTTATTGATGACGCGGTCACTAATTACTCTCCAACTCTCCTCTCGGATCATGATTTCACACCAACGGCGAATGAGAGGGGAACACGAGCATACGATTTCGATTTGGGTTTCGGTTTCGGTTTCGGTTTGAGAACCTTCCGCCAAAGCGAATACATCGACTTTCGATTTCAGGGCATGCGAATGAGGGAGGGAGAGGTGACAGTCGGATTTGCGGGAGAATCCCTCCCCACGAGACGAGCACGCTGACCGCACGGGGACGCCACCGTACATACGTTTCGCGGAGAAATAAAACAACGGAGAAGCGCCTCCGACGGCGGACGCCTGCTCGTCCAACTCCATCGAGTTTCGTACGAAAACGCGTATCCCGAGGAGCACAAAGAGTTCAATCCGAAGGAACAAGAAACGGGTTTCCTTTCGTGTCATTCTAGTGGAGAAATCAGTTTACAATAGTCGCCCGAGTGTCTATATACGTATCTACTTGAAGCGAGGGAAATGAACGGCGAGGAGGCGAAGAAGCGGAGCGCCGGAGAAAGGGAAAGGCCAAGCCGAACCCTGGTGCTTTTACACGACCGATTAACAGGGGTTGGAAAAATCAATCCGTGATTTCCCCCGGTACGAAATACAGAGAATAAATAACAACCAGTAGACAATCTCTCGTCATGAGCTTTCGCTCCGGCCAAGTCCGGGTCCGGGTCCGGGTCCGGGGCCGGGGCCGGGGCCCCCCGTAGCCGCGGAAGAAGCCACCCTCTTCAATACTGCGGTATAATGCGTCCGTCCTGTGGAAGGACACCGCCGCGCCGGCACGCACCCCATATCTCGTGCGTATGATGAATAAAGAAGATAAATTATGCACCCTGACTAGAACCCCGACGCTGTTTACGCTTGTCAAGGGGTGAGACACGATTTGAGTGGAAAGCCCGCCGCCGTAGTAGGCCGGGGGATGAGACGCTGCGGTTGATGCTGATGCTGATGCTGATGCTGATGGTTATGCTGATGGTGGTGCTGCCGGTTGTTGGTTGTGCTGGTGGTGAAACGAAAAACCGACCACAGTAGGCTCCATTAGCGTCAATTGGCTGCTTAAGCCGAGCTCCTTTGCCCACCGGCGCGATTGTCTTTGTTCAACCCGCGTTCGCATTACTCTCGTTCCCCTACTCGGTCTTGTTCTCCTCCGCGTTCCCGTTCGTTACTAACTAACGATTATTTATAACGAGTTTAAAGTACACAGTAGCGTACGTTGCGCCACCGTTGCAGCGCGGCTTACGCCGGGGATTTCGGATGAAAAATTATACGAAAAAACAGAAAAACTAATACGACACGGCGAGAAACTAAATGACCTGATAAAAATGACTTTCGTCGGTAAGGGACGACTGCGAAACGGCGTAACAAATGTGGAAAATGGGAAAACAGGACGAAAAAATAGTGCCAACAAGAGAGGGTCGGGGTATCGTCGATTCCGGCAAATATTTGGCCGGTACGCATTTGAGGCGAGAATTGCCGCCCGTAAAATTCAATTGTTTCACAGATTTTTGACATTCTGCTGAACCCGGCCGTGCGGTCCTCCACAAATGTTTTTTTTCGTCATACCTCCCACTCCCTCCCCCGTCACCCTTCACCCTTTACCCTCTTTTCAATTTTCTATTTTTTCATCAAACAAAAACGCTTCCGTCGCCCCGTGATTCGATTTCTCTTCTCCTCTGTTTTTCTTCTCCCCTTTTTCATCTCTATCTCTCACGAGTTTCCTTTATTTTCAAACTCGGTTTATGTTTTACCGATTCACCGCCCCCCCCCCCCCCCCCCCCCCCCCCCATGACAGGTATATCTCGCCCTACTGACGCTATACCATCGCGAGAAACGAAAGTTTCCCTACAGGATTTTTGAGCCCCTAACTTCGTCCGGCCGACTCAGCTTTCTCGTCTCTCATCGTTTTAATGTACCTTTAAAATCTCGTAGGAAAGTTACTCCCCCGGCTCACCGTGGCCGCCGCCGCTGCTCCCGCTGCCTCTGCCTTCGGATTATTCGAGCAAAGATTACGGTACGCCAGGCATGATGAAAACAAGTTTTAATTCTAGTCTTCCGACGAAATTTCAATGGCAATTTTTGTTCGTTCAACATTATTTATTTCTGTATCGCAGTACCTTGCGTGTGTATTTTTCATATTTCGGTTTTCCCCGATCCAGTTCTCCCGTAGGTATGTAGGTACTCGACTCCGCGGACCTGGACGCGGGGCGCTCCGAAATCAATTTGACAATTTATTATCGGCCAATTGATATTACAGATTCGTCGATGATTCGTTTATAATTTTATCCGTCTGCAGAGAGATACTGTACGGTGCGATATGTGCGTGTATGCATATGTATTCGCCTGCCTGTATCTACACACCTACCGTATACCTACGTTTGCCATGAAAATGATCGTTGCATGTTTCGGGGGTAGCAATTTCATTTTATAGCTACCAATTTGACGCGAACCAGACCCAGAGCCGGAGCCAGAGCCAAAGCCAGAGTTTCGTACGGAAATCGTTAAATTTATCGATCAGATAGTACGGTACCTACTGTACTGTACCGTAGGGCCCGTGAGGGTCATCGACTCGAGCCTGATTTATCGTTTGATAAATATTATTTGAACCACCCCCCCCCCCCCCCCCTTCCCTCCCTCCCGCCCCCTTTCGATAACGAGTGTCAATTGACTCGACGTTGAGTAATTTAAACTTCGTCTTCTTTCCACGATTCTTTCGTCGCTCGTCGCCGAACAGCCGACCGATGCCCACCGAACGCAAACTTCTGAAAGACCTCGAAATTTCATCAAACGGTATCGGTCGTCCGTCGTAGATGGAAAATTCTCGGTCGTCGCACCGGTCTTTAGAGAAAAAAGACACGCGAGGGAATGGATGCTTATATATTCGGAATAGAAACATGCAGTGTGTGGTTTATTGTTAAAAAAATGTCAGACCGAAGGATTCTTCAGCGAGATCGCAGCGATACCTACACTTTTGGGAATAATGCAAGAGAATAGAAACGGAGAGGCGAATAGCAATTTTCCGATTGTGTAAAGTATTTCACCGTGAAATCGCGAAAAGTAGATTGGTGCGATCGAACGAACAAACGGACGTGTTCCTGGACGATCAATTCGTGAAACGGGAGGTTAATTCTTTGGCTGCGGTTGGCCAGCGTTAATTCCGTAGGGACGAATAGTCGGGGTTCTCCTCGATCAAACTGAAAGCTCACGCGATATTATAATTAAAAGTTGGAAGCACCTTAACTCGCTCACTCGTTCATTCGCGGGGTTGTCCAAAATTAGATTGTTAATCGCTAAGACAACGCGCGTGTATGTACGCATGTGACACATACGACGATAACGACGATCCATCAGTGTCGGGAATTGATCGGAACATCGGCTCGCTTCAACTAATTCGTCATGCTATCGGAAAAAGGACTCCCCGATTCACGGAAAGAACAAAATTTCCAGCACACGCATGACAGAGACCGCAAACCGCACGTGACGTGAGAACTTTTCACAAACTTCCCGATGTACCAATTCCGTTGGCGAAATCACGCCTTTCCATGCGGCGAGAGAATCGCATGAGAAATAATGAAACCGTTCAAATCCGAGGCCAGGCTCTTTGTGCCTCTTAAGCTCCCCCGAAAAATTCTCTTTCCACGTGTAAATTCGCACGGTGAAGAGCGGGCGTTGCGAATATCTTTGTTGGTTAAAAACCAGAGCGAATAAATTGTGAAAGTTTAAATGAACATCCGCAGGTTTCAGCTGGAATTCTCAACTAATACCGCCTAACGAGTTTCGGGACTTTGCGCAGATTGTCCCCCGCGGTGACCGCACGACGCGCTACACTTTTCTTCCGGATCATCGAGCTCGATACCTGTTCCTCGCTCGTCGCTGAGGAATCTCTGATGAGAGGGATCACAGTACCTGAACTTCGCGGCTGCAGATGCAACTCACGAATTTCCATACACCGCGCCGTAGGTATCCTATTGTCCCACGAGTCCAGACTCGAGATTTGTTATTCGCTATTCGAGCCAATCCGGTAGGTAGGTATACGTATGAATCTGGCAGGTATGTTTAGTTGGGACTTTGGACTCGTCGTCGGCGAAGGACCGGAAAAGCTCCGAGAGGTACAGCCCAGTCAAGCGAATGCCCACGTCCACAAAGCCTCCCCTTTCTCTCTCTCTCTCTCTCTCTTTCTCTTGTCGGCTCCCAATCTCCTCCCGCTCTCGTCCAGAGCGTGCTTCATGGCTACGCGAAATTTCTCGTTTGACATCTCAGAAACTTTTAATTAAACGCCCGCTACTGCTGCCACTGGTGCTACCGGCGCTACGACCACTAACTACTCCTTGTGCCGGTGCTCGTGCGACGGTATTGTGTAGCTGTTCTGTCGGTCTTCGAGAGGAGCTGAGAGCGGAGGGAAGAGGGAGGGAGAGGGAAAGAGATCCCTCGACTACGTCGTCGACATTTGGCAGTCGAAGGCTCCAATGTACGAAGGAGGCGGAAGATAGGAAGCACTCCCGTCATTCTACCGGGCGAAGAATTCGTGCTCTCGTTTTTTCGTCACGCGCACGAAAACGCGTAGGTACAACTCGGCCCCACTCGCCATGTTCGAGGCATGAAACGGGGTCGGCGTAATTTATTTAAGTTCCATGTTAATCCACCTATGCCACGAGGTAATTAACCCGGGATTCAATTCTCGTCCGATTAATTAACGACCCTTTTCCCCCTTTTCCCCCTTTTCCCCTTTTCCCCTTTTCCCCTTTTCCACCCCCCACTCCCCGGAAAGAGGGTGCGAGAAATTGAAAAAATACCGCCGCGATTAGCAGCGCCGAGGAGTCTGCGGTAACGATGAAGAGGCCAGGAGGAGGTCCGAGTCCGGTCTGCGGAGGAGGAGGGATGTCCATTACCAAATGGGATCGCCCTCATTTTTCAGCGGCTATCTCCTGTCCCCAAGTCTCATCCTATTCGGCCACATCTTGCTGGTAAATGGTGGCTGCCTAGCTACCACGATTATCTACGCGTGGGCGAACCGGCGTTCCACACACCTGGACCTCCCGGACTCCCGAACCCCATCGCACGGGGACTGGCACTTTTATCCATGAACTCATATGGCCGGATCGGAACTCTTCCCGACGATGTAAATATCCGTTCGCCGCGCCGGGGGAACAGAAGCTGCAGATTCAATCTGAGGTTCCGATGTATAAAGAAAAATGCTAAATGGTGATCCGGAGCATTTTGGAAGAGTGAATACAACCGGAAGAACGCGAGCGATTGATGTGCGAACTTTCTGGGGCCGCGTTTGTCATCTTTTTGTTACTCGGCTTTTTGGCAAACTCGGAGTGTTATCCCGAGTAAGACAGTAGGGGACTCGGTCCTCCCGTGGTGGTGGAATGAAATTGGGATGCTGACGAGGCGGAGGATGAATGGATGCATGGATGGAGAGTAAAATGTGTTTTACGCGTTAGTGCAGGGATGAAACTTCAAAGTGAAAGCTAAAAGTATAGTGCCGCACGGTGCCCAACAGATACGAGTGACAGTG
Source organism: Phymatocera aterrima (assembly GCA_963170745.1). NCBI lineage: Eukaryota > Metazoa > Arthropoda > Insecta > Hymenoptera > Tenthredinidae > Phymatocera > Phymatocera aterrima. The sequence goes on along the minus strand of OY720666.1, from coordinate 1,065,524 downwards.
GAAGGAGAGAATTAGACACAATGTAGCGCGGGTGTTAAACGGGAGGATTAAAGGAGCTGGAACAAGAGGATGATGTATATTTCAGGAAGAAAATAATGGGGGAAAAAGGTCGCGGAAGGCGTAACATATACGTTGAAATAAAGAGTAGGTATATCGCGCCGCGGGTGAATTCAATCGCGGGGGAAGGAGCTGAGGAACCGGCAGCGGCAGCGGCAGCAGCAGCAGCAGCAGCTCGCCCTCGTCATTTCCGTTTTTCACCGAAGGTTCGTATACCTATGTATACGTATACGTACACTATTATACGGCGTACCTCGAGCTCGTGGCGGAGAGTTTAAGGGAGAATGTATGTACCAGGAGACATAGATGTGGGTAGGTATTATATAGATGTATATGTACTATAGATTTATATACTATGGGCATAGGTATCAGGTCGGTGTGCGAGGACTCGTGACATTTTTTTCGCCGTTATCTTCCTCCAGCTTCCTCGCTCTGTTCGGGGAGAATTGAGATGATCAACTCCGCCGTGAGGGAGAGAGAGAGCAAGAGGGGAAGGGCAAGGGGAAAGGAAAGGGGAAGGGGGAATCACCGAGACCTTCCTTCCTTCCTTCCTGCCAGGCTGCCAGCCTGCTACCCTTCTTTCTTCTTTCTTTTCGTCTTTTTCATTTTCTTTTTCTTCCCTTTTCCACTCCCTTTCGCTCTCTGACTTTGCGAAATGAATCTCGGGGCCCATGAAAATCGGGCAATATTTAACACCCATTTTTATGGCATCAGATCGATTGAGTAGCCAATCAGGTGTGATGATATTACCGTTTCATTATACCATTTATTTTCCCTCCCTTATATAGCAGGTACTACGCCTCCTGCTCTCCTACCTTTTTCCATTGTGTGTGTGCGTGTGTCTCTTTTCCCTCTTCTCTTGTTCTTGTTCTAGTTCTTGTTCTTTTTCTCTATTCTCTGTTTTTCAACGAGATGTTCGTATTCTCGCGAGAAACGTGAACTAATTTTTTTTGACACACCGTGTCCAGATCCGTCACCGAAGAAGGTATCGTTCGGTTTTTTGTTGTCGTTTTTCTTTCGGTCCTTTTTCTTCTCGTTCTTCCCCGTGTTCAGCAAAATTCCGAAACTGCTCAAAGCGCCATTTTCTTCCTCCCTTTTTTTTTTTTGTTTTTTTTTTTGCTTTTTTTCTTTCTTCTCGTTCCCTTCAAATCCGGGCACATTGAAACCCATCGCGTCCCGTCGTGGCAGCGATAATACAGGAACGAATGAGGATAAATTCAAATATCCTCCACCCCGCAGCCTATTTTGCGAGCGATTAGGAAATATCCTGCAGCCATCTGGCACGCCGATCAACGCTTAGGATTAATTAATGACTCTCCGCTCTTGTGTTCACACGCTCGGAACTCGAGCTGCTGTTAGGCGTTCGACGCGCCTTTCAATTAATAATTAAACATTCCAACGACCAGCTGGACACGGAGTTGTAACCGACGAATCGCGGTAGATATCGCCTACATTCTTATGAAATTAACGAATTGTACCTTATTTTCCTATTTTCCGTGATCCAGATTTGGAGGGAAAGCGCGCGCGGGGGCGCGGGCTGCATATCGTCTTGAGAAATTCGAACTCGAATTCAAATTCAAATTGAATCTCAACGCCCGCGCCGCGCCGCCATCGCTACCGCCGCGTCGGATCGGTTTAGTTCGGTACCGACCACTCGAGGCTTAACATTCTTTTTTTCTCAGGGGGATTTTTGTTTCATTCTTTTCTCTGCGTTTTCCCCTTTGTCATTCCTTTATTTCTTTCTTTCTACTCTACCAAGCGAAATGCACGTTTTATGATAATCTCACGGCGAACCGCGACCTGCTATCCCGACAAACGCGCGCTTATAAATTTCTTTCTCTGCGTCACGCGTGCTATGAGAGAAAAGAGAAAGACGAACGGAGTGAGTATTTTTTTTTCCTAATATCTCTCCTTTTTCAACAAATTCGAACCTCGCCGCTCATTTTTTCTCCGCACTTCGCGTATCAGGATTCTACGGATCGGGATACCGAGGTCCTGTTCATCGTCACGCTCTAGTTCTCTATTTCTATTTTTTCCCCCTTCTCCCCGGGCAGTTCACTTTCCTAACCTCAAACCTCAACTCAGTCGGTAACAAGATCGCCGGCTTCAAGGCCCCTTAAGATCTTCGCGTCTTTCCATAAAGTGACCGAACGTCACATCGATCAGCGCAAGTCCACGGGACTCGCTTCATCGACACATCACGAAGAGAAAAAATACACCGAGGATAACGAATAACGGCAAACAACGTAAAGCGAACAGTTTTAAATGCCATTTCTCGTTATTCTCACGGGCGTGGAACCTCATCCAGTAAATATTCAGCTACACGCGCAACGCCAAACAACCATTTCCTCATTTAACTCAATTTAATATTTAAATGATTCGATTAAACTGCATGATGACTCACTTTTTTCGTTTCTCCGTTCAGGCACAGGAATTGTACAATTTTACCATCACACTATTTCGTTTCCGACCTCACGTTCGCGACGAGGCTGCTCGAGTTCTCAACTGTAAACTTGAACGTAAAAAAAAATTTCCAAAAAGTACAACATCCGCCGAAATTTGTCGACAACCACGGATCTCCGGTCTTTCCCTGAGGGGGGAATTTTCGGGAATCTCCTTCCGTCAGGGATTCGAGTACGTTCGTATGTTCAATTGTCCAAATATCTTCGAGAATAAAGCGTTCCTTTTTTTCGGCACGTACCGAAAAAAAGCCATTCTTCGACAGATGTACGTGAAATCAAAATTACATTTTTTTCTTTCGGTTTCTTCGACGGAGATTTGCTTGGCAAAAGAAAAAAGCGATGGATCTCGTAGCGAAACACGCGCATAGCTAGACATACGGATTGAAATCGATATTCTCTGTGCCTACGCAATTTCGTCGCTCGTCCTTTTTCCCCCTCGTTCCTCTCTTCTCCTTCTCCTGGTCGGCAGTCGCTCTCTCTCTCTCTCTCTCCCTCTCTCTTTCTCTCATCTCTAATCGCTCGGTGAAATTCAATTTCGCTGTACCGACAGCAACCGCCACGCCGCTGCTGGGCGCGCGGTTGTCACGGCGGAATTCGCCCCCGTCGTCGTTAGGTATCGACGGCGGATTTAATGACTTCACGGATTAAGAATCACTAATTGAAAATACGGGAGAACCCTCAGGAATCTGACGATCATCTTCTTAACTACCTTTCCGTTCTCCCGAATCCTCCAAAAAGTGAAGAAAGACGAGAAAAAGAGATTGGAAAAAACTTTCAACCCTTTTCCCCTCGGCCCCTGCAGTTTCCCGCAAGTTTTCAAACGACCCAAAAATTCTCCGGACACTGCAGCGGCGAATATTCAAAATATGTATCCCATGCTCCCGGAAACTTCGCAGGGATCAAGAAACCGCGGTCTAAACTCCACGGTAAACGTAACGAATTGTCACAACCGAGCCGAAAGGGAGTTCAATAATAATGAATGAAGAAAAAAACGAAAAACAAACCAAGAGGCCACAAACGAAAACCGAACCCCCTCTCATAGAACGAACAACGTCATTAGAGTTTGTTGTATCAAATGGTGAATAATTTAAATCGACTTTCGAACTGCGGTTCCCATAGCTGGCATTCGCGAGGTATTTTATTTTCGTGAGTATAAAATGGTGTTGACCGTTGACGGGGAGGGGGAGGAGGAGGGGGCGCGGTGATCGAATAATGCTGGTCGTTAGTGGCGGTTTGTTTAAATATATTAATTTGGGCATTGACATTGATTGCTGAATTTTCCCTCTCTCTCTCTCACTCCCCGGCGCTCCCTCTCTGCCGCAGGTTCTAGGACCCTTGCTCTTCATCATCTATGTTTCAGATCTTTGCAATATCTTACGTAACTGCAGCTACAATTTCTATGCCGATGACCTTCAGCTGATGATCGAGTGCGAACCTGCCGACATCCTTCGCGGCATAGCGAGTGTCAACAGGGACGTCGATGCGGTCTGTCAATGGGCAACGGATAATGGGCTACAATTGAACGGTGGTAAAACCAGAGCGATATTGGTTGGTTCCACGAGGTACATAAATTCCTTCGATTTCACAACTTTGCCGCGGATCCAAGTGCGGGGAACAGGGGTCGAGTACTCTTCGAATTTATACATACTGGGGGTCACACTAACGAGCGACCTCACCTGGAGGCCTCACATTAACAATGTCACTAAAAGAATATACAGCACAGCCTGTCAATTACGCCTTTGTCGCAAACTATTGCCCGAACAGTTACGCATACAGCTAATATCAACTCTGGTTTTTCCCCTGATCGACTACTGCTGCATCATACACCTCGATCTGACTGAGGAACTTACGCTCTCGCTACAAAGAGCCTTGAATTCATGCGTTAGATTTATCTATAATATCCGTAGGGACGAACACATCACTCCCTACTTCACTGTGATAGGGTGGTTAAAAGTAGACGCCAGAAAAAAATATCTATTAGGTTGCATGATGTACAATGTACTAAAGACTGAGACACCACTGTACCTGAAAAGCAAATTCAAGCGTAAAACAGATGTAGGGATTAGGAATACAAGAGCTCCATTAGAGAATCTAGCTATAAAACCATGTAGGACTCAATATTTCAAAAAGTCGTTCACACATGGAGGTGCTGAATATTGGAACAGCATACCTTTAGACATTCGAAACTATAAAACTATAGCCACTTTCAAACATTCTCTATTCAATCATTTACTCTCTAGTCAGACGCAAGCATATGCTGCGCTCCAACCAAATCTAGTCACCTAGACGGAGTCCTTCCCCAGGTTATTTGGGCCATGGTTTTTCCTGCGGACCAAGGGCAAATGCCGTGACTTGCTAAGGAGGCCTCCATGGCATATAGAACCCACCTCACTTAGCCGCACTATATGTTAGACCGGTACATACAATACGCATAGCCTCTTGTACGCATGTACACACACACACACACACACACACGAAGAATGCACTCATAAATGTCTACTAGTCCTAGTTAGTGTTACGATAGGATTAGGCAAAACTATATTTTATACTATATATATTATATAAATGAAATTCTATCTATATATTTATTTACTTATCTTTTTTCTCTTTTCTTTTCTGTATTTAAGCACGATTACGATACTTTAACGACAATGTATCTCAAACATGTGTAAAATTATTTTGCCACAATGTAATCTGAAGTGCCAGCGCTTGAGGGGATCCGTCCCAGAGCGCTCAATAAATAATCAATCAATCAATCAATCAATCCCTCTCTCTCTCTCTCTCTCTGGAGATGAGAATGATCGAGCCACAGAGGAGAAAATAGGCGAACGATTTTTCGGGGCAAAAATTTGACAAAACGACAAAATTCTCGCCGCATACTTCGATTCTTCTGACAGAAGGAAAATTCACTTGAACGTGCGATGGCCGCGATCAGAGCGGCTCCGTCGACCCTGACCTCGAAGTCTATAACGAAGTAGGAGAGAAATAAGAAGTGCAAAAGCAAAAGGAAGGAAAGAAGAAAAGCAAAATGTGATAATTTCAGTGCTAATTTTGCAAATCTATGATCGACAACGTTCGATCGAGCTGCGTATCTCGATTTTCAATTTTCAATGAGCTACCATTAATTCCACGTCCCCGCGGTTATTTGGACTCCTCTAAATTCGATGGTCTCACCTTAAAAACGAGCCGTTAAAACCGAGACCCCCCATCAGGTTGCTCGAGCGGATGGCCAAAGCTCGGTTATCTATTCACCTCGATCAATTAGCGGTAATTTATCGCACGAAAACGTGTTTCGAAGTCGTTTGTTTACTCAAATATCTCACGAGCCTGCGATAACTCGACTATGAGGTCTCACTGAACGCGGAGGGGCGTAGCTTGTATCTCACTATTGCGCGGTTCAACTCAAACGGATGTTGAAAAAGCCTGGAAAAACACAAAAATAGAAGGAAAAAAGGGAACGGAGAAGAGAAGAGAAGAGAAGAGAACCAAAACGGTCCCGCGGTCTCGATACGGCTCACCCTGTTATATTTTTTGTTTCCTCTCTCTCTCTCTCTCTTTCTCTCGCGCCGCGAGTATCATAAAAAATATCAAGGGTCCATTTATACCCGGAAGAAATCCCACGTGTCGTTAAACTGTCCACGAAGAGAAAAAAGATAATAATCTACGTCTGTGGTCCTGCGAGAGAGAAGAGGAAGAAGAAAAAGAAAAAAAGAACACTCGAGAATACAAGAAAAATTTTCATTTTCCCTCGTTTTTTGGTTTCTGGGGTATTTGTTTCTGGTTTTTGAATCGTGTAACCGACTTACCGAACATCCGGCCAGCCCCAGCAGCTCGAACAACGATCCAAATAAAATAGGCGTAAATAAATTGTCCACTTTTACAGACATCCATGTCGGAGATTTTTGTTTCTTGTCAGAAAAACTATGGCGATGGTTGATTTTTGATCATCCGACGATTGCACCAGGCCGAGTGACGAGCTTCACTGGTACGAGCCTGAAAATCTCCGATGATCCGATACCACCGCCAAAAGACGTGGAGATCTTTCTAGATCTTCGGGAACGATCGTAAATATCGAGCTCAGATTATCCATCGATCTTTCGAAATTGGCGTATCTAAGTCTTCGCATAATATTCCATGTCTTTCGAGGGAATCACATTCCGCTTTTCGCAATTCAAATTCACATCACGAGCACCCGAACGCAATACGTATTATACGTAAGCGATCACGATATCCATCGAAGTTTATCAACCGAACGTAAAATTGAAAAGAAAAAACCGCACTACGAACACAATTTGAAAATCGAAACCGATCTTCTTCACTTATTTTCGTCGTTAATCTTCCCTAATTCATTCCCGCAGCATCCTTCCTTGTCGAAGGCTACCCTGCAGACATTCAACTACAGACTGTTTCATGCCCGATCTAACATCCAAAGTCGTACGACACGAAACACCGATCGCACAAATATACTAGTCCAAACTGCCGCCGATTACAGTGATGTACGGTTCTTTTTTCACGCCACAACACTCGGACATATTATATATACTATGTACATACACACTGATTCTACCTAATGGGCAAATATCTAGGGTTTCATTGACTGTATCTAGGTATATATTTGGTCACCTAATCGGAATAAACACTTGCACTTTTATCTCATTGCAATGCGACCCGAACAAATCTCTATATAGGATCCTAGGGACTACCACAACACTAATTTTTGCAATCCGGTTGTCCGCGGACACGGGGTCTCACATCGGAAAACACGAGTTCACTCTTTCCTCCGGACCCTCTCGGTCGGAGAAGGGAACGAACAAAAATGGGAAAGTATTGAGTGATTTTTTGTTCTCTGGAGGATCGAAAATTCGGTCAGGTCCTCCTGAACTCGGCTTGGTCTGACTTTTCCCTCGACCGGAGAGCATCGGCCGGGTCTAGAGGCCGTTTGAAAATCTGATTTCTTTAAATTTCAGGGCTCAATTGATCAAACAAATTTCCGTGATTTCGATCGGACGTAACGGCTGCGAAATCTCATCGCATGCGGAGCTAAACGATACCACGACATTACAGCGTTTCGAGGACCGAGGTACAATCGTTGCAGTCTCGATTATCTTCCATAGCGTTCAAATTGCGATTCGAATTTTGACCCTTTGATCTCTTCGTCCGCGCTCAATGTCATGGTGATTTTTGAAGCCCGGAAGATTCGAGGGACCTTGTTCACTTCCCACTTCGCAAGGGTCGCATCTGCTTTTCCGATCTCCGGTCCTTTTCCCGATGAATTTCCTTCGACGATTCGACTCGCGGACGAAACTCCCGGTTATGTGTGGCTCAATCGCGAGGTCGCACATCAAGGCATTACCGGCGATGCGCGTCCCGCAGAATCACGACTCATACTGGCGGGCCATCGAGCGTCAGGAATACCCCGACTACCCCCACTTGTCTACCTTCGCAAACTACCCCTTCCGCCTCTTCGCGGTCCTTATAGCAGAGCAATAGCGCACGCGTCGATTGTACAGATTCGCTAGGAAGGTCCTGGAAATTGGGTTAAGAATTTTTCAAACTCTTCTCCGCCGGGTAATTTTCGGGCGGCTTTTGGACAGCCGAAAATGCATCCGCGTCGAAATTCTGTACGAGCCTCTGAATCTCCGGGCTCGGATATATCCGCTGGTCCGCTTACTCCGGTCAAACGCGGCCTGATTTTGCGGAGAGATTTACAGAACTTCGTACAATAATCCGGAAGAAGTTTGTCGTGCGTTGAAAATCGCAGACGAGAGAGGAATCGAACGGCGCGGAATATGGAATTGTCTTCCCTCCGCGGAGTTCGGTTTGGATTGATAAATTCCCGTGCCGAAATATATAAATTTACTCACAGTTCCAGGGGCGCGGTATGGGGTATCGGGTACGGCGGGTAGCGACCCTGAACCTTAAGCCCTTCGGAGTATGGTTTGAAAATTAATAACTCCCTCCGGTAATATCTTCTCTGTCCGATTCACAGTTCGTAAGCCCGTCCCGAATAGATGCGCGTAAAGCGCCGGCGGTGAATCGTTTGTAAATAAATTATTAAACGACGAGAAACGCTTCTGCAGCCCATACATCCCCGCGCCGCCTACCGATAGCAGAGTGTCTGCGGGCGAACGTACGTATATGAATATGTGTGTAGGCGCGTGAGCTGAAGTCAGCGGCGGAGCAAACGCGAGACGCCAAAGCTAGTACCCGCGCGTAACATCATTTCATTGCCTCAATTTGAATCTCAGCTGAGCCCGGAATGGGCGAATCTTTCCTCATTTCCGTTCAGCTCGATCGTCTCAAACTTTATATCCCGCCGGCAGATGCGTTGTTCTTTCGCCTATTTGTTTTTTTTTTTTTTTTCTAGCTTCTACTCGTGCCTCCGCGGTTACGCGCAGATCCCCGGCACTCGAGGCGTTGACGAGGAAAGAGATGGCGACGAAACAATCCGGAATACTGTCAGAATAAAGAATTCCCCCCGGAGAGCGGTACAAGCTATGTTATTTCATCTTTGATTCTCGCACACCCGCGCCTATAACCCCGAATGAGAGAAATAACCTCGCGATCAAGCGATAACAACCGCGTGTCGAAAAAAAGGCAATAAAATTGCCTCTAGATACCTCACAGAGCTCGTTGAGCTGAGAGGCGATAACACATCGTAAACGATCTTCGAAAGAGATTCGGCAATTCAACGTCCAACGGAGGTATATCCGTGTGTAGTATAACGGTATAACATATACGATTGAGAATAACTGTCCCGTGATACAGATGGAACATCCCACCGTTGTTGTTCAACCGGAGGAATAAAATATCATTTCGGACCAACGTACGGTCGCACGTCGTCTTTACACCGATTTTCCCGATATAGAAACCAATATTCATATCTCATGCGGAACTTCGCATCTATCGAGCAGAAAGTGGTCAGAGAGATGGCGAGGAGTGCTCGCGACGAATCGTCGGAAGTCGGACCAGAGCAGTGACTGGTGGTAGAAAGTGGGTGAAAGTTATCAGAAAAAGTGACGAAACGTTTAAAGAGGGTGCAGTAAAATAGTCAGAAGTAGTCGAAAGCGATCGGGCGAATCCTCTGAAGGTGATCGATCGAAAATGAACATCGCTTTCGCCAGCTGTAATCGGAAGTAGTTGCGAACAGTCGTGCTCGGTCGAAAGTAATGGAAAATCGTCGGTGGTATTAATCCACGAGATTCGTAAATGACTGAAAATGGTCGGAAACGGGTGAACATGCATATTATAGGTATATCTGTTATTTCGTTGTTCCGCCCGTTAAAACCGGAGTGCCGAATTATCCGGGGTGGGGGTGAAAAAACACGGAGTTTTGATTTCCCGAACTACCGGCGTGACTAGGCGAAACACGGGAAAAGTGAAGAGGAGGCTGGACCGAAAATGGAGGAGTTGTTTCCGCGTTTTTGCAGTTCGCCTTCCCTCTGCCGCAGCGGGGATCGGTGTTATTCCGCCCCGAAGAAATACGGGGAGCACGCATTGCTCACTGCAGCGCCGTATTATTCCGTGATCGGATATCCTAGTCTTCGGAATCTCCAGATTTCGCGAGATCCTTCATCCGGCCGATTAACATGTATACCTATACACGTGGTGCTATCCTCTTGCCGAACGGTTAGCGTGCTCGCGGCCAATGGCGATACGGATGAAACTCCTCGACTGGTTTTCCACCGCGGTTTTCGAGGATGGTTGTGGTTTTCCACCAAGAGCAAACGTCCCGGAGCCCCCGCCACCCTCCCTTCTTCCTTCTCGGTCGCCGGACGTCCCCTGCAGTCCTTTGTCCAGTGGTGGAGTGAACAGTGCGGAATTCGGGAGGGGGGAGGCACTCTCGCGGGGGTTAAGCCTTCATTTTACATTCAAGGCATCGTAAGCCGTCCCAGAAACAGGCAACGGACAATCGTCTTAGCGCGTGCGAGCCGTGGAAGCTCGCTGGTCTCGGCTATGATAGAGTCCGAGTGAAAACCCCATCAGTTCGATCTTCGTGCAGAATGAACAAGGGCGAAGGAGATGTCGCGAAGATCCCTCGACTCTGGAAGTAAGTACTTTCATTTCAAATCGGATCCGCACGAGCCGTTTTCGCCGTTCTTCCGAAGCCGATGAATTTTTAAAATCTCCCGTTCCGTTCCGTTCGAAACCGAATGGTTATACCTGCCTCTCATCATCCCCTAATTCGGTAGGCAAAAAATAATTCGCCTCCGTTTACACACGCTTACATCTCTGCGCGCGCTAGGTGCTTTGAAGAATGATATGTATCCCAAGGACTCCGCTGCAATCGGTTAAAGTCAAAGGCTGCTCCTGAATCTACAGGGAGAAGATTTTCGCAAGACTTTAGGCCAAAACGCTCCCTCGCCATCTCATCCCCTCGCTAATGGCGGAGTGAAAGTGAAGTAGGTATTCGAGGAAATAGATTTACGCAAAAGAGCTGGTTCTGTGTACATCCGTGTAATTGCATTGCTACGCTTTAACGATCTCAAACGGTTCTTCCGCCCAACGCCCCCCCCCCCCCCCCCCCTCCCCAACCGGCGGCTCAGGGGCAGGAGGGGGGCTTCTATATCTTGCGTGTAATTTCCAAGTTTACGACGCCATTACTATTCGTCCCTCGCGACCAGCGCGCGGCTACCAAAATCCAAGGTGACCCGTGGGTTTCGTTCTGGAAGTAGCTGAAATTCTTCTCTCACGTAACCTGCTTCTATTCCTCCCTCCTCCTCCTGGACCCCCCTTTTTTCCCGTTCCCCCTTTTATCGAATCAAGGGTCCTTCCGCGTCAAGCTCTCCCGACCTTCCCTCGTCCCAGTTTGTTTTGGTCTTCTTTTTTCTGTTTGTGCTGGTGATATTTCGGTAAAATTACCGTGTTTCGCGAAAGGTTTCGCGGCCGGCGAACTTCGGCAGTGTTTCGGTGGCATACCTCGATGTATACATATATATATATATATACGTACACCTGTAACGCGGTTCGCTACAGACAACACCGCGCTACTATTTCGTACGCATAGGTATGTATGTGTACGAGAACAGCTGTGACGCCATTAAATTCCCTGAGTTATATTGCGTTTTAACCGACTTAAAAACCGCTCAACTTTGCATAATTCCTTTTCAATTTTCCCGCCCGCAATTCTGCCTCGGTTTCAGTCAACGCGATCCCGCGCTTCCTCCTCCCAGCGACGAAACTGACTCCGTATAGAGACAATAGGAGATGGCGAGGGGCGAGGAGGAACAGGGAGTGCGGGCAGAAAATTAATAAGTAGAAAACAACAACGAAAAGAAACGGCAGCCGAAACAAAAAACACTTTGAGGTTATGTTAACGGAAAGAGGGTATAAAAAGTGACGAACGAAAAATTGAGTCAAGAGAGAGAGAGAGAAAGAGAGAGAGAGATGAAGCATCGCTAGCACGTGTAAAAAGTCCGCTATTGCGGCGAGTGGCGCCCGAGGGGCGAGGGGGAGGCATTTACTTTATTTCGCTAATTGTGTTTCACTGTGTTTCTAACAATATTTTATAAACAATAAAACGTGAATGCTTAATGCTCGCTTGTAATATGTATGTAAGTATAACACGCGTATATATCGTATATGCTTGATAATACCTGAGGTATCATATTTTTGGTCAATTTTTCACCCCCCTCGGGGTATCGGGTATGAAACAAATATGGAGAACTCGTATGTTTATTCGCATACGTAAACATACCTATGTGTATAATGAAATAGTAGGAGGACGAAAAAACGGTATACTGCAGACGAACTCACGTGAAACTGGAAATTTCGTTTGCCCAGTTATTTGGATGCAAACAAAAAGGAGAAAACCGGGTTCCGACTCTGGTAGAGAAGAAAAAAACAAAAAAAGACAAAAAAAAACAAAAAAAGAGCGAGAAGAAAAAGATGCAGACGGAACACTAAATTTCGGATATCATTCGAAAGATGTATAATGTACGCGCGGACGTCTGTAGTATGTGTGTATAACGCGTAGTATCCCGGAAGGCATGAGGAGAATTGGAAAAATGAAATTCTCTGAATATTTTCAATGAAGAGAGAGGGATGGGGGGTTAAATCGAGAGGAGAAAAGGAGTGGAAAAAGGAGGAGATACTCGTAACGAGCTTTACAATTCACGCGTTTCATCGGCTCTCCGTTTCTGTATCGTTCGTATCCCTTTAATCTTCTTCGGATTCTTTTCCGACGATTAAAAACCGTCCTTCGGCTACATTCCGACACCCATACTCCGCACGACCGTATACCTACCCCGACCCCCGCCACCCCGGGTTCCACAGGTTTCAAACAAGACAATTGCGAAAGGGTGCGATTGCCCGCCGCTTTATTTGCATACGCTACCCATCTTCCTCTCTCTCGCTTCAACACTATCGTCTCTTTTCCACACCCCTGTGCGAGCCGAAGTCAAGTGAGCCACTGCAGTTGGTTTAGACTAAATTACGCTACGCTCGAAGACTAAACGATCCGAGATTTCTTTGCCCTCTAAAAAGAACACGCCGCGCCGCGCCCCCTCCCTATTGTTCATTTCATATATGTCAGTCTCGTTTACGCGTGATTCTCGTTGATGAGGTGGGAAAGGAAAGTTAAAGGGGGGTCGATTAGTCTCCGGAATATTAATTTTTCCTCGACAGTTTCCGTCGCTATTTCCAACCCGAATGGGAGGGGGGGGGGGGGGGGGGGGGGCGAGAAAATATGCCGAATTCGACAAATAGTAGAACAAATTTCGGGGACGAATTTCGCGCCCTTGAGTCCCCCGGATTACATACCTCGAGGTGTACGGGGATGAAGCTCCGAGTGAGGGAAATCGTGTGGAAGAAAAATAATGAACTTAATAGAGGAATGCATGTTTCATCGGAGTTGAGAACAGTAAATTGGTTCTTTCGACAAAACCATGTAGGTAGGTTGTATGGCTGTGTGTGTATACGTGCTACGTGGAGAGCGAGCGGGCATCGGGATCCTTCGAAAAATGGCAACTCATTCCGCGTAGGTCAGCGTTCGTTGCCCTCTTAAAGAGAGTCGGAAATACTCCACTATGGAGCAGAGACGGACGGAGAGAGATAGATACGGCTAAACACGATTTAACCTGGTTTAATTTAAAGGTCCGGGAGGTTTACTGCTGTTTGGTAACTCGGCTAATTTTATAACAGTTACCGCGTTATTTCAGTCTCCGCGTTTAATCTACTCTTCGGTCTCGGGGGGCGCGGGAGCTGGGGAGGGGGGGGGGGGGGGGGGGGGGGACGGCGGCGGTGCATGTAGTACATAGAAAAGTAGAAACTGTACCGCATCTATGGGAATAGTTTTTTTTCTTTTTTTTTTGTTCCTTCTACGTGTTTCGCGTAGATGTCGAGCTACGAGGATTTCTCTCTCATTATCATTAATTAGAAGATTCATCCGAGCTCTTACCTCTGCGAAGCCATGACAGGTGTATCGTCTATCGATCATCGCGGGAAGAAAAAAAAACGGAAAAAGATTCGCGAATCTCAGATAATTGAAGAGAATACGATCGCTTTTGTGTTTCTACCGAGTGAGGGGAATTGAAGAAGGAAAGAGATAATAGGAGAGATCAGTGGAGAGGGAAAGTTGAGGATAAAGAAAGGACCGTCGTATGCGGCTGAGAGGAGTGCGAATATTTCGGGGGGGGGGGGGGGGGGGGCACAAGAAACTTCGTATGGTTCTGTGATAAATTCGATACGATATTGAAAGAAGTGAGTATTATAGGCCTATGCTCGGATGGCATTTTTCAGGGAGGAAAAAAAAATGAAAAATAAAGCTCTCCCGATGCTCGGGGCTTTTGAAATCCTTCAAGTGTATAATTCTCCTATCGAAACTCATTTCTCCGTTTAATTTTGCGGAAGTCGATGCGATATTGCCCGATATCTTGCGGCTTACCTTCAGGAATTTTTGTTCCATCTCTTTCTCTCTTTCTCTCTCTCTCTCTCTCTCTCTGCACAAATTTCGAAGAGTTGGAAGTTTATTTATTGCGCAAAGTCGAAAACAGTCGAGGGCTCCGCTACCGGAGGTTCGAAAAATTTTTCAGCACGAAGAAAATGGTGAAATTTGGGAAAAAGAAACTAGCCAGAAGTCCATCTGCGCCAATCGAAGCCCTCGACGGTTATATCGGCCGGAAATTCACAAGAGAGTTTCGTACTCCAAAATTTCCCGCCATCTTAGCTCTGACACTTTAAATTGCGTTAATTTGTAGTTAAATTCGCAATCAACGACCCGGGGAACCTCCAGGAACCGATTGTCCTCGGGATCATTCGATTCGAGAATCCTTCGTCCGCGCGAAGAGGTACAAGACCGCGTAGTTTCCGTGCAAAAGTAACCGTGTAATAAATTCTTGGCTTTCTCGGCGGGTTTCTACTTCTCGATTCGCGGCAGCGGTTTTACGAATAATCCAGTCTGAACTCGCTACCTAAACACCGGGAGGAGCAGTGTACGAAGGGGTTGATGTTATTCCAGGCGACCTGGAGCGGGCGCGTCTTGGTGTTTACACGGGTTCGTGGGGATGCTGATTGTCTGCCGCTAAACCGCACTTAATTAAACTAGTTCCAGTGTTATCGGTACAATATGGCGGACGTCTTCGTGGCAAGACGATCCCGCCGAAGCCGAAGCCGACGCGGACGTTCGTACCGCGATATTCCCTCCCTGCAGCCACTACGGCGAGTTGGCTCAGGATCAGGTCGGGTTAGCTCGGTCAACTAACTGAACCCCTCGTGGAATAACGGAGCGACGCCTTTATTAGGATCCGGACATAAGGTGGCCCTCGAAACTCCGTCGCCAATGACAACAACCAGACCACGAAGCGTACGCAACCCAAAATTTGAAGAATTGATTCGTTGAAAATAACGGAACGCCTCACGGCTTCCAGATCCGATTATCATGATCGAGGTGAAAAATTTCACCGCTCTCTTATGTTAGTCCGATTCAAGGAGTCGAGATATATCTCGCGGAATTTAGAGCCTGGAGATGGACTCCGCAGGTCCAACCCCTCCGAGGCACTCGGCAGCCCTGAGAGAGGTTCATTCTTCTATGCGGCAGAGGGAAGGAGAGTAACAAGACGTTGAGAAGTAACAATAAAACTTTTAGGTGAGCATCCCGCCTCGCCCATCGAGGAGGAAGATACCTCTGTAGATAATGGACGGCAACCATAGAATCCGCGAGGATTCCCTGCGAGGATTCCTCCAGGTGCTGATATGGGAGTGACCCGCGTCGGCCGGTGTACCCTGTTAATGGCAATTCGTTGCCGCAGCTCTCTCTCTCTCCCTCCTTTTCCTCCTATCCTAACTCTTAAAGATCCGACTGTATCCTGTTGCACTTTTACGTACCATCGCGGCATGAGAAGATGTCTGCGCGCGCAGGAAGCGGACTCTCTATTGTTTCGAACCTCGTTTACAAAGAGAGATGAAAGCGTGTAATTCTCTCTCACTACCCTCAGACGACGTATAAGGGAAGAAAGGGAAAGAGGAAGAGAAGGAGCAAGAGGAAGAGGAAAAAATTAATATACTAGCTCGCACCGAGAATCAATTCCCGCGTGTCCGATACACCGCCAAAGACATTCTTCAATATCCAGTATTCCTGTCAACGAGATGTCCCATCGGTTTTCTACACCATAAATCTCACTCCCCCTATTATATCGGCATAAAATCTTCTCTGAGACATTCAACGGAAGTGCGTTTGGCCTCTTTATAGCTTCTATCGAGATTCCATCGAGAATACGTGGCGAGCAGCTCTTGGCAATTTGCTTTTTCGAGAGAGAGAACCGATATCGCACCTCGGAGAGTTGGAAATGGAGAGCAAAAATGTGCTTTGTAACACGGCGGGGGTTTGTGTGTGTGTGTTTTTTTTTTTTTTTTTCTCTTTTTTCATTTTTCCATACATATTTTCGTCCGGTGAAAGACTCATCGTTTCGAATATATTATTCGTGTATTTTAAGCCAATACAAAACTGTGTGCGTGCAGTACGCGTGTGTTCGCTGTTGGAGATCTCGAAAATGGAATCGGATCTGGCGATGGCCTGGCTAGCTTGTGTGATGTTAACATTTTCATATTTATATATGGGCAGCACACCTTTCTGCGAGCTATAAAATTTAAATATCACCCTCTGGAGGCTCGTATCGACTCTTGTGATATCATGGACCTAGGTTCCACTGCTTTTGGGATCAAAGAGAAGGAGCCGTAGAGAGAATCTTGTAGTATAATATTTCACCCCTGTGATCCACCGCCGCGCCGGTTTCGTCATCGTTCTTTCAATTTTTTCTTTTTCTTCTCCCCGTTTTCTTTTCCCTCTGGTGAAAACGGAACGCCGGAAAACAAAGAAAAGGACGGAAAAAAAAACAAAAAATACATCGGCACAGCTTCTAAACGTCCAGTTTCAGTAGCCTCGGTAGATCTCAACCCCCCCCCCCCCCCCCCCCCCCCCCGGACCAGATCCGAAGATTTGCTGCTGTACGTATGCGCTGCTTTTTACCGCATCGAACTGGGCATCGCGGAGAAAAGAAGCGAAGAGAGAGAGGAGAAGAGATTGGAGAACAACCTTTTAGCGCTGTTACAACTTTCGACCGAGCTTCGCGGATCGGAAAATGAAGCAAAACACGGCTTCCATGTATTTCGGCGAGAATCTATATAACACATCGGAATGCTTCACCCGCGGGAACGAAGAACGTCGCCGGATCCTGCATCCCCCGCGGTATGATACTGCCTAAGGATACTACAATCCTCGGCCACTGTGTACGATGACAGGCGCCGAGTTTCAATTACCGTGCCGGAGGAAGAAGAAGATATGCACGGATCATTCGTGTACCTACGAATTCATATTTCCATAGCAAAATTCGGCAGACAGAGGGAAACGCCGGAGCTGTAGTTCCTACAGAACTGCACAGGGATAATCAAGGACGGAAGCTTCCTACCTCGCATGCACGGCGGTATCTACTCACTTTGAGAAAACTTTGCCAGCTGAGCTACACACACCTACATGGGCACGCGGTGCTCGCTATCGTTCCACACTGCAAAGTTTGAAACCGCTTTAGTAAACACGGAGTAATCGTTATAGAGATACCCGCGCCATTCTAAATTACGTTTTCACGTGGCTACGAGAATCTAGCGCCACCGAAACTCGGTCACTTATCAATCACCAATTCCGCCCTGATCGCGTGACGCATAGTTAGTTATACACGTGTCGTCCGCGACAGCCAACAATTCAAATCAACCTGTCAAACATATCAAATGACATTCAGCGATCTTCCGTGGGCGATTGTGCCCTCGGATGGCTCGCATAACTCAGAACCCCGCGTTTCAATATCGCGGGCTAAACATTCGCCGCGGGACGAACTACCGAAAGGACGTCCGCGCGTATCGTTAGGATAGATTTGAGAGTCGCCCCAGCTGGAAGATATCCAACTTCCGTGGCTCATGGAGCCGGATAAAATACACCAACCTATCTCTGATCGAAAGATCACCAGCAGACGCGAAATGGTCTCGATGATGCATCGATAATTACACCGCCGGTAATCGACGATCCTCAAAGACGCGGAGAAGATGATCTAGTAGCAGCGGCTCCGCCGTAATGAGAACTCGAACCTGCATATTTTTCATCGTAATATTATGAAAGGCCGGAGTCGCTTCAGCTGGGATGTGGACATTTCCTCCTTCCGCCCCACGCCGTTTTTTACTCGTCTACTCCCCGCGGTGATCTCGGACTCACGCGATTTCGAATGTAGGAGGTATGCCTGATGCCCGCACGACGAGGCAATTCGACATTTGATTGCGTCGGAAAAGATGCTCCCGGACAATTTACCCGACGCCATACGTCGCGTCGGTCGCGTGAGACCTGACAATCTCTAAGGCGAACGAACGTGCAGCTCCCCGGCTCTTTCCCTTCCGACGACCACTCTCATTGCTTATCTTAATCGGCGCTCTACCCCTCAGGGACGACCGACGGGTAACCCGGACTAGCAATTGTCTCGGCCGATTGTCCTCAACGATTTCTAAAAACAACCGGTGCTCGTGCGGATCCTACATACGCTGGTTATCCCGACAGATCGGTTTGCCGCGTCGGAAACGATTCGTGGTCGAACCTATAAACGCGGTACGGCTGAAAACGCGTAGCGAGTCTGTCTGTCCGGTTTCGACGGCTTTCGACAACGAAACATTCGTCAAAGGAACGAAACCGCTGACACTGCAATGAGTTCGTGACATCGTGAAGTCGCTCCGTTATCCGAAGGGTGCAGCGGACTCTCGGCTCAATGCGACTGGAACTTGTTCCCCGGAATTAGGTATGAAATAACCTTCCACTAACTCCAGACCCCGATTCATTTATTCATTCATTCATTCATTCATTCATTCATACATTTAATCAATGCCCGGAATGCTTCGGGTGAGAATAGTGTCGAGGAGAAACTTGTTGGATGTGACTCACGGGCCACGTTGCTAGGTATACCTATACTACACCGCAGTTGGTGGTAACCAGCTAGCTATGAATGCAAATTGACTATAGCCAAAGCTAATATTGATTGCGAATAAAGTTGAGCAAACTTTAATCTTTGTTCGGCTGCAGGCTTCCCTCGCGGCTTCTTGTCGTCTCTGGGGCTCCTGTACCGTTCCGTGTACTGCAACACATACAGGTACATAACGCGTCCACTACGAACTCTGATGTATACCTACTCGTATAAATGTACCTATCGTATGCGGCTTATAGCTGACTGGCGAACTGCCGGACTGGCTGACTGGCTGGGGGGTTCCTTCTAGGGAAACACTCGACAGCAAACATCTTCTGTGCACACAGCACGGCATCCGCTGCCGCCATTTGGTTCGGCCGACCCGGTTATGCCCTTCCCGGGTCAAATTCGCCCACTCATGATTTATTGCGCGAGAACTCTCGCCCGTCGATCGATCAAATTATGTTCTCATACTGATTGGTTGCTAACCGAATAGAGATTGGCTTTTGCCGGTCTGAGATGAAATAAAGGTGATCGCAGCTGCATGGGAGCGGACCACCTCAAGAATCGCATTGTATGAGTTGTCCGGCTATTCCGGTGCTTTTTGTCCCTCATCTGGGTCCCAGAAGATGACACCCGTCGCGCGTCGTAGCGACTTTTCTCTTGCCACTTCGTACGCTTTCCGCTTTCCACTTTTCACGAGGATACCTTGGGAGGTGGTCGTCACTTTTTCGAGTGGAACTGCAGCCTGACATCGTCCCCTCTGAGTTCTGCGGTTGGTGGTGCAAACGGAAAAACTCCCTGACATTTTCTTAGCTTGGAAGCTTCGTCGGTTTCGATGTTCCACTCGATGACGAAAGACGGACCGGAAGCTGTAAGAATTACAGAGTCGCGAAAGTTCGATGATTTCAAACTTCGTTTTATCGGTAATTGGACCGCCCCGGCGCTATCGTGGTTTTTCAATACCATCAAAGCACGTGGCTCCAGGTTCGAGGAGTTTGGTAATTAAAAATATACCTGCGCAGCTTGTATTTCACAGTCTCGAGCGGCCCTCGTTCTCCTTCGGCCGCTGCTGCCGATGCCAGATCATCGATCTATCTTCTTATTTCGAAATCCATGAACCTGGAGCTGTTGATACCTCCTAAACGTTATTTACGTGGCTCCCAAGTAACGAGAGAGACCAGGTTTATCGATTCGGATAGTGAAGTGATGTTCACCGAGGCGAGAGCAGTCGGAAGCTCCCGGAAAGTTGAGATCAAATTAAACGAAATTACGGTAAGATTATATACTTACCAACCAGCGGCTCGGAATTTCACGTCGCTCGGAAACCGAAAGACATCGATTCAAATTAGAGAGAATCGGGGCGATTTTTTGTCGAATACTTTCGTAGCTGCTCTCCTCTGTTTGTTGTTTCACTTGTTTCCCAATCCTTCCAATCCTGTAGTAAACTTTGCTTCTGACTTACGGGATTTCGGATTTCACTGGTTTGCTTTCCATACTACAACAAAAGCTCCGAACTTTTGGAGAGAAGCTTGATGCTCCGATTACTCCCCGAGGCGGGAATATGGTTTCAATTTTGAAAACAGTGTTTCACCGCGGGTGAAAATATCTCCCCTTTCCAAGTAGGTAATGAATTCAAACTCGAAGGAACAAACTAACCAGGATTCGCGTTCAATCTACTTTTTCACGGTAACATTTCTGCTCACCTTTCAGCGAAGCGAATCTACGAACAAACTCTTTTTCCGTTGCTTCGTCGTGATCTAGAAATGCCGCGACGAGAACAGAAATATTCTCGCAAAAATAACGGCGAATCCAGAACCACGACGATGTGAGTCGAACGCAAAATTGTTCAGGTTTCAGTTCACACGATATATTCAGCCAACTTCATAATATCCCACGGATTGTCCTGGTAATTGGAAAATGATGGTTCAACTTTCTTGCAATTTGCTCTCCTTTTTATTAGGAGGTGAAAAAACCGCGGGGAAGAAAGTAGAGAGGAAAAGGAAGCGGAGGGTGGAAGAAGGACGAAGCACGACGGACCACTTGAGGATCCTGAGGAGGAGACTTTTCTTTCTCCGCACTCATTTTGGTTCCGGTACCCCAGGGACAATTTCCGAGATAGATGCGAGGGTTGCTACACGCCACGCCACGCCACGCCACGCCACGCCACTCCGCGCTCTTCTCTCCGGCAATTTTAACTTTTGATTTTATTTTAAACGTCCCGCCCGTAGTTCTGCGGAAAGCAACAGAGTTTTTATATCCTCGCACTATCTTACACACGTATTCCTGATCCGCGAGTGAAACTCGAATACCTAATGCCCGATTGGGATCAGAAGAATTTCTTGATTGGCTCAAATTAAAAATGAAATTGAAAATTTATGGAATATTTGTCGGGCTCGCGAGTTCCTCCCATGTTGGTTCATCGCCTTCGTTAAAACCTTCACCAGCTAGCGGAACTACTCCTACGGAAGTTTTTTCCAAACCTTTGTCTACGTGCTTTGTCTTTCTTCTTTCTTCTCGCGTTCGTTATTAGCTGGTATTTGACTAGGTAATATTTCTCTTCCTTGTGACCAAACTTTGAAATCTCGTTGGTAAACTTCGGTGTGCTATAATCTTCGAAAACGAATAATTCCGGCTCGGAATCACGACCGAAACACTCGCCCGTGATCTCCTTTTAGAGAATACTTTTCGAACTCCGAACTGAAGGATCTGTAATGAGCTTCCTCGAGGCTTTTGAACTGAACTCCGTCACTGCACAACGCACAGCGGCTTCATCATACATAAAAGAGTTTTAATCTTCTCAATTTTATTTCCTCAACACGATGAAAAGAGAGGACCCCCTTCTTTGAAGCGCAGAAGAACGCAGGAAAGCCGGTTAAGTGCAACAGAATGTATGTTGGCTCTTTGCAGATACCTTCAAAGGGGGATGTTTCACCGCACGTCAACGACATTGCAAAGATTTAGTATCTGCAGACTGACTTTTACCACAACGCAACCGCGCCGCGCTGCGTCGTGCCTTGCCTTCCCTTGCCGTGCCGTTGACTCTTCTCTCCCAGCTTTTTAACGAGCGCAATCTCCTGCTCCAATCTGACCGGTACTGGTCTTCCTCTTCTCTGATTCTTGCATCGAAACGTGGGAGCAGGTCGCGTACGCGCTCCGGATTTTCCCTCCTCGCAAAGAAAAATCAAAATGGACGAGAACAAAAATAAACCAAGGAAACGGACAAAAAATCGAACGGACGACAGAATCCCGAGAACATATCTCGTCCCGGGCAGATTCGAACTGCAGGTCGAGTCAGCGCAAGGAAAAAATGAGGAAAAGCTTCATTACAGAATTTTTTTCTCCGTCGATCGATTTCTCCTTGATCGTCCATTTTTCTTAGTACGTTTTTTCCAACCCGGCCCCGAGTACCTGGAGAGAGATAAAACTGGAGAGACAAGCCGAAGAAGGAGCTGCAAGGTTCGCTTACTACCGGAGGTGACGACAAGCTCGAGAGAAACGGGTCGAGAAACTTGGAGCTCTGGAACACGGGAAGAAGAGAAGTTGATGCCGAGGTCCACAGCCCGCCGTCTATAAGCATCGCGGGGTTTGGTGATCGGCGTAATCGGTTGAGGAGCGAACGTAATCAATCACGCCGGTCCTTTTTCTAATCTCACTAATCGCGTCCAACTTTTGATCATCCCTTGCCTCGTAAGGAGCCAAGGAGCTAAAGCTCGGAGCGCCGATAATCCTTCCATAATTTAACCCCCTGCGCGCGGCTTGTTTTGCACAATTATTTTACTCCGGATGCCTGTCCTAACATGGGAAACGCCGGGGGATTCTACTAGGATGATTGCTGGAAAATTTCTACGGCGAGAGCGGGAAGAGGGCTGGGATTAGGGAAATTTCGAAAATTTCCTCTCGCCTCCGTTGGATCTGGCGATACGATGAGGAGTCTGTCGATTTTAAGATCCTTCAGAATATGCATGATCCTTTCAACCGAATTATCTTCATCAGGTGAATTCAATTCGAGGATATAATCATAGCTGAGCTGCAGGGATGGCAATGCGGTGGGGATTTTCTTATCTCACTCAAGACTAACCCTGAGCCAGCTCCCGCGCGGTCCGAGAGTGAAAGAGGAGAGGAGAGTCGGCTCCGAGTCAAAATTACCGAGACGTGAATAAAGCGCGATAAAAATCTCCGGTTAATTATTCATTGCCCGTTTTATTTCCTCATTATACACCGTACAGCGCACCAAGATGAAATTAAATAATAACCGCAGTCCCGACGGTCGGAAGTCCTCGAAGATCTGAGCCGGGGTCACATCCCGGAGACAAAAAATAGAAATAAATTTCGAAACTCTTGCATAAATTTCACCATTTTCTTCCCGTTATCCTCGCTACCGGGCAACGATCTTCGTCACATCTCTGACGTGATACAGTGGCGGAATAAATCAGGTTTCCGACCGTGCGGGTAGCGATCTATGCGATGTGTAATTACTTAATCACAAGGCGGCCCCGGATAGTGTATAGTACATAGTACGTGGGTGGTGACATTGAACTAGACGAGACCTGGATCAAGTATTAGGCCGAAACATCGGAGACCCGCT
Organism: Phymatocera aterrima; assembly: GCA_963170745.1. NCBI lineage: Eukaryota > Metazoa > Arthropoda > Insecta > Hymenoptera > Tenthredinidae > Phymatocera > Phymatocera aterrima. The sequence goes on along the minus strand of OY720666.1, from coordinate 1,041,987 downwards.
TCCTTGTTGCTTGAAATTTTCATTCTGATAAAACTTAACGCGTTTTAAGGCTGACTGACATCTCCGAGGATAGGTTTATGCCAATATTCCTAATTGGGGTTGATCTAATTGAACAGTTTCGGGCGAGGGCAGAGATTGATTAACAAGTTTCGTTTGCGCGACGATAAGACGGTCTTACACTCTCGCGAGACTATTTTCGAGAGACGTTCGTTAGTTTTTCTTGCCTAATCCGAGAAAGCTTCGCGAATAATTTCGCAGCGTGCAAAATTTCGTTGACGGACGACAAACATTTCTCTGCGTTGCTAACCCGAGGAATTTCATACCTACCTATATATGTAGCACGTTACACGACTTGTGCAGGATAAATTCAATGGAGAATGAAACGAACGAGGAGAAACGGTACTGGAATCGGTGGAAGTGTGCAAAGAAATCTGGGAGAGGCGATAAAGAGGTAAAGCAGAGCCCGCAAAAAGACTCCAGTAATTGTCGTAATTATTTATACGAAATTTCACCTCAGACTGCAAAAAATTCAACTTCTCTGGTCAATTGTACCCGCGTATACCACGGTACGTACGATGATCGACCCTCCGGATGTAGAGGGAAGGCCCAGACGAGGCCGCGTTATTAATTCCTGCACGTGGGAAGAGAAGTTGAGTGATGAAGTTATTAGAAACCAGAGAAATATCATCAATTTATTAATAACAGTGAAATGATTAACTGTATGAGTCGATGAGATAAGCTCTCATGAAGTTTTCAGAGCTCGAACTGCCGCGCAGGATATCTCAAGCGTTTCACAGGTATACCCACGATCCATTATTTTTCTTCTTCTTCTTTCTCCCATCGTTTTCGACGTTTTTTATTTTCCTTCTCGAAACACCACGCCGCGTCAGCTGGACCGAAAACTTTTACGCAACGAAATCCAGCTGCAGCTCAGGCTCCGAGAATCTTTATACCTTTTAATTAATCAAAATTCTATAAATTATTCAACCAAGATCAGCCCTTTATAATACGAAGCTTATGAAAAGCGCCAACGGGACTCGTTCAACTATATACTTCGATTATGATAAGTACCGTACCGTAAAAGAAACTATATAGGACTCAAAGAGGAAAAAAAGAGAAACGGAAAACCAGCTGTTGTTTTTGTATTTTTTTCTTTTTCTTTTCTTATTTTTGTTTCCTCCTTTCAAAATCGAATGAAACTTTCATCTGTAGAATGTTATCGAAATCTTTTGCCGTTCTCCAACTTCTGTCTTCACTCTTCTTCGGCACTCGGTCACCATAGTTTCCTTCTCGTCTGAATAAAATAAAAAAATTAAATCCTAAATTTTCATTCGAATTTGGGACCAGCGACTTATACTCGTGAAATGGGAACGTACACATCTATATATATATAATTTCAATTTACTGTGCATCGTCCGAAAAAGAACGTAGTTTGATTTTATTGCTCATCAGCAAAAAGGATAGAGGGCTAAATCAACGACGAATAGGGGTTTCCTTTCGTTTTTTTTCCTTCACTTTTTCTTCAAGATCGCCAGTTGTTCTTTTCCGTGACTACAGCCTCCGGAATCCGACCGCCCATCGGGAACCCCAATTCCACCTCCTCGTCGGCAGTCGGCAACCGCTTCTCGACGTAGCTTAACCGTTTTAAAGGTTTCGCCTCCTGTTCCGGGTTCTGTTCCGGGTCGATAGAGCTCTGTTCCTTATTCCATCCACAGCTAACCGTCCTATCGGTTGCAGCGAATCAGCATTTTCAAAAATAGAAAATAATATAATGAATATACTCTTGAATAACGAATTAAAGGAGAATGGAGTGACCGTCGAAGATCTCGGTTCCTCTTGCGAGTACGTTGGTTAATTGTCTGTGAAAAAATCCATTATCGCCATACATTTTTGTATTTTGATAATCATCCCGTTGCCGCATGTGTGGGCCTCCCATGCAGTTGAAGAAAATTTGTTGCCAAATAAAAAATTACCTTTTTCCACCGATTCTTCGGGTTTTTTTCCCCTTCCAAAGCGATGGGCGCAGAGGCGTCTTACTGTAGGCATACTAAGACGCCTTCCCATACAGTTCGGCCCTTGAGAATTTCTCGAATGAAAGAATAACAAGAAAAAAGAGAAGAAACAAAAATGGAAAAAGTTCCAATATCATTTGCTTGGGAAAATAAAACTTTTCTACGTTTTTTTATAGAGCGGGGGAAGCAGCGCGGGACGGCGGAGGGGGAAGCAATAAACTGTCAACATTTTTACGTAGGTAGGTATAAGCGTGGATGTATATATGTACATATATATATATATATGTATATATATATTTATATACCATTCCTACCGGCTACAGCTCAGAACGAGATACTGGCGGTTATTCTTGCTTCTTGAGACAAGAATCTTTATTGTAATGTACTTTGAAATTTTTTGGTATTAAAAAACATAGAGGTTAACCTATATAGGTTAGGTAGCAGGTAGCCGGCGCGGCGTGCATACAGTACTGCCTTAACTCGACGATATTCTCTCTCCCTTGGCCTTCGCTTGTATACGCATTCATATTTTCATTTTTATTTATCTTATTGCTCGTCTACTTTGTCTCTTTCGGATGCGAATTTTCTTTCTTATCTTTCTCGGCGAAAAATGAAAAAAAATAAATAAAAATAAAAAAGAAACCAAATAAGACACATGAGAAAAAAAATGTGAGTAATGGCTCGTGAAATTTTCAAAAGTTGACAATAATAACCGTACGATTTTTATTCACATGTTCCTCGGTCATACTTGAGACGCATAGATATACTGTATCACTCTCTCGCAAATGTTCTTCATCTTCGTTCCGTTTTTCCTTTTATTTTGTGACATAGAGAATTATGAGGAAAAAAAACAAGAAATTGAATAGTATCGCAGGTAGCAGAGGCACGCGCTTTGACCAATTTGAATCCGTGGGACGTCTGAAATCCGCTTTTCAGTCTCGACTCAAGAAAGGACGTCGGACGTCTTCGCGTCGTCTTTCAGTCTGATTAAAATAAATCAAAGAGCGTTTTGTGCCGCTGCGTATGCCGAATTCGGAATCTCATTAATTAGTAGGTATGATTACTCCATTTCAATCCGTAACTCTAGGATACTAAATGAGAATAAAAAACGACCACTAATATATAATACAGGGTGAAATTTAATCATTGCTATACCCATGCATGAATAGCATTGAAGGCAACTCGTATTCCTAGGCAATGCGACGATGAATGCGGAATCGATTGTCGTCGCGGGGGACTCTGCGTTATCCACCGAGGCTACGGCACCTAAATGATCCCCGAAACGGCGCCACGAATCAGTCTGAAAATTTCACCATCCGTCTACCATATCGACTGACTATGGATCCGCTTTCGACGCACGAATTCAGGGCCTACTCATTGACAGTCGTGTGAATTAATTATCAACGCTGAATTAACGTGTAGATTGAAAACCAGAAATTACAGTCTCAACAAGAGTTGGACGCGTTTGATGAATATTTCGAACTCTTTTCCTGTAAATTTCTCGAATTTCTCGAATGTAAGAACGCGCAAAGGAGATACTCACGAATCCATATTCCTCGAGTTTATCAAATATCTATTTGACTCGATTTGATTAGATTTGATTTGAATTTCTGCCGAAAAAAAATGTTTCACTCCCATACGGTACTCGTGGGACTGTAGGAATAAAGTTCCGTTCATTGCTGACCGCAATTTGAATATCTAGTTCGATTGTTGTTCTCCCGCCAGAATTCAAATACACAATCATGGCCGAATCGGTTCGAAAGCGACTCCGCAGGCGCCAAAGACCAGCTGAGCGAAGTGCGGTGCGATTGGTAGGAGAACAAGGAACTGGGGAAATGAAAATGTTTCAGGCTGGACACGTCACTGCAATGTTTATCAAGCCAGTTTACAGCATGAGCTAGTATACTCCGCATGACAACAAAAGGGAAGAATTTGAAATTCCGGAAAACGTTTATTGAAGACCACAAACGAGCCGAAAATCTTCCCCCCGAAGTCCGAGGGTTCGGATCGATGCGATCGTCAAATACCCCGGATTTTGAGGTTATGCACGGACATTCGAAAAGCGTATTCGTCTCAGGAGAATGAAGAGGACGTGTTCTTCAATTTATCAAAGATATTCCTAAACTGAGACCTACTTCGAGACGGATTATAGAATGAGGCGATCACATTCGGGTGAGCGGGGTGAGACCTAACTTACCGAGAAAAAACGCAAAACAAATGAACACGCGTTCTGATAATTTTCAAATTCATTTTATCAATCTGAAGGGGGCTACGCGCCGGTACCGAGTACCTCTCACGATGCTTTGGAAGAAGAAAACGAGCGTATAGCGGACGAACTTAAGGACAAAATCCGCATTCTGAGGGATGTATCCCTCGACATTGGTACAGAAGTGAAATACCAGGAAAAACTATTGAACGGAATGGTTGGTAGATGCTGGAACAAACTTGGGCGGAAAACCCGTCCACCATATGTTGAAGAACTTCCTGAATCTGAATGTTTTTTTGTTCTGTTTCCTTTTTTTTCGCGCTCCTTAGGATGAAGATTTCGAGAGGACGAGTGGCTCGCTGACTTCGTCGGTTGCGAGAGTATTGCGGATGACCCGAGCTGGTCACAGATACTACATTTTATACCTTTTCCTATTTTCAATTGCTGTATTTTTTGTTTTGTGGCTCGTTCTAAAATTCAAGTGACTTCTCAGAGGCTCGGCAAAAATTGTCTTAGTCCAATTAATCACCGTTTTCACGGCCTCATTCCACTGTATAATTTATATTTTCAATCCTACTGTATATTTCGCATGATGTATTAAACTTATTTAACCGAAACATCAAGAAGCTTAATATTTTCCAATAATTCACTGCTATTTCTCCGTTCGTTTTGCTTCCGTTCACAGTCCTTCGGCCCCGATTTTCGAATCGGTGCACGAAATTTCATCGAAAAAAATAAGCAAAAGAGATCGAAATTCTGATACTCGTGCTCAAGTTTGAGACGCTCACGGTCTCCTTCAATTCAAAACCTAACCTTACCCAGCCTCCAATCATTGGATTGGAGAAACATAGGATAATGACTGAAAAAAAAGACATTTCTGAGTTGTACAAGCTTTTTAAAAAGGCCGAGGGAGATGAAAACGTTTATACGATCGAGACCACGGTAGATACAGGTACGAGGACACGTAATACTAATGGGAAATTGTAGATATTGATAGATATCAAGCTCCCGAACACACAAACATAACCTCAACAAATTTGAAATTGAATATTTCAGGTCTAGAATGGCAGGCGGTTGATGAATGCAAAGCTAAAATAGATCCGTCTTTGCACGTGGTGAAGGAACGGGGAAAGATCTTTTTCAACATAGCTCTCAAGGACTTTCCAAAAGTATGATAACGATCTGAAAAACACGAATCGATCTTCGATTTTTCATCCAACATTTTTCTTGTTCAATATCTGATCTAGGTGAAAGAGATGAGATCGATAGACAACATATTCATCATATCAGACGTTCGTAGATTCCAATTTTCGAAAGAAGACTGTGATTCTGATATGGAGTTGATAAATAATTACGTGAATACAGAAATGAGATTAGAAAAGGGTTTAGACGCTTGGAAATCGGTGACGTTATTTCGCGGTAAGGTTTATCCTAAACGTGAGGAATTTATAGACGCCGAAAAACGGCACAAGGCTGAGAAGCGTCAGGTTCTGCAGTCGGACGATCGAGATAAAGTCGTGGATGATGTCAGGAAGGGGAGAAAACGGGGCAGGGATCCTTCGATCTCGGATGAGGATGATATCCTCAAGTATAGAGTCACTTGCGAGAGAACTGGATCCCATGCTTTCGAATCCGGCCAAGTAGCTCGCGTGATTGGAGGAGAATTGCAAGACAAATATCACTGGCTCGTCGATCTGACCATGTACCATTTGGAAATTGTTTGTAACGTTGTTCACGGTACGTTCACTCTCCAGTTTCAGTTCTTTCAGCAAACTATAATAGTTTTGTGACATCTAGATGAACTAATAACGTGTCTTCGGGTTACTCACGAGTCCAAACATCGTAGAAACATCGTAAATTTCGGGCCAACAACCCTCCGTGCTACGGTTTGCTACAGTTTGATAAGACTCGCAAATCCTAAGCTAGGAGACATCATTATTGACCCGATGTGCGGCGGAGGTTCGATACCGATCGAGGTGAATAAAATTCACGAATAATATGGATAGTTCTAACACTGATTTCGTTTCTTTCTCATTCCCTAATCGAATAAATCGTCAATCAGGCATCAATCGCTTTTCCAAAGACCTTCGTTCTCTGCGGAGATAATCACGAGAAGGCCGTCGACAGAACAAAAACGAATCTTGATGCTCAATCGGTAAATCGGAAAACTGATCTGGTCAGATGGAGCGTCGCTCAATTGCCTTTCAAAGATTCTTACGTCGACGTGGTTGTGACGGACATGGTTCGCAATTTTCAGCATTTTTCTCATTCTTTCTCTTCGGTATTTACAGCTTCGCTTAAATTTTATGTAATGCAATCACGTTTTTCCGGTCCCCTCTAGCCGTTCGGAAAGCGGAGTGGTTCGATGGCCGATAATCGAGTACTTTACAAACGATATTTAGCGGAATTAGGGCGAGTTTCAAAACTCGGAACTGGACGATTGGTTCTGCTGACTTACGATCGCCGGAGTATTCAGATGGTGAGTTTCAATTCGAATTCAAATCTTCGCGCGCATTATCTCGACGTTCTTTTCACGAACGATCTATCGAGTCGTGGCGATATATGTCGAGATTTTACCGTTTCGATATATTGCTCTGCAACTTTTCAGCATCTTTGAAGAATTCCGTCTGTGTTTTCAATTCACAGGCTCTACAGACGACGGGAAGTTTATTCCGAGTAATAAAAATGCTCGGAGTTAATATGGGCGGCCTCCATGCAGCAGTTTATGTTCTAAAACGTACGAAATTACGACACGATCAAGGAACCGAGGAACGGGGGAAGATCCAGGACAATAAAACGTCCGAATCGAAGTGACTGAGAGCACCGATTGTTCATTACTAAAAGAGATTTTATTCTTGCGTATTGTTCCGAGGCGGGAAATACAATTTTTTTCTCATCAGACAATAAAATTGACTACTCTCAATCGAGGTCTTGTCGTTATTTTTGTACCCATGCAGACACATTACACAATGGTAGTTGTAAGAATGTAAATTCGAGCGGACGAAAAGAGGATGGTAAAAAAACTACAAAAAGAATTTTCTTCTGCTCGTTTCCATCGCGTGTCGTCGGCCCTGAATTATCCACTCATATTCGCCGTATTTGCTATCAAAAGTTCCTTTTTGCAATGATAATAATTTCAGTGTAAATCTTGGTCCCAATTCTCGGAGTTTTGGTTTTCCAGTCTTCAGGTTGAATTCGTATCTATAATAAATCGAAAAAGGAGGAAGGAATTGAGGGAAATTCTGGTCCAATAGAAGATTTTTGACAAATGAAGAGATAAACTGGTACCTGTGGTGCCTGAAAAAGATGTAATCGCGTTGATTGTGAAATGTGACCGCCCTTCTGCCCTTGAATTCAGGATCGTAGTGAAACAATGCGCCGAACATCCTGCCAACAGAATGACCCAAACGGGTTGTGAAATTATTCAGAATCACTTCAGGACGATCTTCGGTTATCTCTTTGTAGGACCGTTTCAACTCTGGAGTAATTTTTACGTTGCTAAGTTTGAAGTGAGCCGTTGGTCCGTCCGGCAAATGCACAATCAGCATTCCATCTGATCGAACCTGATGTTAAGGAATAATCGAGCGCGATGTATGGCAATGAAATAGAATTGAAAAATGGACAAAAACGTTGAATCTAATGGATTTTTATTGACAAAAAGGATACTCGGTTGCTTCATGTTCTCGTTGATGACAATCAGGTCCGTGAAACCCTTGGCGATGGCACTTTTAACCATTTTTTTAACACCCGAACGATTTCTGTAAAGCGAGGTAGAGTTCGGAATGACGCGAGTCAATTCTCGGCCGAATATTCTCGTTTTTCTCAGAGGATTGTCGGAGTAGGTAACGAGTACTTTGGGTTCATAAGAATGGTTGTAATAGGAAGCAAACTCGTCGTGTTCGAAGTCGATTTTCACCTCGGCGTTTTCCTCCGCGTCAATATCGCCTTTTATAACAGTTTCGTCTTTTTCTCTCAAGCTTTCTATTGTGTGGGGTACTTTCTTGGGCAGACCTTCCCTCTCGCGATTCTTTTTCTCCTCTTTTTTAGCCTTCGCTTTTTCTCGCCGAAATTTTTCACTCTTTTGGTGACGGACGATCTTGCATTTTATGTGATTGAAATTAGTGTCGCTTGGTAATCGCACCTTCTTTGCTTCAGGTGATGCACTCGCCACATTCTCTCCTCCCTCTTCTCCTTCTACTTTTGGTTTCTCACGCTTCAGAGGATTCTTGCGCAGAGTCTTCAGCTTCATTTCAACTTTTTTCAACCTGTTCTATTCCCGATTCTAATCAAAACTGTCTGACAAGCTCGGCACCACACGTTTCCCCGCGAGCTCAGAGGTTATGTTTTCAGTTTTCTCGAATCTGCGAACGACCGTCTGCAGGTCGCACGGCGAGTTTTCCTCGAAAAAATTTTCAACTCTAGCGTGAAATTCGGAAACTAGAATCGACTCTGACTCTAACTTCTCTCTGACTTGTCTCGCGAAGAGTTGCCTACGTCAAGGCGTTGAGTCTACACTCAACGGTCAAGGTGCTGGCTTACAAGATCGATAAATTGTAAATTTGAATCTGTATCCGAATGGAAAGCGGACAGCGCGGAACCCATTTCTTTGCTTGAATCTTGAATAATCAGCGAATGGAGCTGAATAAAACGACATGCCTTTTTTTTCTCGTGTTTAATTATTAGAAAATGAGAATACTTCGCTTCGTTTTTCTCAATCATAATAATCATTATAAGTATATTTTACATACAAGATACAAAGGCACAAACAATTAAAACACATTTTTCTATTAAATATATCTGCTATCTCTCTAAACAATTACCACTTCCTAATTGCGGAAGTGGCCAAGGGAGAAGAATATATATACTCATAGTTATAATCACTATATACTGTACTATACATATATATATATATATATACTTGTTGTATGCTGCATATATTGTTAACGTATTTCTAACTTAGAAATTAGTATACCTATAATTATAGGTATACCTCTACAGTATATGTATATAATATTATAATAATTTCATATAAATATTAACCTTAGTATCATATTCACAACCATCTAATGAATTAAATCTTACACGAGGCTATAATATATTTATGAACATTGGCTATTACAGTATATTTAGTCTGATAATTGTATAGTAACCATTTTAGCTCGCAGTGAGCTGCCTCGTGCGTTGCTAGGTGTATATACTATACCATATCTGTATAAGTATATAACCTCAATCTCCACATCTTCGCGTTCTCTCACGTGATTTGTGGTATAATTAATAACCGAATTTTTGTTCATCTTCTGTTTTTTTTCCGCCGTTTCCGCATCCTCATGTAAGGGAAATAAAAATAATCGATTGTTGTTGTTTCATTTTTCCAGAATTCGATATTCCATTTTTGTCGTTTGTTTGTTTGTTTTCTTTTTTTGCTATTTTTCAATATTTCCATTCATTTTTCATAGAAAACTGTTCGTGATCGCCGCAGTGTAGTTATGTATTAGGTTTTCTTCAACATATATTCTCTTGATCCCAAATTGTAATGATATATGTATAGTTGCTATGTATATACAATGTATATAATTATTATCATTAGGTCGCTTATTTCAGTCTAATCATAAAACGCGGCTGTTTAATAATACATACCATACCTAGAAGAGATTCTGAACAGTAACATCAATTTGTTCATTACAGTATCTGCAGCCGCAATGATATTATACATATGTGCGTAATTTGTAATTACGTTATTCCTCGTCCTCGCAAATGTATATAGGTATAAGGTATACATCTAGTATAATTATAATTTTGTAAGTTGGCAATCAAAAATTTCTTCGGAAATAACGAATACACGAACTATGTTGATTATTGTACTATTCAAAATTCAATTTTCTATTTCTCCTTTTCACTTTTAACTTTTTTCTTCTCTCTATCTTTTTTTTCAAATGATTGGAATGTATTCAAATTTCGTCACTCAGTTGCTTCAAATAGGTATACACAGCAGGTATAGTAATTATAAATTTTGAAAATCAGTGTAAAGGCGGTAATGATGATTATTATCGTATCATATTCACGATAACTTGATAATAATTATAGCTGGAAGGCCTTAAACTTTATTTTTAAGTTATTAATATATACCTATATCATATTATATTGAATAATATATATATACCTAGTTAATTTGATATTAGTTTCAGCAAATTCATTTCTTTTTTCCTCTTTCAATTAATTATATATACTATAGTATATGCAGTATATATTAGGTTCATAAAATTACGATTCGATCTAATACGTAGATTCAAACCGCGTACAAGGTATATAATATACACAGCTACACATTTCTTCATACTATATGTATATATAGAATATTATATAGTTTAATATGATTTCTATATTTCAACAATCCTAATAATATTTAGGTATAGTATATGTTTGTCCTTTTTCTGTTACATACATATATATATATATACTTTATATACTCTGTGTGAATAATTATACTATATCGTTATTCTACTTCGTCATCGTAATCATCGAACGTTACCGCAATTGTGAGAAAATTCAAAGTGAACAAAGAGAGAAAAATCGAACAAAAAAATGTGAAGAAAAAAGAAAACCACGAAACCGGAAAGCGATCATGAAAAAACAGAGCAGTTACATCATTTCAATGTGATTGTTTGTGTATTTGTAAAGTGTAATTACTCTATATCAAATTCGATAATACTTTCTTTTCGACAAATCAAGAGAAAACCGATTCAAAGAAGTATTATATAAGATATATTAGGTTATAGGTAGATAATTTACAGGAGGCAAGATATGTGCCGTATAGATACTCGCTTACAGCACCACTACTACAAAATTGATATATAATTACTAATCATTATTATAATTATTATTTTACATTCTGTCAAAATAGGTAGAGAAAATGAGATCGAAAGAAAACAAAAATCATATCCAATGGGAAAAAAGGAAAACAAAAAACGCTAACGAAAAGAAATATTATAATGTATAGTATACATAAAGGTATAATATTTATATGGATGTATACTTACTTACGGTTGATTCGCGGACGGTTTCGTCCCAATTGTTTTCTAGTTGGGCAATATCAGACAATTTATTTTGACCACCACTGAACGCCGACGGCAGCGCCGGTCGAGTGCCAGCGAATGGAAGTAACTGCACGATCTTCTGCTGTCTAGCGTCCGATCTCCGAGTCTCCGATGACAGTTTAATACCGATACCTAACCTCGTAATCTATTTCGGTAAATTGAAAGTTGTCATTCGAAAGTGATAATCGTTCAGAAAATCGTTGTTCAATGAATAATAAATACTCGTTGTATAGGAAAATGCAGCTACGAAATAGATTACGAGGTTAGGTAGCGGTATTAAACTGTCATCGGAGGCTCGGAGACAGCAGAAGATCGTGCAGTTACTTCCATTCGCTGGCACTTAACCCGCGCTGTCGTCAGCGTTCGGTGGTGGTCTAAATAAATTGTCTGATTTGGCCCAACCAGGAAACAATTGGGACGAAACCGTCCGCGAATCAACCGCAGTAAGTATACATGTTTTATACCTATACGCAAGATCCTTGACGGCAACTAATATTCATTAACATTATACGCGATAAAGATTGAAAATTGAAAATATATATATACTAATTAGGTATTTGTTCGAAATTTGATTATTTTGCGAAAATTTAGCGCTCAGGTATGTAACTGTAGTATATATATATAATATATATAGTTTTGCATACTTGGAAACGAAGAAAAAAACCTGACAACTACAATGAATTACCGCGATTTTTGATGATCATTTTTCCTGGAGAACGTGAAAATGGACAAACTGCACTGAATTTGTTTCTAGTATAATCACATAGATATGCGCAGTATGCTTATAAAATAGTCGTCAATTATTCCGATCCTCTTAACAATTCGCGAACAAATACGAGATTGAACTTTCGCGGCCTCGTCTTCCTCTCTAACAGGGGATCGAAGAAATTGGAAACTCCCTCTTACAACGTGAGGAAGAAAACTCCCCTGATTGTAAGATTGATCATTTCGGTGAAAATTTTGTCGTATTCAGAGACACAGTTGAGGAATTGAGTCTTCTAGATGGGGCGGGGCTGACGGGAGCCGACGGAGAAGGGCCTCCGGTTGGCGCCGTGGGTTTAGATCCTCTCCGGCTTCTTCTCATCGAAGAATATGGACTGATCCCACGATTGACATGCTCGTGAGCGTACAGCAGAACACCAATATCCCGATTCCCGGCCTCCAGAGCTATCTTCAATGCCGAACTTCCATCGACGTCAACTATAGACGAGTCGCACTCTGGATGGGCGAGCAACAATCTCACTATGTCAGTGTGACCGTGTTCCGCCGCACACATTAGCGCCGTGCTACCATCTTCGTCTTGGATATTAACCGCTGCACCAGCATCCAACAATAATTTTGCCATGTCTTTACGACCGTGGGATACAGCCAGCATCAAAGCAGTTTGTCCGTGCTAAGAAAGGAGGAAGAAGAAAAAGTGAAGAAATCGTCAAACCAAAGTGATAATTGTGAGTGGTGATTGATCAGGAATTTGTTCAGTTGTGAACAAAGAAGTTGACGGTGCTTTTTTCGTGTTTTTGTTTGTTTTTTTTCGTTTTCGTATAACATATTTACCAATTTTGCTCTGACGTTGACATCGGCCATTTGGAAAAGTCTGTTGGCAACGGAAGAGTGAGTGGAATTACGAACTTCGGCTAAGGCAGCCAGCATGACGGCGGTATATCCAGCGACATTTGCTGTGTCTATGTCGCAAACTTTCGAGTCAAGGAGGATCGAAACGACGTCAAAATTACCGTGAGAAACGGCGTAATGCATGGCGGTGTTTCCACTGGCATCATTCATGTTCACTATGTACTCCAGCAAGGAGCTTGAGGCTTCTTCGAAGCAGTCTAAGTAGTCTTCGACGTCAAGTGGATTGGCTGTCGCAGTGCTAGACACCTTGAACCATTCCTGCTGGATAATTGTGGTGGCATTTTTAATTTGATGCGTGATATTCCGACTTGGTGATTTCTTCAGATTGTCATTAAGGACTTTCATGGCCGCCCGCATTTCACGGGACGGTTCGACCTTCTGTCTAGGCTCATCCTGAATTGGCTGGAACAGTGCCGAGTCCGGTAGGACCTGCTTCTCTTCAACTTCGGACTTTTCCTTTGCCGGCGATGATTCTGTCGATGATAATTTCTCATCGTTGATTTTCTCAGCATCCAAATCCTCGAGTCTGAAATGTAATCGACAATTCATTGTTGCGAATGGTAGAGTGAGATCGGAGGTTCCCAGGTTTTGGGAAACGGACGAGGAATATACAAATGAAAACAAGAGCCGTGTGTGGTATAACAGATCCACGACTTTCCCTTTTTCCTTCGCATATTTTGCTAATTTAGGCTCGTGTGAAAAGAGGCTCGGCTCGCTTTTGAGCGGAATGCTACTCGCCAAGTATCCGTAAACAAAGAGAGAATACAACGGATGTAAAGGAGAGAATTCCTCGCACAAACTACATCCGTAAAATTACCCCGTCTCCGTGTAGCAAGTTGTTTCCAATATGTCGCTACTCGACCGAACGTCGTTAAAACGATTAGATTCGTGCGAATACTGCCGAAGCATCGATGTCCTTCGCTCGAGAAACAACTCTCACTTATCCACCATATCATGAGCGTCAAACTTTCAGCGGTCTAGTATAAACGACGTCGACGGTCTAACTGCACGAAGGGTGAGAACTGAGAAAACAGCCCTCTGTTCGGGTGAAACCAATAACAAAAACCACGCGACTACTAGCCGAGCAAAAAGTATCGATCGAAAAGACAACCGTCCGGGTTCGAGAGTCGCTTTTATTGCACGGTTAGTACGTCTAACGAAGTTCGAAGCTGGAACTGCGGGCTGTAATTACGTCTCCATGGCGACGGCCCAGGCGCAGGGGGAATTCCAGTTGCGACAAACTTCTGCGCATGTCACAATCGGATCAACGTTAAGCAGTGTGCGCGCTCGAGAGAGCGGTAAAACTGAATTTGATCTATTGAGGACGCGTCAGGGATGAGAGAATTGAAAATTATTGAAACGACTTGACAAGTACTTACCGATTGTTCGATTCGTACTGCTCTTTGTTATCGGCGTCGAACTTGATGACGGTTGACGATGGTATTTTGGTGTACGTATCCTGTCGTTTGAATTGTCTTCTATGATCGGTCGGAGAGCTCAATGGGATGTAGGAAGGCCTTGGTATGCGTGACACTTGATTGTTGTTCTGATGATTTATGTTTTCGTTATTATTAACGATCTGTTTGGCTAGAGTTTTGATCGTGTCTTTGCAATTATCGCAGTAATTAGCGGGGCAAGAAATGCTGATGTGTGGCCTGACCGAACCCCCGACCGAAACATCGGCGAATTTCTTCTTCATTGGAGAGGTTCCGAACTCTCTCTTCTGCGGGGCTAATCCCGCTGTGTCCGTTGATCTGGCTGCAGTCTTGATCAAACCGTCGACCGTTAGACCGATCGACTTCGCGGTCTTCCTAGCTACTTTACCGTCTCCGTAGTTGAAGGAGTGACTCCGAGATCCGAGAGCATTCAAGGAAATCGACTGCGTCGAGACTGGGTCAGGTCCTGAGGCAGTGCTCCGCGTCCCTGGACCAGGTTTCGCCTCGATACTAACGTCCGAAGACCTTGGTTTGACGGTGACGCCAACGCTCGAGGTGAGTTTCAAGGGTTTCGAAGCCTGGACGGCCTTTTCTCTTTTCTCGACAATTTTTAGCACCGGTTTAACCTCCGGGGTACACTGCGTTTCGACGGACATAGTTTTTACTTTTGTCGGGGTGTTCTCGGCCTTGTAGGTTCTCAAGCTCTCCGCAATAGCTTCGGTAAATTCTTCGGTAGTCCTCACATCCTTCATGGTGATAATTGTCTCCGTGCCAATGCTCCTGGTTTTTATTTTCAAGATTTCTTCTCTGCTTTTCGGGAGGATTTCATCGTAGTAAAATCCGCTGCGTTGGAGGA
Organism: Phymatocera aterrima; assembly: GCA_963170745.1. Taxonomy (NCBI): domain Eukaryota; kingdom Metazoa; phylum Arthropoda; class Insecta; order Hymenoptera; family Tenthredinidae; genus Phymatocera; species Phymatocera aterrima. The sequence goes on along the minus strand of OY720666.1, from coordinate 1,026,751 downwards.
TCTTGTTCTTCCGTTGAGCTGCAGAAGACCCGTCATAAATTTTCCTCGACGGATCAGACGAGGTCTTCGAAGCTGTCAGATTTGGATTTATGGTTTCAATTCTGACGTCACTCCGCTCCAAAACCTTGCGCGGTTTTAACTCCGGGAATATATTCTCGAGTTTCAAACCACTCCGTGATAATTTCGGCTCCGGTTTACCCATCACACTTGGAAGTATGCTTTCTATCTGCAGTCTACTCCTCTCCAACTTCTTCGGCAAGGTGTTATTCCTCTGAGGCGTGATCAGCAGCGAGTCGTCGATGCTCGCAGTCGTCTGATCAACCTCCGAATGCCGGTGTATAGGCGTGCTAGTCACCATTCCAGCATCCCTCGTCCTTGTCTGAAAGAAGAACATTGACATTCGATCGTCAATCGACACGATCAAAAATCCAAGATCGTTTCGAAAATTAAAACAACTTTTCATCACCTGCTGATGAGACACCCCGACATCTCTGGTCATGACACCACACATAGTTCCCATGTCCCTTGTCGGAATTTTGGGAACCGGAGTGGAAGTGTTCAGCTCTTCTGAAAACGATTGACTTCTGTATCCGTTCAATGTGTTATGTCTGTTTTCAATTTCCAGCTGATTCTGTTCGTTGATCTGCTGGAGGAGATGCCTTTTCTCTTCTTTCAGAACCGATACTTTAACCTGCAAGATTGTTGGGATGATAACAACGCCATTGTCTGCAGGTAGCATCGCGGTGTATTATATACCTGCTCGCGTACATCTCCCCGGTGTAGAAAGTATACTTGGGAATTTGCAGTTAATTATTACACAGTAGAATAGAATAGGTAGGTAACTAGTCCGGAACTAAGTGCGATACACCGAACATGGAAGTGATTTGTGCATTGTAATTATACGATAGTGTTCCACATAGAGAACACAGCGAATACTGCCGCGGTGAAACCGATTCAGAGATATTTCACAATCAATATCGTATACACGAATATCCTTGAACTTACTTGGAGCATCGGGATCGCTTTGACTTGTTCTTCCAGATCCTTCATCCTTTCCAACGCCATCGCCATCTGTTCCCTGATGTTCTGACGATGACGAACGAAGAATGAAAAAATTAGATGCATAAAAAGATACGAGTGGATGGAAATGATGCAGGAGACTATAAGTTAACCTCGGCAAAACACTAGTTGAAATACAACATGTACAACAGTATATAGCATATAAGTGATCAGGAGAGCGTACGGAGGAGAAGCGGTCGTATACGTCTTTCGACGCTCAACGTGTGTCTGATGTCATCGAGTTGTCTTTTAGCATTAGCAATACGAGATTCGCATGCTCACTCGTCCGCGAGCAGCATAGGCATACGTATACAGGTGACCATTCTATCGGTCCGAATGTATTGAGTATTGAGGAAAGCTACAGGGACTATATTGAAAATAAATTATTCATCAATACCTGCAGTGCCCCGGTGCTGAGGTTCGAGTTTCCGCTCCCAATGCTAGCATTGTCAAAATCCGGTGAGCTTTCAGTTTGCGGTTGATTTTGTTGAGGAGCCGATGAGGATGATATGCAGTTGTCTGAAACGAGGAATGACGGATTTTAGTGAACGAGGATTCTCACGTTACGAACATCCTGCGAATAGAATATGAAAATTAGAAAAGGGAAGCATTTGAAGTTAGCGTTACACGTGTAATCGCGGTCATTTTTCGGAGCTTCCGAGCTCGGATCACGACGTGTAAATACGATTTATACTTAATGCAGACATAGATCACGTGCTCTTTCCACGGTGGTCGATATCATGTACGCGGCGAAACTATGCGCATACATGCTAGTTGAGTGAGCTAAATACTCTGCTCATTCGAGAGTGTCACGTTGCTTTTGTTCGAACGGTTAAGAACCCGGGATGATAACAGCGGTAAATTTCACTGTTTGCATAAAGATAAGAGACAAACTCAAACTTTGACCTTGCCTTACTGTATAATATACACACTGTATGCATATACACTAAACTATCGCTGCTGCCGATGCTGATGCTGGTGGTGCTCTTTCGGAGCGATGAAAAAATAATCGTCCGAAGCTACGCGACTTGATGATATAACATTGTTAATTATGTACGCGTACGTATACATATGATGGAAGGAACGTGAACTATCATCATCGTCGAGCTATTTATGATCGATGAAAGAAATGGTGATTAAAAAACATAAGCGATACATTAGTTCTTTATCGTATACAAATGAATTGTCGGTTATGTGTATACCGAATAATTGCGAAGTCTTCCGTTAGAATAATGCAAAGAATTTCGAATATTCTGCGCAACAATTATATGATAATTGCTTGTGCAAGCGAGATAGAGGGAGGCAGAAGAAAACAGGCAAAACTTGATAAATATACTGAATATATTGTTAACTCACTGTTTTTCTTTTTTTTAATCTTTAACTTACAAAACGGTAAACGTTTTCTAATGAAACTTTTCACACCCATTTTCAATCTCGGTTTGATTCTTTCGTGTTGTTTTTCCTTTTACTTTTTCGTTTAGAGATGTTTTTCTCTTCTTCTATCCTACACTACTGCACGTTTTGATTATTATTCATGTATATATCCGCGATACTTCAATCGATCGTTATACTTTGTCTGATAATTTGTCGTTCAGTTTTCCGCATACGTTTTAATCGTCATTTTTGCTCACGGCATTAATGATTACTTGACGATTTAAAAAACAAAAAATTAAAAAAACAAAAAAAAAAAAAAACAACCACATCGTCGCGACGAACATAGTTCTCTAACCGATTTCTGTACCACTTGTTCATTTTTATATTACTATACACACAATATATAATATCCAATTCACACAGAGATTATAATTCATTATATATATTTATCATTATACAGAGATCAATTTTTATCTTTCATAAATATAAAAGAAGACTAAAAATCGTTGCGACGTTATCGGTCTTTCAAGACTTCGATTTGACGGAGGAAAAAATGGAATACGCAAACGAACGGAAAACTTGATTTGAACTTCATTTTATTTTTCCATTTTGTAATTTCATTTTACGATCCAATAGTACGATCTACGGACTCATGGTCTGATTGGTAATTAAAAACTCAACAATTACTCGAAACTGGTAATTGAATTAGGAATTTTCGGGGGAAAAAAAAGAACAGGAACCAAAAAAAAAAAACAAATACAACTTCCTAATTTATGATCAACGGTCTTAGAAACCGGGGTCACATTTTCGCTGATTCACATTATTCGGTTTTCACCGCCTCTCGTCTATCCGAGGATAGAATAGTGTGCAGAAGAAACAAGAGAGAGAGAGAGCAGAAAAAAAAAAAAGAAAACTTTCGTTCGCACTCTAAGCACAGGACTTCATGTTTGTATCGTATTAACCGTACGACTTCGCGAGTTTAACTGTTGCTTCTGCAGACAATCCAACGGCGCCCGCGTCGATGTTAGGACTAAGAAATTTTCTGTAATAAATTTGAAGAGTGGGGGGAGGGATATTATATTCCTCACGATCAGAGAGCCATCCGCAGCAGGTCGGTCGAATGTTCTGCATGAGAGCCTCACCTTCTCCTCCTCCTACTTATTCCCATCGCCGTATATTCTCGATTGTCATCGGAATTGTAAGAACTTTGATAGATATTCTCGGTTTTTGTTTCTTCGTTTTTTTTCTTCTTCGTTGATCGTCGGTATTAGACTAACTCGATTATTATTAATATTATTATTATTATCATCATATAACGAATTCGTGCGATCGAGATTCCATCCGATTTTTTATATCCAATGGAAGGTAGGTGAGTCGAGTTATAGCTATGGTTTCGAGAGAGAGCGTATATATGAACAACGCTAACGTCTTCACGATCGAAAGAATGATTAGCAGAATTTTATTCCCGTGCAGAATTGGAACAGTGAGAGGATTGATTTGTGGCTTCTAATTTTTTGGTTTTATAACCTCTACGCATTTTACTTTTTCTTTTTGTTCTTTTTGGTATATTTCCGCGATTACAGTTCACGGATAACGAAGAATGGATAATTAATATTGCTTTCATGCGGAATCAGACGAATTTGTTCAACGATTTATCGTTGAAATTTTTCTGCAACAAATCGGGTTCGAAATTCATTCTTATCGTCTGATTCCCACCGAAAAACCGGATCGAATCATATTTCACACCTACGGCATACAGATTTTCAACGAAATGAATGAACGTAGGAAATAGTTCGTATTGTGTAATAACAAATTGAATTTCATATTATAGCCACAAATTTCGCGAATACTGTATATCGCATATATACCTAGATATATGCGGTTACATCTGAAATATTGACGATTTTTATATAATTTTATCCCGAGAAGTAGATATATGATAATAATAACTCCTAGTTTGGCAAGACGTGTCTTTTTTCATTCCTTTCAGCCGTTCCGTTCCGTATTTGCTTAAAATAAAACTCGCATTTCGCATGTTTATATACATTGAATTATGTATGCCTAGATAAGTATGTGTGTATGTACGCGCCTACATTACGCGTATGAGTTGGTACCCGCGGTATGTGTAAATCAAAGAGCCACAGCTATTTCATTGGCTATAATTACATAAATTTCGGATTGTAGGTTATAAAGCTCGAAGTATGTAGTAAAGAATGCGAAACACGTAAATAAATATGCGCAATTCTTATATGTATATATATATATATATTTCGAAATTTTTGATATTATAGTGTATTATATATTGATACGGAATTTTCGAAAGTCTGCAATATGCGACAACGCGATTATTCTCCGCATCGTTAATCCTGCATCAAACTCTCGAAATCCTAATCTTATCTTGAAATCGAAGGAAATAAAAGAGAAAAAAGAAACCGACGAAAATTTATACTCCGCGCAATCTCAATTTACAATTTACACACATGCTGCGATATCGATGAACTGCTAATATAATTCTGTGATCTCCAGGTGCCACAGCAGGATTCGTCGTTTCGAAAACGAGAATCGCAAATTTTCCCAAACGACTCGATCGATTCTGATAAAACTTCGAGAAATTATTGAGCTCGATGGCAGAAGGTGGCCGAGTATTTCACTTCTTCAAAACATTGATCGGAGGATTCGTCGAAAAATGAGTGTTTCCTATGTTAGCTAGGTTAGATTGCCAGCTGGGACTCCGATGGCCTTCTTGGACCGTATTAATACCGTTTAATTATCATAATCCGCGAACACTAGTGTGCAGCGTTCTCTCTCAGGTATAGAGTATAGAATATGGAATATGGAATCTAAATAATCATCCAGACACAAAGCTTAATTCTATACCTATATAGTATGTGCGTGAAATGCCAGTTGACGAACAGGTGCATCAGCCATATGCGTGTATGGCCGAGTGATCTTGAATCTACGCTAATCGCTGATCCAAATACTTTCAGACAGGATTCATCAGTCGCTACAAGATTTCCAACGATAAATTGTGAATCGAAGGAGTCGCCGACACTTCATTGTCCTCGGAATGAGACAGTGTCGCGAAAACGTTCAGCACAGCCGCTAAACGAATCCAAAGGAATGAATTGTACCAGCACGAGGAATGATCCGGGTCTCTGTATAAATTCGTCGCGAAGACGGTGGACGGTGGACGTTCGTTACAATTGTGGAAAATGTGAGGTAAAAATGAAATTTTTAATGGAGAAACGCGATTCGAGTGGGAAAAGAAAGCGCTGTACAGCTCTTTTCGAATAAGAAGTATATTACCTCCTGTTCGTGCGTATGTATATACATACAACCTGCAGCACAGGACACAGCTCGTGGTTAACCGTTTGCCGGTTGCAAGGTGCGTCGAAATTTAAACGAACCCGGGCGCCGCGCCGCGTTCCGTCGTGTGCTCTCGTGCGTAGCCGCATGAAACACCTGCTTCCGTCCGTTGTGTTCGTTCGGCGATTACCACGGTTTTCTTACCTGCTTTACTCCGATTCCCTACACAAGAATATTTCATTTCCGAAGAAAACTGGATAATTCGGTGCAAGTATAATCGCCGACCCTAAATCTTAGACTTATACAAATCCTAAGTCCTAGATCCTAAATCCGGGGACACCCGACCGGGGGTATTCGTGCTGGATTTCAAATCTCTCAAAAATCTAGTATCGTGATATTTACAAGACGGCAAACTTCCCTCGTAAGCGAGAGCTTTGCACGGTCATGAAGTTATCGGAGGACGGATCGCAAAGGGCATCGGCGATAACGGTTCTGTCTGAGGAGCAATTTGTTTGCACTAAATCGACTCGGAGGGATTCAATTGAGACACAGAAGACCCTAATTCTGACGTGACACACGCATACAGCCTCGACATCGCTGAATGGGAAACGTTGAAGCATTTGAGAAGGCCGAGTCTTTCGGGATGAAATCGTCTTCGCTGTATCGAGACGCTTTTCGTTTGAGAAATGAATCGATTTCATCCGGAACCTCGGGATTCTCCTCTGTGCGAGATAAGGGGAACAAAAATTTGCGACAAAAGAAGCACAGGAGATAGCAAAGTGTTTTGACTTCTGATACTGATGGTTATACGTAGACGATTAATAAATACAATTCATTTACTTCGAATGCCTGATAGTTGATAGACGATAACCGAAGACGGATGCAGATTATTTCTTATTGAAGAGAACAGATATTTCATACTTTGAACTGCGGTGTTGTCGATACACGGTTCAACGGAGATCTCTCGTTTCCAATGAGTCATGAAACGATCATAGAAAGAGATAATCTACTTCTGGCGGGACTATAGGCGATACATATGGCACGGCGCAACGAAGTCATAGATACGATCGAAAAACCCTGCAGGTACCTGATCATATTCATGGGGCATAATTTTCCGCGAGAATCGAAGAAAAAGAAGAAGAAAAGCAATTGGAAAATGGAGAGCGAGAGTTTCTCGACTCATATTCCGGTAGCGGATAAAGTACAACGACGAAGAGGAAAGAAGCGAGTGAAAATACCGGAGAATCCGTTAAGCCGAGTGTATTTCAGTAGCCGATGTGCAGCTAACGCGTTACGTAACTGAAATACGAAACCACAAACGAAAATAATGACGAATTGATGAAAACCGAAAGGTGAATCATTGTGCGAACGTTAATTATCCAAATGTAATTGTTATTCTGTCATAATTACAATTCCGACGATTGTTGGATACAGAAAACACACTTCTGTCTCAAATACCGACACTGCTCGTTTACGCACACGCGCGCGCGTCGGCAAATAATACACTGCGTTTGTTCAGTTTTTTCTTCTCTTTTTGTACTCACTTCGGTAGACGCGGTAGTGGAGTTTCGAAATCTTATCAAACACCATCATGGCGTAGTACAGGAGTTAATTCTCGAGACATGTTGTTCTGATCCCCTGCAGTATTACCGTTGCAGGACGTAATTTGTTGAGGAATAGCGTTCTTCAGTCGTAGAAAAAATAACAGAAATCAATGTGGCAGCGCGATGCATCGCGGTCTGAGTAGTACATACTTCGATAACGATTGATAGGAAAAATCGATTGTGACGAAAGAATTGATATTTATCACGAGTATTTATCAGAGTGATATGAATTCTTGTTTCTCTTATCTATAAATTTACCTCGAGGTACCGGAGGGCCAGGCGCCGCGCATGGCCAACACAAATGTATTATCAGCCGGAATTGCTGTACATGTATGTGCACGATGATAATAAATTAGTAAGGCTATGCTAACGACGGCTGACGGCCGTTCGATCGTCTATACGTATCCACGAATCGCTTTCTCGTTCAAGTTTTTCTTCGTCACTTTTGTTTTCAACCGTTTTTGAGCTACGAATGAATCTTTCAATTCCGTCGATCTATGCAGGACTTTCTGCAAGGATCGGTTGTCCCGGGGTCTCTAAAAATTCTCGACGATGTTTCCAGCAAAACGGCGAACGTGCCTATAACAGTAGGAGCCCGAATGAAAATGAGAGAGCTCGGGAAATCGGTGGAATTATCAGTGACGTTTATTATAGTTTGGCGAAGAGAAAATCGAACCTTTCGCGCGCGTTTCTCGAGTCCGCGCGGTTCTTCGATCGCACTTTCCTGATGCAATGATTAATTACGATAACAACAATGGATGCGGGGAAGAAGATTTATGACCGTTTGGAATTTCGAACTCGACTCTCTCTCTATATATTTATTTTCGCTGCGCGATAGCCACTCGCCGATCCTAGCATTTCATACTCCAAGTTCGTAGTAGAGTCAGTTTTATCACGACTGATTTCAAGCCCGGTAACTGCGGCGTGCAATCTTTCTCATCGTCAGGATAAAACGCGAGAAGCTGTGAACCGGAATGCTTTCGATAAGCTCGAGGCGTCCTCGGATTCCTCTCAAGCTCGCAACTGCGAAGCGAGAATCGTGGGAAAGAGACATTATGTGAACTAGGTATACTTGAAGAAAGAAAATGACATTTTCCATGCCCGGAATCGCAGCTCATTATTCTCTGCGGCGTGGATAATTGACGAAACGACATTATTCTTGGAGCAATTAGCAAGTAGATGGAACAGTTGTACGGTAATTGAGGGACTCCGGAGATGAAATTCCTCCGAATCTCACCGTTACATTATACAACGATTAATTGTTCAGTATAACGGTTACTTACGGCGCGCCGTGTCTCATGCACTTTATACTTAATGAAAATCCGGCGCAACTTGCAGGGATATACATACTTTTGTTCGTACCCGCGCAGTTCTATGGAAGCAATCGAAGCGTGAAAGAATTTGAACTTTATGACGTGAGAATATGCCCACTTCGTTACGTAACGTGGATCCTTTCTTTTCTTTTCTTTACCTCAATCACGAATTATAACGAACGTTATCGAGATTCTCGATCTGGTAACTCACACCGCGTACCACATAGTATTGTGCCGAATTACCGAAAGCCTACGAACAAGTAGAAGAGGGAAACGGTGAAAGGAAAAAATGAACAAACTAGTTAATTAATTGCGTGGAAGAATCGGCGGGCGGGATTTTGAAAAAATCGTTAAATAACGATCGGCTCGAGCTGTAATTAAATGATAATTAATCGACTCTCAAGTTTCTCCCGTCTGTCTCAATAAAATAAATTAGTGTGATCATCGGTATCGCAAAATTAGCGTCCGGCACGAGGAAAGGAAAGGTAGATTTAGATCAGGAATAAAACCGCACTCACCGTATGAAATTGCTGGATGATTTTTATCGAGGTGGTAGACGTTCACATTTACCAGTGAGAATGTCGGGCACATGTCGCGCGCCCATTTAAAAAATGACACGCTCGCGATTTTCCTCAAAAATGAGGCGGAGAAGAACTCCTCGTTTATATACCCCAACATTGATTACCTTCGCACTATCTTGGACAACGATTGAAACCAGTAAAATGAGCATTTATTCTTCTAGCTCTAGGTCTGACACCTCCAAAGTGGTGATCGAGAATGAATAATGTTACCGAGAGTTTTCCCCAGCTAGGGCATAGTCGGACTTTGGTTATATTGCAGTTCGCATAGTATTCTGAGTACAAATGCTCAAATATTGGGGAGGGATTATTTTTGAAACTACTTACTCATTCCGGGAAGTAACGGACCGCGGATTTTATACCTGACTAGAGGTATCGAGGGTCGACCGTTTCTATGAGACGTTGACTACGTCTACGGTATAACGAAATTAATAAATTTCTGAAAAACTTGAAACTTCGTTGCAGAAAAACAAAATTTATTTCAAACGGTGGCGCCACAGCGGAGGTATTCAATTTTTTTTCTACCAGCTATTCTATAACGATTTTTCAATTATCGATACGTCGGAAGGCAGTTTAGAGTCGAAAAATCAGACTCACGCCTGCGTCCCGCAACTTGCGTTACACAAAAGTTGAAGCGGTTGACTGTAGTAAATACGGCGCGCGTGAGGTTATCTCTTGGCTCACATAGTTGGTATTTCAAAAGCGTTGAAATCACGATTTTCAGTTAATCTTGTGTATCGTAAGTTGAAAAATGTCGAGGAGATAGAGGGAAAACTGCTCCGTCTAAACGCGAAAATCGATCATCCGTTGAAGATTAATGACGTAGAACAGATTTACCGTTATGTACGTTACAGATAAGTAAAACGAGTCGTCTACCGCTAGGGGCTACAGGCGTTTCAGTTCCAGCTCAACAAGTTTCTGGTTAGAAATACAAATTATACCAATTTTGCGGTAAATTTGAAACGTTGCGGGACTGACTGTGTCAAAATTGAAAACCGGGCAACAATGAATCGTAGAAATCCCGTTCTCGAATGATAAACTACGTATTAACTACATATATTACTATCCGGTGAAATTTTACTCACCAATGATTTCCCTGCGATCCTGTTGATCCGAGGCTCTCGAGGATCTGGAAGATCTCCTCAGGGTGGCCTCAAAGTCACCGACGACATCGCTGATGTCTAAAATCGGAGAATGCTGGACGTTGCAAGGTCTGGGGTGACCGGATCGAGGCAAAGTGTTGTGTGTCCCATTGACACAAGAATTTTCCTGAGCGATTTTAGGCAGATTGGATTCGATCCCAACTAGTGCAGGACTGACCTAACGATCGAGAAAAAGAACGGGTCGAAAACACCCCGAACCAAGAATAAAAATTGATTCGAAAATAGATTCTTGAAAAATAGGAGAAGACGAGAAAGAGGAATATTTACCAGTCCAAGAAGGACTTCCATGGATTGACATTGTCGACGACGTTCCCGCTTCCTTCGTCGTTCGCTGACACGATCTGACCCCGAACTCCCGGCAGCTACAGCCTCGCAGTATCTCACAAAATCCAAATCTATGTGATACCCGTATGGACAGCAGAGACATTTCGTGCCAATTGAGCTCGAAATGTAGCCTGGTCCACTTACTGCATAAACAGACATGTAAAACCGAAATAAATTAGAGAATGACCGAACGGGCGGAGTATTCTCCGGCGAAGTTCGTAAATTTTCAAGAAAAATGGTAGCTATCCTACGTCTGCATAAAAAATAACGAAAGGATGTAAGCTATTTTGGATCTCCCTATATACTGTACTGGAAAGTCATTAATGGAATCACTAATTTGAAAACACATTTCAGTACCTATTACAGAATCAAGAAAATGGTCAGGCGTCACACGACTAAATTATGACGTGTTATTGTTCTATTATCATCGGACGATTGCAGTGGAAACTTTTCTCTTCCGACATCCCGGGATTACACATATCTACACAGAACTCTCTTTCCCTTTTGAGAATCGAGCGCGTTGACTGAATTGAATGGAGAATGTATAATCGGTCAGTCACTCCCGCGCCCCGTTTGAAATCTTATCAAATATGTGTAGGTATCTACCAAAAGAGGATATTTGCTCGACGGCGGTAATATAATCGACCTCGATATACAATATTACATACAGGACACGCGTTGTCGAAGAGAAAAGAAGAGAAAAACGTGGCCGACCGGTTGGTTTTGAATGGTGAATAAAATCTGGACCCGCCGATCGATCCGAACGATCTTTGTTTCTCCGGAAACTAGAAGAATCTGGCTTTCGTTTGGCGTTTCGAGATTAGCAAAATCACTGCTCGTTGTTGAGGAACGAGCGTTCGAAAAATGAGTTTCGGAAGCACTCTCAGAATTTTGTCATCAACTCGGAATTCGAGTGAAAATCGTTTCGCGAGTAATTTTTCGATCTCGAACCGCTGAATTCGAGCCTCATTTTTCTCGAGGCCGGTTCTCTTCTCACGGCCACCCCGTATATATCCCCATCTATTAAACTTCGTGAATTTACAATTGCAAATCGGAATAAAGGGGACAACGAGTTTGAATAAACTCTGAATAAATGTTTGCAACGAGAATCATTGAGGGAGTGTGATTCCGCGGTAGAATTTCGTCAGTTGGGTGAACGGCCTCTAATACCTACTAATAGTTTTATATACAGTATAAGGGAAAATGAATCTGCTGTAACTATTGGCCACAATCCAAAATCTCTTGTGTGCGAGCGACGCTGTTAATAATAATTCCAACAAAGTTCGTTAGCCTCGTATGTACATACATACGCATACACAGACCGCATGTATAGTTGCGTGTGTCGTCGACGTGCAACAGTATACCGCAACAACATTGCACAGACGCGATATGCGAATCCATACGCGAATATATACCTATGTATACAAGCACGCACACATATTGTATTTATAACGCAGGTTATGACGTAGGAATCAAATGATGTCGCATTTTCAACATATCCTGCATTATCGCGGTGATTCATACGTTCAATCTGGGAACCGCGAATGCAACTGACATCATCTTGTACATTTTAACATTTCCGTACCATTTCCGTTGAGAACTGCAGGTGCCTGGATTTCGACCGTCAACGACATCCTACGCCGAAACTTCTTTGATCACGATTTTGTTTGTCTGCTGTTTTCGGTTCTTTGGTTTCCTCACTTTTTCTTTTATTGGTGGAAGATCAACAGGAAGTCATCCTCTCGGATCTGGAAGACATTGAGAAAAATCGTTTCTTTGCTTTGAATTTCTCCTCAAATTTTCGTATTCGTCATTCGTTCGTTCATTCGTTCGTTAGTTCATTCATCCGTTTATTCTTTCCGTTCGCCACGTGCTCCCGATGACAGATACTGCCACGTGGTGGAGCGGCGAGACCACGTGTGGATAGTATTAGTATCAGTAGTATAGCAGCGAGTGAAATGATCCTCGTGCCTCAACTCTACGTTAAGATCGTGTTTAACGGGTCTAGACGTCGTGTCGTTTCAACTCTGCTGTTATTACAGCACGTACATACGTAGGTACATATTTATATGTATTGTACACGGCACATGGACACCTATGTAGCAGTAGCCGAAGCGACGCCTGCACCCAATCGTGACTAATTATAACAGACGTACAGCCACGTAGGTACCTATAGCTTCGATATAAGAAACAATTTACAGATAATTGCGGACAGACTTTGACCGGAAGAAGTCTGCTCTATGTACTATATCGTACTACATATGTACGTGCACACCTAACTCCAGCAGAGCTGCAGATAAGTGTCAGAAAAATGGAAAATGTCAAAAATCGTATTTCACGACATTTCTATGTATTCTATTTTCAAGTATCCATTCGTGAAGGTATACCTAAACATGATATTGAAAAAAGAGTTCGGAAAATAGTGAAAAAACGTAAAAAACTTGCAGGAAACGAAAAGAAGCTAAGATGTTTCCTGTGTCCCTTTCATACGTTCATATTTTCATATATTCCATCTGGTCTAGTGATTTTTTTTACATGTTCATTCGTTTTCCGCCTCTTCTCGCTTCGAGTTCTCAATGGTTATCGGGTTTTTGAAAATTTTGAAATTTCGGGATAAGTATAATTGCCGCATAATCGGAATTTCAACCAGCTTTGCAACTGTGAGACCGATTAGTCGACAGTGAAAATTCCTCCCGGTTAAAAATTAACCCCCAATTGCTGCACCATCCCTCTGGATACGGAAATAATTGAAAAAAGGGGGAAAAAACCGAGGCAAAGAAAGGAGAAGAGGGAAAGAAAGATGTGAGCGTGTAACGCAGGTCACGTGCTCAGCCATTCTATTCTCCCTCATCCGGACCTGCAGCATGAGGCATTTCTCTCGAGCATTTTGAACTTCTTAACGCAAGTAGTACTACCAGTAGGTATCTTCGCCATGCTCATGCCGGTCTAATTTTGTCACCCGGATTTCTGGTCTGACGATCGCGTAGGTAGATATACCAGTGTATACACTACAATATAGTATGTTGCTTCTGTTGTAAAAGCTGACAGTGTATGTAACGCGAGGGAATCAAGAAACGAAAAAGAAGAAAAAGAATCGACGGAGTGAAAAGAACCAAAGAACCGTGTGAACTCTCGAAAAATTGCTGTGTTCACTTTTTTTCGCGAAATATTTATATTTTCGAGTAATTTGCTTTTTGCACTTCCGACGATCGTCGGTGCCGAATTTTCGACTCGAGCACAGGAATTTATTATCTCCGATGAAAGTCACAGTGGTCAATTTTTGTTAGGGGTTTTTTTTTCGTTCTTTTCTTACAGAAATCGGTTAAAAAATTGCTGCTTCAGCTGGTCAGAGCCAATTTCTTCATTAATCGAATGAAAACTGTAAAAATATACGTAGGTTGTTCGAAAATCGGAGAAACAGAACAATTCCTGCAGCACTCGTTATACTTCTCATAGGGACTAATTAATATTCTGATCGCGATATCGGTTCAAAGAGCAAACCAATTTTCTTTTGTTACTCTGACCTCTTGTTCGATCTCACTGCGATACAGTTTCAATTTCATTCCGCGGAGAGGCCGTCCACTTATCTTGAAACGAGAATTTTGTACAGGTACCTGTATCCCTGCGTCGGCAGACTGTGAAGAATCGGTAAGAAACCGGTCAGAGCCTTGAAGAGGTGTGAGAGATCGACGATCCGCAAGGTTCAGCTCACAATGATCGGCATCAAGAGAGTATAAGGCAGGGTACAGGGCAAGGCACGGTACGGCGAAGTGCGTTGTATAGGTATAGTTACATCGAGTTTAAAACGATCCACGTAAAAGGAATCGTATAACGATCATTCCTCACAGTTGAATGGAAAGTAAGTCTCAGCTGAGATAAGTGGTTTTTAACGTTCTGCTTATTTAACCATGGCCTGGTTCGATCTTCAATATTATATTATCGTATGTTATAAGCTGGAGGAGTAGCTTTCGAGCGGCAACTTCACTCACGATCGGTATATGTGTGTACGTACGAGCGCGACGTTGCAGCATAATAAAATCAAACTGCCGCATAACCGCAAACGATCGACACTGGCTGCGGCCTCTGTAAAAATCGAGTTCACACTCACGGCGGAGGATGAGAAACGAGGCCGGAATGAAAAATCGATAGATATGCCCAGATAGTGAGGTATACCTATAGTGAGTCATCGATGATAACCGCGAGTTTGTTTTCAAACCTTTTTTTTTTTTTGCCTCTCGGTTTGATAAGGATCAATCGAATCTGTTCGGCAGCATTCGGTTATCGGCTGACTACTCGCGTTCGTCATTGAACAAAATTTGCAGAGACAATATAATCGCGTTTCCGTTTTTCTTTCCGCAGTGCTGCAACAGCGGGAATCGTCCTCCTCCGGTTGATCATGATCGTGCGAATAGTGGAAATACTGCTTAAATAACACGGATCTCTGTGTGTGTGTGTGTGTGCCTCTGAATTCCGGTTTTTCAGGACTGCAGCAGGCTCGCGAACGTACGTCATACGAGTTGAAAAGCCGCCGAACGGGTAAATCGACGATAATATTTTCTCACGGACTTAATGTTGAATGAAGTAACCGCATTTCCGCGTCATTACTGCATCGACGTAGGTATATTGACTATGTACGTCACGAAATTCATCTCGAGCAGTATTGAGAATATATCGTCTGCACACAGGCGTATGACGTTGAAGTTCGGATTACGGGTAGAAAATTTTCAAGGGAGAAGAAAATCAGAACAGAGAGAGAGAAACGAAAAGAAAATAGAAAATGGAAAATCTTCAAAATTTGTCATAGAACGAACTTGCGGTTTGCCAGGTGGAAAATTTCATCGGATAATTAAACCCGCGGGACGTTCTCGTCTGTCGAAGGAAGTAAATTAGTCTCTGCAGGTTCGGGGGAAAAACACGAGTGTATATAAGTATATAAGCGCAAGAATGAATGTTTTCACTTGAAATGAGCTTAATGGGTTGAGATTTTAATGAGCCCCTGCAGTGTGTATAAATAAAGAGTGGAGCGCGAGCCCGGTCTTCGCGTACCTAGCTACCCTGCGGGTGGGTATACGCTCGTAACTGCGGAGAGTAGAAAAAGGAGACACGGAAAGCGTGGAGGAAAAGTGAGTGAAGAAAAAAGGAAGATGACAGAGGAAGAGAAGAGAGAAGGAAATTACTGGAGCGGGGAGGAAGGAGTCAAAGAAAATTCAAAGCCCCGTGCTTAGGGGTGTTGAAAAAATGGAAAAAAAGAGAACCTGCGGGAGCAACCGCGCTCCTCGGTTTCTCAAAGACAACGAACTGCGGAAGAGCGGCGAAACGGTTTGTCTGGGTTTTGTCTTAAACTAAACAGACAAAACTTCTCGAGCCCAATCCCCTGCAGGCAGCTGTACGTGTTACACCTCATATCTAAAAACGAAGATATTCAGCGAGGCTTGAACTTGCGCGTCCATTAGGTTTTTGTCAATGAACCGAAAATAAACGGGAAAGAGAGAAAGAGAGGATGGCCAACCGGATGGCGCGCAGATAAAAAGTATAACGTATATATTTTTATCATTTTTACAAACTCGCTTCCCCCTGCGCGCTACGCTCCGATGGTGGCGCGACCCACACTTTGAGGTTAAGTCTAGCTAACAATAAGTACGGGAATAAAAATACAACACACGATTTGAGAATCGGAAGTGTTTCCTGGAAATAGTTAGACTCCGGCTAAACTTAGAAGATCGACCTTTCGGCCTCGGCTGTCACACTCGCAGCCACGTTTCGGTTTAGAGAACGAAAAAAATTGGGATTCGGTGCGTGCGAAGATGCAGAGCGCCTCTGGTGGCGAATCTTCGCACAAACGATGCGCGGATCGAGGCCCGTCGACTTCGAACGTCGGGCAATCCGAACTTCGGGATTATCGGATCGAAATGGATAAAGAGGGAGAAGCTTATGCCGAAATGGAATACGTCTGCCGAACGTTTTTCAACAGAGAATCGTAATGACTGATATATATCCACTAGGTACTCGGAACTATAGACGAAGACGTTCGAGATGGTACACATCCGGATCAATGAAGAGTTTATTACGCGTCATTAAATAAACGATTCTAATTGCAAGCTGAGCCACATTTGCAGTGCGTCTTTGAGCCTAGGCAACGTCATGTGTTTAAAATGTGACTGTATACGCATATGAATTATATACATACATATACACCTAGCTATATTTCCTGCAGTGTTTATCCCCCTCATAAGCAAACTGCGCCAGATGTCGTCATGGCTGATCCGATCTGATCCTTCGCAAGAGGTAGAAACCCGAGTCTATACCACAGGGTGAAAAAAACCAGTGGCCAAAATTCGAGGGGATGATTCGAAGGGCGTCAGATTTTTGCTTTGCTCCAGCCGCGTGTACCTCAATTTCGGGGCAAGTGCTCTTCGAGAGAGCAGAATAGGAGGGGAGGGAAAGAACCGACTGCAATCGACGATAGGAAAGCCAAAATACTTTTTGCGATAAATCGACGAGGAGAAAAGTAAAAAATATTGAACGTGCGTAACGTTATATGGGAACGTGGTTGGAAGGCATGATATAGCCAGCTTATCGCTGTTCTCTCGATCACAACACGCCTCTAAAACTCTCGGGAGAATTGCATAACCCATTTATAGAATCGTATGACACGCAGCTCGCACACTACACAGTGTACACTTCGGTACACGATCTTTCAAGCTCCCTCGCCTCGTCCTGATGCAATGCGTCTTTGGCTTTGCCTTCGCCTTCGGCTCGGACCAAAGTTGAGGAGCAGGCAGCAGGCGTGAAACGAATGTATAGCGAGGCGTACGAACACCTACCCACTGCATGAACTAGTTTATGAGATAGAATGAGACATATGTATGTACGTCGCATCTAGCGTGGGATCGTAGATTTTCGGATGAAACAAAATCTCTGCAATACTGAAAATTCGGGAAATTGGCGAACGGAGGAAAGATGGATCGACCGAGAGAAATTGATCGTCTGAAATATTACAGCCGCGGAACGGAAGTACTGAGGTGGAAGGAGGAACGTTATTTCTTGCGCCAGTTTCGGTTACCAGACACGGCTAATCAGGCATCGTGTACCTCCAGCTATAACTATATTTAGCATCGTAGCGTAGTAGTAGCGCAGCAAATAGTTGTATAGACATAGCGCGTATATCTATATATTTGAATAAACCGGAACGGCCTTGAAATTCCTAGGTGTGTATTATAAAAACTGATCGTGAGTAAAACAACACTGACGTCATTAAACTCCGCGGGTATACAGTAAGAAGGAGGAAAAAGAAGACACGAAAACACAGGAAAAAAAGAATGAAAGCGAGTTTACTCGACTTGAGTCGCATAACGTTCTCCTACGGTAAATATAGTATACTACACGTACGTACGATAAAAATGTATTTCCTTACTCCACATGTATCTATATGACATAATTGTATATTGCATACACGAGGCGAAAACGCGCCCGACGTAACTCGCCAAATTTGGAATAGAGAGCGAGAGAAAAGAGACGAAAATTATGTAAACGTACACCGGTATAAAGTGTAAAGTATCCTGTATCCGTATACCTACACTTTCGACCAAGTGAGTGCGACCACTACCAAACTCGTTCTCTCTCTCTCTCTCTCTCTCTTTACCTGACCTCAGGCCATCCCTCGTGTAATATGTGCATGTTTACATGTGTATTACGAAGGTATACTACCTGACGGGTGGCAACCCACGTGAAACAATTTCTCCAACCTCCATTTAACGGAGGAAATACGTATGATTAGAGTGGACGTCTGTAAGAGCCAGACGGCGGCGCGCGAGCACGAACGTCGCACGTAAGTATCCGTGGACCATGAGAGACGCGTGGGCTCCATAACCGGAGAACGAATGATTCGATTTGAAAAAATCTGCATAGATTTGCGGGGATATTTTTGCTGAAAATTTACATCCAAGAGCGGACGCTCTAGCACGTTTATTCCCGGAGTTCGGACTGATGCTCCGATGATAGAATCATGTCGACTATTTGTCGTTAGCTTGATCGCGGGCGTCGTAGCCTCGGTCGTTCAATTCGTTTCGGATATTCTTTTCACGCGATGCGAGAACTGTGTCCACGGTTTATTTCGCGTGCCTACCTACTGGCTCAAAATACGTGACAGTCCATATACCGAATTGAATAACAAAGCGACGGGGAGCAGACAGATGCCGACGCGAGCATGAATCTGATCTTTTTATTCCCCGCTCTTTCGAATTCGGCTGAAGTAGGTCTTCGCCTATCGAGCAACATCGCGGAGAGCTCTCACGAGTTTGTATACTCATTTTTCTGCAACTGAACATTGAAGAAAGAAATACGCGTAGGCATACTACATGCACTGCGATGAGGTGTGTCTAGCTCTAACTCATAAGACGTGACCAGGTGTTTGAAATTCAGTGTCGCAACGCACTGTGTGTGCTGCGGGTTATGCAACGTTTAATTATATCCGTTATTCAGCAGTTTATGTTACCTACTCTTGGAGGTATCTAGGTAATAAACTTCGTGAACTGGGCTGGCTAGAGAAGTCTGAGCTTTACGGGCATTATACCCAGACACGCTGAAAGCGAGGTGCCGAAGTGCCGTGGAAGCGAGAGGGAAAGATCCAAAGAAAGAAGGAAAGAAAGAAAGAAAGGAAAATGTTCACAGTAACAACGACTACGTTACGTGAACCGACAATCGCACAACTTTTTCACACCTGTCAGGTTCACAGAGCGATAACAACCGGCGCGGCGGGCGAACGCGTTATCTCTGCAGGAACAAACAGAACAACTTACACTGTATCGGTACAACAAAAAAGCGACACATAACGCACCCGAGCGAAGTGTTTACGAAGGTGGACGAGGACTGCCGGAGGCTAAATTTTCGGCGATGTGTATTAACGAACGAATTAACAGGTTTCAAATTTCGTTATTAGTATATGTATAAGCTACCGCGGGATCGTCGGAGCGTGTTCACCGACCATTCGTAACTTTTGGGGAAAAACGTGGGAGACAGAAGTCACTAAAATTTGTTCGCCGTTTACCTCGTCGATGAGAATACAATATACGTAACTGTACAATGAAAACTCACGATGATCGAACGTCTCGCTCATGGGAAGGGAAATTTCGAAGACGGCCACGAGCCTCGAATTGGTTCTCACTGTTTTCCTTCTTTTCGAGCTTTTCGACGACATGCTAACGCGAACTTGTTCAGCCACGGCGAGCGGTACATGACTGAATTATAATTCGTGACACCAAGTCGACTCGAGTTACACCGCCGCGCGGCTCCTCCACACCTCGATTTAAAAGCGTGGGCCGCAAGAGCGGCTCAGGACCCGTGACACCGCGCGAATATTGTGCGATATAAAATCGTCGTTCGTTAGACTCTGGCCAATCTGTATGCCCTCAGAAAAATTCACTGCAATGTATCTACATACGTACATACATACGTATTGCGTGGGCAAGCTGTGTTTCGCGTAGACGTGTGGGAGTAGTAGACCGCTACCTTGATCTTCGACCCTAAGTTATTTATGCCACTATTTTCATTAAATATGCCACCGAACAGTCCGCAATATCTCATGCAATGGCAGCACTCGGTCCGATTAGAGAGGAAATTTCTCACCGACGATGATATTCTATCGCAATATAGCAAATTTACACACGACGCTGACGTCCTTAGCCGTATGAGAATTTCTTAATTGAAATTTATCTCATCCTCATTGTCACCGTGGATGGTAATACGATCTACGGATTGTGCTCACGTACTGTGTTCTTCCAGCATCGCATCGGTACCGAAATCAAACGTCGATATTACTGCAATCTGTGTATACGCGCGAAGATACACACATAATTACACGAATTGAAGAAAAATTGCGATACACTCGCGGAATATAAATATAGACGATTGATATAGTTTATCGCATGCGTGTCATTTATTTGCCACTGGATTCGAATTTATCTTCCGACGAGTGGCCCTCCGCATCATATATACTATCTTTTATGTACGTATGAATGTATGAATGTATTGTATGTATGTACGTATCTACTGTTTCGTTTCCACAAACGGACCGCGGAGCAATGATAATTGGCATTGATCCACACTACCGCCGATTCCATTTGACCTTCTGTTGCCAAAAATATTCTTTTATTCAAATCCAGTGCCTCGAACGAGCAGAGATTCCGCTCGACTGTTACGATCATTCAAAAAATTCACACATCCGAGGCCCACCTCCTCCTCCTCCTCCTACTCACTTGGAATTTTGGCTCATCGTCATTATAGTCCAGCGCCGCACGGTGTCATCGTAGCTTTCGACCAGGTATAAAAATGGCACGAGGTAATCCATGGGGCACGCGGTAATGACATTCATAGATAGTATGAAATTCTTGTGAAAGAGGGAAAGCAATTTGGAAAAAAATTGATCCACATGTCAACGAAGTTCCCTTTTTTTCTTTCTCTCTCTCTTTTTGTGCTTGTTCGGGTTAAACTGAAACTCGCACGTTACGATCAATAAAAAACCGAGAATAGAAAAACAAGAAAATCAAAACGCACACCGACCACTCTCCTGTTCTCTCGATTGCGGGCACAGTGGTTGACGACTTCTTTCTGGGAGGCTGCGTCTTGATGCAGACCCCAGGTCTCCGCAGCGTTGGGACGCGGTGAATTTCCACGGAGTGGGGGAAGCATCGAGTACAAGGTTCTCGCATTTCTCGTAGGTAGATAGCTGGCGGATACAGTCATACTGAGACAGCCAGGCAATAGCCATAAGCCATGAGGTGGTACAGTCTCAAAACCCCACAATTCGATCCTCCGTGATCCCCGGGCCCTTAATCCTGCAGGGGCCTTCCCTTCGTTGTTATATCAGACTTGAAAGGCCCTTGAGAAAATCTTTCAGACCGTACCTCACCGCTCCTATTGTATGTACTTGACTATACAATAGACTGGGAGGAACTTGGGTCCTTCTTGGTAGGTACAGACCTCACTCGTTGGATTAGTACGCTACTAACCCAAACCTGGATCCAGGTCCGGGGTCGCAGGTAAAAGAAACAAACCCATAAAAGAAACAAGAAGCCGCTGCAGGTTCTCTCGAAATTTTCGTCCTTCACTCTTGCTTTCTAAGCGGATCCTGAACCAAGGAATTTGTGAGATCATAGAAGTGTTTCTCATTCCCCTTTTTTCTTTCTTCTCTTTTTTCGGTGTGATCGATTTGAGAGTAGTCAAGTGTCGATTGCGTTCTCCATTGCTGCGTCAGACGCGGAGACTAAGTAGATTTGTCCGACAATTTGACCATTTTTGGATCATGAAACGGAGTTGGGAGTCTCGCTCATTTATTCCCTGTATCACAAGTTCCGTCCAGATCCAGGGAAAACGAGCTTGACCATGAGATTCTCGGAGCCAAGCGATAGGGGGCGAAGTGTTTAATTCGAAATTCACGAATCCCGACGTATATTTTCTAATGTTGAAATCATCACTTTCGGCGGAGTAGATTTCTCTTTTTTCACAAATTATGTCACTGTATCCGCCGATTCGACGGCGCAGAACATCTCCCATTACTCCGAGAACCCGATCCCTGAGGGAATCTGTACCTAAGGTACACGTGTAATTTTACACATGACCCGCACGCGAGGGTCAGGGTCCCTAGACTTGGTACCTACACGCGACATACATAGGAAGAATTCCTACACTCGTGCTAATAGACCGGTAGCACGTAGCTTCTGCGGTCGAGTACATACATGTATACCTATATGCGTCGAAACGTTGGGCGTATGAAAATCAGAAATTCGTATACTGCAAATTGGGAATTTGAAATCCGTTTGCTAAATCGCGTATTACAACTATATGGCAAAGTGATCTTTTTCAAAAAATCCGAAACCGAAAGACAAAAAATCATACCTCACTGACGCCTTCATTTTACATATGGATGTAATACGCCGCAGGCGATTGTGTACATAGTTGATCACTATTTTCGTCTATCAATACTCTAATGATTGAACGGACGGTAAATATTGTTTGTTAGAGATTATTTCAACGGTCGAACCATGTAATTTGAATGTATACTATATACGCATACCTAACTCGATTTCTTTTTGTTGATAAATCCGTCACGTACGTTAATGGTAATTTCGTAAGTATGTTTATGTTGTACCGTCGAATAGGAGTACTACGTATGTGCCTATGCCTACGTTCGGTTCAGTTGAGTAAATCAACCGTACGAATTTTTTCAAGACCGCATATTATACGCCTATATCCTACGTGCAGGCTTCGTTGAATTATGCGTTCATATTATAGGTATATTTTCATTGATTACATGATGATCTACTACGGTAAACCAGAACGAAAAAACGAAACGAAAAAAAACGTCTTCTCATAGGATCGAGTGGGATATAACGGAATGCGTCGTGGGTGGACCTGCTTTTCCTTATACAATGTACACGTAGGTATGTATATACTGGACGCAGCCCCCGTTTACTCCTCTTCTTCCTTTTCTTTCGCGGCATGAGCTCGGCGCCAGATCATTTTTTCTCTATGTTTTGTTTTCTTCGCCGGTAGGTCGAGAGACAGATTCCTCGTGAAAAGTTGAGACTAAAGTTCCTTTACGAAAAATTCGTAGGACCGATAGTTTCCGAGTTACAGATGATTCAAATCGACCAATCATCGCAACGGAGCACGACTCGTGAAGTTTGCATGTGAACCCCATCTCGCTCACCGATTGGTCAATTTAAATCATCTGTATCTCGGAAACTATCGGTCGTACGAATTTTTCGTAAAGCAAGTTTAGACTTAGAATTTCACGAGCAATCTGTTTTCCAGCTCCCACCGTCATATCAAATATTATTGATATCGTAGTTAATGTTGTCAGAGATATAATTGGGACACGCCAGATTGGACGTCAGAAAAAATTGTATATCTATGCTACTGTATATACAACGAAATTTAGTACGCCATCGAGTGCAGATATATATGTATTTGTATATATATATATATGTATATTTCGTTTATTACTTTTCAATTTCTTATAATATTCTCTAACTATTTATCAATTTACTATTATCTTATACATACCATCAGCGTCAAACTGGTAGAGAGTTTAACGGCCCCATATGCTTCCAATTGAAATCGAAATCTTGGAGAGTCCTGCGATCTCACGATAATTATGAAACTTACAGAGGGCCGGAGACATTTCTACTCGCTTGATCCTGCGGCAGTCATCAGACCGCATTTCTCCAGTATCTCTATAACATATTATAGAGATACCGGAGCTACTATATAATATATTAAACAACAACAACATTATAATTTCTAATAGATATTCGAATCTTTTTTCTTTTTTTTTTTTGCCGTTACAATCATTGATCATCCACAATGAATTGATGATACAATAGTACGTGATGTTATGATAGCTATAGATATACTATATCGGTATGTAGTGCGATGAAAAAAGATACGAAATCCTTGCTCCATTGCCATGTATCAGCTATTGGAATATTGCGGAGCGAATTGTTGCGGAATTGCCGTAGGAGAACCGAATTTATGGATTCATTCGGAAAGAATGAATCAGCGTATGATTCGATTATGAATATCGATCTCGTCCACAATTGCAATTGATAGGTACATTGAATGGCACCGCATAAGTTATCGAATACGAATTACGCCTCATTAGAATAATATTTATTGTATTGTACTGCAATGTGACAACAATAGTGATAATAATCATTATACAATAATGATTTGACAATTATGTCAAATTGTAAAATCGTCTATGATATACCTACGATGGGTCATGTGAAGCTATACATTCAGGTATACCATAATTTGTACAATGAACGATGATTGATTGTTCGGATGATTGAACGAACTAATGAATACATACATCACGCGATTATAGTACAGGCTGCAGTATATATGTATACCACCTGCATATAGTATCTATGTATTACTCATGCCTATTAAATTGATAATAATTGCAATAGTAGCAATGGTACAATCGCATTACATCGCATGGAGTATAATATTAAATGTATTTGTAAGTTTATAATTAGTACGCACGATTACATTATAAATGACAAATGTATTACGCATTATAATAATAATTCTTGTTGTTATTCGTCGCTAATATCAATATTATTACTATTTCGATAATCCTTATAATTACATTCATCGTTCCCCATACGTCTGAATAATTTGATAAACCGTGATAATACGATTGGATGACAGAAATAGTTACTAGTGAAATTAGGCTACCTATAGAATCACATGAAATCAGAGGAGCGAAAATCATTCGAAAATGATGGAACGGGGAGAGAGAAATTGAACGAAATCATGATTCAGTTCGTCGAAGGTCGAAATAATATTTCGATACATATTATTACAATAGTTTAATAATAAGACATAATTAATATCACAATCTATATATAGTATATGATATAAGAGTTCCATAATACAATATGGAATAGCATTAGTATAATATATAACGTAGGTATTATACTATTCGGATGATAATTTGAGAGTTTATTATTATAGGTTATTTATTTCATTCGGATTTGACAAGTCAGTATATCAATGATTGAACAGCACATACAATCGGAGTAGGTATACATTAATCGAGTCCCTTGCGTTCGGAGCTCGATATCTCTGCGCTGAAAAATCGTACAGCGTAGTGAGAGACATTTTCTGAAAGTGTGGAACTTTCCACGTCCAAATATTGTATTCGTAGTGCACAATAAAATCTCTCGCCATGGATATACCAATAATTGGAACGTTGTTTTGGCGAGTTTTTTTTTTTTTTCGTGGCTTCACTCCGACTCGTTACCGTTCGCGATTGTTCTCCGATTTCCAAACTATTGATTAATTGTTGGAGCTTCGATCACAGAGGATGCGATTCAATGAACCGATATTAGGTATATATGTATACGGAACGCAGATCGAGACGCGAGTTCTCGTCATTCGCAATTATTTCACAATAATTAATAGCAAACGACCAAAAACTTTATTTCTCGGTTTATTTTCTACCATTTCTCGTCTAATTTATCATTTTCATTATCATTATTATTATCGTTGCGGTTGACGATGTTTGCGTATAGTTACGCTACAACGATTCATTAGTTTATATCATTTCAATAATAATAATAATAATAATAATAATCACAATAATAATGATAGTAGCAACGTTTATCGATCGACTACGATCCAGAAAAATATGAAGGAAACTAAGAATTCAGACTCGTAATGATCGATAGAGGATGAAATATATGACAATGATATTGTTTAATATATAATAATAATTACATACAGTATAGAACTTACATCAGCAGTCTTTAGATCATAATAACATTTGATTGAAGCGAGATGTCTGGGTAATATAGATATCAGTTATACAGACATATGTAATACGCTGTATACAATATACGTGTACCCTTATACTTATACCCATCGGTGGGTTTTTTTCTCCCAAACTCTCAGCTGCCGATAAAACTGCATGGATTTTTCGAAATCTACAACGATTCGACAAGAATTACGTACGATCCATCCTTATTATACTATAGCGAGATTTGTCAAAATTATTAGCAGTTCGGTCAATAACTGCTGTCCTTAATTCTGCCCTCTACTGAGGTGAAAATTATTCTTCAGCGAACGATCACGACGAATCTTTGGGGAAATCGCGACTTTTCGTGATAAATTGCGGTTCTTTCCCCCCCCCCCCCCCCCCCCCCCCCCCTTTTTGCACATACACTTCGTTAGACGGAAACAATAGTTTCGTCTATAAAAAAAATCTACAATCTTTTTCGCGGATGTCTGTATATACGATAACCCATAATTTTTTTTACAGCTAACAAAATGGCGGGGATGAAAAATTGTTTCGTACTAAAAATTTCGCGATTTTGCAAATTCGTTTAATTTTTGTGTTCTCTTTCGAATTGAGAACTGCCGTATATATCTTACGTATACAGCTAAAATTTCCACAGAAATTCGTGAAAGAAGAAACTCGACAGCGCGGGGTGGCTACCCCCGGATATAAACTGTCAATTGACAGCTCCCTGTACACGTATATTTATACGCGTATTACGTACAATATATAATAATTACTATATGAATAATGCGATAATTTGTGAAACAGCATCATAGTAATTGCTACAGTGTAGTATGATATACTACCTATGAGTTACAATTATTGTAATTATTACGTTAATTTCAATTTTTATTTTTAACATTATCATTATTATTCATATTTTTATCAATATTATACAGATCCAGGTATAGTATAATTATGCTAGAGTTTCATATTCGCATGCGTTTGCGACAGGTATCGTAATATATCATATACGCGAGCATAATATTATAATTAGATAACTTATTTATTTATTCAATTAGTTACTTTTTTCAATCAATTTTCTCATGATTTTTTCACTGTTCTCAATTGAACGCATCCTATAACAGCTGTACTGTACACGTATACGTAGAAGTTGTACATAATTATAATTATATGCAATTTTTCAATATCATGATTACATTTTATATGATCTCCCTTTCCGTTTTCGTGATTCACTAATTAATTATAATTCTACATTTTTAGTTCTTTCTTTCTTTTCTTCGTCAATTCTTTACTACGTCACATATATACCTATATATACCTAACGCGCGGAAGTTATATACCTATATATATTATGTATATCCGTCAAAGAATTTTTCTTCTTCGTCTATATTTTTCCGTTCGTCGTTACTCCCTATACATTTACATATCTATTCAATTCTTGTCTATTATTGATAATTATTATCCATTTTCAGATATATATTATATACTTTGAATCAGGTATAACAAAGTTTTACCGCGCAGGTATATTGGACTAAGTATAAGTACCTGCACACATTTAATTCTCTATATTATGTATACCCAATACATACATACATACACCTCAAATAATGATAATAATAATAATAATGTACCTACTAGTAAAAAATGTTCTCATCATTTTTTCTAGATCAACAGCTGAAAACTAGCGTTTTCTTTTTTTTGCTCTCGCGTCTCGGTACGATCGATTTTCCATTTTCAATTTCCAATTTAACTGAATTCCAATTTTGTCGTGAATCAAATTGTTTCATTGGAAAATTGAATAATCATATGAAAATTCGCTATCCTGATCTGCGGATAATATCCACATCCCCTAGAATTGACGAATTGAGTGATACAAAAAAGAAAAAGGAAGGAGAGAAAAAACGGAAGGAAAATCAAAAGAAAAAAGTAAATAAGAAGAAACTAATTAATCTCAGTCACAGATACATATGTATATCTATATATCCAGGTATAGGTACATTATTATATAGATTTCTATGTCAATATACCTATAGGTATATATATTTTACACAGTCAGTATAGTATATATATATATATATTCATCTCGAGATTCATATCGTCATTGACACGTATATTCAATAATTTTTTAAGGAAAATTCTTTCCTCTAATAATGCAATTTAATTTTAGGCTACGATAATAATAATAATAATAATGATAATAATAATAATAATGATAGTTTTCAATAATAAGTAATGAGCGTCGTTTTTGTCTTCGTTTTTTGTTTCGATCGTTCGTTCGTTTGTTCAAAAACGAACGAGAAACGGGGAAACTTGTTGATATTATGTATACGTATACGTATTTGTTTGCATGTTTATACGTAATTATATGTAGGAACGTGAACGTAAAAAGAAAGGTGAAAAAAGATGTGAGAAGAATGAAGACGAAAACCGGAATGTACGAAAAAAAAAAAAAAAACTCAGAAGATAAAAATTCACATGATCGGGAATTGAGTATATTATTAATATTATTATCATTACTATTATTAATTGTTACTATTAATAATAATAATAATAATATATAATATAATAATACTATAACTATATGTACATATTAATAATACTATTAATATAATTGTTCAGCTCGACGACGACAAGCACAAATAAATTATTACATGTAAACTATAAACTATATATATTATATATATGTACTATAAATTATTAATACATAATACGATATACACATCGATTTATAACTGGCTCACAGCATATTAAATGTATGTATATAATAATAATGCAACATATATAATGATGAAGTATGACGATCTGTGATATATTGGTATGAAACGCGAACAATTGTAATTGATATACATATACATTATACGCGGCAATCGCGCGACATGCATCCTCATTAAACGTAAAATAAAAAATGAACAATTTTCACAACAATTCGCGTGAATTGATGGCAATATTATTCAACATAAACACTGTTATAAAAAACGGAGAAAGAAAAAACTTTATTACTTCATAACGTCTCGTTCGATGGTGATCGGTGTTTTTTCGTTATTTTCATTTTTCTCCCCGTTTTTTTTTTTTTTGTTTCTAATTTTTCTAAGTTGTTCGATCGTTACAATATAGATACATAGGTATGTGTAGGAATAAGAAACCGTCTAAGAAGTAAAAGAAGAAGGAGAAGAAAGAGATAAAGAAGAAAGAGTGAATTAATTAATCGAAGAATATAATCACGTCGATATTCTATGTAGGTATACATGCTAAAATCTTATAACGTAAGTAGAAAAAGACAATTAAGTATAATTCTTGTTGTGAAAATTCGTTTTTTTTTGTTTTTTTTTTCTTTCTTTCTCTCTCTCTCACTTTTCACAAGTCGGAAGCTGTGAAGCTGTGTGTGGGTCACAACGAGGTAAAAGGGAGGGGGAAAAAAACCATCGGCGTCAAATTTTACATAATATAAATATATATACAATACATTGACAGAAATGTAGAGAAAAAAGGGAAGGGGGAAATTCGTTTCCTTCGTAAACGACATTCGAAAGAAATAGAAGAGAAAGATTGCAAAGAAAGAAAAAGAAAAAAAAAAAAAGAAATTAATAAAAAAAATTAAGGAAATCCGACGATTCCTGACATCATTTCTATAAAATTAACGAACAAATTTGTGTAGGTAGGTACAGTTCCTATCTAGTATAGTTCACAACATGCTGTCGTTGAAATAAAATTTGGATTTTTTTTTTTTTCTCTCTCTCTCTCATGTTAACGTCGAATGAAATTATTCGAAATGAATTGACAGGAGAACAAAAATGATTATAGCATTATATCGTATCCGACCTTCTCCGGGACAGAGTATTCGGCTGAAATGAAAAGAAATGGGAGAAGAAGAAAATGAAATGAAAAAAAAGAAGAGAAAAAGAAAAAAAAAAATGAAAAATTCAAAAATTGTTCACTAACGAGGAATAATGAAAGAGGTAGTTTGTTGAAGAATGCTTCAAGCCCTTATCCCGGAGTAGGCAGACTCTTGTGTCAGTGAATGTTAAAATTATATTGCTTACGATTGGAAGTAATACGTAGCCATCGACTAACCGCCAGAGGTTCTGGATGGCAATTAGACCAAGAAATGTCACCGAAATGCGGGTAAGTAGTCGAGGTTGTTGTTGCCTCGACTCTGATATCGGTTGAAAATTCTTGTTGAAATTCGCTAAGTTTAGTTCTTTTCAAAATCCTTGAACCGGCGTTAGAATTGCTCAGAGGGTTACCGATCCTTTTATTATTACCGTTGGTTGTTTGCGAGCTTTCGAAAATGCTCAGGCAAGGCATTGACGCTTGAGCAGCAGACGCGAACGACTTTGAGACCGGCGAACTCAACGCTGTATTAGTCGAGGGAATTTGGACAATGATTTGCGATTTACCGCCTTCTTTATTGTACCCGGTAATCGGCGAGTATATCGTTATATTTTCGCTATCTAACTCCACGGGCGTTTCCGCCTCGAGAATATTCGATATCAGGGGCTGGGACGTGGGCAAGGACGACGGTAGTGTCGGAGGAGCCGGGGAAACGGTTGCGGCTGGTATCAGAGTAGCGATAGGTGAATTTTCACAATTTTTAACGGGAACCGGGGAGAGGGAGGGAAGCAAAACTGAGATCGGCGTCGTTATCGAACTCGATGCACTCGTCGAATTAATCATAGAAGATTCCAGGCTGATTTCTTCGTTGGCGAAGTCTTCCTCGAGTTTGGTCTGTCGAAAAATAAGAATAAATAAGGGGGCTCAGTTCCAGGCTATAACTATGGCCGAGTAAACGATTTGGCCAATTTTTTGTGCCCCGAATTTTTTGGGCAACGTATATTCGGTATTTTAACTTTCAAAGATAGGTAAAAGATCACCGCTTTTACCTTTGGCAACGGATACATGTCCGGTAGGGATAAAACCGGGGGCGAACTCGGTGTTCCCGAATCATTTGTTGAATTATTCAAATTCGTAACAGTCAATGAATTCAAACTCGAAACAGACGAAGATACGGTAACGGTTCCGGTTACCGTCACTTTCGGTTGTTGCCGCGTCGGAGGCTCCTTCGCCGCTCTGTGATCGGCGAGCAGTTTATCGAAGGTTTTACTCCGCCCAGTAACCGTCCTCCGCAACGAGACTGTGTGGGCCTTGCACGTGAGCGATCTCGTGCAGGGTTTGCCTGTCTCGTCATTCCAAACACCGCAATGTCTGTCCGGGTCATATTCACGATCTTTGAGCAACGATCGTTCTGTTTTAAGCTTTTTCCGACGTGGCTGATTCCCGCTCCCGTTACCGGGGCTCTTCACAGGGCTCGGAGTCACCCCCGACGATGATGCCGACGCCGCCGTAGACGCGGCGTTCGGTATTTGAATGGGAATGTTTTCTAGTGGCGATCGCGGAGAGGCGAGAGGTAATTGTGGTTGCAGATTTGCCTGTTCTGCCGTTCTCTTGTTCGTTGAATTGTGACTTTTACTACTCGCAGATGGGACCTGCGATGTTTGCGAGGACTTTTTTAACTTCGACACTTTACAGTATGCCGTTTTCGCCACTGGCTTCACTATCGGCGTTGATGGTGGCGGCAAATTTACCGCTCCTGACGGATGACGGATTTCTGGAAGCAACAAACGACATTACAAGCTGAAAATATTCACACAATTTTGTGAAATAATCAACAGCCACGATTTCCACGATTTCTGGGCCACGGAGGCGTTTTCAATTCTGGTTTTTTTCTTCTTTTACCAACGCCAAAAGAACCGCTCCGTTACTCTGCAAATCCTTTTCATACATCTATCGAATATCTCTAAGACGGGGAATCTCTCTAACGAGGGGTAGTTTTTCTTCAGCTCAATTTTTTTCACAAAACACGAAGGTAGAAACGTGTTTGTGGCCCAAGAATCGCCCCTGGCGAAACCGCTGCTCGATTTTATGTACATAACAATAAAATATGTTACACTGAGAAAAATGATTAATCGAATCAAATGATTATTGCTTTCAATAGTGCCAAGAGAACATTCAATCAATGTAAATAACATTCCCTTGGCGCAAATAAATAATTCTTCAATTTGAAGCAATGTTTCTTTCGCAACGGCATAATTACTCAAACTGAACGAATATTCTTTAAAAGTGAATGAATGCTCTCTCGGCACCATTCAAAGCAATATTCATTTCATTCAATTGATCTCTTTTCTCTGTGTAAAATACTCAAAATACTAACCCATGTGTTGTATTAGTGCTTGAGGTTTGACTATGGCGTTGCAGATTTCGCAAACAACACCATAAAAGGTATCTCTTTCGGGACAAAACCCGTATAGGTCAATATCTGTAATTAAAAAATGAAAGAAAAAAATGTTGAAGCGTTAGAATCGAGAGATGCCTAGGCGGTACTCGTCCGTCATACCGACCGACGAAAGTTTCATAACATAAACAACAAAATGAACAAGAAATTGTTGAATATACTAAATGAAAATGAGGATTCTTGTTGTTTTCTTTTCCTTCCGAAAGAAACTTGTGATGAAATTTGTGCCTGTGTAGGATCTTCCTCCGGACATCGAAGATAGACAAAATGTCTAGTTTCCTCAGACCATTGAGAGAGATTGTTTGATTCATGTGCACACAGACTATGGTCTGTGGGGTTGTGTAATTCACAAAACCAGACGCAGCGTACTGCGCATTGTACATCTGAACGATATGCTTAGGGATAATGATTAACCGAATGAATGAGTGAATAGAATGATTGAAATGAAAGAGAAAAAAATCAAATTGGTATTTAAGAGGATAAAATATCTTTTTAATAATCAGCAACAATAATAACATAAAACTACAGGAATTACATGTTATAACAAGAAGAAAACAAAATATCGTAGTACGTTTTCTGTGTTTTTAATTTTCAATTTTAGTTTTACCTTCGGCAGCGAGTCGCATAACCGAGCTTCGTGGTTCATCGTCAGTCTCATCGTCACCTGGATTACAAATATGACACATATAGAAGATCAACAAAAGGAAATACTGCATACCGAATAATGAAATGGGGAATATGGTATCGCATAACAGAAAATTCGGTCAATTTATCAAATTTGAATAAAAAAAATTAGGACTTTGTCAAAATTTTTGTTTCATCTGCTCATTCTCCTCGTCTACTTTTCATTCTACAATAATTCTGGTCATGTCATTAGCTATTTGAGCAACTTGAAATTGAACAAGAGCGACAAAAGAATGGGGAGATTGAGGTTATGTTCCGTTGGGATGGTCCCTCAATCTCGTCGGCGTAAGGAAGCATTGATCCATATGAGAAACTTTGAGGCATTTATTGAATGGAGAATCATTTACTCACTCAGCGGTTTGTCTCTTCCTATTTTTTCTATCCAACTTGACCATGGTTGACCGTGAAAAAATGTTGGGCTGTCACTTCCCGACATTGCAATTAGTATAGCGCGTATATTTCTCTCTCGGTCTCTAGTCTGTTGCGCTCTCTCTCCCGCTCGCTCTATCTCTCTCTCTCTCTCTTTTCCTCACTCGCTATAAGTCTGATATTTTAGTTTGTAGTTTCTTCCTACTACTCGTAGTAGCGTGAAGTCACTGGCGAACAAGATCCAATCTTCTTGTTGTTGTTGTTGTGGACTTCAAGTTGTTGTATTCAATGTTGTTCTACAGTTTTCGCTCCGAGTTTGACTATATAGAAGAAGCGTCCCCGCCGGAGCCCTGCTGCTTCATGGCAAGCAGCGCTGTTCGAGTTTCCAAGTTTTTCCAGGCTCTACCTATAGATTTGTCTCTGGGTGGCAATTACGAGAATCGGTCAATCAGTTCAGTTCGAATTACCGTAACCAGGTCTCAGGGATAAGTTTTGTTCTTTCATTCATAGCAATACCAAATTATCAAGTTGGATTTTGATCAGGGCTGTAATAGCCAGGGTTAGGTTAAATTGAGTTGAGACAAGGTGAGTTTAGTAGTTGCTGTATTATTTTAGTTGATATAATCGATACATGCATTATTGTTATCTTTCATAGTAACATCTTAATCCAAATAGTTTCATTATTTGTCTCTCCTGAATATTTTGTAATCGTGAAAATTGTTTGTGTCCCCCTTGTAGCGTTACACGCGGACACCGTCTTTATGTGACTAGTTTGTTTAAGGATTATGTTGTGGGGGTTGAAATAAATCTGTTAGTTGAATGAGTGTTTAATGTTGATAAAAGTTTGCATATATTCTCTAGAACACTTAACACTAAATACAATAAGTTTAATTAAGAGATGGATGTCGATTTATAGAATGAAATGAAATGGTTAACGGATATACGGACTAATGTACTCAGTTGAATTGTATTGATTGGCTTGTTGTTGATTTTGTTTTAAGTTCTGACTCGAATGTTAATAGAGGGTTTGAAGTTGGGTAGTTAAGATTTTTTAGGTGTTTCAGGTTTGATAGATAAGTTTGTACTGATTTGGAAATGTCTAGAGGTCATAGTTGTTGGCTATCATGGGAGTGTCGAGAAATTTTGAATAAGGGTAGGAAATTGTTGTTTGGCTTGGATTGGTTAAGAGTTTAAGGAGGCAGACAGTTGAGTTGAAGGAGTAGGAGGTTATGGGGTGGAGTTAAAATTGTTTAAATATAAGATTTCTTGGAAGAGGTTCGTGGAGGTGTAGTGTAGGGGGTTACGAAGAAGGTTAGTAGAAACAATAGGAGAAAACCTTTTGAAAGTCGCGTGTAGGTAGGTACGCACATTTGGTGACCAAATGTTGGGGGTAGGAGCTATTGCTAGGATTGAACAAAAGGATGGGTACAGGGTCCTTTTTGGCTTTATGACGTCGTCCGGTTCTTTGTTTGGCGTTTTGCCTTGACTGTTTATGATTGAAGTTGGACGAACATGAGGAATGTATACGAGACGTATATTCGATAAATTGTGTGTGTGAAAACTATTAAATAAAAGAAAGATTCAACAGAAAGCGGGGTTTGGCACGCAACACCCCTGGGATAGAGCGGGCTCCGTTTAAGCAAATTTTTATTCAGGCGACATGTTTCTTAATGTTCTATACACCCTACACGCTCTCATTCTTATTCTTTTCTCTATCTTTGAGCACCGCTTTATTTTTACCTATAGCTTTTATTATCGGATCTCTTTTCGGGCAGAGCTATCATAAAGGAATGGTCAGCGAGGAGAGATGCTGTGTTCTTCTCATCGTCTCCGATAGTTCAATTCAATGCTTCGATAATCGACCCGAGAAGAGAGTCGTTGAGTGTAGAAAATTGCGAAAACGATTACAACGCCAGTTTCGCGGCAGGAATGCGAAACTTTCAGAAGCGGGAAATTTTTAATCCAAGAATACCAATAGAAGGTTGAACATTAGTTTTTTACCCCGTTTTACGAGCTCAAACTCCCCACTTTCTTTCTTTCAATGGATGATCTCAATTCATCATCAACTTCATTCGTCAGTTTGTATAAAAAAAGATTCGAAAATCACTTGCTATGTGCGTAGGGTTTCGGTCGGTTCAACAAACCAACCAAACTGTTCGGAGGGCACGCTTTGAGTCTAACTAATTGCGTACTATAGGTATGTGCTAGCTATTCTAGTTAGACGAGCTTCGCTTTTTTCCCGCTTCTGATTTAAAGTGCCAAATATTTCAAATGAATTCACAAGCTTCGAATACGAGTTCTCTAGGTCGTCAACCTCAAACATTGAATTATGACGATATTTGTCTAGAATCCATGCCCCCTGGGTACGACAGTAAATATCAAGAGCGATCATGAGTTACGAGTTATAACACGAATACGCAGTTATGGATTTTCATGGAGATTATTACGTATATTGAATGAGGAACATATTAGAAATTATAATGAGGTAGATATTTTAATCAAGTATACAGTTTTAGTTTTGTATTTTTCTTCCGTGGGATTTTGTTGGCATTTCAGCATTGTATATTCATAATACAAAAATGGAGACGCTCTCGGTACCAGAGTATATAAAAATATACCAACTAGTTACGCATAACGAATTCATTTTGAATTTTGAAATCGATTATTATTTGTAGCAAATGTGTCAAATACACCTCGTCAATTCAGTCTTATGTCTTAAAAATGATAACGAATTAAGAAAACATCTAGATTTCTTACAGATTCTAGATCAGAGAACTCCTATTGCTATATTATAATAATATAATTATACAGACTCGATATAATGATAATAATAATTATAATAATAATTACCATTAGTATTATCACGAAAAAGACTATATTTTAATGACACGTACTTATTTTATACTATACAGCTACAATTACAACGGAACAGAAATTGCACAGTTTTCAAAATTAGTTATTCTCTAATTGTGAATACAAAAAAAGAGAAAGAAGAGAAAACGGTAGCACATTAATTTTCTCCGCAAAGTAACAGTGTATAAAGTATTGTATAAAAACATAAAGTATAAAAACAATGTCTCCAACGAATTCGTTCAAAACCTTGTGGATAATAATGTATATATTATACAATTCATGTGGAAATTATTACTTCCCAGCAAAGAAGGACCTTGTTTCAACATTAGGTCGTACCGCGTTTTGCTGGTTGGCGGGATGAAGATGCGCGTTAATTTGATCCCTGTTTGTGTACCAGAAAGGTCTCGCATCCTCTGGCCAGGTTTTAATCCTGTCGACGAAATCGGCTTGTCCCAAAGCAAGGACCGGAAGTTCACTGGTTGTGGTCGTTGTCGATGACGCCGGACCTTGTGCAGCAGCACCCGCTCCGAGCGCAACATTGGTCGCCTGCACTCCTGCGCCGTTTGGGGATACCGCCGAACTTGCAGATCCCTCTCCGACTCGATTGCCGACCGTTCCATTATTTCCGGTCGGTGATGCTGCGGCTGCAGCGGCAGCTGCCGCCGCTGCTTCCTCTTCTTGAAATCGGGTCGATACCTGCGGGTAACGATGCGCTGTACCTGCGTAAGGAGGTCTCTGACCTTCGGCCATGACCACTAACAAGGCAATCAAAGCTGCGTACTTGAACATCTGGAAATAAATGGAGGAAATTATGTTTCTCTTCGTTTTCTGTTCTGCACGGAAATCGATTGTCCCATCAGTTTTTCTCGTTTCCGAAACAACTCTTCGGAGTTTTCGAGTCCATTATATTTCGAAGGATTTCGGCTCTTGGACAGAGGAAAACAGTGTTTGAATTTCGAATGAAAAAACTGGCTCCAAAATCACTAGCCCACATAATTCATCGCTAGTTCGATAAGAAAGTGCAGATCGACGATCGGTCGGAAGGTGGGGCGATCACTATATAATGTTCGGGGATTTTGTGGGTCACTGATTTCGAAACCGAAATAAAAAAACACGGAATTCAAAACGACGGATCGGATACAGAGAACGAAAACACAGGAGAACGTCTCAATTCCGTCTTTTCGGTTTCTATACGGTTCGGAATCGACTATTCAGAGAACGAAAAACAAGTCCGAGTGGCACAAAAACTATAACTCTCTCACATCGAGCTCGAATTTTTTTGTTCTTGAGACGAAAAACGGAAACTACATAAGCGGTCTTCGGTAACTTACGTTGCTTCTGGTGTATCGGATCGGACGAAAATCCGCGAAACTGACAATTTGGCTGACGAAGTAGCGTTTGTTACGAATATCGTGAAAAATGTCTATTAAATCGGTTCACGATTTGCCGGACGATGGGTTTGTTATGACTGGTGAAAAGAGGTTCTTCCACCGAGTATATAAATCGTTTCGGCTCGACTCCTCCCACCTCGCTCGCCCGAACGATACAAGGATAATAATGCCGATGGTACGTACGCGAGGCGACGCGACGCGATTCCCCATTCATATACATAGGTATATACTACATACAAACATGTGGGGAAACCTCGCCGCAATTTCCAGCTAAATTCTCAACAGACTCGTGACGAACGCACGCGATTAACGAAGCCGATCGACCTGTTTGGCCAGATTTTATATTTCATACGATCGAAATGTATCTAACCGCGGATAACGACTATTATAATATAAGTGGTGTATATATAGTTATATCAGCCGCGAAAGTCGTTAAAAATTTTTATTATCACTTTTTCAGATAATGTTGCGCGTGGAAAAATTATATTCGTAAACTGGAATCGATCACAGATGAGCGAGAAATTTAAAGAACAAAATTGACAAAAATCAATAGCCGACGAAAAACGATTCGCGAATTCTTGGCTTGTGATCAATTTCTCTTCTCAATTTATTGTTATATGTATACGTACCTATATTCTCGAATACATAGTTCCACGAAAAGATTCACAAGCATTCCCTGTCATGTAAATATCGATTTCTATTATATTACCTGCGAGTATACATGTGTAGGTATGTATAGATTCCGAGCGAATCATCTTTACCACTATAAACTGTAGATCGCATCATCACGTGCATACTCTCCAAGAATATACGGAAAGCACCGGTAGAAGAATTTTCTAGATGTGCGCGCACGCATACAGCCATTTCATTAATTCACATCTGCACACCGGCTTTATCCGGTTTAATATGCTACGCGCACGCCTCGGCGATGACGCGAAGGCCATTTTTTTGTTTTGTCTCGTTTTTTTTTTCTTTGGTCGTTGCAATTTTTCAACGATCCTCTCTGCTTTACCGAAATCTATAAAATTCCATCGGTTTAACCTGAAAAACGTTGAAGCGAAAAAGAAATATCAAATCGTGTATATATATATACCTATATGATCCATAAGATATGAGAATTACATCATTTCACTGATCATAATACTGAAACTGACAAAGATTGCATTCGCGAAGTCTCTCGGCTTTTCTTTTTCCTTTTGTTTGTCTTCTCACATATCATACGGGTTTGAAAATGTTTCACTTTTGATATAATCTTCGAAACCGCAGAGTTAGGTACAGGATACATAATCACGAGAAAATAGATGCTTTCTTTTTCTTTTTCAGTCTGATTTCGACGGCCACCCGAAATCGGTTGACAAGTGAAATATTGTGGGCATGTTTCTACAAAACTACGAACCGACAGCGATGGTCCGGAATAGCATGTACATATTGTCCACGTACGTGTCTCTCTTTGTAGATTTTTAGAGAGTCATTCTGCCGAATGAATAACAATAATAATAATTTTAGGTCAACTACAATTTCACGCATTGATAATATCTATACCCATAACTGAGACTAATGAATGAACGTATTACAGTACCATTGCCACTCTTGCTAATTATCCATATTCTATACCCATAGATAGTACAACGTTTATCTGCGATGTTACATTTGTATAGAATAGCATTAGCGCATGTATCACATGTATTGTACGAGCGAATGTGATACGACTATGCATACAACTGCGCTGTATCCTGCGGGGAAAACCCATGAGCAAGGGATATACCTCAGCAGCGTTCTCACCTACCTAACAATAAGTATATCTGTACCTATACCTGCCTTATAGTTTGGCAGTATATGACCTCTGCATCGTGGATACCACTGTGATAGATTTTTATCTATAAAAACCTTAGTTGACATCTGGAAGACAAAAATGGCCAGGCCATGGATACGTGAATACGTGAACCAGGAAAGAAAGCTATCGAAAGAATGTAATGAGGGATTCAAAAGTAATGGGGGCACTATTGAATATCGGGGTTCTACTGTACCGGTGACTAAGGGTACAACGGTTCATCAAGGAAATGCAATAATATTTCCAATTACGTGCCGCGTAACAGGAATAGTTATCAGACCTGTATCAAATTCGAATTGTCATTGTACGAATGGTCAATAATGATGGAACGTTAATTCGATTATCATGCAATATTCCAAGCGGACAAAAAGCTGATTTGATATATTATTTGCGAAGAAAAAAATCCAACGGCTCATTAGTCACTCTGTCTGAGGATTAGCTCAGGTTTTTACACTCGTTGATCGCAGAATATAATGAATTGGACCAATTCATTAATGACTAGCAATATGCTCATTACCATGTGAGTACAGAATCTGATTCGTGAATCTCGATTGGAAAATATAACCGCAAAAGAATTGGAACAGAATACAGTCATCTGGAGGATAATCTCTTTTTATGGTATCGCAATAGAGGATATTTGTTCATTTCTTCCGATCCTGCAGTAGTAGAAGCTTGGAAATAACAATTGCACGAAACAAGGTCAACTTAAGGCTGTTTCCGGTGGTGCGTTGTACAAGCGGTACACCGCGACTTCCTCATATTGTTCACAACAATCATCAACATATGTTTTGTGTCATCGGAGCTTATCTCTGACGAAGTCATTTCTCGTTCGTGAGAATATCATAATATTTACAAAAATACGTACGAAGTGCTACAGTGAGTAGGTATGGTTTGAAAATTTATTAACTCACGATTCGGACTTTCCATACGAAGACATACAACAATTGCGACGTCTTGGCGAAATGAAATCGTAGAAAAATTGAGGAAAAAAAATCATAGACTACAAAAACCAGGCTATCTGATTATTCTCAGTCGATAAGAGCTGAGAACGATTTTCTATCAGTTTTGTTCTTTTTTCTTGTTTTTTTTTCTTCTTCTGCAATCGCTATCAGATTGTGAAAAAAATTATTGTAGCGTGAACGATGATCTAAACCGAAACTTTCGAAGCGGAAAGAATGAGCTCGGAAGACAATTTTTGTCAATATTCTAAAATTACTTTTGACAAAGTCATGCGGTTTGGAAAAAACGCCACATCGTTGCCATAAATATACCAATACGCTGGCTAGTTCCGATCTGCACGACATTCTGAGGAAA
Source organism: Phymatocera aterrima (assembly GCA_963170745.1). Taxonomy (NCBI): domain Eukaryota; kingdom Metazoa; phylum Arthropoda; class Insecta; order Hymenoptera; family Tenthredinidae; genus Phymatocera; species Phymatocera aterrima. Next base: position 985,989 of record OY720666.1, on the reverse strand, counting down.
AAGTTGTTGCAAACCATCCAAAAGCGTGCAGTCTCCGGAGCTAATTTCTTCTCTTCGAAGGCTCACCGAACAATGTTATAGCAGCTCTTAATTTCATCTGATCAAACCGAGATACGAGATTTTTGAACGCCACTGTACAATACGAGCGAAAAAATGCGAGTTCGGAGGATCTAGAATTTAGATTTTGATTGCGAAATATTCAAATGAATTTTCGGAAGAATTTCGACGTACATGTGGGTCAGGCCATAAATGAACACTAATAAATTCAAGGTTAGAGCGATAATTAATCGATGCGGCTGTATTGTAAAAGTGATCAACGATCACATATTCATTGATATAACGAGCTGTGCGGTTTTCACCAGAATATTATATAAATTGCGTGAAACAATGGGAATAAAATGATCAACGCGATATATAAGTTATATTATCCACCGAAGGGACTTGATCAGGTTTTTCCAAGCGTATATATGGTCAATAAAACCGCAGAATGCATTCTAACAATAAATTTCGCGACGTATGTATGTGTATGTTCGTTTAGGTATATGCGATATCAAGATTTTGCCCTGACGCACTTTCTCCTTATTTTGTGAATCATCGTTGCATCGCGGCTGTTCTATACCAATATATACGCCCACCCGGTAGTGATATTGATCAAATTTCTAGAAAAAAAAATGGAAAATGAATCAATCTTCACGACCGATTGTACCGGGACAGACTAATTCAATGCCTCGCGGGGATTCCGTGAGTTTTGAGAATTCTTCATTTTCAAAACCCAAATCACGTTCGTTCGCCGCCACGCATCAGATATTCGGGTAAACAGTTGTTATACAGCGTAGCATTCGGACGAAAAGTATTGCATTGAAAATCTGTTGGAAATTTGCTTAATAACCCGATTCGCCAATGCATATAATTAATTACCTAATCGATAAGAGTTACAATGAATATATGATAATCATTATGACACATTTCATCAAAACGCGGTGCAAGGTTCGCGCGCATACGATTTATAATTAGTCTATCGAAGCTGATTTATTATTTCTTCCGCTCATTATGTCGTGAAGCTGGCATAGTGAACATCGGTACGCGCACGCGAGGATACATGCGGATCTTATCTATGCATGGAGATGTATTGCACGCTCAGCGAACTAGAGGCTGAAAAAATGAGAAATGATTTCCAGCACGTGTAACGTCGCCAACGATACATAGTTGAAGTTTTGCCCCGTCCCCCCACGTCTGTGTCAAGGGTCACGATTCATTTCTCTCTCGTTTAGAACTGGAGCGACCGATTTTTACGTCAGGCGATATAACTTATGCACGCGCATTATTTTTACCGCAAGGCATATATTCCGCGTCAACTCACAGACACGCGAAACTTTGATTCAGCTGCCCATTTTTTGCCGGTTTTTTTTTTTGTTTTTTGTTTCTTTCGAACATGTTGCGTGCCAACAGCTGTTGGGTATTCCCTTTTTTCCGAAATTTCATTCCCGATGTGTAGATTATCGTGATCGAGCCATGAACGTCGAATTGATCGTAACGAAATTTACTTTTCGAAAACATTTTCACGAAAAACTTGTCCGACTTGTTAACATGGCAATGAATTATTTTTCCGAATGAGAAACAGCAGGGCAGCGTCCAAATTCGATTGAACTACTTCTCCCGAACTCGCGGCAAGACGAACAACATTTTTAGTCCCCCTCGATCCTTTTTTCATCTATAAAACATGCAAATCAAAATTTCCAGTCGGCCAGGAAAGTGAAATTTTAGGTGGCGTGGAACGCCCTGTAAGATCCATGCCTCCGATCCAATCCAATTTCATAGTTTTAGTGTCAGACAAGAAAGTGGGCCGATTTCGATTCGATAAATTGTCTTATATGATTTGCGAATGAATCTATTTTCACCATTCTTACGATCGATTATTGGAACGATGCTTCTATAGCTGGATGATAATGACAGAAGTTCCCTAGCTACACCGAAAAACCGAACAAACAAAGAAGAAGAGTCCCTACGCAATTATTACACTATGAAATTGGCTGAGAAAACGAGTAGTTGTCATAAATGTGGATGGCAGTCATTATTAGCTAGAAATATAGAGGTACGAACCTCGATGGGAGTTACCTTCCGATTCCAATACCCGCATCAACTTCATAGATCGCAGTAAACAGCAATTAAGTTTGACCTCAATATTCGGTCGTCCATATTCTACGGTGTGTTTGATATTTCGGTACGTTATACATGGAACTGTTACGAAATTTGGGATCGATTTTTCGATTCTTGGTAGAGACGAAAACTGCGAAATTTTTGTCAGTAGAGATCCCAGGAAGGATTTGAAAAGCTTAAACTAAAGCGAAAGACGAAAAAAAAAAAACGCCAAATAACTTTGTTACAAACTTCGCTACGATTTCAACTCGCGGAGCTATAATATGGCGCAGAAGAGGACGCTGCAGAGTGACGAATTTTTACAGCAATCGTTGAGAAATTAGAGTAGCTAGTTTTTGTAAGCACTGTAACTATCGTCTTATTTGGGACCGCACAACTCCGTTCGCCAAAATCGGAGGAAAATTTTGGGCACAAAAATTCGAAGCTCAGTCTTTTTGCTGAAATAATTCGTTCTCAAAAATTGTGGACGAAACTGCAGAGCTTTTACTCAATGCTAGGATAAGTTTGCAGACTATTTGGAACCGAATATACAACTACGGCAGGTGATGGAGAATTCGAGTGAATGAAAGAACGATTCAGTACCGAATCTATGGGATTTTGACGGTGATAATTTGCAAGTAAAAAGACTTGGAATAGAAGCGGACGAACATACCTGGTCCAAAATTCAATGAATAGGAAGACAAAGCATCGAGTACCCATGTCGGAGATCCCAGACGTAATAAAGTTGTTTGTCTAATTCACCCCACGAGAGTCAATGAGATCAAATCATTATCGCTAGAGCATCCGGTTAGCATTAGGTCAGAGCTGGAGTTGTAGAATGCGATTTGAGTCTGCAGTTTTCCGAAAAAATTGCCTCGTGTGGTACAATGTAACGCTTGCTATATCAGGCAATGTCGAAGGGCAAAGGAAGCTGATATGAGCCTCGGATTAGTATAAAAGCCCTGGTCGTATCAGCTTCTATCACTGCATCTGGGAACTCAACCAGCAGAATGTGGTCTCCTCTGCTTCTGTGTCTCCTCGGTAAGTACGAATATCCATATAATTACTATACTAAATGATCAGGCCCTCTGGACCAAGATGGAAATGATAAGCGAAACTGATACAGTATTAAAAAACAAAAAAATTGCTATACTTTGAAATGCTGGATATTCATCGATCAGACTCTTGAATCCGGATAAATTCGTTGAAACTTGATCTCTGATTTCGAACTCGTGATTTAAAACGATGAAAAATGAATAAACGTCCGATTTGCCGAAATAATTGAAAAATCTATTGAACAGTGGGAACCGCCTTCGCCGGAAATAATTTTGCGTGGAAGCATGGCCAAGAGTATACCTTCGATGTGGAGGGTCGCACCTTGGCTGCTCTTCACCAGGTCACCAATCAGTACACCGGTGTTCTAACCAAAGCAACGCTCAAGTGTCAGCCTCATGGAGAAAACTCGGCAATCTGTTCCATTCAGAATGCCATGGTGGCCGAGATTCACGCCGATTTGCCAGGCGGATGGGACTCTCCTCTTCCGGAGAAGAAGACCAACTACCAGCAGGGTGCAATCGACGGAAAGATGTTCGAGATCAAATACAAAAATGGTGTGATCGACGAGCTCATTGTCGAAAAGTCCCTTCCCACCTGGCAGGTGAACGTCATCAAGGGAATTGTCAGTCAGCTCCAGATTGACACTCAGGGTGAGAACGCCGTGAAATCGTCGTTCAACCAGCAACCCGAAGGTAACCAGGCCTACGCCACATACAAGACCATGGAAGACTCCGTCACCGGTAAATGTGAGGTCCTCTACGACATCAGCCCTCTGCCCGAGTACGTACTCCAAAGCAGACCTGAGCTCGCACCAATTCCAGAACTGAAGGGCAACGGACAAATAATCGACATCGTCAAGTCAAGCAACTTCAGCAACTGCAATCCACGCCAGGGATACCAATACGGTATCACTGGAGCAACTGACTGGGAAGCCGGAAGCAGCAAGATGGGTGATTTCCTCTCCGTACGTTGCAACATATAACTAACTAAATGAAAACCATGTTTGGGCCGTTCGTGGTGGGATATCTACATAAGCTTTGTATTTTTGTTCTCAGAGATCTTCGGTCAGTCGCGTCATCATCTCCGGAAGTCTGGACCAATACACTATCCAGTCGTCAGTAACAACGAACAAAATTGTAGTGAGTCCGTCTCTTCACAATGAACAGAAAGGCATGGTGGTCAGTAGATTGAACGTGACACTCCAGTCGGTCAAGCCTGCCTCTGGAAGTCCAAAATCTCTTTCGAACCCAGCATCCGCCGGTGACTTGGTGTACAACTTCGCAGCACCACATGAGCCGAACACTAACCACCGTTCAAACAACGCTAACGATGACTCTTCTTCTTCTTCTTCGTCTTCATCATCTTCGTCCTCTTCTTCAAGCTCGAGCTCAAGCTCTTCTTCTTCGTCATCTTCTTCGTCCTCCGAAGAGAACGACAAAACGAGGGGTAATAAAAATCGCGGTGGCAAGACGAACCAACATGGACATCGCCAGGCTCGTTCAGCAAACCAGAACGAAGACTCGAGCTCGAGTAGCTCAAGCAGCGAAAGTGACAGCCTTAGCAGCGACGAAGGAATCTGGCTACCAAGACCCAGCTTGTCAATGCCACCTATGGGTATGCAGTTTGCATCCTTCGTCGGCCAGAGCAAGGGTTCGAATCAACAATCCCACAGACAAGAAAGCGCAGTCTCCATAGTGAAGAAACTCGCTTATCAGATCGGTGCTGAACTCCGGAAGCCAAGCAGCATCCCAAAGGAGAATACTCTTGAAAAGTTTACCATTCTTACGACTACACTGGCCGCCATGAGTCAGAAAGAGATCGACGAGGCTGCCAACGATATGTACGTATCATCCTCTCAGCGCGCTGGTGATGATAGCGGAAGCCAGAGTGCCAAGTTCGGTGCATGGAGTGCATTCCGTGACGCAGTTGCTCAAGCCGGTACCGGCCCCGCTTTTTCTGCCATACAGAGCTGGATCTCTAGCAAGAAGGTTAAGGGTTCTGAAGCAGCTGCATTGATAGCTGTATTGCCAAGCACCGCCAAGCACCCAACCCAAGAGTACATGGACGCCTTTTTCGAACTTGTGACAAGCCCCGAAGTAACCAAACAAGCTCAGCTCAACTCCACCGCCATCTTAGCTTTCGCAGATCTCGCACGTCAATCTCGGGTAGACGAAGACGCAGCTCACAATTTCTACGCTGTGCACGTCTACGGTCGTATGTTTCCAAAGAACAACCACGCAGTCACGGATCAATGGATTCCCTACATCGCTAAGCAACTGAAGAACGCTATCCAGCAAGCTGACAGCCAAAAGATTCAGGTGTACATCCGCGCTCTCGGGAACTTTGGTCACCCCAAGATGCTCGACGTTTTGGAGCCCTACCTCGAAGGCAAAAAGGACGCTTCAACCTTCCAACGTCTGACTATGGTTCTCTCCATGGACAAATTGGCCACGATTCACCCGAAACTAGCACGCGCGGTTCTCTACAAACTTTACCAGAACACTGGAGAAGCTTACGAGGTTCGTACCGCTGCGGTGTTCCAGCTGATGAGGACAAACCCACCTGCAAGCATGCTTCAACGTATGGCTGAATTCACCAACGAAGACACCAGTAAACAAGTCAACGCCGCTGTCAAGACTGTCCTCGAATCTGCTGCTGAGGTCGACAACAACGATGAACTGTGAGCATAACCACCTGCTCGCGATATATACTCAATTGCCGAATGGTGGCACAAAACTAACAATTTTTCTCTTCTAGCCGTGAAAATGCACGTGCTGCACGAGACCTGCTCACCACCGATGACATGGGTCTCCACTATTCCCGAAGCTGGTTCCGCGATTTCACCCAAGAGCAGATGAATGCTGGCTACTTAGCTGCCGCCAGTTGGATTGGAAGTGACGACAGCATCGTACCTCAGGCCTTCGAGGCCAGCTTGAGCCGTCACAAGGGTGGATTTAACATGCCCGTCTCCCGTTACGCAGCCGCCGCATCCAGTGTCGATGATCTACTCGATGTTCTTTACGATCAGTTCGAAGATGACAACGATAATAATTCCAAAGGCAATGGTCACCAGGGTGGCAAGAGGAACTCGAGCCCATTCAGCCCTGAAAGCATCTTGAATGCACTCAACATCCAGAACGACGGTGCTGAACAACTCGAAGGAAACATCTTGTACAGCTCCCTCCAATGGGACAGCTTCGTTGCGTTCGACAACAGCACAATTGAGCAGCTTCCCAAATGTAAGTAAAGACACTTTCCAGTATAGTTTGTATATGCGGCCGTCCGGCTCATGAATGAAGGAATTTTAATGGAGTTTAAAATACCGACATTTTCAGACGTCAAGCAAGCCGTAGCTAATCTCAAACACGGCCAGGCGTTCAACTACACCAAATTGTACAGTGAAAATGAATTCGGCGTCGGTTTCCCAACTGCCACGGGTATGCCTTTCCTCTATACCATGAAGACTCCATCTCTTGTACAGTACGGTGGTGAAGTACAGGCGCGCCCTTACCCACAATACGATGGCTCTGACAACGAAATCGCAATCCCTGATGGCGTTAAGATAAACGCTGATATCCACGCTGTATACTCGAAGAAGATGATCGCCAGGATCGGATTCGTCAATCCATCCAGCTTCAAACTGCACGTCGCTGGTCTTGACAAGAACTTCCAAGTTAACTTGCCGTTGAGCGCCGAGGTGAACATTGACATCGAAAACAGCCATGTTCGCGCCAAACTCGAACCCATCGACGAGAACAAGAGCTACAATCTTTTGCACTACAGCAGCTGGCCGTACACCGCACAGCAAGATCTCGCCGATTCAAAGCCAGTATCCCAACAGAAGAATCGTCGGGCTATCAAGTCCGACGATACAGAAAAGAACGAGTGGGCCTTCGGTGAGAAATCTACCGGCTTCGCTTTCCGCCTTGTTTCTGAATCCGAAGGTAATGCTCAGCAAAACGCTCGGGCATGGGCCGCCCAGATGCTACAATCTCAGGACCCGCTTTCATTCACTTCCGGTGATGATGAAGAAATTAGCCAGTACGAATACGATCTCTACTGGGATGCCAAGAAGAGCAGTAACAACGCTGTTGTCCTCACGGCTTCATACTCCAACTACACCAAGGGAATGAACGGTGATTCCGAATCAGGCTATCAACACCCGGCGGGACGTAAGAACTCCCGTAATTCTCACGGCGGTAACAACGACGATGAAAATGATGACAATGAATTTAGTAGCTCATCTGCCAGCGCTGCGCAACCGAACAGCCGCGAACCCAACAGCGAGAGTCGCCAGAAACAGTTCCTGCAGAACGCCGCCGCCGGTATCGAGAGTGCTTACGCTCGGGTTGCTGATTTTGGCGCCGAGTTCCAGGGCAAGAAAAAGGCTCAATTTGCCGCCACGATCGCAATAGCTGACAGCTACGTCGACAAGAAGACGCGCGTCCTGTTCTACTACTCAAGCAATCCAGCACAACAGAAGAACTCTGAGTTGTGTATCTCTGCTCAGATCTCAAATCCCAAAACTCCAGTCATGGACTTCTTCAAGGCACTGAACGCCGACCCAAGCAGCAAATTCCTAGCCGATATCAGATTCGGTGAAAATTGCCAGTCCGGTAGCAGCGTACAAATCAACGGCAAGTTGGACCAATCCGCTGAACGCAGAGAATATCTTAAGCAGAGTCCAATGGCCGGACAATGTGCTCAACAAATGGAACAGGGTAACAAGGTTCTCCCAGCTTGTCACAACGTCACTGCTCGGGCAAACTTCTTGGACGAAGGATCCTTGAATGTGAAATATCAGAATGTACCGAATTACATGAAGAATATCAGCGCTCAAGCCTATGGCCTTGTTCGCCATTTCGTATTCGGAAACGCCTATGAAAACGTGATCAATCCCACAGACCAGAAGGAGGGCCAAATCGATTTCGAATATGAATTTTCTCCAGACTTCAAACGATTCAATGTCACCATGAACGCACCGAATCTAGACGCCAACATCACCGATCTGGAAATCGCAGAATGGGCTCGTCCCCTCGTTGCTTTGGATCCTGCTCAAAGCGCTGCTCGTCGTTTTGGAAGACAAGCACTCGCCGGACAATACAATCGTAAGTTCCCCGCAATTTTATGTTCCAGCGGTCCAGGTGATCCTAGAATATGCGAAACTGATAGCCTTCTACTTCTTTCTTCTAGCAATTTGCGTTATCGACAACAACCAGGCTTCCACCTTCGATAACAAGACCTACCCGATCGAGCTCGGCAACTGTTGGCACGTTGTGATGACCGCCATCCCCGACGACGATGAAAACGACAATGACAGTCGCGGCGGCAGTAACAACAACGATTCTAACGACGATGACGACATTCCTGACGACATGGAAGTGAGCGTGGTATGCCGCGACGTCAAGAACAACGAGCGAGAATGCAGATTGTCTTTGGGAAATACGGAAATCTTTATGTCACCAAACAGCAACAAGCCATCAATCAAGGTCAACAACCGGCAGGTCGAGCTTTCGCAAAAGCATCTCTACCGTCACAACGACAACGGAGAAACTGTATTCGAAGCCCATCTTCAAGCCGGCGGAAGTGTCGCCATTCGTTCCCAATCTTACGGAATCAGTGCATTCTACGACGGTTCTCGCATCAAGCTAGTTCTGAACAACAAATACCGTGACCAGATCCGTGGTCTATGCGGCACCTTCACGGGCGAAGAAACCACCGATTTCACCGCTCCCAAGAACTGCATATTGAAGAACCCCGAAGTCTTCGCTGCCAGCTATGCTTTGACCGAACAAGACCACTGCTCAGGACCGGCTCAGCAGAACGCACGACGAGTTTCTCAGGCAAAATGCTTCCGTGAAACCATACTCCACGGTAATGTTGTCATCGACCAGGATTCTGGAAGCCGTAACCGCAAGAAGAGCAAGTCCAGCAAGAGCAACAGATCGGGCAGCGGCAGTTCCGGCGACAGTTCATGCACCAAATACCGGACCATTGTCACCGAAGAAAACAACCAGATCTGTTTTTCTCTGACACCACAACCAACCTGCGCATCCGGATGCAGGCCCACCAAAGAGCACAAGCAGACTGTCAATATGCACTGCATTCAAAACAGCGGCGCAGCCCAGAGCATGGCTCAGCGTGTCAAGAGCGGAGCTAATCCCGACCTGAGGCAGAAGGCTAACAACAAGAGCGCAAGGATCTCGATCCCATCGGGCTGCGCTCCAAGCGGTAACCAGTAAATTGCATCATCCGTGGCACCGTCTCGTGTTGGGGGGAGTTTGACCACGTGCAATCGTCAGGATGATAATATTTTACGACGACGACCATCGGCTATACGCAAGGCTTATTCTTTTCTTCGTGAAACTTAGCTTTTAGAAAAATTTCATTAGTAATTCAGAAGATTGTGTCAAAATTAGCATATGTATATATGCATATATAAGAGGAAAAATCCGAGATTCGTACAATGTACTAGATGTTCGATAATAAAACAAATTATATGCAATATAATATCAAATTTTTCACTCCATTCCTTCCCCGCACTGACTTTCACGACCTCCGTGATCGGATACCTGCACCCTAATTCCGTTATTCCAGATCGATGTCTGAAACTTGCTGATCTCCTCTCGGAGGGACATGCAATTTTGCATGGAATAAGAGAAATGAAAAAAATTGATAAATTTGTCTTTATTTAAATTAGAATTACATTAAATTACACCTACTATTTATATAATTGTATATAGGTATATAGGTATCGTACGCGTATACCTTATACGCGCATACGTGCAAAATCACAAGAGCTTCGTTCTTGCTGCGCGCGTACGCACTGTAATGCAAATTATATTATGACGCCATCCACACTCCCTGCACATTATTTTTTCCTATCAATATGACACTGCGGTTTTACATTGGTTTGCTTCAATTTTCCTCATCTCCTCGCGATCGGACATTAATCAAAATAATACAGTTCCAGCTACTCAGTGTTCAATTTTTCCCTTCTTCTACTCTTTGATTAGATCACAGTTCTCTCGATACACTCGAGGTCATCGGTATAGAAGGTGTTGCAATTTGTTTTTAGATTATAATCACAGTGTACGTATGTGACAAACAAATTTTTACTTCAAATCTATCTAATTTCAATGTTCTTCTCTCTCACCATCTCTGATATGATGATCAATCTCCTCGAATGGTTATCAATTATCATCATAATTCATCCGGAAGACAGTTAAAATTAGAAATTATCGATCAATAATAACAGTAATAATGATAATAATAATAATAATATTAATAATAATCATAACAGTAATGATCGGGGTTATGAATTTTGTCACGATAAAATATCATGGATTGAAACATATTTCTATTTCTCATGCTTCGTACATAATTTCTTATATCATTAAATGACTAATATTTTCCCGCAGGCGAACCTTTGGCTCGGTATTTTTCTGCTCCTGTTTTCCCTTCTTCTTTAAATTTCTCATCTGAAATATCGAAATTGCAATATGCCCGCAAGACGCAATTATCAGAGATCTTTCAGACTCTTCAATATGGCCTTTACATAGATATATAGGTATACATATACGTCTACAGCTGAACGATATTTGTCATCTAGAATCATTTGGCAGAGCCTAATCGTAGATGTAAAACTAATCTTTGTTTCATTATCATTTTCATCGAAATTAGAAACATGAGGCTGCAGACGTTTATACATTGCAACGAACGTCCTCCGAAATCGCGGGGCTTCGGAAATTGCCATGAAAATAGATTCCTCGTCGAAAACTCTCAGCCGATATTGATGTAGGTATTTTGTTTAATGATTATTTGTTCTTCTTTTTTCCCCTTTGCATTAACGTTATAAACTCGTCCGTAAACAACTTGTGAATCCTAATTATAAAGAGTACGTGTTCCATGACTAATGAATAAGACTGACGATTCTCTAATCGCCAATCAATTCCATGATAATAATAACAATAATAGTAATAATAATAATAATAATAATAATAATAATAATAATAGCAATGCAGAAACACACCAACCATATATTCATACGAAAATCTCTCATTCAAATTTCGTTATTTTCGAGTATACTCGAACAAATTACAAATTGCACACAATTTTTACGCCTAACACAGCTCTCCGTCATATCGATCGTCCAAGATCCAGCAATTTTTCGTTTTTTTCTATAATATTATATTAATGTGATCGAAAAAGAGAAAGAGAGGGGGGGGGGGGGGGGGGAGAGAAAAGAAAAAAATCCGCGGTTATCTAGAATTTGTCAAGTGAAACTTTTGCAAATTTGGCCATTTTTTTTCTAATTCATTTTCGCTATTGGGACGAAAAAAAAGAGGAATAAAAAAGAGGAATAATGTTGTACGTACATATATTACATCGAATCGCAAGCCACTAATGAATGCAGGCCATCCCCCTATCAATCCCGTCCGCCTAATCAGTAATTATAGTATATATAGTATATCTGTTATCAAATATAATATTAGAATACGCCTCGAAGTAAAAAATTGAAAATTGTATCATAAATACTATGCATATTATAGTTACAGAGCTTTTACAGTATTTCGAATGTTGAAAAATTCACGGGATTTGAAAAGAAAAGACAAAAAATGAAATGAGAGAACGGCTCAAAAATATCCGCGCTGATTCGATTAACTCGGAAATACCTCCGATCCTCTGAATCCAATTCATCGTGCGGCGTTGTTGCGAAAAAGAAAGAAAAACAGATACTTACAACGATATCACGCAGTGTACCATTACTAAAACGTGAAACACTACGATTTCTATACGTAATTAATTATGTAGCGAAGCTCCAGCCGAATGTCCCAAGATTCCGTCTAAAAATCTCAATGAACGCGCAGTGAACACTTTTCTTTGTTTTTCATAGTAAATTTGTATTTCTTTCCTTCTGCTTCACGTTCGATTCGAAGATTCGACCGCAATCACTCGCCATCTCACCGATTCGAATTATAATAAACTTAGACCTAAGAAATATATATACAATTATTACGCTCGTTACATCATTGCAGATAGAAATTCGAGGCTTTAAATTACAATTTATTGTATAATTTAACGAAGTAGGTACGTAATTAGTCGTTACTGGACAATAACGTCGCCGTTATTTTCTTTAACAGAGTCCATGTTAGGGACGTAGTCCAATGCCATCAGGCATGCGAAAACCGTCATCACCATTTTGGGCTTGACTTCGGTGATGTCTTCGGGGAGGGCGTAGACTCTAGCTCCGATTTTCCGGGCCATGGATATCGCGTATTTCGCATTGTCCAAGTTCTCCTCTTCCTTTCCGCCCTCCTTAACGAGATCGTAATTGATTATGCCGGGCTTGATCGTGTCGATGAGATCGATGACCACTTTAGCATCGGATATACTGTAGTCCTGGAAGCTCTTTATGCTGCTAGTCTTTCCCGCTTCTTGTAACTTCGTGTTAACCCATTGAACGATCGATTTCTCCACTATGGGATTCCCCTCGCTCCCAGCCAGCGATGCTAGGATCGAAAGTGTGTAGGATCTCATCAATTGCCAGATCAGAGCGAGCGTCAGGGTGGCGTTACCGTCGTTCAGGTCCTGTCCCGCGATTCCAACCAGCGAGAAATTCATCTGTTTGCCAAGAGCCACCGCGTAGTTACAGTTCTCAAGCTTCTCCATGAATTTTCGCAGCTTCGTAAACTTTTTGTGCACCTTATTCCAGCTCACCGTCCCGGGCTTGATGATGTCGTACAATTGGAAGATGACCAAACCGTCGGCAAGGTCGGAATAGAGCCAATTCACGTAGGGCGATACTCCGAGGGAGTTCATCCAGTTTCTGTATGTTTTTTCCTCTCTAGTTTCCTCGAGAGATTCTAATCCGTCGATAACGGTATCTGGATTGTCGAGGCCTGGATGATTGTTGAACAGATTAGCAACGAAGGCCAAATTCAGCTTGTATATTCCATTGACTACGTCACTAGGCGTGACAAAACTACGACAACCGAGTTTGGAGGCTTGCTGCAACATGATCTCCGCCCTCGTGCTGTGATTCGGTTCCATAAGAGCTTCTAGCGTCACCCCAGAATCTGCGGGTGCTATTTGTTTCATCAAATGAGAGTATATCTCCGAGTCGGTGATGTCCGATTGGAAGTTATTACACCGCCTAGCAACTCCGGCTCGTTGGAGATGATGGTTGACCCACCGAAGGAGTATCGCTTCCGGTGATAATTTCAAGAGATCTTCAATCCTTTCTCCGTCCTCGAGGAGCGTCGTCAGTCCAGGACAGTTTTCCAGTGTTATTTGATTGAACAATCCGATTCGAATAATCTGCCAGAGAAGTCCGAGGACTAGATGAGGTGATCCTTTCGTCAAATCGTGAGCATCGATGTTTATTATATTGCAGCCGATTGCTTGCGCTGACGAAAGGGCTAACGTCAGATTTTCGTGCTTCGTGTAGAGCGTCAGGTTCTTCTTGTTTATTGTTCTCTCGTCGATCGTGTCCGGGCAGGAATGGTTGATGATTTTACTGGAAGAGAAATCGAAGAGATTCAGAGGTTAAACGATATCAGCGAGCAGCTGAAACTTAACAAATAATGGAGCAAGGCCTTCAGTGCTCCGGTAAGATCGAACGATTATGAAAGTTATCGTCTAATCCGATTGCCATGTAGGATGCGAGCGTTATCTGATCGGGGTACATTGTACGTGATCGATAGTGGACTTTAATCCCCATATCACGAGTCTTAGATACCTACTCACCATAAGAGAATGCCGTCCTTGACTTTATCGTAGAGCGTTTTTCCTTCCGGATCAATTGGCAGAAGGTGTTTGAGGTCCGGATCGTATCCTAAATTGGTGTTCACCCAGTCGCTGAAAGCCAGCTGTTCTTCAAGTCTCACGGAATGCGTCGTCCCTTCGCTGGAGGCCTCTGAAATACCACCGAGAGTTTCCAAATTCTCTTTCTTCGAGACAACCTGCTTGAACGTCGATCCGAGCTCGTTTGCTTTCAGCTCTTTGCACAGTTTTTCAAACTCCTCAAAGGACAAGCGTCCCTTATGCTCGAGCCTCGCCTTGTCGTCATATTCCTCGATCATCTGACGCACCTTGTAGCCCGGCATTTTGAAGCCACAAACGGCCAGCGCGCTCCTAAGCTCGGCCAAATCGATGTAACCATCTCCGTTGTGATCGATCTGTAAAAAATTCAAGATTCAGTAAAGAGTTTCGGAGAATAATCCGAGGAGGTATATTTCGCTATTCCACAGTCTTGGAAATCGGTCGTCACTATATCTATCATTACGTAACGTACGAGATACCCGTTTCTTCGGTCTTACCCGGACCTACGAAAACTGACGAGATTTGTGATAAGACTAAGACTAAGGAGTGATCCCTTCATTTCCACCGTTTTCCCCGTATAATAATTGTCGAATTATGCGCGGATAGAGCTTGGGGATTGATCGACTGCAGGGTGCCCGCCGATACTTCTTCAATAGTATAGGAAGTTTCTAGTTGAGGAGGCAGTACGAGCGCCGAGCGTTATCACGACGGTAAAACAACTTACAGCGGAAAACAGGTTGAAGAATTCCTCGCAGTATTCTTCCATGACATCCCATGTTTGCATGGATTGGATCTCCATGATTATATAGAGAAGTGTAACGGTTGATTGATGGACCCGGACCGTAAATAACGATGGAAAATATACGTTCGGGTAAGACTGCCGAATTAAAACTCGCGATAGAACCTCAGCTCCGAGTCAATCGCTCGCTACTGCTTATCAGCCTTATCGGAGCTGCCAATAGGTATAGGTAGGTATCTACGAAGTTTAGATAAAGACCTGCAGCCCGCCAATGAGACTGATAGAATCGCGTGGTCATCCCATGAAGACGATGACACTGTGATTAAATTCGGTAATTAAACGAGTGGCCATCGTTCGGTGGGAAGGAGCAGCGAAAATTCATTCGCAATTCGGTGAAAGTTTCGTTCGCGAAACACGAATATCTGGTATACTAGTTTTGATGGAATACTGCAAAGCCGTGGAACTCCGTGATTGATAATAGATTGACCGATGACACGCGAATGAATTATCAAATCGTGACGATACTGATTGTAAGTAGTATTGGTACCTGACAACGGCTTCCGAAAGTTTAGTTTACTCACGAATACAATGGTCATCATAGAAGCAAGGAGGGAGCGGTATTCGTCACCGTGAAAAATCATCGCGCATGAATAATATCGTACACGCGAGCTTGAACGTGAATCATTGTGATCGCTAACGCATCTTGCTCAGGCAATTTTAATTATTCAAATCACGACAGAGGTGGAAACTGATTCATACAATTGTATCGATCGAGTTTACAGCAGAAACTTTTGCTACTGTGTCGTTCGGGACCTCGGGGAATTTTTTGTTTGATATTACGGAATGTGTATCATTTGTTCATTCAGGTTTCGGAAGTTCATAACGCCGCTCTTTCGGCTTTTGGATTTAAAAATCCATGTGCTCGAGGCTGACTCATGTTTCTTTCCCGACCTCTTCGCTCTCCTCTGCGAGACAGAGATACGTGCGTGCTCGATGTGTCGAATGGGGGGTTGCGTATAATCTGAGAGCGTTGTTACAATAACAACAACGCTCGTAGTTGGAGAGTTGGAATCACTATCTTCCTAACGATATGATAATTGTATGTTTTTCGAATTCAATCTCCCATCAGTCTCTTCTGACGACCGAGGTGATGCGAGCGCACGCATGACTCACTCCGGAGCGGAGCAAATCGTAACGAATAATCGTTGCAGGACGCGTAATATATAATACTTATTAATATTACTTGAACACACGAAGAAGAAGAAGAAGAAGAAGAAGAAGAAGAAGAGAAGAAGACGAGCGTTCGAATTCCTCATGCATACAATATCGAGACTATTTATACATAATTGCGCGATATGACGTGATCTCAGACAGCACATCAACAGTTATAAAAGACAATAAAAATTGTTATAGGTACTGTACAACTGATTTACGCAGATGCGAGCACGCGCTCATTTTACATCCATAAAAACAGCAGACGAATTCCTCCGCGCAATTCATTCTCCTTATGCTACATTCCATTGCCGGTGTTCACTTCGGTTCGGTTCAATCCAATTCAATTGCATCCCGATTTCCATGCATGCATGCTTGCATGCAATTATTTTACCACGTACGCGTACGTCTACTCAGTATGTAACATACTTCGTACCGATTGCGAGAGAAATTCCAACTAATGAGAACGCAATCATTGTATGTATATGTTGTTCAACAATAAGTGCCTGCATTAGGGCTACGCAACTTTATCTCGAAGCACTGCGACCCCCGGAATTCGTGAATTCGTATAATTGGACGGAAGTCAAGTTTCAAGAGGGAAATAGAACTGTACGTGCTGAGCCATTGGTACGGATGTGCATGTTCGGTTTCGAAACACATGAGTGGTTTTTCTTATCACAATTTAGGATTGCGCGGGCGGGAATTGTTTGGATGGCATGATGAGGCGAGTATATAGATACCCTGCAGCTGTCATTGTCTTTTTCGTCGTACGAACGAAAGTGAGAGCAGTTATTCCTCGTTAACTTGGCAACTTGACATTCGAAAGTTAGCCGGAGTGGATTACAATTTCGTTACACTGTGAGAAAGTGCAGCCCGTATATCGAGTGCACGCGGGTAGAATAAACGATCGCAAACGACAATTGGACGTTGGTATCGAAAATCGTGAAATTCCTAATTCAGCGCGTGCAGCGCACCATGGTTTTACTCCATACGCCAGCGATTGCGCAATCTAGAACAGATCTTCGATCAAGATGGAAACAAATGCCAGTGGGACGCCGGTCCCACTGTAATTATGTCATCCTAATGACGCAGCTATCCTCCTATAACTAATGCAAAATCAGATAGAGCCTCAGCCTCAGCCTTAGCCCACGCTCGTTATGCTTCAGGACTGCTCAAAACCTGGTCATGGACCACTTGGAATCTGCCATCCCACACAGCAGAATGTTATTTTTTGATTTAACAAATAACTGTGGATCTTGTATGTTTTTTACATCGTGATCGCTCAATGCCAAAGTTCATAATTCTGGGCTAGCGGACGAGCATCGGAATAACTCTCGAAAATATTATTCCTCGTTCTATACAGCTGCGGCGTGTGTATTTTGTCACATCTGTTATCACACGGGGAGCACAGAGTACAGCTCTCTGTGCGAGTTTATAAAAGGAGACTGGTAGTCGATGATCCACTACTCACTACATTAGAATTTGTGATACAGAATTACCGGTATTATGGTATGCTAGGAATTCGTCATTATTAGCATTCTTTTCACACAGCATTGAATATCGCGTTCTTCCGTTAGTATTTTCATTACTGAATTAGACTCCGTGACCTTCTCGTATATCTATGCGCGTACGTATGTACATACGTGTACGTACTATGCCATACTAAACATCGTACACCACGTGGAAGTATAAGGAGCTCCGCTCGACCGTCCTCCTCCAGGCACGTGTATGCGGTGCATCATGCAGTATACAATTCATCGCTAATTAATACTTCCGTATACAAGTGCCCAGATCCTCGCCTACTTACTTGTTGTAACTCTTCATCTCCTAGCTTTCTCACGGGATGTGGTTCAATCAATTTTTCATCCGTTCGCTACGACAATTTCGTTCACAGAGTTGAAGAGCATCGACATTATTGATGCGCCGTTCGGAAAATGAAAAAAAATTCAAAACACTAGCGTACAGTTTTTCTTTCTCATTCGCAATCAGCGTACGACCGCTTGTCTTTCAAGTTGGGAGTGAGTAAAGTGCAGAGGAAATAATGGATGAGCTTAGTTTCGCCGTTAGCGTCAACTTTGTACACCGAACACGAACGGAGCTAAATAGCTGTAATTTGAAAGTAAGGAATGGTCTATAACTGCATGATTGAATGATGCAACCCTGAGGTGACTGCAGCAAACTGCAACAGCATTGCAGTCCCTGGTGAGATGCGTAATACGGTTACAGATCATGCTGCTGCCAAACGTGTAATTGCGGTCTAAAGTGGACATACTATATATCCAGTTTGGTCAGCATCGGCGATGATATTTTCTCCAAAGAAACTGTACACCTGATCGCTCTGCAGGGATCTATTTGTTTTTGTTTCAATCTTATTAACAATCTTATTACACTTTTCCTTGGGTTTGGGTTTTTTGTTTTGTTGCCTACTCGGTCGATACCGCAAAGTTATCCAATACTCGGTGGTCATAGACTGATAAGAAATTCGAGATACGAACGGGAAGCCAATGTCTCAGTTTTGCCCTTCAAACTATAAATTCGAAGGAAAATCCTATCGTTCAGAGTCATAATGATAATTCACTCCGTTAGCACTCGATAAAAAAAATTCTAACCAATATAGAACGAAGGAGCGACTATTAGTCCTCAACAAAATCTAGCTGCCCCAAGATTGTCAGATCCGTTGATCGAAAGATTGTTAATAATTCAAATCACGTTCAGAGAGCTCGTGACCTCAGATTTCACGCAGGGAATGAATAATTTGAGCTCTGGAATTAGCATGGATTCAATTATCTTTGGGCAATTTATTAGGCTGGATCTTAATTTGGGATAACAATGGGGAACCCGATGTATCATGTAATTATAGAGGTATTATCAGGTTCCCAAAGATTATGATTGTAGCTCTTTTAACTCATGAGAAAAATTCACTTAATTTGATACTCTACAGTGTAGTGTAGTATAGTGTATGTAGATACCGTAAGCGTGTACCCCAAAGGTAGGAAAAAGGAGGTCGCATACATCAGAAACAAGAGAATCCCGGTATTCCGGAATCCTAATCTTCTCCAATCCCGGTTATCGATCGTTCAGAATTATTCATGTTCGGTTTTCACCACGAATCAAGTCAATTCGAAACGCGGATATTACCATCTACGTCATCAGATATTCAGAGAAATTCTCAGCAATGATTCAGAGATTCATTATAGTTTGAAATACGTGGCGAACGGCCTGAAGGATGACCGGAGGCTTGTTTGTTATTAAAAATAGAATCGTATCTCTGGAAGTTATCATCTCATTATCAGTTTATCAATTATCATTCAGTTTGTAAGACACTCCCACGTCCGCTGATCCCTACATCCGTCAAAAACAAAATGAGAAGTTGTAAAATGATAGTGGAAGATATTCACAATCAAGGGAAGACCCCGCATGAACTGTGAATTCAACATTTTTTTCCGTCTTCCTTAGATTCAAATCAGCCCTGAATCATATGTTTGCGGCTCTTCAAGACTGACAAAATGACACCCTAAGTTTGAAAATCGAATGGGAAACTCCGAAGTTATGATCTATTACATGCTCAAATACGGAGAATTTCCAACGCGATAATCATTCCTGCATATTTTAGGTTATGGCGTTAATAACACTCATTGTCAGCCGAAGATATTGACGCATATGATTGAAGATTGGGTCGACTGTTCGGGATTTGCCGGTAGATTTGAGATCATTTCTTGCACTTATAAGCACTGTACAATACTAATTAGGTTAATATATTCTATATAATACTAATGAGGTCAATATATTCTATATATAATATATATTTAAAGAAAAACTTGTTCGAAGGGTGAATGACTACACCAAGGTCTGGCATCGCGGCTCA
Organism: Phymatocera aterrima; assembly: GCA_963170745.1. Classification (NCBI taxonomy): domain Eukaryota; kingdom Metazoa; phylum Arthropoda; class Insecta; order Hymenoptera; family Tenthredinidae; genus Phymatocera; species Phymatocera aterrima. Next base: position 966,157 of record OY720666.1, on the reverse strand, counting down.
TGCCACGCTTCTTTACTCTGATGTCAGTTTTACGTAACCGCAAAGTAGTAGGCAGGAGAGGTATTAAGTGTTAACTTACTTTATAACTTAAGGCGTTTGTCGAGCAGTGCGTAACCTGCACCTAAACATCTTGTTGGTATGAACCAACACGTCAGTCAGTGGTTTAGCATCACGTTTCCCTTTTGTTTTCTACTTTAACTGCACGTGATCTGACTGGAAAAAACTTGATAGCTCATGTTCCTCGCCAGACATCGTCGTCCTACGACCGCGATGATAATATCTACCTTGACATAGTTACAATTATTCAGTTTCACACCCAACAAGCGCGCAGAACTATCAATGACCTACGTCTCACTCGACGAGAAAGAATGTCCTGTCACGTCAATGAATCCGAGTCTCGAAGATTTGTATCTGCCTCAATTTGTCGAATTGGGTGAACTTCTATTCCTAGATCCGATTCTCCAGAGTTTCTGGGATCGGTGGAGTCCGCGAAGAATCAAACTGCGAAAGGAATCTACGATTCATTGGCTGAACAATACCGTTAAATGGCTTCGCAGACGGCCGAACAAAGTCTAAAACGATTCGGTTCGATGAACTTCATAGTCTGTGACTTACCGCGAATCATTATTTGTCAACGTGAAAACGATCTTTCTATGCCGATTCTGGATTTTCGTGCTGGAATGGAAAGTGTTAAGCTTCAGACGTCGATTTTTTTTATTTCTGAGACTGTGCTGTCAAACGGTTCTTGGATTCAGTAATGTAATCAGTCCGTGGCAAACCGCAGTGACAAGCCCGGACGTTAGCTGAGATAATAGTAATCGGTTTTACTGAATATAGAGGCAGGATGGACTGGAAGAGCGTTGAAAGTTCATGTAAATCACAGAGAGAGCACATAATATATTATCGCAGTATAAATGTTTGCGACTTCAAGAGGAAAACGAAAAAATCCCCTTCCATTCGGAATCATCTGAAACTGTGTAATTGGACCTATTTTTAGTTAAAAATTATCAGAGGCAGAAATGGAGGTAAAAAACCGATGAATTTCTTGACCACGCGTGGTCGAGGTCTGAAATTGTATCGCATATTATATTCGTAAGACGATATATCCGCTCTGACTCAACAATTTTGAAACTTCTGTCGCGTTCATATTCTCCGCACCGCGTGACGGCGCGCAGCGTGGGTTAAATTCGCAATCTTTATATGAAGGCTCTTCGCAGAGTTTTTAGACAATTCTCTATCCCTCCGGTCAAGTATTTCTCAAGAGCTGATATTATTCCGCGCAAAAGAAGGAAGTAATCCCGTACGGATCCGCGACTGGCTTCGAGGCCGACTGATCTATACGTGCAATTTTCAATGAATCATAGAACTGTCACTCGCGCGAATGACGTAGTGGAATTCCTGATTCACAATACCGAACGAATCCCCATGAATGAATACGCGCAATTAATGACGAACTGTATCGGTAAGAAAGGCTAGTTTTCCATTATCCCGTCATGGATGATGATTGGATTGCAGATAATGGGATGTTCCGTTCGAAAGGAGTCGATATTCTTTTCTAGCTAAACTAAAGTATATTCTCGTCTCGAGAAGTCCGCAGACCGCCTGGTTTTCTAGTTCACACGCGAAAAGATCGGCGGCAGGATGGAATCAACTGACTACAACGCGAGGCTGACGATGTTTACGTGAGAAAACCCGCATGCTAGCTACTGCGCGCTGCATTGTGTTCCAAGTTATTATATTCTCACACAAGTTTCTTTTAGGATATAATAATAAAGCGGTGGAAAAGAGATCGAGGTTAAGAATTTAGGATTCAGATCATCATCATCGTGGTCGTCGTGGTCGTCGTCGTCGTTGCCTGTGCTCTACATTGATTCGAACGAAACAACGAAGTGTACTCCGAGACCAGTATATGTATTTCCTGCAAGTGCAGTATCTGTACTGAAGGATGAACTAACTAGAAGAATCCCCTTCTTATCAAATTTATCGTTTTTCTACTTAGGCATAATCTGACTTCACGCGGATACAATCAATACGTGAGAATTTAGAGCATGAGGTTGCTCTGGCCGCCTCTGTGCAGACTAGCCAATCGGTCAATGAACCGAAAGAAACTGACCAGACTGTTAAAACCAGTCTAAAAAGTCCGCGAGAATCGCATTCTGACGTACACCAATGTCCAACATCCTTTTCGTTCGGTATTCACGATCAAAGAATGTTGGAGACGGAGACGCACAAGCTCGCGGGAATTTCGATGATCGAAAAATGTGCTTTCCGTTCTTTCGTGATGTTTGATCTGCGTAAAAAGACGATATATTTTTACCCAGGTCAGTTATCACGAAGAAAGTACGTGCTTAATCTCAACTGCAGCTATGGAGAGTGAAGACTCTGTGCGCAGAGAGTAATCATTCATCATTACTTCGAGTAACTGCGATTAAATATTTATCGTGGCCTGTACGTGCTACTACAAATGAATATTGTGTTTTCACGAATCGAACTGTGTCAACATCGCTGGGTGGTAAACTAATTATAGCGAGCGGGTCTCACAATCGGTCTCAAGAGCACCAAGTAACTATTAACTCTGTTTATCGACAATCCGATCAAACGATCAGGATCTGTAAACACAGTTCCTGCATTTCCTAAGTTGGGATAGTAAACGGACAGGTTCGCGTACTCGTACGACCGAAGTTGTTTTTTCTTTCTTTATATTTGGAACAGTATCGTGCTCATATGTATATATGGCACAAAGTTATCAGCCGCCGATATTCAACATTTGCTTCCAGTATGCATAAATATTTACCGAATACGCAAATGTTTGTTCGCGTAGTTTTATTGTGTATTACACGCGACGGCGGAGCCGCCTCCGCCTGCATTCTACTGCACAATACATATACTGCATGGATGTGGAATAAAACATTGATCAAATAATGACGAAAATTATGTCGAATCGCGTCATTTATCGCTCATGTCTCGTGTGACGAGACTCGAGGAAAACGAGTTTCCTTCTCTTTCCTTTTTCGTATTTCCGAAGACTGATTTTCCTAGACCGGAGCTCTGCCGAATGCTCTCCCGTGACGCATGGCATATATATAAAGTGTTGAGGAATTAGGCGCAGGCTTTTTGCTTCCTACTTCGCAGGTATAAGGTAAACGAAATGAGAGGGGAACAAAGTCTAACCAAAGTGAAAACCGGTTTTCTGAAAGAAAAAATGGCACGCGTCACCTGCAGGAAAGTGGACTATCACTCCTTCTCGTTCTTCGGTTTGGGTAACGGGACTGAAAGGAAATCCTGCGGATAAAATCGAATAAGTTCACGATCCTTTCCTCGCCACCAGTTTTCTGCATTCAGAAATCAGAATCTTTGGCAACGATAAAATGCAAACTTTCGTCGTTTGTGATCAGCGTGCCTTCTTGTGATCTGAAGACGTAATGCACAAGATTAGCGACTGCACATGACCACCGCGAAGCTTCACAATCCAGGGGAGCGAAGCCGCGGTCCTGCACGTACCCCTGCAGCACGACACGTGGTAAAAAAAACTGTAGTACATATTTCTCTTTTTCTACTTTTCCTTGTTCCAAGATTCTAAAAATACTACTAGAGTCTAAGAAGTGGGCGATAAATGGCTCACAACGCCGAACTCGGCTAGCTACTAGCCATCCGGCGATAAGAATATAGCACCTAGCATAACTCACGAAGATAATGATACATAATCAAACTTTCATGGGTGCATCGATATCTACAGTCGCGTTGGCCAAGGTAGCCGGTGTAAAACATACTGAAAAACGTGGAATGTCCCCTCATGTAGGTACATACATACGCAAGTATCTTGAAGCTCAATAAAGTCTCTTCGTGTGCTTCGCTATTCCCGATGCGATAGCCCGAGCCATGTGATTCTCTAGACAAATTTATTTCATTCGCCTATAGTACAACATAATAACATAATATAATATAATATAATATAGTCGTAATACGCGCGTACGCAATAGTCCGAACTGCGGGTAAAAGTAGGGAGTGGTCCAAGGATACTCGACACTGAAAGTCAGAGCCTAGCCTGAACCACCGCATTGTCAGCGGGAAATGAAAAGTGAAAAATTAAACGAGTAAAAAATTTATCGCTTTCGTATATTTTTCCCCGTTCCTCAATCGATTCAGAGTAATTATTTTCCATTTCTGCTCCGAAGCTCGAACGATGAATTTCGTGAACCTAACTGCATATTGCGGATTGCGGATTGATCGACAATTTTATAAATACTATACCTATCGATGTGAAAAAACATCTTAAGCAGAGAATTTCCTACCAGTCCAAACTCCTACAATTGCACCAGGTGCGTTAGCAGAATGGCTTTATGAATCAATTGGCAACAATCAACTGTTAACAATATTTCGAGAATCGAAATACTGTACGATTCCCTCAATTTCTTACTTTTTCTTCTTCAATTTTTCAATTGCTTCATTCACTCCGATGAGGGGAGGCCGAGCGCAATTCACTTTCCGCTAAAATTCACCACTTCGACATATTGTTTATATAATATTGTTCACATCAGGCTAACGAGGATAAGTTGGAGCGATGCATTTCGTACATATAGAGTGCATACTACCAGAGTCTCTCAAAAGATTTAGTCCTGTCGCAGGAGCGGAGTGAAACAAACGCGCCCTCCTAGCGCGATTGAACGAAGTCTGGCACGAACTCGATAAACTGATAAATGCTAATTCCTACTTCATACCCCCGTCAGCGAAAACGTATATTACACAGCGTGATATTATTCTCCACGATTATATCATCCCCTACGACGAATGATATCATGAAGATTGCGAAGCCCCTCGCTCGCCCATTCATTGATTGTAATAATGCGAATTCTGCACGAGGGGATCAAACCGGCTCGATCCACCCGGCGCCCGCCCCGACATCAGGAACGGGTTTAAAGCCAAAGTCAAAGGAAGCCAACGTGGTGGGGTAGGAAGGTAGAAACATACATATATATATACATACATCGGAAACTTACGATAAGGCATGCGGCATGAGGCATGAGCGATCAATATAACACATACCGACGAAACAATTATTACAGTAGTTTCAGAAAATTCGGCGTGAGCGATGAATCGAATGTGAAGGTCCGCGTGTTGGGAGAACGGATCGGAATCGAAAGGGAGAAGCAATGAGAAGAAAACCTGCAGTCGATATCCTCCTTACTTTGATTCGAAATTCGAAAAGAAAAACGAGCGATGAAAAGGGTGAAAGATGGGAAGGAAACGGAGCGAATTTCGAACGACCGGAACACCCGGAAAATCGTCAGAAAATTACGCACGGCGAAGCTCGAATTTTGACCCCCCCACCCAGGAAAATAAAAAATGGAAAAAAAACAAGGACGAATAAGGCTCACCGCTTGAAATTGTTCGAGGAGCTCCTGCCTGTCGTCTAAAGCGGTCGCCATGTTGTTATAAGCGTGTAGCTCTCGGTCGTAGCACTTGGCACTCTTGGCGCGTGTATCGTAGTTCGATTGTAACGATAAACTCACAGTATATTATTTGAAATGTACGTAGAAAATGAATTGAGGCGGAAAAAAAATTGGCGTAAACCGGCGCCTACTACACTCTACTGTTATACGATTTACGTATTGAGGCAATATATTCCCACCGGCTAGTGTGTAGTATTCAACATTGAAATGAAACAAGGCAGAAAATTCTATGCGCGCACCTCACCACGCGCCGTCTCAAATATGACTGGGATCTTTCTCCATCCTATATATGCAGTTCTGTATTCGAACCGTAGTCCACCAGGCGAATACCAATCCGGGATCCGGCAGGCGGACTCCGCAGGTTTGTATGCGAGAATGTGTATGTGCCTCGCTCCACGTTCCTCTCGACACACTGCGGCGACCGACAAATTCTCTGCATCAGTGTGTGATACTCTGATGAGTATGCGGCTGTGTGTGCTCAGTGTTATGTTCTGTTACGTTCTGTTGTCTTGTGTCTGTCCTATGCGCGTTTAAAATTCTACGCGCCTAACGGCCGGCTATGGAATACTGCTACTACTTGCTCAATAATTCGTGTATAGTACTATAAGTAGTCACACTCCTTTGCTTATTCAACTTTTATTCATGCTCCGTACATACTGATATGTAACGCAGCTCGCGGCTGCTACTACTTCCAGGGTCTGACATTTTCTCGTTCTGACGATGAGTCATGAGCGGAATCAGAAACTGAGTTTTCAAAATTCGGATTTTTTGAATTGAAAATTCCGAGCGGCTAACGATTCTATCAGCCAATGAAGCGAAGAAAACGAGATCGAAACGAAGGTTCGAGAACGGCTGAACTTCGATGAGCAAAATGTCGATAAGCCAGAATTCCGAAAGGACAAAATTTTCGAAAAATGACATCTAATCGATCATTTTTTTTTTAAACACAACAATAAATGTTTTTGTTACGTCTCCCGAGTTTACGCTTTCTTCGCACTTCTATCGCAATGGGTCTCGCAATTCTGAACTTTCGAGTTCTCGGTCTTTTTCCCATCAATGAATTCGGATTCGTTAACTTCTGTAATAAGCGCGATTCATGAATTGCGAACACGGGCCTTCGATATTTTGACCAATCGGCTATTTCGCCGCTCGTAGTCTTGCCCATTCTCAGGAACGATATTCGGTTTTTATTTATTTCTATGTTTCAGTGTTCTGAATTTGTTGTTTCCGCTCGTTAGCTTTCCGTTATCACGGCCTTTCAACATTTTGCACTCTCGGTAATTTGACTTTCGGAATCTCAGCCCGTCTATTCTCTGGTCTTTCAAAATTTTCACCCTCATCCCAAATGTGAAATACGATAATATATGAAAACGATATACAATAATAATATCGATATTGATGATAATTCGAGTGAATGATTCAATCAAATGAAATGAATATACATACACTATACCATACTATGAACCAAATCGTATCATGTTCTACAACGATCATTGTTCAATTTTCCCATTCGTTGTCAGTGAAAAATCCATTCCCATGCGCGATGAATCATTGGCTCGTCGATGTTTATCACCGCTCGCGGCTACTTACGTATCATTAGTAATTATATACTCGCGTTCTTTACTCCGGAGATAAAATCCCCAGCTGCAGCCCAACCGCGAACGTGTATTCGTTATAACTTGAGCGGTATATCCTGCGATCGCGTATCAAACCGTAAGTGGCAATCGGTAATCGGAAGAAATCCGGCAGCTCTATATACTACGAGCAAGCTGTGATTAATTGATAAACAGCCGATGAGAATTCCGTATTGGATGTGAATTATAATCGCATGGCTATATATAACCAGTAACCAGAGATGTATGGCAATGAATAATGCTTACACGATTTTCATTTGATTCATTTCGTTTCACCGATGGAAAAATTTGTCGAAAATCGGTGATGCATTTTTTTTCTCGTCTTTCAAATTTTCCGTGCTATTCTATATAGGTATAATGATCTTTGATAAACGATTTTCAAAACAAGAATATTTCACAAACTGCAGTAGTATAAAGTAGTGGGACAATCGATCATATTTCACACTGGCATTAGAAATTTTCTACAAATTTTTCTTTTAAGCTTGACAAAATTTGCAAATTCTATCTTTTCCGTCTTTTTTTTTTTTTCTTTCTACAATTTTTCAACTATCTCTTTCTCGAAACCCGAGGAAAATAGCTATCGATCTTAGTCAGAGCTTCGAAACATCTCTGACCATATTGGTCGTTCATCATTGTATAAATCGATCGAATACACAAATTTCACGTATCGCTTGACTATAAACAGCAGAATTGGGCAAAATAATCTGTTCATACGTCCTAGCTTGCGTTTGGTATCAAAAATTGCAATAGAAACGAAACAATCTTATCAACCGGATCTACCGTATACTGTACACTATATAGGTATAAATTATGTACCATGCTCAGTAAACGATATAATATAATATGAATTAAAATTCGAAACCTCGATATATCTGGAGTGTGTGAAATTATCTTATATATTCATGATTATAACACGATTATACATTTATAATTATATTATTATTATTATTATCATCATTATCGTCATCATCATCACTATCATTATCGTTATCGTACTATTATTATCATTATTATACACTGTATCAACTATTTGCTGTACTCTAACTATAAATATATAATCGATACATACATGTAAATATATATATTCAATGTTAATATTATAATTTTTTATATAATACGTGTACGATGCATGAATCGGACGAAAAAGAATAGATCATTTGTATATAACTATTACTATTATCATTACTATCATTATTATTATTATTATTATTATTTGCCATTTCCATGCCTCATGTCACTAATATTAAAATAATAATGTTAATAACAATAATAGTAATAATGATAATAATATATGCAACTATTATATTAAATAGGTATATTAAGTATACTATATTTTATAGTACGCGATGATCGATATATATTTTGAAATCAGTGAAATTTCTATGCATTGTAATAAATACACTAATTCAATATCACGGCGTATGCGTGTACGCAGATATATATAATAATTATACTATCCAGTATATATAGTTACACATAGTCTATTGATTCATTTATTCTATATACCGCGATAATATTGTATTACTATTGTTATCATCTAATAACTTATAATATATATAGTAATAAAGTTTACGATAACATTATTGTTGATAATAATAATAATAATGATAATGATAATGATAACGATAACATTCGTTATGAATTATCGAAAGACTCGGTCTGTCGAGTCTCTCGCCCTCTCGCCGAGTCCATACATATTGAAAAGAATAATCGTTTTACCCTGCACGGATTTGTCCGTGCGTCTAAAACTTTTCGTTTTTGTTAAAGCTCTCTCGCGTATTCTTTCACTTTCTTTCCATCCTTCTGCTCTCTTATAGTTTGTCTGATAACACTGATATACACATATAGGTATAATATTGTTATATTACAAAAAATTTGTCAACGTGCGAAATATATAGTGATATACATTGAAGTATCTGGATATATATATAGATATATATATATATATATATATTATATAAGTTATATGACTATACGTTAATTTTGTTATTTTGTTCTTAGGTTTTCCATTGTTTCTTTCTAACAAATTTATTATTATCATCATTATTAGTATTACTATTTTGTTCTTTTATTTACTAGAGTAAACTGATATATTCAGTTTTACTGATTTACTCGTTCGTTCGTTCATTCATTCATTCATTCATTCATTGGATATTTTATATAGCTCTACATACCTATATATATAATGTAGGTTATAGTATGTAGTTACAGTATAGTATATATGTAGTATAGAAATTTATATGTATAGCGGGTCATTCGAGTCCTCCTGCGGTAGTCTATGTATACACTATACGTATATGCGTAAGTATATAATTGATGAAAATATATATTATACGAACAAAAATTCGAAAAATGAGAAGCGAAACTCGAAGAAGAAAAAGAATTAAGAATAAGAGCGTCGAAGAAATGATGATCAAAAGATCATTGTCACGATTACTCGAGTAATATATGAACGAGATCAATAATTCAATCGCTAATTGCAGTAAACTATGATATATATATATTATAACGTAGTAGAAGTAATAATATTATTATACATAAATTTTTCTGTATCATATATTATATCGTATGTAGGTATACTGTGTATGTATGTATCTAGGTGTACGCGCGTTTATAATCTACGCCGCACAGATCTGAAAATTATTTTGTAAAAATAAATCTAGACTATAATAATAACAATAATAATACTAGTAATAATAATATTGATTATTGTTATTATCATTATTATTATTCGCCTTGTTGTTGCACATCATATTATGTATATTTACAGAATTATTCGTATAAGGTATATGTATAATAACTATAATTATTATATAGGGTTCCCATCCTAATTCAAAACTCTAATACTTCACCCTTGTATAGGTATAATTCTTGACCCCAATCTTTTGAATATCTTATATATTTATGTCACATTACATTATACTATAATGATACCGCATATAGGTGTATATTTCACTCATTGATCATCGATCGTTTATCATTAATTATAGTTATTTATTGATTTATTCCCGAAAAAGTATTCATATAAACATCGTTGATTTTGCATCATTCAATTGGAAATTCGGTGAGTCAAGTTAAAATTGAATTTGAGCCATTTCTGGTCCACAATTTGGTCGACATAAATAAAAAAAAACACAACAATCCAATCGATGAATCCCGAAATTCGAAAATTGCTCGAATTTAATTCATTTCCTTGATTTTTATTCAAACAATTCAAAATCTCGTCCGTGCGTCACAATCTGCTTCATGAAATGAGACATCCGTTTTCGAAATACGATAGTATATTCATTACGGGTATAGAATCGATGATCGTCAATTCGAAAAAGCTTCGATCTGCACCGCGGTTTAGCGTGCGCGAACGATGAATTGAAAGATTGACAAATTTAAAGAAGGATCAATTTACATAATCTATATCTGACAGAGAAAAGGTGGGACATATATTTTGATATTGTTTTTCTCCTTCGTTTTATTCTTCTCAATAATAATAATAAAGATCAAATGAGAGACGACGATTGTGTTCACGCGCAGAGCGCGTTTGATAATTGGATCGGGATAGTTTGAATTGTAAGCTATTAACTATAAACTATGAACTATAAAGTACACTTAATCGTTGATGCAGATGCATAGAGATGTAAGTGTGTTTAATTAGTAGGTCCTCACGAAAGAGAAATCTTCTTGTATCTCTGGATCGGTATCCCCGCCGTTGCATCCCTGCGATTGAGAAAGTGATAGAAGTGCATCCAGCCCTAATGATTCGTCGCTGGGATCTGGCCCGGCGAACTACATTGCCGCCGAAAGGCACAAAAAAAAGAATGAGGAATTGTTTTGTTTGGTTTCTTTTTTTCTTTCTTTCTTTCTTTCTCTACTTTCCTTTATCTTCGTATTAAGAATTGTATCCTTCGTACAGGTATACTTCAAATATCATACCTATGTATGAATAGGCAGACATCAGTACAATATTATGAAATATTAATTTTCATTCATCGTTTTAAAATTCTCTCAGAATACGATCAATTCAGAAGAGGAAACGAAGAAAATAAAAATAAAAGACACATAACCACGCATGTTATAAAGAAATCATCTTCGGCTCTGTCTTTCACTCTTATGCATTCAAAGTTGTCGAGTCAATGTAATTTTTCAACTTTTTTCCCTTGTATGTATATTGTACGTGTGAGTGTGTAGTTTGTGTTCTGTTTTCGTCGTACACAAATGTTCCAACGTAATAATAATGACAATAATAATAATAATAATAATAACAATAATAAGCAGGTCTTCGAAATATGAAATAATGGGATTGACGCACGGTATGGTATGGTAAGAGTAAATATCAAGTAATGGAGACGATATGTATGTATAATATACCAGGAAATATAATTATTTTTCTTTCTTTTTCCTCGAAATAAGTAATTTTACACAACATGTATATAAATAATCGGTCGAGAAAAGTTCAAAGATGAGAATATTACAAAAAATTATCTAAATATAAGTATGCAAGTAGAATAGAAATTAAATTGTTTGTAAGTATAAATTTTTCATTTTTTGTTCTCTTCATATTGTAAGGTACAAATTCAATCTTTGTTATACTATTATAGTAATGATATAATTATTATTGATTAAAAATTCATCAACAATCACTGCATAATCGTCATCATATCGTCATTGTCGTCGTCATTGGCTAATTATCATCCATCGACAGGATGAAAGAAAAAGGAAAAAAAAAAAAAAAAAAAAAAAACCCAAGAAAGACAAAAGCTAGGTGCATAATTAGATTATTATTATTCTGTTTCCACCTTTTCCTCGTACTGATGTCAATATGATATTCTTATAAGCAAACGCACTACTGCAAACTCACATACGATCAGTTATATTATATACCTGCGGGTATCTGTATAATATAACGAATTCAAATTATACAATAATAATAATAATAATAATGACAATGATAATAATGGCAATAATAATAATGGTGATAATAGTAGAAGAAGAAAAAACACAAAAGGGAAATAATAATTGGTGTGAAATAATTGTTTTTTTCTTTATGTATAATGATACTAATAAAAATAATAATGATATTAATGATAATTATAATAATTGTATGTATGTTCCGATTCAAATGTATTTCATTCTCATTTATTGTTATTCTTTTCTTTGTTTTTTGTTATCGATTTTTCACTTAGACGCCGTTGTTTGTTGCTTTTACTAATATTACTTTCATTAATAACGAGAAGTAAAAATAAAAATTAATAATAATAATAATATAAGTTTTTAAAAATACTTTCATTAATAGGTAATTGTTTCTGTTGTTTACTTGATTCTTGTTTTGTTTTTTTTCAATTTTCTTTGTTTAATTATTATCATACCGTGATATTCTGTTCCCCGTCTTTGCAATTACTGCATATATAATCATCTTCTTCTGCAATCTCTGCTCGATCCAAACCCACGCAATGCATGTGAAACCATCCATCGCATCCTCCGTCACATTGTACCCAATCGACTTCTCTTCCTGGAAAGAGAACGGAGGGAGAAAGAATTGAGAAAAATGAAATGATAATAGAGGAAGACTTATTTTTGGTGAATTAAAGCAAGATGAAGAAGAAAAGCTTCTTTACTTTTTGTCGATTGATTAACAGATTAGAATCCTCTTTGGAATCCAATCATCTTTTTTCAAAATAAAAATTACAATCTTACCACTCGGGCGGAGACAATTAAGAGCTGCGCAATCATCCTCCTCATCAGAAGTATCTTGTTTAGTTTTTTTTCTATTACCGCCTCGTTTTTTAGGACCCTCTTCACCCTCCTTACGTTTCATCTGTAAAATTAATTAATCTACTGAGATTGCGCTAGTCGACGTTCTCAAAGCTGGATAAATGATATTAGAAATCTCAATGATATGAGAAGAAAGAAGGTCCCAGATCAAATGAAATCCGTAGAGAAATTGAAAAATTGAAATTCTTCATTTGATTTGAAACTCCTAAATCGTTCCGTTCGATGATCTTCACCTACCTTTCTAGGCCCTCGCTTAATCGGTCCTCCAACGGCCACGAGGACTTTTTTATCTTTATTAATTCCTGCCGCAGCACCAGCGGCAGCAGCGGTGGCTGCGGCGGCGCCGCCTTTGCGTTTGACAATATTTTTTTCATCCACTTTTTGCCTACCAAGTTTTTTGAGCAGCTCAAATTCTTCGGACTTGCGTTTTCTACCCCGTTTTTTAACGTCTTTCATATCATGCTTAAAAGTCGCTTGTACTTCTTCAAATGTTGCGTACTTTTGTACACTGCTAGGTATATTCGTGTGACTGAGTATTTTCCATATATGTTGCGTCTCGTCTAATGCTACCTCGAGCAGGTCTCCTTCCATCATTAATTCTTCTAATCTTTCTCTTGCTGTTTCTGACAAAACTACTGCAGCATCTGGATCCTGCGACTGGAGTTTGTTCGGTTGAAATTTTGATACTAAAATAGAAAACGGAGTTTAGTAAAGGGAATCAAAGTGAGTGGCGCATCACACCAAAGATCGTTAATGTTTTCGACGGTAAAAATTTAATTTCGTTCTAGGTGTTCGGTCTTGTTGTTTTGCGAAATTCGCATCATTTTGAACGCCACTATCGAAACAAAGTATCACAAAAATGTAACTGAAATCAAAATTTCATCATCGAAAGCCGTAGCAATTTATGGCGGAATGCGCCGACCGTAGGAGAGCGTCTACGAATTTTTTCAGTGGAAAGACACTACGGGGGAGATATAAGATAAAAAACAAACTAAACCCAAAAACAAAACAAATATCAAAGAAAATCGAAATTTTCATTTCAAATAACAAACCAACGATCTCCGCAGTGCGATAATCAGTTTCTTTTCATCGTCATCGTCATTCGATGCAAAAAAAGCAACGGAAAATTGAAAAATTCAGATGAAAGAGAAATGTGATTTTGTTAATATAATTGAACTAGATTAAGGAACAACAATTTACCGTACGAATAATCGTGTTCGTTACTATTAAACGTACTACAAGTGGGCTCGTCGTCCTCGATGGTAACAACGTCTTCGTCGTCATCCTGTAAATAAAAACAATAAGAAAAATTCAAATCAAGGAGCCAAAAATAGAAATTCATCATTTCCTCTAAATTACACAAAAAAAACTTTAAATTTGTCTCAAATATCTTACTGCGGTGCTCGGTGCGCTGTCATCGGAATGTACGCCGCTGAGAGGGGCGATGGCTTGAACTCTCTGATGTAGTTCTGGATTATTAGCAGCCTTTTTCAACTCACTGCTTATTATTTTCTCCGTTTTTTCCCTCGCTGCTGCTTCGACAAGCTTTTGCGATAAAACTGAGAGCTTCGCTAATGCCGTGGATAACTCGTCGGTGGCTAAAGCCTGCCGCGCCCGATCCTGAAGCAAAATAAATTAGAATAAATGGAAATGAATCAAAAATCGCAGCGTCTTCTGATGCTATGCTTTCTCAGCTACGCACCTGCCAGTTCATAGCTCTCTCGGTGAGACACTGTAGAGCTTCACCTTCTGGTAACCGGATAGGAATCTTCTGTAAACTTACTAAAAGTGCTAAAATAGTTTCAAGCCTTGGTCTGCGGGACCTCAGACAACATGGACAAAGGAATTTAGTGTCTCGAGACATCGGGAGTTTTCCTTTATAAGTGGTTTTTGGTAAAGGCACGCAGTTTGCTGTAAAAGAAGCATAAAAACGGAAAGAAATATAGTTGAGGATGGAGAAAGACTTGGGATATGAGTTTGAAGTAAAAAAATCTTACAGTGAAACCAATCCTTGCACAATTCACATTGTAACATAAGTCCGAACCGAGGTCTTCGACAAACGCAATATCTCGAATCATCGATTTCAGTCTTAGTCAAATTCCTCTCTCTCAGATTTCTCATAGCTTCCATTTCCCTTTGTTCAGCGAGTTTGAAAGCGGCGACGACATTTGCCGAGTCGTTAGTATCGTCCAATTTAGTATCACAAACAAAAACAGCGCCAACGGTTTCCTCGCCTTTATTTCTCTTGGTTTTCATGGCTTGAACTCCGACCCCGATCCTCGGTGAGAGAGCTTCCATTAAAGTGTAGTGAGAATTCTTCCTCAAGAACGTTTTCGCTGTTCTTTCCTTCCAGACTTTAGCTTGTGACAAAGTTGACTCTAGAATAGGCAGCGCGTCTAAATGCAAAGGGATATTTCTTCCCCTGCGTACTAAATCGTCGAGAGTATCGTAGTATGGGAAATTTTCTTTTGCTTGTATATCCTCGACATTTTTACTCCAATTTTTAGCCTTGGTTAATATATCTTGGAGATCATCTAGACTCGGTAAATATGCGTCGATATTGTCGGCCTCCTTCAAAAATTCTTCTATCGTTACGATGGTCTGACGATTTTTATTTTGGAGATAATTCTTCACCTTCTCTTCCCACTTTTCTATGTTTATCATTATATTTTGTAGCTTTGATAAGGTGTTTTCTATACTGATATGCGGCGGGATGGTCATTCCCTTTTCTACTAACTTTGTGAGATCGTCGTGACTCGCAGACTTTGGTTCTTCTTGTATAGATTTCACCTCTTCCAGCCACTGCGTTTGCAAGAGTCTCTGCGAATCGAGAGGGAATTATTAAAAAGAGCTGAAAAATCTGTATTCTAGACCCAAAACGACAAATCACACGTACCTGTTTGAGTCTAACAAGCTGTGGAAGCTCAATGCAAATAGAATCACCGAAATCGATGCATTTCTCGAGTTTTTCAACGTCGGTGACTTCCTCTTTAGCTTCTAGTTCCTCCGCATCTTTTTGAAATTGTACGACTTGATCTAGTATGTACTTAACTCCGTCTGATTCCTTCAATTCGCAACAAAGATTAGTTATCTCTTTATAAAACAGAGTCAATTCCTCGACTGTGAGTTTGTACTTTGTATCGACAGACTGCCTGGTCCTAAATGTGTAAACAAAAAGGATAAAAAAAAATATAAAAATTTGATAAGTTCCACCTACAGAGTGCTACAACAATATCAAACAATGCGAACCTGGTCCTCTGCTTGTTATTTAAAAGCTGTTGAGCGACGCTGGCACATTTTTCAGCATCTTGGACGGCAGTCGTGAGCGCAGTGAGAAGTTCGCTCTCCGGGAATTTTTTTCCCTCAGCTTCGCTGAGCAGTTCTTTAAGCTCCGTAAGCTCTATTTTATCCCCTTTTGGGTCCATGGCTTCCTTAACCTTGGTAACCCACGAGTCAAAGGACTCGGCCTTAAGTTTAAGCTTTTGTAACATTATCGGTAACTCATCGAGCGTGTAACGATATCTTAGAGTATGTTTGTCAGGCAGGCAATCGCACAGGTCTGTAAAATGCCTCAGGCAAACTAGCTGCGAACTGTGGCAAGCGCACGTCACAGCACTCAAAAAACAAGTCGTTTTACATGCCTCGCACTGCCTTTCGTCGTCAGGTAGTAACTCGAACGCTTCTCTTTCAGCTTCAGTTACACCCTGAAAAAGTTTTGCGTCCATTTCGTATTTTTTGGTAACAAACTACCATTTAAATTCTAATTTTAGCATCTAGGGTGCAGATTTTTGCCTCTGGGTAATCTAAATTGAACCTTTGCACCGATTTCGACTGTTCATAGTTTTTCCGATCCGTTGGAAACGGATTCTATTTATGAGAAGAATATTCTGATTCTACTGTTTGGTAGAATTCAAATTTTTGAACAAAGAAAGTAATGTTTTTTTTGTCCATATTTGTGGATAGAGTTACTTAAAGTGAGGAAACTTAATTTCAAGATCATAAAAATTGTATTTCGGAGTTATTGGAAGTGTGCGCAGAGAATCTAAAATGTCGGAACAGCCCGACAAGTCAGTTCGAGAGGCAAAGATCGAGGTAGAGGTAATTGAAATAGGATATTGGAATGGTAGTTAAAGATAAGTAATTGAAAATCGATGTTGAAAATGACAAAAGATCATCGTAGATTAGCGACAAAGAATCTGAGACTCAGTATAGTCTTATCTTTTAATATGCTGTTTGACAACAAACTAGATTCTAGCGAAGAGAAAAAAAAAAGTAAGTAAAAACGGAGCTTGAGGGACATTAGAGCGCCGTGAGGGGAGGGAAGTAAGAAAAGGGAAAGTAGAATATCTTTGTTTACAAATTTTGATTCGCCTTTAGGATTTTTATGATCTCAGGGGAGTACAAAATATCTTTGAAAAGCTGCGATATTAGAAAGACATAACCTGGGACTCACCGAATCATGTTACGTAACGAGAATGAGAGTGATATATTGTCGATGTGGATAAATAAAAAAATAAAAAATGAAAATATGGGATAGATGTTGTGGCGGAGATTGTAGAATAATATTAAAAATTTAACAATAGAATAGAATGAGCAACTTAAGATAGTAAGTAAAGCGACGCACGTAAGCAAAGACATTAATTAAATGTATAATGCGAACTACTTGTGATATATATATATATGTATATATTTGTTATACGATGTTTCATAAACTGGCAATACATTGTCCCTCTCTTTTACTATCTCTCGTATGTGTTGGGTCATCGCATAGAGGGAAGCCGCTACTACTCTTACCAAATAACTAAGCTCCTATCAGCCAAGTCAGCTTGCTAGCTAGCTGGCTAACTTGCTGGCCTGCTTACTTTCATTGCCATATCCTATTCTTGCTAACTCTTTCTCTTTCGTTTCTGTACAGTTTGACTCTCTAGTTCATTTTTTTCACATGGATAGACAAAATTTTGCATTCAAACTAAGGGAACGTAGTTCGGAGCTCATCGGCGGCACAATTAATAAAAAAAAACCTGTACCGATGTTCAGAATTTTGAACGGCTTTCTGCTCCAATTGAAATGGAAATTACAATTCTTGATCATAATTAAGCTAGTGCTCTTTGAAACTAACTAAATATCTCGATTTTAACTCAAATTTGCTTCTCTGATATTCATGAACAACAAGATTTTTCATTTCATTGTATGGAATAATGGTACAATACTGTCTTCACAGTAAAATTCTCAACTCATGTGATGTATTTATGATGTATTGCGATAATTGATACTTCAATCGGATAGTTATTTTTTATCGTAATCGGAGCTCTTGATTCACGGTCATTTAGAAAAAAACATTTTGTTCAGGAGCTTGAAATTTGCTTCCAAGAAAATTTGATCATCCTTCTCACTTATGGTTCTTATACCTTTGTTAATCGAGAATATTTGCCTTTCAGATTAATTCAACTCAAACTTTAATATTCTGCAAAGGATGTTGAAAACGCAGATTCAATTATTACAGTGAATTTTTTATTCTTCCAGATCATTTAATTGAGGTAAAAAGATTGAGGGGAAACTCGTTAGCAGCGAGTTGCGTACTGGAAAGCATAGAAAAATGATTTGCTTTCGAAACTTATTTCCTTATATTGAAAACACGAGTTCGTATTGTTAATCAAGCTTAAAATCATGAATATATTAATTGAAAAAATGAAGAACTACTTTGAGAGAATCCTCCACAATTGAAGAAACTCTGAATAAAACTGAATAAAAAGTCGAAGGGCGGAAAAATGATATAAAACGGAGCACATCCGGGGATCTAGAAAACGAAAATAAAAAATTTGTCTAGCACTCACCCATTCGAGTAGATTTTTGCGTAATTTTTTCTCGTCATCAACCATCTGTAGCATATCGTGATAAGTTGCTGTGGCGATACCAATATCTAATGAATCTGGATCTAGAGACATTTTGCAGACGAGCTCGTCGTGAGAGAAAACACAAAATCTTCTCAAGTTAGAATAATGAGAAACACATTCACGGCCCATTTTAAGCTGAAAGAAACGAAGAGAAAACAAATTAACTAAATGAATTTAAATGCGGGATTAAAATAGCAGACACCCAGTGTCCATCGAATCATTTCAATCGCCTCACCCAATCGGCAGGTGCGAAATTAACTGCCTCAGCGAAGTTATATCCTTGATTAAAACCGGCGTGATAAGCCCTGGGAAATGTTACGACAAATTCTCCGGCGTGTTGATCGGTCCTGTAGACGGGAACTCCTGAAAATACAAGAAAAAGATTGATCAGAACTCTGTTAGTTCTTTTTTTTCACGGAATTGTCATTAAAGTACCTTCATTCATGAGGATATTGGGGTTCATAATGGTAACAAGTTGATGGAGGAGGTCCGGCTGGCTGTGGAATAATTCCGGAGCGGCAGATTTCATGGAATGTTCAAATCTTTCGGCCTGAGATCCTGGTACTCCGTACCAAGTTTTCGGTTCTCCCCAGTGTAGATAATTTATGGAATAACTCCAGTGGTCTTCGTTGTGCCAGCAAAAAGTCGCAAAACACATGCCAACGTACATCCAGGGTACTTTCATCCCGCTAATATCTGCGTTGATGTGTCCCAGAACGCTGCCCTGCAGGACAGGGAGGTTGTTTAGATTCCATGAAGATTCCGCATACTCTTGGTCGCATGTGAATAAATTCACGCTCGTTTTCGTCGGAAAACCAGAGCCATGATCCATTGTGTGTAGATCTGCGCCGTATTCAACCGTCACATCTTCGTCTATCGAGGAAACGATTCGCCAGAACTCTTTCTCCACTAGAGGAGTCGGCACCATCTGAAAATCGATCGTTTTTACAAGGAGAATAATCGAGAGATAGTTTTTATTGTTGTTTTTATTTACATGGACGGGCATGTTGAAGTAATCGCTCTTAAACTGATCGGCCATTTCCCCAAATTGTTGTAAAGTGTATTCTCTTTGGGCCTGCTCAAAGCCGAAGGCCTCCATCGGCTTTGATACTTCTTCAGCTACACATTTCGGACACCTCCAATCTCCCTTCGGTATTTCTGTTAACGGTGGCAAAAGGCAAAAAGTGTGATAACTGTCGTCGCAACCGTCACAGAGAAGCATACTTTCTTCTGTATCTCCTCTTCCGCAATTGTGACAAATGTATTTAGCGAGCTGAGAATTAGAAGAAAAAGTATCAGAATTAGAAATCATCGAGAGACTTTGGAAGGTTTTTTGGCAGGTCTCAAGGATTTTCTATTCACCGGGTCGAAATCGTAGTGCAATTTGACGCCCCTTGTTTTGCTCGGTTTTTTAACGTCTTTGGTATTAAAACCGGCCATTTTAGGTCCGGGTCCATAAAATTGTAATTTTTTAAGTTCCTTGCTATTATCCTTATCATTTTCTCCATCTGAATCGCATTCGTCTTTACAATCCTCTTGTTTAATGGGAGAATTGTTCTCCGCGAGTAAATCGGGCTTTTCATCAGTGCCGGCGAAGCGCTTTGAGCGTCTCGAAAACTTTTCATTCGGTGGTTTTATCTGCTGCCTTGATATTATGCCATGTGGTTTATAATCTCTGTCCTTCTTCTCATTCACTTCAGAATCTGGTTCTATTTTCTGTGAAATTCAAACAAATCCCTTGATTAATAAGAGATTAGGGATACTCCGAAGCAAAAGTAGCCCAAAGCGCTCCAAGTCATATCAGTGTTTGAGATTGAATTATGTTTCCTTGTGATACTCAATGCTTAATTTCAGTCTCTGAATTGTTGTGTGGAAAGATTGAAACCATAAAAGCATTAGTGGAGGGAGAGACTATTGATCACTTAGTTGGTCTGTAGCTGTATAATATAATACGATAATTCTAATATTGTAGAAGAAACAAAAAAATACCTATAAATAGATAGAGTTCATAGTAGAATTGATTCAAACGTAAGAAATGGAATACTCACTATATCTGTTGGGGTCTTTCCTTGTTTGAATATGTCAAATGGGTATAAAATTCTTTCGTAATGATTTTTTAAAATACTTCCTACACTCCGACCAGAAGGATATCCTATCCTGTTCGCTATCTTAGCCCATCTCCGTTCTTTTGTTACAATTTCAATCCCACCTGGAGAAGCAAAAGATATGAGTGAATATTGTTGATGCGGAGGATGAGGGTATGAATATTGTGGAGAATGATTACGGATAATTGCTTATTTACCTTCCTCAGTGACGATTCTGTGCAGAGAATATAAGTCTAGTGCTTTTCTTTCAACGAGTGGAATTTTTAACGAAGATCCTTGAAGTTCCCAGAACTTGGCTATTTGGTCTAAAAAATTAAGCTTTATTCTGGTTTTTGCTTCGAGCTCGTTTAGTCTCTGGATTCTTGGTACAAATTTGAATTTGTCAACATCAACTGCAAACGGCGGCTGCCAGTTCTACAAATAATTAATAAGAACGAGGAGATCAGAATAAGAAACCGTGAGATTTGACATGCTGTATGTAGGAGATTTATATATGATTCGATCGCAGAATTCCAAATGTTTTAAGTCACCCCTCGATCCTCGTGATTTCCGATTTTGAGATCTACGGAATTATTTCCCAAACAAAAACCTTGGAAATTGAGTGAACACGAGGATTCGAATTCTTTGAATTCTAAACGTTCATAGAAGGATCCACCTTCCTCCCTGTTTCGTGGTTTTGAATTCTAATCCGAAGGATAAGTTGGTGAAACAAATTAATAATTTGAAATTGCATGATGGTAATTCAATTGGTGGAATTTAGTACATTATAGACTCTCTCGAATAAGGGGGTTTCCAAACTACGGTCTAATTTCAGGAACTAAATAATTCGAAATTGAATATTCGTCAGCCGAATTCAAGATCCTCTAACGTTGATGTAATCGTGGTTTCTATTTGGAGAAGATTATTCGATCGAAAAAAGCATCACTTGGAATTGGATAACTAAAATTCGAATGTTCGAAATTCGAACAGCAAAGGAAAACGAGAGAAAAACCCACCCCTATTAATATTCAGAGCATGTTCAAGGATCATCAATCTACAGAATAATTGTTGTCAAGTATTTTTATCATCGCAAGCATTTAATTTGGAATATATTGATTATACAACAGTGAGCGAAATTCAAATTTTCGAATTTCGATCGTTAAAAATCCCCCCCCCCCCCCCCCCCCCCCCCAGTTCGTGTACCGTCCATTGTTTCCCGCCCCTTCCGTGTATTGATGCCAAGACCCCATTCTATTGGTTCAGCAACTAACGGATAAATGAATGTTTCATGGCTGTGAGTTTTTGTCTCACAGTTTGAGGGGCAAGGATGAGCGACAAAAAATTACTTCCCCAATCCATATTTTTATTTTATGTAACGTACAGGAAATGCCGAATACGGTGAGTATATGAAATAATACAAGAGAAAAAAGTTTATTCCTTCTTTTGTATAATCTACCTACGTAACCAGGAGAATTTTTCACCAGCGTTGCACCATGTTCGTGCGAATAAATCTAATTGATAGAACGAACGAATGAATGAATTAATCGAATAATCAAGGAAAACAGCTACGCGATATTGTAGTCAAAGTTGTTACAATATTAAGTTCTCTTTCATTTTTGTGTCAAATCGATTCATGAGCTTTCTGCAACAAATTAATTCCGTCTTCTTGTTCTGAAAAAAAAGTACAGTACGCTAATATCGCTGCGTACTATAATATAATGACGAACGACCATCATGTGCATCGTTATAGTATGTATGTCGCAGTAAATGGATGTAACACAACCATATTACAGTTCCAGTTCGTGAGAGATTATAATGTCCGATGCGATTCGCTCGTAAAGTATGACGGTTAAAAAGAAAACAAAAACAAAAAACAAAAAAACAAAAAAAGAGAACAAATAAACAAAAACTAGGGAGAAAGAAAGAGCGAGATAGCCAAAGATGACGGAGACTAATGCCATTGCGAACTTAGGTAGAAATGGAAAGAGAAATCGTTGAATTCATTAACAACGTTATTGTGAATCGTCTGTAATGATCCACAAAAAACGTATCAGGGACGAAAAACCGTTAATACGGTAACAGATATAACAAATGAAGGGTAATGGGTTCTGAAATATGTTGATAGTATAGGTATAGTAGTGAAATAAAATGATTAAACGTGACGTCATTACGCAGAAGACGCTGTTTGGCAAGCTAGATGTCATTTGTTTCGGTTGCCCTCAAACGAGAGAGAGACAGAGAGAAAGAAGAAAGAAAGAAAGAGTGAAAAAAAGTAAAACCGTTTTCACAATAAATTTCATTAATATAATAATGAA
Source organism: Phymatocera aterrima (assembly GCA_963170745.1). NCBI lineage: Eukaryota > Metazoa > Arthropoda > Insecta > Hymenoptera > Tenthredinidae > Phymatocera > Phymatocera aterrima. The sequence goes on along the minus strand of OY720666.1, from coordinate 943,014 downwards.
TGAATGAACGTTACACGGGATGACGACGAGCACGCATTATTATCTCATAGTTTTATAAACCAGACAAAAAACTTATTATATAGTCGATGATAACTCGAACGGTGGGATTTCCCCCATGGATTCTGAGTTGCGCGTGTATAATGACTCGATGACAAAATCGAAGCTTCTATACTATAATGTTTTCATCTTGTATATTTGTTACTCACTGGTGGTGGTTTAATTTTGCAAATCCCTGATTTTTCGGCAATGGGACGAATCTTGGAGATGTAGCCAAGAGGATCAAGGAACTCTTCGGCTGTTGGCTCGAATACTGGTGCTTCTGGTGGTATCGCGAACTCGAAATCATTGTCACCTTTTTCGCTCATATCTTTACCGTGATAAGCACTAGCAAACCGAGCTTCCGAACCGATATTTACATCCACCTTAGAAACCATCGCGTAATTTTGTCACACAACAACACAACGGGGAGTAGTAATAACACGTACACACATACATGTGAGAAATTGTCGGGACGTAGGACTGTCGGGCATAGGATGGATCTAGGTAGTCGTTCGTAGGTAGGTAGGTACGTAAATGCGTGTGATTTGTAAAGAGAAGAGAAGAGAAGAGAAGAAGAAGAGAAGAGGCAAGGAGAGGAGAGAAGAGGAAAGAAGAGTTTTAGCCCACTAACACGCTCTGACACGTGACAATATGTACGTGCAGGACTTGCAGACCGTCGACACTGTGACACGAAGGGATCGATTATGACGATTATGAAAGTAATTCGGTTCTACTCAGGTATTAATTGAAAAAACTTGTTGAAAAACGTTTTCAGCGCAGCCATGGCTACCCGCGGTATATTATATTCGATATCGAACTTTTTCACAAAGTGACAATGCATCCACACACGATCCCTTACGGGCTTAAAACACTGCACTGAAGACCTAGGCCTCTATCTTTGTGTAGATGAAAAAAAAACCGTAACACCAACTTCTCGCATCCATACATGCGCCAGCAGTTCCCTAAAACTCCTAAAAGCCAAACCCTGCGCACGACGCTCACTATCCCCACCACAAGATGGCGGAGCTGATACTCGTGCCGAATACTCACGAATTATATATGCTTCGTCGTTTCAATTCTCTAATTATCCAATTAATAATCCTCGTCATTCATAATTATGTATGTATGTATGTACATACATGCCAGAGCTTTCGACGATACTGAGCACGAGTTTCTGCAGCAAAGGTTTCGTGCACAAGACACCGGGAATATCTTGCTTTGAATAACGGATCCTGATTCGCCGTGGAGTTTATTGAATCGTTCGTGATTAGCGGTGGACGAAGGACCCCGCGGAACCTTCGGGCAATTTATAACGCTGGTAGAAGTGTTTCAGCCAGATGAAAATTCTTTGTGTTGGGTGCATTGTAACTGTTTCTAGTGATCTGAAGTTAGTTTTTCTTCTACGCTCATCCAGGAGTACAGTGGTAAGTGGTTTCTCGAGAATAGAATTACATAATTATCATAAATACTGTAATACTTGTGTGCTGAAAATTTCATACTCAATCTCGCCAGCACTTTCTCTAACTAATTCGTGCCTCCAATTCCTCAGACGACATTGATTTTTTGTTCTGTCTGAAAACAACGAGTTACCAAAATATCTGACCATCGTCGTTCGAGGTTTGAACCCTTTCGTAATGCTTCAGATTTCGTTTTGATTCTTCGATTTTAATTTTAGATATAAATTTTGCCAAATTCCCACGATTGTGGGTTACCATCGCTGACTGTTTCGATTTCCGTATTCATGTGATACAATATAACATAACCCGTGAATTTCTTCCAAGCAGACAGTCAGTCAAGATGGGGAAGATGTTCGGAAATTTAGCTAAAATCAGAGGTATGGTTTATTACCGACTGAGTCCGTACGAGCAGAGGGCCTTCGCCGGTGCTATAGAGCACGGAGTACCTAATATAATTCGGAGATTTCGGGAAAACATTTTCCGCATTGGACCTCGTGAGTATACATATATTACGTAGTGGATATTGTTTATTATTATTGAACGTTGTCGACAGCATTAGTACAACGTTCTGAATTGCAATTATTAACAGCACTTCTTGGAGGCTACCTCATCTACGATTGGGGAGAAAAGGAGTACGTGCGTCTTCAGAGAAAGAACCCCAAGGATTATGAAAACGATGAATAAAACGAAGATATTGTTGAATATTTATTGATAGTTTATTTAATAGAATACATAATCCGAGGTGTTCGTTCAGCTGATTAAAAACGAGAATCACTATGTACAGAACATCGATAACGAACAATAATTCTGTACAAATCTACTATGTATGAGTCGAATTTGTTGTAAGATTACACAGGTCCGCCGTTGATTCATGAATAAATAATAAAAACAGCATCAACAGCAACAACAAATCATGTAATTAGAGAGTCGAAACTGTTACTTGCGTATTTATAAGTAAACCGAATCTACCGTGGACCGAAATTTCGGAGGAGCAAAGCAAACTCGAATGGAATACCTCGAGAATTTGTAAATCGAATGCCAAATGCGGACACTGCGGATGAAGCAAGGTAAAATTCTGCTGTATCCGATCGTGTTTTGATACCTGAGCGGTACGGCCAATGAGGGGAGCGGTAATGTATATATCTCGACGAATGAGGGAGCCCGTTTTATTAGCTACCTGTTAGCACGGCGGGGGGAGACCCCCGCTCCAGGTTTACGTGGGGCTTCGGTCGCGACTGGCGAAGGTAGGTAGGGTACGGCTTAGGTATTTCCAGTCGACAATGAGTGGGACCGAGGTCCGCCCAAAACTCCGTGAAATTTCACCGTATTGTATACTATAGGTGAGTAAGAAAGAGGGACGGTGAAGCGAAGAAAAAGAAGAAAAACAAAAATCGTAGTGTGACGTCGACGTCGTGACACTTGTTGATTTAGTTTGTAGTTCGGTAGTCCGGGATATCGTTATCGTTTACGAACTTTAGTGTTATGAGTGATCGGCGATCGTGATAATATCGTCCGTTATTACGATACCGAATAATACTTTAAAAAATAAAAAAAAATAATAACAATCATCATCATAATCGGATTTACACAACTGGATCTCGACTAAACTCCGATCCATCCAAACTCCCGGCTGTTAAGGTATTTATAAAAGAAAGAAGTCTACCATTTCATACGTATACGTACACCTACCTGCCTCCGTCCACCTAACTCTCTGGATATATTATCATAGTAGTTTTTACACTACGCCACAGTACTGTATCAGAGAAAACCAAGTGGCCGCTCGAAGCGCCGATTTCTCTATTCGTTGATTATATCCGCAACGTGTCCCGTCTCAATTACGCGATTCAAGTTTTTCTTTACTTCTTCGTAAAAAGAATATTACTCGTGATATTTCCCATTTCTTTATCACACAACGCCGCGATCCAATCAAGAATAAGTGCCTCCGAAAATAACTATTAATTGCGTCTCGCTGCCGTTATACACATCAGATAATTATATCATTACGAAACGTACCTATATTTGAATAAAAAGGAATAAGAACGTAGATTTGAATATCAATTGAAATTTCTCGGATAAAATCAAAGTGGGGGATCGTTTTCTGGGCAAAATATACCTCAAACCGGTGATAACAATGACGGTAGAGATAATGGCAATTCAATCGTAATGGTATACCAGTGGAATGATGTATTTTCGGCAGTAGGTAATATGAATCACGTTGTGTTGAATTGCGCGTCGTCTGCGGAGTCGTTGTTGATTACAATATGAAGCGAATCGTCGGAGTAGGTCTCTATTATCTTTTCTTGAAGATTAATTTATAATCCGTGTTAAAACAAAGTTTCATGCCTTCACGGATCATCGTATACCAACTTTTTTACCATTTCAATGCGGTCGCACACCGATTCGCATGCGAATAATACCGATATCCTTTCGAGCCCCTCGAGCTCTGGGTGTGCCTTTGAGGTAGCATAGACGCAGACGTACAGGCTCTCTTTGCAGATCACGTTCTTCGCACCTCCCATAAATGTATTACGGAACAACTACGCCTAAGACATTTCCGATGCGTTTCGTAACGGTCAACTACTCTGCCTACAGGCCTTGTCGGGGTTCAGCACCAAGCTCGTGCTCAATAATGTACATATACCTGCATAATATTATTTTCAATAATTATTAACTTATTCCTTCACTCATACTTGCGCGTACCAATAAGTAGCCTAAGCCTAGCCTACCTCCGCCTGCATCTACCTACGCGAGGTTCGAGCAGTCGAGGCTGCACACAGACTTCTGCTGCAATGCACACAGTATACATTAAGTTTGTAGAAAGTTATAGAACGCAATCTATCCAACTGCCGTAGGTAGGCATGTACTATCCGTGATCATTGTTCCCTATTACGGTATATCACTCTGTCATGCTGCATTCTTGCAGCGGGATATCGAAGATGAATAAAATACCGTTTCGATATAATTGGGTACAAGGCGCCGTATTCGTATGCACATACGTACATCGTTTATTGGATTTTAAGTTCAGTCCTTGGCCTTGACAAGGTCATTTAACTCATGCTTCGATCGCGGTGCCGACCGAGTTAAGGTCTGCGTTCCTCATTTCCGCAAATCGTATGTACATACATATCAATCTCTTATTGCGCATACATGATACATCCCGTACATTATAATGCTATCGCGTGAAGTAGCTGTATAAGAAGAACTAACACAACATAATATAAGATCCTATGATGGAGATAGATATGAAAGTTCCACATCCATGCATGCACGCAACGAGAACGTATTCGTGTTCGCGTTCGTGTTTGTGCGTACGCGTCCATTTATACGAACGAAGAATTTGAAATGTGGTTAAAGTGGTTTCGGAATCTCTGGAATGTGATTCAGCCGAGAACTCCCTTCTATCTATAGATATATGTATGATGTATATCCCATACCTTACAATACCTCTGTAGCTGGAAGGTATACAGTAATGGCCTGAACCCATACCAGAGCCTTTTCCCCCCTTTTCCTGGCTCGCTGCGAATACACCAATAGCCTTGCCTCGTCCCGTTCCTTCTTCAGAGAGTGTCAACATAAAGGCGCATGCACACCTGTATTGCTTGGGATTTTTTGTCTCTTCCCTCTTTTTTTCCATTTTCTTCTCTCTCTTCAAGGTCGTATTCGCGTATATGACAATCTATTCATTTGTGTGTCATACCGATAGGCTCTGTTCATGAACCCCCGAAGATTTGATGTGATCTTCTCGAGTTTTGATTTTAATCGTGACCGCTGACTGATCAGTTAATATTCGAGAGAATATAGGTATATGGGTCAATCTGTGCTGACGGCTGGTGTTGATGATCTCGGATCGAGAGGAGCCGATTAAATGAGAAGAAATTCACCGAGTTTATAATATTTTCACGAAATATTCATATGAATAATACATCGAATTACAAACGGCATCTGCTGCAGCCGTTCCATTTTTCACAAACCGGCCCATCATTGATCCATTTTGAAAAATGTCTGCAGTGCTGTCAATCGGTTTGCACAATTCTATTGTCATGCATATCTGTCGAGAATTTTGAATCAAACTTCCAATACATTCTAGGCAATTTCAATCGTACACGAAACAATGTAGTAAATTCACTGTAGAAATAATTCACGAATACTGCAAATTCATTGTAAAATTTGGTAAATTCACACACAATTTCGTGTTTCTTCTAAAAAAAGTTTAGTAAAATCCCCGAGCATGCTCAGTAATTCACTTTGCATCGGTAATTTTGCAAGACTTTTGTACATACAAATCGGTGATCATTTGAACAGTGCAGTAGGACTCATTAATGTCTGATCACGACTGACTTGCTTCTATTTTCACTCATAAAAAGTACTAGAAGTTTCATGATAATATAGCATCCCATCAGCTACAATTCTCTCGTTCGTTGACACGCAAACGAAATTGAAAGTCCTCGGTGACTTATACCGAGAGAGTTTCTTGATACCTCCCGCTCAGACTGCGCCGGCGCCGAGTCTGTACAGGCGGCCAACTTCGTCAAAATCTTACTAGGATGATTGAATTGCGAATCGCGTCTGCTATTGCAGACAGCTGGCTATGAAATGTCGAGAGGTTATGTTACGTTTGCCGTAGCGTAAGTAGCAGCCCTTGAAGATTGTGCTACTGATGGTTATTACGAATTAATCGAATAATTGGAAGCGATTAATCAGTGACCTCTGCTATTTTTGTTTAAACGAGAATGATTATTTTTGTTATTTCGAGTATGTTGAAAATGAAAATGAACTAAATTCCGTCGATCGAGAAATCTAGTCACTGAAAGTTCGACAACGATAGATTTTTTTGTCACAATCGTCTTAAGTCGAATAAATAAAAAATCTCAGTCAGGTCTGTGTGTCAGGTATTCAAAGTCCATGAGTTGACTTGAAAAAGTTAGGAAACACAATCTTTCGCAGATAGAGATAATTAGCACCGTTCACAACTTGAAAGATGTGCATTGTTTTATTTTTAATAAACATTTCAAGTTTAATATTTGAGCAACGCTGATTTTAACTAACTCCAGCTCATGCGTCTCACGTCCGTTACAAAGCAACGAACATACCCTCTCGTGAACTGACACCTATCAGCCGGTTCTAGGGAGTTAACGTACGTTAGTGCGCGTTGACTGGCATTTTGTCAGCCAATCAGAAAATAGCAAGTCGAAATTCGCGCGCTTCGACCGTGAGGTTTCAAGAAACTCTCTCGGTATGTAGAGTGCGTAGTCTCCGGGAGTTGGTGTAGTATTATAGTTGTTACGCCATGATACAGCATCGAACGCGTCTTTAATAGCAGGTATCAAATTTCCGAATAACGGTTTTTCTCCACTCGTTGACCATACATTATTGCAATCTAGCCCAAAAACAAGGTTAAAAAGTCCTACCTCAACCGCTCCACTATCATTCTCGACGATCTATCGATCAATAGGTATCTTTGCGTGTCTCAATATCGGTCTAGAATGGATCAAATGATTTACGATAAGCGGACATCATATGCCTACTCATAATTGCAGACTAGTAGTATAAACGAGAATGTCAATAGAATTTCTCTGCAGCTAATAGCCAGGTAATTAATTATTGTTTATAAAGTTCATACCGCTATACAGCATCAGATTATAAAATGTGAAACCGATCGTAATTATAGGTATACTCAGGCAGGAGGAGGTATAGGATATGTGTGATCGTAATCGTATAAAAGTTGTGGCGATAATAATAGTGATGATAATTATAAAAATTTATACGAGAGACAGCTCTCATACATAATTTATCATTTAGTTGCGATTTCTTTCGCGTTCTATACCCAGCATGGCAATATATGGAACACCGAGTAAACTTGGTAGAAGTGTGATCTAATTCAAATGATTTTATACCGCGGCGGGAGGTTCGAGGATTACTAATTACTAATTAGGGGAATTTAATTAACGGGTAAATTGTTAATGAACCTATGTCCCTCGCTCATGAATATCTTCGAAACTCTTACACGTATAACGTACACCTCTATAAGTCACAGGTTCGATCGAACGATAGATATATACTGCCGCATGAAATTTTGGTAAATGATATATACACTTAGGTATTTAGTATTCGGTATCGACGGAGGAAATGAGCTCGTGGAAATAGCAAGATGTTTGCACTGTGGGAAAATTTGTTGAAAAATCAGTCCCAGAGTGCAGTTCGATGTTATTTTATAGGTTCGGGCGTACCTGTACTTTAGTTATATAGGTACTCACTTTCGCTTCGAAATAGAAACTGCAGTCGTTTTAGGTGAACAGTCACGCCGATCTTCACCGAATAAACGCCTAAAGTATCTAATACTGACAAATAATTATCTTAACGTTCTTTTCTCTCGAGTCGGTTCGACTGGTCGCTAATGCTCTCTCTCTCTCTTTGAAAATTTCATCCAACATCGTCATGGGTATAATAAAGTATCCTACTCTACTCTATTTTCTCTCTTCAACATCGATTATGAAAAATCACTCCGAAGATGAATCGATCTAAAAATCGGCCTAGACCGCACGCTTCGTTGGGAAGAATCGCGCGGCTTTCCTCTTTCCATCTGCGCCGGTGAGTAGGCTCGACTATGTACAAAATTGTTTGTCAAGCTAAATGAAACCGTTGCATAATTATTCAGTAGAGAAAAAACTGCAGTCTGAACCAATATTTTGAAATACATTGGGTTATAATTCATACTCTAATCGAGGCGCGTAGATAATTATCGAGCTGCATGTTCCCATAGTCATGTTTAAGTAGCCTAGCATGAATTTTTCCGGTGCTCCTGGTATACATTACATTCATAGATGCCTAAATCTGAGGAAAAGAATTTTGAAATCTGTGAACAGAATTCAACGCAACGATAAAAAATCCGGTGGCTCTGTATAGTTACGAGTATACAAATTAACACATACATATTTCGTGTATGAGTAATAATTTGTGACTCACTTACGCGCCGATAACAGAACACTTGAAGTTTTCGAAAAGACGTATTGCTGACGAAATCCATGACTCGCGGTTTGAAAAAAGACGTATTTGAGGCAACCTTCGGGTTTCCGCCGTCCGGGATGTACCGAACGTCCCATTATCAACGGTATTCGCACATTTGGTGGAATAACAGTATATTACAAGCGATGATATCTGGAACCGCGTGACGTTTCGTTCGGCAATGGCCTTTGGTGACCTCTGGAGAAGTTAATATCCAAACGGAAATATGTTATATATATAGACATGTGGTACCATAACCGCGCGGACTGCTCGGATTATGCTGGCGCCCTTATTGCGGTGAACTGGTTTTGTCGAATCGTTGACCTCTAGCTCCTCAGCCGGGGTATTGGATTGGTCGCTTATGGTATCAACATACATGCAGTTTGTGATGCGAGTAAACATTCGGACAAGGAAACGGCTCGGATATACATAGTTATAAAGAAAAGAAAAGAATCGAAAAAACCAAAATCATCCAGAAACCACATCATATCTCAACGACAAAACACTTCTCCCGTACATATTCGTTTCCATAGAGATAACGCCTATGGAGCAAAGTATTCAAACGTGGCTTCATTCCATTATGGCACCCGGTACCCGCATAGAAATATCGCGAAACAATCTACAGCACGTATTCTCCGGTACAATTATCTCACTATAATACTCCGTCTATCATCACGAGAGCGTGTGCTTTGTGTCGATTCCAGGATGTCTCTCAGACACTTTAACACCAATTGTTAAATTGTGCGTATTATGTTTTTTGAAGGCCGCGCGATTACGTGTGCATACGGCGTTTCGTTCCTCCAGAATATTACGAAGAAAACGTTCGAATCTTTGGACAAGAACTGTTCTTCCGCCGACCATGATTTGACGACGGAGGATTTTCAATGTATCGTGAGAATCATTCTATGCCAATAGAGTCCAGAATTACGATTACCTTCGGAAACTCACTGTAACTACTAGATAAACAACATGATCTTTGTACTATGCCTGCAACGCGCTGTGAACGATTGCGATAAAAGTACTTCTTGTCATCACGATTATGCTCCACGGGCTCCGCGATGCCTGCAGCATACTACTTGGTCGGACCGGTTGTGCAAACATGTTTTAAGCACGAAATGTTGTCGAATATAATTACCGAACACGATATTGACCTAGAACGAAAAAAAAAAAAAGACGAATTGCGGAATCTGTGCGACGACAATGCTGCAGCAAACCACGGTCGATCAATTTATTATTGTCGCATTCTATCACAGATTTATATCTAAAACCGAGATCCGTGGTATGTTTGATCAAGTGACGAGCTACACCAAGTAGGTACCTCCAGCCTATCGCGCAATCTTATCGGCTGTTACGATGATTAAGAGCGGAAAGTTAACGTGAATCGTGCATGGAGAAGGACAAATAATGTATATTTTACTCATTGTCTGATATAATCGACAGTACACCTGATCCACCGTCTGCGTCACAATGAAGAATAAAATATGAGAAAAAAGTGAAGGTGGGTCTCTTATTGGTGAAGCAGTGATTAGAAAAAATACTCACGTCCAACGGATACCTGCACTCCGCATGCGTCTTTTCAGCTGTTTCTAAAAAATCATTTCTAGCATCCCGTGGGCTTCGTTGACACCGTTTCCACACGATGCCATAATGATCGTCAGCCTATTGTTCGCTGCTTCACGCTTCATTGAACACATTTTCACCTAAAAGAATTTCATTCGGCTTTCATGCAGCCTATTAAGGGGCTCTGACCTGATTGCAACAAATATTTGGTAGCCGCGTGCGTAGACCGGATGTAAAAGTGAGGTGAAGTGTCGCCGGACTCAAGTATCATCACCTGTTCGATGCGTATAAATCAGTTTCATGACACCAGCCATCGTGATGATGATTGGCTGATAACTTCGGCACTCATCTATCGTTGAAGTAATCTAATTAACACGCTTTGTTTCACAGCCAAACGCGGATAGGAAGTGTTTATCGCACGATGCCTTACTACAACAGTGGCCACAGCGCGTCTACATACAACAAGGGTAAGTTTTCCAGCTTTATTCATCGCCCTCCTGAGATCCCCTGGACCCCGTTCCACAATATTGCAATTCTGTTGCGCAGATGGAGGTTCCAGCGGTCCTCCCAGCACGTCAGGAGGTGCCGGAACCAGTTCAGAACCAAGTTACCTGATGGAACATTTAGCAACGTTTACTGTTACCATAGAAACTGGCATAGTTTATCCAGCCGATGGTATGAGGCGGCTCCTCCAGCTCGAAAAAAGCAACGGGATATGGAGTCAAAAGATGCAGCTACGTTTGGAGAGGTCGTGGGTACTGATAATGGACAACGAGACCGGGGTAATTATGGGAAATTACCTTCCGCGGGTTGTCTTCGAATCCGGAGAAACCGGAGAAACCGGAGAAAACATGAAAGAAACCTTCCGTATGATTTCAGGCAGTAATGGAGAGATTTCCAGCATCGTTGATACAAGAACCAACGGCATTCACGTCCAGGGATCCCATGGAGATGTACAACAACATTTTAGTCTTCACGGTAGCCGATGACAGCGCCTCGGGGCAACGCGCCGAGATGCACATATTCCAATGCCAGAGTATCTCGGCACAGGATCTCGTCGAGGATCTGAAAATGCTGCAAATGGGAAAATTGGTCCCAGGTGGATCCCCCAGAGGACCAAGAGGCCAAATTCCACCCCCACCTGCTCTACCGCCACCGGAACCACCGCTGAACGGTGTTAACGTTCGGGAACAGGTTTCGGCCTTCAATGCAGCAAACCGTAAGTCAACTTCAGTACGCGAGCTCGCCATAGTTTTTTAGTGACCGGATGACTTTGAGGAGATATTTCCTACGTTGCAGATGACGGACCGAACGACATGTCGCGGGAAGAGAATATCGACGAAGTCTCTTCAACGTCGTCCGAAAAGTACGAGAGAGACGTTACGATACTGAACCACTGTTTCGACGACATTGAGAAGTTCATAGCTCGGCTACAGCACGCGGCAGCAGCGTCGAGGGAGCTCGAGCGTCGTCGTCGTAGTCGGAAGTCGAAAAAGAGAAATTTGGGTGACGGGATGTTGACGATGCGCGCGAAACCGCCTCCGGAAATGGAGTTTATAGACATTTTTCAAAAGTTCAAACTCTCGTTCAACCTCCTCGCGAAACTCAAAGCTCACATTCACGATCCAAACGCTCCCGAACTTGTCCATTTTCTCTTCACACCTTTAGCACTGATAGTAGACGCTTCGCACGACACAAACTACGACCCAAATTTACCAAACAAAGTGGTATCCCCGCTGCTTACTCGCGAGGCAGTTAACCTGTTGATCAATTGCGTGACAAGCAAGGAAACCGAGCTATGGCATTCCCTCGGTGACACGTGGCTCATTCCAAGGGATCAGTGGAAAGGTCACGTCCCCCTTTACCATCCGATATTCATGGACGGCTGGTCCCCGGAGTATCCGATCCCAGAAGATCGCGACCACGATCATTTGGCGTCCCTCTTGAACGCGGACAAGCAGAAGAGGGACGAAATACCTGAACAGCAGAACCACAACGATCCATATTACAACCACAGAGACGTAGACGAGTCTCATTACAGCAGTGATTACCTCGAGTACGATCAAGGTGGGAGGGAGGAGCGTCCCAGCAACGATTATTTCGAGAGAAATTACGGACCAACTTCCGATCTCTACGGTCGCGAAGACAGAGATAGAGCCGTCGACCAGACAAGAGCGCACAGCGAAATATCTCTGGATTCCATCGAACGCGGACCAAGAGGCGCAGCGGTGGCCGTCGAACGAGCTCAGGAGGCTTGGCTGGACGAGCTCACGGCGAGGAACGCGAAAGTCGTTCAGGTCACTTATCCAAGGACTGCGAACAACGACAAGGAGTTGACGGTCGTCAGAGGGGAGTATCTCGAGCTCTTGGACGACAGTAGAAAATGGTGGAAGGCCAGAAACTCTAAAGGACAAATCGCTCACGTTCCGCACACCATCGTCACACCGCATAATTCCTCGACGCAATCCGGAGACAACGATGTCTTCAACAATCCACTCTACACCAGCCGATACCAGCGGCAAGGGCACGGGTACAATTACGAGGTATTGCTGAAAATTTGGCACAGCTGTGTCGGTCGAACATTTATCGCCCAGCGTTTTCTCTTTTCTTTTTTGCTCAATTTGGGTTTTTATCACAGGATTCCGAAGTGGAGGGAACTAGTACTAGTCCGGGGCCTGATGCTTCACACCGTCCGCATGCCATTCCGCCACCAGCCCCCGCTGATTGGGTACGAAAAGAACGGCTTGGCAAAAAAGGTGAATTTCGATATTTTTGAGACCCTCAAATTTCGCTATTACAATTTGATATAAGTCGGTTAATGTTTAGGATCTATAGCTATCGCAATTACAGGATTTTTCAATACTCAGAGTACTTAGGGACTGGCAAAAATTCCATTCTCAAAATCATATCGATCACTGGTCGTATCTCCGATAATCTTTCATTTTCAATCATTCAAAATTCAAGAGAAATCGACGTATCTTCACGATTATAGTTTAACTTACGATTGCAAAGAGGCTCACTCATTCTTCTCTTCACTGATCAGTCGCATGCGTACAACGAACGGACTAAATCGTGCGATCGAAATTAGAAAAAAAAAAAAAAAGTAGAAATCACACAATTTCAAACATTCCAAAATATTATTATATATGCATAGAATATGAATATTTCGTATTTATCGACTAACTATATAACGTTTACCATACCAATCGCATCTAACCTACGACAGATATGACATCGTTACGGATGTTGCTAAAGTCATGAGTAAACACTACTTACATTCACTATAGTTAACACTTTTTAACACCAAAAAAAGGAAGAAGAGAAAGAGAAAACACGAATCACGCACACAAACAGAAAAACAAAAAGAGCGCATGCTATACATATGTTGAATCTTGGTGTAGCATCGCTCGAGTAATTTCTCTTCTTTTTTTCCATAATACATTAGGAATAGGAAATATTTTTGAGCGAAGTGCCTTATTATGAAGATGTCGAAACCCCGAAGCCAAAATCCATCCAAAACTATCACAAAGTTAACAAACTTCAGGATACATCTAGCGGTCAGATTTACAAATCGTAAATCGTTGTGTACACTTTGCTCTAGAATTTAGGATTATCTGTTCAATTGTCCTTCGACCTAGATAATTATGGGTTTCTGTATTGTGTCGTTGCAAATTAGTATATATACTACATCCATTTGCGCAATATGTCGAAGATTGAATGGGTACTCGACTTGCTGCTGCAGCTGGTCGTTGTGAATCGCGAGCATGACTTGTAGTCGCGGAGAATTTCAAACAAAAGACGACTACGGTTGGTAAACATGAAACCGGCATCGGCGAGCCAGCCAATCGCGACGCTCCGTTACGCGACGTTAACTCGTGATTGGCTGCAGGCTCGCCGAGAATTTCCCCGTTTGCCAACCGTATTTCTCCTATAACTGTTGAAAAGCTTCACGCAAACTTGCCGCAAGTGTTCGCAATCCAACACGCCGCGCCGCGCCGCGCCGGTGGGTCTACCGACTGGTGACTTCACGTAATTTTCAACCGTATATTAGGTAATTTTCCTTCTTTCTTTTTGATACATTCCTTTTATTTTGTTCTATGTTTTTCGTTTTTTCTTTCGCTCCGAAACATCACATGATTCGACCGCGTACATTCACCTATGTATGTACGGTTAGTCACGTCGATTTCAAATCCCCGATCATGTATATGTCCGAATTTTGCAATTTTTTCATTTTGTTTTTGTCCTTTGATTCTAGTTTACTTTTTTCATTGTTTCCTTCCCTCCCCCTCTTATTGGTAGGTAAATACCTATATATATATATATTTATAGTAAATAGAGTGTAAATAACGAAATCGGTAATAATCGTATGAGATATGAAATAGTGATTCGTAATCGAAACACAGAGAGACAACAAAGAAAAAGATAGAATAAAAAATAAAAAAATAAAATAATAGAAATAGATAAGCCGGTACAAAATTCATCATGAAATTTTTCTCTTTCGACCATCATAACGTTCAACAGCTGCTAAATTGATTGTCATTATTATCATTATTGGTGTAATTATTATTACTATATATTATATATATGTACTGTGCCGTCCTGGTGGTGTTACGTATGTGTGTGTATAAAAATAGATGGGTATAATATACCTATGAATTATGTACTTTGCATTATGTCAGGTTGTTACATCACGAACGATGTATATACATAAATCCAGAAAGGAAAGAGAGAGAAAAAAATTATTTCTGTTACGTACCTCTACGCGTCTTTCGTCTTTTCATATATATATATATATAAATGAAAAAAGAAGAAGAGGAAAGGAACGAAGAGGTTGAAAAATTGTTTGAAAATATTTTTCGTAAGTCTGACCACATATATGCATATAGTACATACGTATTAGGCATATGTCGCAGTTTTATTTTCTCTTTGAATTTCCTGTTTGCCGTTTCAATTTTTCTTCGTTTTTTCTCTCTTCGTTTTCTTTTTTCCAAATCTTCTTTCTCGTTTTCTATATATACAGATATACGGGCAGATAATCTACTGCTATCCACTTCGCCCGTAACATACACGTGTGTTTTGTATCTACCGGATATATATAATACGGACTGTAGATCCGTGGTCAATTATTTTTTATTATTGTATTGTAATTTATGTAAATCTTTTATTAATAAATATATACGATTATTATATTACGTGTGTAAATGTATGTTTAAGTGTTGTCTGTGGTCGTCTTGTCTGTGTTCACGTCATCGTATGCATGCATGTATCTGCTATACGTGGAGTAGATTTGTTTAAACAAATATACACGATATTTATATATTACACAGTATTCTGTCCATCATTCACATCACATGTTCGTCTTCACGATCGAGATCGCATCCTCCATTTGTTGGTGTACCTCCGAAATTGAACCTCTCTAATATCCCGGAACAACAACAACAACAACAACAACAAACACAAAACAGGGTGATCAAGTACATCACCACAATGAACACAATATATGGACACGAAACATACATTCGGAAGAACAAAGAAACCAAATTTTCGTTTCTTTCAAATTTTATACTCGTTTCGCTCTACGCGCGCATTGCTTTGTTATCGAAGCGTCGACCTGTCTGCCGATTCCTTCGCTTCGAATTTTCACTGCGAAAATTCTGTTACCGCTTCTGATCAGGAAAGATTCGACGACTTCAAGCTGCTCGAGCTCGTACTCTGCAGGCTCGCTACGGCACGACGATGTTAATTTACCGAAAAAACTTCGGCAGGATAAAAACCTCTACTTCTACGGTAAGTCATGAATGTTCTAAGCATGCTTTAGCTTCAGGCTGCACGAGGGCTCGTGGATATCGGTCGAACACTCGGCTAATAATTCTATGCATTTTGCTTGTCTGCCACGAAATCTAACCCACAGAACGAAATATTTTCGGTGCAGTTATACTAACATATTATACACAAATTTTGGCCATTCTGCACGAAGTGATCACCACTATACATACACCGCCGCACGATTTCACACACTATAATTAACGAAAAAACTGAATGATAATTGAAATAAGAATAAAACATTCTTCGACTCTTACCGAATATTCTGACGCGCATTAACATTCGTTCATCCATATTCATATATAATTCCGAGATTAACTTTCAGTGAAGTGTTACGCACACGGTGGTGGATCGATCTGATCGACAGATGAGACGAGATCGGTAGACAGATAGATAGATACGTAGTTTGGTTTTCTCTCATCGATTAGAAATCACCTGCATCGATCTCTAATCTTGATTAAAGTAACTCGCTCCGTTACAGGTGATTCTAGTTTGTCAAGCGGGAGCAACACCATCAGCAGCACAAGCGACGACTCGTTAAATTTCCCCCCCGAAAGCCCGAAGTCGAAAAACAGCACACGGCACAATCAGTCGGACAGCTCGTCCGTCAGCTCTAAGTCTTCATCAAATATTGCCCCATCAGCTCTCGTCGCTGCACCTCCTCCCCCTCCTCCGCCGCCATTACCGTTCGATAACAGCAACGCGAATCCGCGTAATGGCTTGAGCAAAAGTGGAACGTCAAAGAGCAACAAATCCACAGGATCAGGTGAGCGGCATATGAAGTTTCATCTTTCGTTTCATCATCGGATCTCCACAGTGCGAATGTATTATCTCATTATGAACGGGGTTTCGTTTATGGATTTCCGTAGCTTTGAGCAGCCATGACCAGATGCAGGAAGAACTCAAATACGTGCTCACAATGTTCAGGGAAAAATCCAGGCACTTGGAAATCGAGAGAACTCCGGATGTCTATATCGACCAAAGATCGTCGCCGAGTCAAGTTCAGAACTGGCTTAGAGCGAAAGGATTTTCGGATAAGTATGTCGGAACGTCGTGAATGATTTTTCACGTCTACAGTCTGGAGTGAGAAAAACACTGTAAATTGAACAATTGACATTTTTGTTCGAACCAGAATCTGCAGGCAACTCCGAGGAATGGCTGGCAGCGAGTTATTCGCCCTGTCCAAACGCCAACTGGAACAATACTGCGGACAAGTCGAAGGCAGGAGACTAGACAGCCAGATAACATTGTCGCGGAACGTGACAGGGGTGAGTTCAGGGTGTGGGAAATGTGACTTTTTTCAGGAACCGAGTGCGATCGAAACGAGATTCGACGATCCTTGAATTTTGTGTGTTTCAGTATCAAACTGTGAGATCCTCCGAACTGAAGGAAATTTTGTGCAAAGTACGTCAAAAGGCTGACGGCGAAGATTTAGAAAACTGATTTGAAATCGACGATTGAAAATATCTCCTTGTGACTCGGCAGGTGAAGCGTTTTTTTTATTTAATATTGTGTTTATAGAAAATTTTCATTGCGACGTTCCGCCTCGAGTGTACATCATTAACAATTATGCATATACAATTATAATTATGATCATTTGAACGCAGTTTTTAGCATCCTCAAGTTTTCTGTTTTCTTTTTCCTCTTCTTCACTCTCTTCATCTTTGGCTCGTGTAAATTTGTTCGATAATCTTATGAACGGATGGAGAAAAATTGCTACCGGTGCAGTGATAGTACATTATAGTGTATTGAGTAAACCGGAGGAAGCATAATTGTGAAAGATAGAGAAAACGAAGAAAAAAAGAAATAGTTGTGTAATCGTCAGCTCTTTTACATTTTGCCGTAATATTTAACCTGTCGCATTATTGTGTAATGATATAATTATCGATTACTGAATTTGTAATTATGTTTATCGATTATTAGGTGTATAGTAATAGTATGTATGTTTTTTTAAATTTATTTCAAGCAATACCACATATAAATACATTGTAACAGAACCGATATACCTTACACTCTGCCAATTATTGATTAATTAATAATATTATATCATACGAACATGTCAGCTGCTTCTCTCGAGTTTTCCTATTACATAAATTCATCTGTTCAATTGTCCAGATCGGGTTTGTGGAAGATCGTAGCGATTAATTTCACTACCACGCGTTTATTCAAAATTGCAATGAAACCATTGCCAATCTTTACAGCTTATTGTTTATTAGTTGCGGTTTTGTATCTCGAAGAGATGATTCGTCGCAGACCCTGTTCTCGTAAAGTTCATGTCAATTAGTGTTCACTAATCATCGGAGCTACAGTCTACTTTCGTTATAATCATTTGATTATAATTCATGATAGAATTTCAATTTTTACTCCTCGTTTGCAGACTGATAAGCGATAGTTCTAGTTGCCTCGTTACTCTGAATTGCTAAACCTGAGCACACTCGATCAGGTTCTTATTCTAGTCCGACCATTAGATCCCCTCGCAATCGACGCGACGACTCTCGTATAATTTTTACACGGGTCGGCAGTGGTAACGCTGCGTCGTAGTCGGACGCGCTGGAATGACATACGGAACGTTACCACTGTTAACGCGGGCATGCATGTATGGCACATACATGCTATTTCTCTTGAGAATCGTTCAACCTATGTTAATTAATCAGTTGAATCAGAATCTCAACGAAATTGTTAGCTGCGGTATATGTATACGTAGGTATATACACTTTTATACGGTTTTTGTTCATCGCACGAAATATTATCCAGGTATTGTAAAAATTGTGAAAACAGATCTTGCCAAAAATTGTGTGGTATACAAATCTGTGCATATGCTTTCAGGTAAGTATGATACATATTTGATTGGTGCCTATATATAATTATGCTATGCATATTATTTTCATTGTCCGAAATCGCAATATCGGCGTGTTATGTACTGCCCTTGCATTTAGTTATCTATAAATATAGAGTACGTATTATTATGAACATATTATGCAATGCAAGTTGGAGTGTCGCGTTCAGATAATTTGCGAAAATCTGGAAGCGTTCGAGGGCTGAATATTTCAGATTTTTTATTTTTCTCGTATTCGTCGAGACTTGATCATTGGAGGACAGGATCAGGAATGTTGGTGTATATATTGCACGTATTGCTCGAAGAACGATATGTTACGGGCCACAAGAATTCTCGGTTGTCTTACTCATATATTTCATTCACTGATTTATCTTTCTAACACCATTATGTCACTTACACAGCTTTTCAAATACGTCTCGTTCGATTTTTCGGCTCTTTTTCTGGTTTGTTCGAATCTCGTATATCACGAAACTCAGCAGCTAAATTCTATATTATATTTTTCGATTATTTTACTGTTGTGGAGATCAATAATTATATTAATTTTTATCAAAATTCTAAAGTCCACATTAGATATAATATATTGTATTTGTATATACGAATATGGAACACAAGACTCAATTTCGCTATCTACGAGAATATCCAAGAATCGATAAGAACACAATTTATTATACCTGTAGCCAATAATTATAATTATAATTATATTCCCTGATTACTTGAAAACCGAAAGATGGAACTGAAAATACAAATTTTGTGTCGTCACTAGATTCCTACACGTCAGGCCAGAGTTCACAGCGATATCGGAACTGAATCGGGAAGGACGATATCAGCTGTTCAGAATTTTCGTAAACCGAAATTTCTGCGCGAGGAAGAACGCAAGTGCAGATTGCACCTTCGCTAATAATTTACTATATAACCTGTAGTATGACTCGTACGCACGCACACTCAATTTATACACTGAGTTATAAACTCTAATTAATCAATAAACTATATAATATATTATAATACGACACACCGGTATATATATTTAGGTGAATCATTCACGCAGCACTGCGATCCTGCGAACTCCTCGAACACGAACGAATAATATAGTATAAATCCCTATAATTATCATCAATTATCCCCAATAGGCTCTAATTCAATTTTGTCTCGTTTTGTTCCGTTTTTCATTTCATCTTAATTCATGTTTCTCGTTCTTTTCCATCTTCTTTATAATTCATACATTTTCTATGTACCAATACAAGCTGAAATATAGCTTCACTCACGTGTCGTATAATAAATTACGATTTCTCTCTATATTTTTTCACTAATTTGTCATTAACCTGTAATTGTTATTGCGCGTGGTGACGTTGGCGATGACGATAACGACGATGAATGATGACGATGTCCACAATTGTATTATATACTTTTGTCACCTTCGACGGTCGTGTTTTAGTACAATCAAATTTTGGCTACATGCATATAAATCTGATGGATCTTTCAGTTCGGCATGAAATTCTTACAGTGACACTGAACCAGAAGATCTGTACCGTACAAAAATTTTCCATTTGGTTATTAATCGTACTATAATATATAGGTATATGTGATATACATATTTTAAACTTGAGACAACGTTCTACGATTTGATGCATCGATCTTTCAACTCCTCAACGAATGGATAGTAAAAATCGTTCGATCGTTATCAACGGTTATATTATCGTATTATATCGTCACATGTATAATTAATTAACATTGATGATAATAAGAGTAATGATTCAGTGAACAAACAGAAATGAAACTGTGACTGTACTATGATTGAAACTTAACACAGAATAATAATAATAATAATATGGGATATACTAGAGTAACGGGAAGTAATTGAGTTATGATTAATTTTTCATAAATAAGAATCATCGAATGAAATTGTCATTTTGTTCCCAAGCACCGTTCGCGTATCCATTATAGCTTTGAAAAATGGTATAATCATAATACAATTATCAATTATATTTATTAGACAATAATATATAATAACGAATATTAATTAATGTATTTTAAATATATTTGTATTTAAATTAATCAATAAATTATAATAATTAATACGAAAAGCTCTGTGATCTACGTGCAACGAGCACTTTCCGGGGAGAGAGATGCGCGTAGACGATTTCAGATAATACCTATACAACACACACACGCGCGATTTCTTCGTTGCTAAAGCAAAAATTCAAGCTTCGCGCAACGAAATAATTCGATCATACATAGGCATATAGTATATATAGGCGTGATGGCAAATTATTGTGTTGAATGTATTGCGTGTATAAAAAATGAGCAGTGGAAATAGATTGGGAAATAATTTGTTATAATATTCAAGTGCAATATAATTATATTATAGGCATATTATATGATAAGGATGGAGATCTGATCGCCAGGTTGGTATGTATATGCACGATAAGCTTCTGAAGGTAGAGAATTTAACGGATTAAGAATAAAATGAATAAATACACAACCTACTGACTTGCCGGCTCCTTATCCTCCTTCGTCGCCGCAGGCACAGACCTTGATTGATTCGAATTATTGAACGGTGGTGAAAACTTAACGCTTAATATTTGGTAATTAGCGAATAAACGTCGAAGCTGCAGGTTCATCAAGCTGCGATGATGAAAATCGGAAGGTACAACATATAACGTCGATTGGAAATCATATATATATGTATAAATATATTATCTACTCAGGGATTGGGGTAGGATTTGTTCTTTCGCTGCACGATCTTTTCAATGCTTTTGTTTTTTCTTTTCTTTTCTTTCGTCCGATTCTTTTCATGCATTTTGTTCTTTCAATTTTCTTTTCTTTTGTTTCATTTGCGCGTTTTAAGCGGAACGGCCATTATATGTGTACGACCCCGTGAATTAGGGTGAAATTACCAAAAACCACCGGCACTGCGACCACCAGGAGGATTGTTCACGCGGATGCATGCGCGACGAGCCTCGTCGACGTCCTCTGAAAAAAAGTTGAGCAGAGAAGCACGGTGAGAAGAATGCGATCGTAGTACATACATCGCGGAAAAATGATAATCCGAGCTGGCTACTTACCGCTGATCGAGAAAGTAGAGTCCTGCAAGTTTCTTTGACCCTCGAGGCGCGGTCCTCTTGCCGACGGTGTAACCACAGCAGACTCAGGTAATGTCGGAATACAAGAAAGACTCGCTAATTTCGGTTTGTGACTCTCGACAGATCCGTTTGTGTAGCTGCTCTGATTCGATGCATTTGCTGCGGCGATTGCCGCCGCTCTTGCGGCTTCTCTCGCCTTCGCCATGGCAGCGTCCTCTTCGGCAAATCTAGTCAATTCGGCTTCCGATCGAGCAACACCACGTGGTTTCTGGAAATAACCGATAACGGTGTAGCAGAGGGAGGACAGAGCCGGAAGAACTCCCGGGAGATCGCCGAACGATCGAAGTTCAAAGATCGACGAAGTAAGTGACCTTGAAAAGTATACCTGTTCTCTTTCAGCAATGAGATCGTAGACGTAAGGCGGGTATATCGGCGTCTCAACGAATCTTCCATAGCCATGAACTACCTTGACGTCGCAATCGTCGACGCAGACGCGTCCGTTGACGATCACGTATTCCGGAACACCGTGAACTTCCATGCCCTGAAAAAATGGGGAAGCCATTGGCATATGCGATCGCGGAACATTGTGTGAGCCGGGAGACAATCGGTTTCTCTCGAGACTTCCTTTCGACTTACCTCGAAGATGTTGAAGTCGACTGCCTGCACGTGCGTCTGCGCGGAAATTGTTCGTTTTCTGTTGGGATCCCAGACAACGATGTCCGCGTCGGACCCAACGGCTATAACTCCTTTTCTTGGATAGAGATTGAAGATCTTCGCAGCGTTCGTGCTTGTCACTGCAACGAATCTTCTCGGGTCCATTATCCCGGCTTGTACTCCTTTCTCCCATACGACGGACATTCTGTCTTCGACTCCGTTAACTCCGTTTGGAATCTTGGAGAAGTCGTCTTTTCCCAGAGCCTTTTGCTCGCTGTTAAACGTGCAGTTGTCGCTACCGGTCACTTGGAGACCGCCTCTGATTTTGTGGAAAATAAAATCTTGTAGGTCATCGACGTAGAGTTCTTACGAGCTAACGTATGTCCAACTGGTCAGAAAAGAAATTGGTGATAGACTCTACGTTCCGATACAAAAAGGGTTTGGATCTGCCGACGACCGAACTCTTCGTTCATGTGTTGATCATTCTAATGTCAGGAAAGACTCCAGTAGGAAAGTTTCGCGAATTGCATACACGGTTCTTTTGATCATCTTATTCCGTGAATCGATGAGTCAATGAGCAAAGTGCCTGAAGCAGAAAGTGAATTTCGAAAACGTCGATTTTGGAAAGCTTTTTATATCGTTCATCGGCAATGGCATTCTCTAGGATGAGTGCCTGCGGACATACATATGATGCATATTTTCATGATCTAAATTGCTGAGGCGACACGAGCTGAACGTACTAGAAACGTAGAGAACTTATGAAGTTGAATAGGTTTCCTCGACCTACTCCTAGAGAAAAAGAGGAGGAGAGAGAAACTATATAACGCAATCTGTTTACGACTGACCACCAGACGCCCACGTTGAACAATCGCCGTAAAGTGTCAGTTGCATCATCAAGAGAAGAAAGAAAAAGAAGAAGGAGAGGACGGTATAATATAGCCATTCATCCGGAGGTGGGTGGATTCATAATGAATCGATGGCATCAGGAGAACAAACAGAAGAAAATAAAAATTGGCTAAAACAGGACTCGGGGAGGGATTCCAGTATCTCGTTTTGTGCTCTAGGAGCAAAATTTTACTTACTGAGCAAGCTGCTCAATCAAATATGCAGGGGTGGTTGGATTTGGCCTCAACGGAGGACTAGTGATGAGTTTAACGGCCTTGTTAATGTCCTTTCCGTACAGTTCACTACCATCAATCCCGATGCTACTCGCCGGAGGTTCTCCAAATACGACAACACCGTTGGCGCGTTTCGCAGCGATTACATCAGCCGATGATTTGCTCGTCAGTGGAGATACGTAGAGCGGACAATGCACCTAAACGGTTGGATCAGAGATAGAGAGAGTTTTGTCCAGTTTTTGGAAAACCTTGAAGTCTTAGAACTCTGATCAACACCGAAAAAGAAACTAGGCTGGTTTTAGAACGCGCACCGGTGAAATGGAGCGATTGACGAAAGGTCCATAGTTCTCAATCTCACGAGACTTTCCATTTCACTGGTTGCAAAATTCTTCAGCATTTCTCTACGCATCTAAGACACTCAACGGAGGCGTGACGAAAGGGAAACCAAAAATACGTGCAAAAGGTGTGCGTGAAAAATATTCAGAAATCGAGCTAATCCTTAACTAAACATCAAGTTCAAGCCAGGAACGAGAAAAGAAATGAAACCAGAAAACAGAGAACGATAAAACTAGATACCAGACAATGAACTGCAGCCGCTTCTTCGTGGTCGGGTCACGCCCGATCTGAACCGAAGTTGGGATAAAGTCTGACACGTCTCTTCCGACCAGTATTTGAAATGAGACAATAATCCAACACATGAGAGACTTACGTTGCAAGTTTTATCATTAAATCATAAGGTGTGTCTGGGTCTGGTCTTAGAGGCGGGCTGAGCACGTGTCCAGCTGCATGACTCCAGCACGAGTGTTTGTAATGTGTTCCATCGGTTCCTAAAGCAGCTGCCAATGTCTCACCCCATACTAAAACACCGCGCCTTCGCGCGGCCTCGACTTCTTCGGCAGCACTTCGACTCATCACATGCACAACATACAGCGGACAGTTGACCTAGTCGTGCACAACTACTAATTAATAAAAACGTGGATAGCAGAGGGAATGGAAAGCAAAAAATTACAAGGAAAATATACAGTGTGCAGACATTTTTGCGAGGTCTCAACCAAGAATGAAAATCAGCAAATAAGAATGTCGCGCGTAGGGGCTGTGTGCGTCTGACAGAAGATGGGGTCCAACGACATTTTACCTGATTAGCGATCATACAGGCTCTGTTCACTGCTTCAGCTTCGACTTCTTCGGTCCGTGACATTTCGTGACCCTCAGGACCGGTCACACCAGCAGCCAGAAGTTTTTTAGTGTTCTGAAATCATTCGAGTTCATCGAGCAAAGTGTTATAACGCTGCGGCCGATGACCGTATCTTATGCCGCTTCGAAAAATCTCTGAATCTGATTGGCAACGAGCTGTGATCAAGTTACCTCGGCAATGATGTCGCCGTTTTCAGCGTGAACTTGGGCTACAGCGCCGATGTTTTTGCAGGCCGTGAAAACCTCGATCAGCTCTGGATCCCGCAGCATATATACGTCCTTGTACGCCATGAAGACCTTGAAACTGTTGATTCCATGGTCTCGGGCCAAAATGGCCATTTCTTCTTTGACCTGGAAGAACACGTATACAGTGGAATTCCCCTTTGGAAAACATAACCGA
This sequence comes from Phymatocera aterrima, assembly GCA_963170745.1. Classification (NCBI taxonomy): domain Eukaryota; kingdom Metazoa; phylum Arthropoda; class Insecta; order Hymenoptera; family Tenthredinidae; genus Phymatocera; species Phymatocera aterrima. Next base: position 917,851 of record OY720666.1, on the reverse strand, counting down.
ATCCACTGGACAATGAATTTTCGTATCACTGCATGGGAATTGAGGCCGATCAAACACCGATCATTTGTCACCTGTCCGGTTTTCTGCGACGACGTAACAAAAAGTGTTGTTACAAAGCTGACGATAGTCATCAGGCATCGACAGTCGACACTGAAAGATATCGCGGCGAAGGTTTATGGGTTATGAGATTAGCTCAGTAAGTAAACCTTGATTCCCAGGAAGGTAGCAGCGTGGTTCTAGGGGAAAAGAGAAAGCTCGAACTCTTCTAATCTAGCATCTGAATGGCTAGTTCTTTACAGTTTGCCGGAGGTCGAGCCCGGTCAGAAGCAACAGCCGCGTCTCACGGGTAAGCGTCGACTATAGTCTTCACCAACCAATGCGTGGAGTATTTGTGACGAACGAGTCCACGCGAGTCAAGACTCTAACAACAAGAGGCTTTCGTACGTATTCCAACTCTTGGCGGAGTTCTGGTCACCGCGTTCAACTACACGTCGCGTTACACCGGTCGTCGACTGACCGTCACAAGATTATCGCAACTCGAGGATCAAAAATGCGAGCAGAGACAATCGGCGACAGAGAAAAAAAAATGGTCACGGAGTTTGGAACGTACTTGTTCATTCTCTTTGGCCCAGTTTTTATTTATGGCTAATAGCGATTCCTGCTCTGTACCACGTCGGATTATCTGGGGCGAAACTGTGTGAATTATTATTCTATCGTTTCCTTCCTGCCCGGTGATCCTGCATGTTAGTTACTGCTTAATTCAATGCGGTTTCATGTTATAATTACGAAACGAGTTCACGTCCAATTGTTTTCGTCACAGTTCATTCGCTCGCGCTTCGCGGGTCTCCAGTCTTCATTGATCCAATTTTTGAGCTCCGTAGTACTATAATGTAACGACTAAACTTATCTTACGGCTCTGCGTGCCGCCGCGCCGCGAGGATGCCTTTTTATTAACTCTAACGAGTCCAACACACTCTTTTCATCATCAATTAGCGTCTACAGCCGCGGAAGCGAGAAGCCATTCGACGACGCTTCTTTCGTCACAATAATCACACGGATAATTCAGATGCAGGAGCTCTCGGAGGGAAGAAATGAATTTGTTGAACAGTCCGATCAATTTTTAACCAAAAAACTCTTCATCGGAGCAAGTGCAGCGTGGCACCAGAGGTCGGAGAGCTAAACGGAGAGTACCGCACATCCATTGACCCCAGTTTGAATGTGATGCGTAGAACTGACACATCGGAGCACTTCATGGTCGACCATTTAATGCCGCCTATTAAGCATCATCAGAGTCATAAAACGTTGCGGTTCTCTTCACCCACGCTTGGCTGTCGAGCTCATAGGTAGATAGACGTGGAAGAGAATGGAACAAGCGCGTTTGTCTGTGTTACCTACGATGCACAGGATGTGCCGTATTCCTGCCCATGCCACAGCTTCGACAAAAGCATCTCCTAATCAATTCGCATTGGTCTCGCGGTCAACGAGGACAGGCACAAAACCTAATTCCGTTATCAGATCATCGCGCGCCATTGATCGATGGCCTGCAGAACTCAACGACGATGAATATGAATATACGGATGTAAAACACTTGCTCACCTTGTTGTTCCACGAGGTGATTGCCACGTGGAGTCCGTAATCGCAGCAGACTTTTTCATCGGCAGTCAATCTGTACCGATCGTAAGCCTCGAGAAGAGATTCTCCCTTCCTTGGGATCACGAAGTCAATGATCATCGTAGTGCCACCGGCGACTGCTGCTTTGGTGCCCTGATAAAAATCCTCGGCTGTCGACGTCCCCATGAATTCACATTCGAAATGAGTATGCGGATCTATTCCTCCTGGCATCACGTACTTTCCTCGCGCATCTATCACCCGAGTTCCACCCGGTATGATCAGGTTTCGCCCGAGTTGCCTGCAATCGGAAATATGGGTGTGCATGTAATCGTCGGGGCTTTGATTGACGCTCGGGCTTCAATTCTATATTCCTGTCGTCAGGAGAGTGTGAAACGTGAAATGCTTCCGCCGCGGTATGAGGATTGTCGTGACGGAACATGTGGTGGAGGGATTATCGAAATGAATCATAGCATCAGCACGCGTCGCGGGTGCAGACACTGCAAAACGTTCATGCCGTGTAGAATATAGAATCGTGGAGTCCGCATCGAAAGTGTTGAGCGCAAAATTCTTGAATGGGAGAATTACGGCTCGCGATGATATGCGCGGTATACGTATCTCTAGTGTTTTTCAAGCACGCCTATCATCAGCCCGACAACGTGAGAGGCCCCACTCAAGTTCACATGTGGCGATATACATAATTTTAATTACGGAAAAAACGTGAGGAAACAGTAATTCTGTTTGTTAAAAAACAAGCGTGTAAGAGGCTTATCGTGGAGTGCTTCTTCTTTTTCGTTTATACATTTTCGGCCTCAACTGTGCGCGGTATTTGTGTGTTAAATCCCTCCGAAATCGCGTGTTTAAATAGATTAGAAATTGTTCCTAAAATAGATCGCAGCGTGGTCTAATATTTGGGCTTGCAGCCAGTGCGATATTCTTGCAGAACTGGAAAGCTATTGATGAGTGGCTACTCCGAGTATGATACCATTCGGAGATTGTTACAGCTATTGTAATTCGTAACTATCGTTCTATGCGTCAAGAAATGTTACGTCGTAATCGTGTGGCTGGTGATTAATACTATACGTAAATTATTCCAGGCTTATCTTTCACGAGGTTTTCGTAGCTCTCAAGTTATCTCTCGCGGTCCTAAGCTAACCTCCTTGTAATCAGTGTGACTTATGTCTTTTTTCGTCCGCTCTCTCTATCTTTCCTCCACCTCGTCCGAAGGCGAAGTTTGTCGCTTCGGAAGAAGAGATACGTACGAATGATACGTAACTTGTTAGAACGAATCTTGAGAAATTATAAAAAACCTCCGGAACATCTTTTACCTATACCGAATCATCTCGCATATCTGCAACCGAATAGCGTATTCCGGAAGCTCTGTGGGTCCGCCATCGATCCGATAGAATTGCGCAGTCAACTACATGTACACACGTGACAAAACTGGTTAGAGGGAAAGAATCTGTTGGAGTCTTGCCCAAAATTAGGTAGAACTCTTTTCCGTCCGTTTTCTTCTTTTGTTTATTTTGTCTATCTGATCTTTTTCCACGCAAGTAACCTTTCATCTCGACACTCTGTACGATTTTCGCACAAAAGATTATCTCGAAAAGGCGATGCGAGTGACTTAACTCTTTTCAAACGTGCGGGCTTTGAAAAATTCATGTTATAGGTAGAATTGGACTCGGAATGGTTTGAGGGATGTTTTCACCGCTCACACGAAACGCGTTGTTCCAATTTGGGAAAATTGATCCGATGATTCGCCAGCCTTACGATATTCGAAGCTTGAAGCGAACTTCGCATTCGTCCAGCGAATTGGATGAGTTTAATCTTATATTAAATCGGGCGAACACCCTCCCCGCTTCTGTTCATTGAGTTTAACAGGTTCAACCTTGTAAAAGGTAGGATAGATTTGGTTTAAGTTACACCCTCGCCTTCGATCGGTTTACCCCTGAAGGCAAACGTCAGTTTCCGCGGTGAAACCCCATCGTGGTCGCAAATAAAGCGACGAGGACTATTTGGGGCATACGAGAATTTGTTCATTCATCCGTCTCTGGAATAACGAAAGGACCTTTATGTTCATACTCACTTTATGATTCCGTCCTCGACGTAGACGTCACTGTCCACCATCTCATCCTCGTTAATAATCTTCCCATTTTTGATGAGAAGCCGATTTTGGGCGCTCTGGAATACAAAATTTCATTCTTTACCGAACAGGCGATTTTTCGGCCGCTGGAAATAGTCTTATCGACAAATAATGTGAAACATGAAGCCTCGAGCAGGGCTCAAGGACGGCGAGGTATTTCCTTCTCGAAATTATCTCCACGACTTTCATGTCGGCGGGAATCGAGAATCGAGGGAAAGCAGCCAGATTATTCTTCGATCTATTTTTACACCTAGTAGACAGTCTTCTCCGTCTCAGGTATACATATATATATATATATATCCCAACAGCTGGGGGAGATAGTGACATGGCTCGATCCCTCAAAGGGCTTTCTCACGAGTGCATGCGGTTGTACCTAGGGCGTTGTCCTATAAGGTTCTCTTTTCCACCCTCACGGCAACCGCGCTTCGCAGTCGTCAGCGCCACCTATGCTGGCGCCCAACCCTCCAAACCAACCCTCAGATATAGATTTTCTCTATACGAGACTGAGCTTCCATCGAGACCTTCAATTAATAATTCGCATTATAGTTTCTATTTCTTTTTTTCTTTACACCGAGTAACGATCAGACGCAGTCAAAGGTTGAAAAATGTCTTCGAATTGTTGCTGATTTTTCGGTAAAACCTTCGTTTGCCCAGATTCAATTTTACAACCAATAAATATAAATGCGCTAGGTCCTTCCGATCGTGAATCTTCTCTGATGTTATCTTTGCTCCATGATTCTTGATCGAGAACTCGGACCGATATTTGAAAATTGATTACAAATTATCGAAGATTCTGTCCACCGGGGTAACGTACGCGGTATATATCGATCTTGGCGGAAGTGGAAGGTCTCTGGCCCGTCACGATATTTCTAGCCGCAGAGTAGCATGTATAACGCCCTCGAGGCACCGAACTATTACCACTACTACTGCAAATAGTCATTTTATTTCCGACTTGTCCCGAGCTAAACTACACCCAGGGCAGTCATTAACCCTGCGGCGGTAAGAGAAGCTAATCAGACTAATTATAAAAACAAATTTCCACATGACCGGCGTACGTTTACGAATGAACTTGACGGAACTGAACGCGGTTTTGGAACTGGTTCTTTCCACAGAACGAAGAACAAGAAACGTAGATCACCTCGATGCACATGCCCGTAGAAGGAACGTAATCTAATAGAATATCGAGCTCGAATAGAGGTTCGAAACTGCACAACCAAGTGAAATTCTCCGTGCGATCGGGAAGGCTTTTCTGCCTTAAGCTCTGCACTGGACTCCATATAACGTAAAGCCTTATTAACCGGGCATCGAGGAACTAGAATTACCGATGGAATGAATACGCGGTCACGTAAGTCGTGGGTATTGTGTTATTATGATTACGCATACGTACATACGTGTGAACGTATAAAAGGTACACCTGCTCAAAGCGGACCATACACTGTACACGGTGTACGGTAGACGGTATCTGGCACTTTATCTGGCCACTGGTAGTCCGTTCATGCCCTGTTTCCTCATATCCGGAAGTCACATGCGGTCGTAGGTACACGGGAATTTGAATAACGTTCTCGATTCGCCGAAACTGTTTTATAGGATGAAAACAAAAAAAAAAAAGAAGAAGAAAGGAAAAAGTAGACGAGGTGAGCGAAGTATTCACGTTCTCATAGTCAGGCTTGCCGGATTGATATTTTGCCGGAATTGTTACCAAATTGCCATGGAAACGTTACGAGGTGTTTTTATACTATAATATCGATTTCGCACAATCTGACTGCGTGTCTAGTCACGATGTCTTTTCGCGATGCAAAGGCGGGCATCGGGTTTCTGGCGAAGGGGGATTCCCGCATGTCTTATCATCACTCAACTGCGGTGAATTGGGATTTGGCAAATTTACAAAATTCCAATCACCGAGAGAGAACTGTACCCATCGGACTCTTCCGTCTCCGTCTGTTTCTCGACTCGTTAATTCCGAGTCTCGAGTCTCCTTTGGAGCCACGAAGTAATAGACAATAAGAGTGTTCCTCAATTCGTATTCCGTGACCGTAAATCGTAGGACGTAACCGGATGCTATTGCATACACAATTGTATACTTACCTTTTATTTACATACATACACGCGCGAATGTGTGCTCGGAATGAACGTACGCGTGCAAAACACGACTATCGCTCTTCTATTTCGCGTTTCTATAGGTATATACATATATTCAGGTCGGCGCGTAAGTTGAACTCACATTATCGTCCGAGAAGAAAAAGAATTGGCATAAATTTGAATATCAATTTCGTTTCGAAGAGCACCCGCGTCAATTCTCGACCGTTTATTACACGATCTTATACTATATGCGATCGTGCGATGTAGGTATCAAACCGTGAATCACACTGAGTCTAGTTCCATTCATAGATCACTGAACGCTGATCTGGATCGTGAATGCATCAACGAACAAATTTTCGAGGCGTGCGGTTTCGAACAGCCAATGTCCCCGCCAGCGGTTTATCAATGTATGGATGTATACCTTTTACGTATACCGTGTGAAATGGGTACGAATAACTATATTAAATATACGAAGCCTTCTCGCTCCGACGCACATCGCCTCCTCGTCCTCTGCATGCGTCGATGCAAGAACAACTACAATAACACCAAAGTCCGACAGAGGAAAAAATGTTGCATACTATTGTGACACAGAGTTGATCCCGTGCCAATATGCTCGCGAGGCTGAAATCATATGATGACAAAGTCGCAAAATTTCTTCCGCTGAAAGATCCGCGAGAACTGGAACGGTCTGCAGTTCGTGCGACGCAGTAGAAACGGAGAAGAAAAAACGCCGAAGACGCGTCAACTTGACGATGATCAATAATCAAAGCGCACAAATGTGGAATATGATGCGTCTTTCGATAAAAAAAAGTTGGAAATTGTTTGCCAGTATAGTAGCAAATATTTGAATTGCATTTGGGTTGCGTCTAACGACGCTCCGCGTTACGCAATCCCATTGAATATCTCGTTGAATTCGAGAATCGATTCTGATTGCAAGTGGGATATTAATTTCGGTATACGAATTGCTCAATTCGGGCTTACCTGTAAGTGGATCGGGACCTTCTTCACCGGCGTACTCATGGTCCCGTTTATATTATTTCAATTCACTGAACACAGAGAGAGATTCACGATTATTTTCACCGCGGAGCACTGGGTGTATATTTCGAATGATCAATTACAGTCTCGAGGAAGTTACGATGCCTGATTTTTGAGCAGAAATATGTTGAAACGTAAAAGAGCTGACAATTAAGTAAGCTCCTGCTGCCGCGTCCGCCTTCTTGCTGCTTCTCTATCGCGTAGCGCACAGTACAGAAACAGAATTATTATCCGTGCGCGTTGCTTTCCCAGAGATCTAATCGTCGCTCGCAGAGAGGCGCACGCTATAGTTCACTCGCTTATTCCGAACGTCGGAGTCTGCGCGGCTGGTTCAACGGCTTGCGATCGACTGACAGACCCTGGCTAGCCGTTATTCTCGCCGCCTGGTGGTTATACTTACTATACACTACATCAGTACCCGTGTATATGCTATGGATGGGTTCACCAAATGAATAATTTTCATTTTCAAAGCATCACAATCCTCCTGGCAAGAGTCCAACGTGAGGGACTAAAAGGGCCGAGAAAGAATATACTGATTGTGAGTTTGATTCCCTACTTTCGGACTCCATTTTTGCGTCCCACGATCAAAATATTGTCAGATCACTTGACCTGCAGCTGGATTAAGTTCATTACTCCACGCAGAATGATAAAAAGCCGTGCAGAGATAATTGCAGTGTCAATAGTCCGAAGATGCAGGCAGCTGCTTTCTACCCTGAAGGTGTATACAAAGCCAATTCTGAAACCGGGTGATCGCGGAGCGACGCGATCTCGAGGAAAACTTGTTCGGTGGTGTAGATAGCGGATGAGACTTTCTTCGATTGAATTAGCTGTATATATGTTCGCTGATCGGTATGTGGAGTTTGGAACACGTAACGAATATCGATTTCTTCGTGAACGCGGATTTTCAAATCCGTGGCGCGAGACCCGCAGTCACGACCGTTAGGTACGCAGCCATATTCCACATTTCACAATTTCTCTCCTTAAGTAAACGCGCCGCGAAGATTTCACTGCGACTATAATTTTTTCCACGTTCATTTTTGTCCTTTTCATCTTCTGAGTACATTTCTCCATTTCTCTATGTGCGCGCGTGGGCGCGTGTCCGCACTCCTTATCTTTAGAGCTCGTATATTATCTGTGTGCTATGCACACCTGTTCATGCAAACACAGAAATTGCACTATCGTGATTCCATTAATCTGCTTGGCACGATAAGCTGAAAAGCCGTAGAGTTTTCACCAGGAATAAGACAGTGTAACGAATTGAACTTCGTCGACGACGACGACGACGACGACGATGATGATGATGATTGTGAGGATTTATTTATAATATACTTCCTCGTCTGTTGAACTCGTATAAGAAATCCGTAACGTATCAACTTCCATATTTGTTCCCGACCGGTAGTTGGCGTGATAAATACTAATGAACTTCCTAAAGCCACCGTGACGGGATTTCTACTTATACCATAAACGGCGTTGCGTTATGGGTTTTTGAATTTTTCTTCCGTTTTTGGTTTCAATCGACGTGAATTAGGGCAGCCTCATGGCGTTTTCAAATGTGGATGACACGCAACAGACACCTGCGATTCACCGCCAAAAGAGGATTCTCAAGGAGACGCTGAATCCACTGCAGGTTCTCCCTTTTTACCTGAGAGACCCAAAGTCCCAAAAATATACCTAATACAGGGGAACGGGCGAAACCCGTATAAATTTATCACCTGTATATTGTCCGACAGAAGAAGGTACAGGTATGAACAAATTTTCGCAAAATAAGCTTCGAAGAATCGCGGTGATCGTAGTCCCGTACGAATTAATAACGGAATCTTTATTATACTGTTATATTACATGCAACGTGAAAGGGGCGAAGCATTATTTCCCATCTTCGCAGATATTTATTATCCCCGAAAGTGAAAAGTTGGGTATTTTTCGTATTTTTAGAACCTCCGTGACTTCGTGGCACTCGTGAAGGTTGGTTAAATTTAACATCACGCGTCTTTTGCGGGAGTCTCTGTAGCCTCTGGCGCACTTCACCGCCGCTTTTATAGTCACACATTTTTGAATCTCGCTGATCGACGACGACGGCATGAAATTTCCCGCAGGTCAGTGTTTTCTCAAAAAATATGAATACGCTAGGAATTCTTAACTGCCATCGATAAGTTTCTTGTGAAAATGGATCATCGCCAACGCGCATTCTCTCCTCTTTATCCACAATTGCATTTTCAGTTATCCCAACGGTATACCGACGCCACCTACCTACAGTCAGTTCATACCGACTGCGGCCTCTCAACTGCACCTCTGGTAGTTCCCGAATCGCATCACCGATGGCGCTGCTAGCGCAATCGCACGGTTATCGCCGGGAGGTTATTTTCTTCTGGAGGTGCCGTCCCGATCGAGTCTCTAGTCCTCCATGGTACGAACTTCCATCGTGGAGTGATCGCTGGTTGATTCGATCAGATATAGAGCTCCAGACCTCGAAGTAGCTTGCGAACCGTCAACGGGGTGGCACCAGCCAGTACGAAAGAAAAGAGTAACAGTTTTCGACCCTCCGGAGCCAACCGATTTCCAAATATTTTCGGCAGACTCTGCTTGTGCAAAAGCCTGGAAGATTTTCTGCGAGCATTGCGCGAGACATCTCTGCAATTCGCAGACATTCCCCTCGAGTGCAGAATAATTGTGAGTATACGGAAAGTGTATGTGAATGCGTTTGGCAATACCTGGACAATGCAGTGTCGCGGTGCCGCGGGGAAAGAGAGGAATGCGGAGATAGAAAAATATGTATTTATTGTACATAGAGCGTTATTAGCAGTGGTTGAAACAGTCATTTTATATAATATAATAATATTCAAATTTATACCTAACCCTAATAATGATCAATTAGATATACATTCATTTTGATATTCGTTACACTTAAACAGTGATGGTAAAGTCTTTTGGTGACTTTGAGAGGGCGTTGAGCGCGATACCCTTTTTGTGATGGAGTTTCAGCTTCATGTCGATATCGCATTCAGCTTCGCTTGTCTCGTGGGCATCCATGAAGCCAGACGGTGGTTTTAGCTCCAATGTGGACAACTCGCTACCCCAGTCTTCGTCTCTCTCGCGGTTTCTAATTTTCAAATTCCGCCGAAAGTCGCGGGGTTCATCCAGCAGGCAAATAGACTCGACGGACTTCCGCGGGTTCAGTTCTTTAACTCGATTGCAAATACTTGGAGATCGCGATGCTCGATTACAAACCGTCGATTGATGGCTGGGTGATACGTTCGGCGAATATGGCCGCATTCCAGCCTCGGATAATTTTAAAATTGGTCGAGTCCCACCAACTGGACCACGGCCTACATCAACTGAAATATCTGGCGTTGCTCCACGACTCCTTTGGAAGAAAACATTCGTCATACAAAGTGAAACAGAGCTTGGTCCGCGACTCGCTCTATCATGAAACGGACGCTCACGAAGATGACGAGACAATTAGGTGATTAGAATGTGGAATGAAGAACGTACAATGGCTGCATACCTCTGCTTTTCCAATCTGGGAAAAGTCTTTCGTTCAGAAATTGGTGACGGCTCTGTCGATGTACTTGATTCTTGCGTGTGGTACAGCACATCTGATGTAAATTTTGAAAAACAAGTGGATGAAGAAAATAAGCGCGTGTGATTAGTGGGGTATTAGTTTGGCGAGGAAGATCAACACAGAAGTCCGAATACTAACTTACTATGATGAACCGCCCTCGGTACCAGAGCCAACCGTTGTTCACGACCTCGATGTGCTCCGGAATTCGGTCCGGGCGATCTCGCCATTATTGAAGTTGGACCCGAGTCGTCCAAGTGATTCGAAGACTCCGTACGACTGCTCGTACCGACTTCTGTGTCGCTGTCTGATCCCAGTGTGTCATATTCCTCTGATTCTGATTTGAATGATTTGGATTTGCGTCGGGACCGTCCTCTGACCTTTGTGTACTGGTCGACGTCACACTGGAAACGATGCGAACATAAAACTCTACTGACAAAACAATCGCCAACTGATCCTCCAAGCGGAATTGAATGTGACATTAACCTGCGCTCCTTGGAGCATCGTCTCTGCACGCTCGTAGAAGAAAGCCTGTCGCATGGGATTCGCAGAGAGATTCTCCTGCTCGGGAAGGTGGAAAGTCGCGTACGGATAAATGTCCTCGGAATACTCAGGTATTCGTTCGAGAGCATTAACTTCTCGGCATGGTGATTGCTGCCCCGGTTTTCTAGCGGTTGCATAATACTGTTCTCTCTGTTCCATGTTGTGTTTATTGTCTAAAGCGGCCTGGGTTTGAGATGGTGGATCATTTGTGGATCCTGCTCTTCCAGGATCTGGAACAGCGTTACATTGGTCGAGACATTTTTACCAACAACCGAAACTCTTTTGTTTGAAACATCGCCGGAAACGTATCGATGTACTCACGCGTCTTCAAGCAAAAGCACACGCCAGCGACAGCCAAAATTACAGCGAGAACCGATACCACACTGGGTGCCAGGACTTGAGCATCCAGATACAAAGGCGTCTCTTCATCTCCGATCGAAGGTCCTTCGTAGACCTTCTTTCCACCGTTGTGACTTAAAGTGGTGAATAAATACTCGGCTTGTGTTGAGCCAGCGTTGTTTTGGGCTGTGAGTCTAAGTTCATAACTGGAACCAGTTTCCAAATCGACTATGGGAAACCGCGAGTGCGGTGGTATGTTGCTCGATACTGCAAAGAAAGTGGATTCGTGAATGTGAATATTGAGCGAGAAATTGCGTGTGCTCACCCAAGAGCCAGTCGCCGGGAAGTCTCCTGTATTCGACAACGAAATAGAGGAGCGGGCATCCGCCGTCTTGCCAAGAGGCTAATTCCAGTATGACTGAAGTCAGATTGGATCTAATTAAATGTTGTTTGGCTGGAGCAACTGGCTTTGACCCCTTTGTTCTTGCGCTCTCGGTTTTGCTCGCTCCTCCACTTCCTATACGGTTGAAGGCTGCTAGAGTGAACTGATATTTGGTCCCGCACTGCAATCCTTCGAGTAAATGGGTGCTGGCTCTTCGATCTATCATAACTTCTTCCCATTCAGCAAATTCCCGTCGATAAGCTAAGAGGAATCCTTTTATTGGAGAGCCGCCGTTGTCTCCTTGCTTCCATTGCAATTGAACTGCATCGGTTGTCGTTCCGGTAGCTAGAAGCGTCGGTGGGGTTGGAGGAACTAGACACAAAGTGGGAAGTTTCCCAATTAGCTGACAAGTTGGATCCTCCGCTACTATCAGTGGGGGCAGACCTATTGTTCTGTTTATGTACACGAGGGACGATATACCAACGATATTCAATTTATGTTCAGAACTAGAAACAACGGTGATGGTAATTAGGCAAAGTAGTTTGGAGAGAGAATCCTGTCGCACATCAAATCAACTTTTGCAACTTATTAATTTGCTCTGCGCTCACGCGGTACCACGCATACCAACCGGGGCACCTCAGAATATCATATTCTCACCTTGAACTTGCAAACTGTAAACGATCTGATCCGACCCCAATGAATTCCTAACGTGACATGAGTAATTGCCCTCGTGGCTGCGCTGCACACTCTTCAGAAGAAGGGTATTGTCCGCACCAATATCTAGCCTGAAACGAATGAAGAGCATCAAGTGAGAAGAGTTCTGGCTTTGTTTTCTACCGGAGAATCGCACTCGGATGATCAGCCTGTAGCCCACCTTTGCTGTTTCTGTAGTTTCACATCTCCGAGTCTCCACTCAGCGGAGGGTCGTGGATTTCCAACGAAGAGACAGGCAAGATTGACGTCGACCCTCCACGGCACCAAGACCATGACTCCGAAGGATATGATTGCAGCTGGAACTAATCACGAAATTATAATATGCTTTCGAGTTGGATGAGTTTTAGGTATTCACCTGTGGGACTTGGCTGCAGTTTTATGACCGAAGACTTCGAACCCTCGCCTACTTTCGTCCACGCAGTGACCCAAGCTTCGTAAGTTTCCCGTACCTTCAGTCCCATAGCATCATAGTGCAGATTTTGAGCTGGAACGGTATTTGGCGTAATCTTTTTCTCGTGTCCCTGATCGAACGTTCTTATGTAAACTATGTATCGCGTAAGTACGCCGTTCGGTCTTCGTGGCGGTAGCCAGGATATCACAACCGAGTCCTCTGCGCTCGTTACGGCTTTCACTTTCTCGGGAGCCTCAGGAACTGTGCAAATAAAAGGGCGAATGGAATCCATTGCACAAAAGCTGAACCAAATTTAAAACCAACTGCTCGAAACTAGACTCACCAGTTTCCTCAGTAGTGCATGAAACGGGGCTACTGCCAGCACCTTCACCGGCCCTAGTGTAAGCCAATGCTTGGACAGTGTAGTTCGTGTACGGATTCAGTCCATGCAAAACAGTGCTTAGGGCATGTGTAATTTTTGTTTCACGAGAGCCCTGAAGTTCCGCGGCCGTGGCATCGTTCGCTGCCTCATAGAGCAGCTTGTAGCCTTGCACAACGCCGTGAACTCTGTCAGACGGTGGAGGTTTCCACGTAACCTGAATGTTCTGTGCGGTCAGAGCAACGCAGGCAACATTTTGCGGTGGAGCACTCGGAACTGTGTTATGAAAAAGGTTTTGTTGTCGACTCAAAGTCTTCGTTTTACTTTCCAAAACGAAAGGTGCTAATTAACTCACCGTCCTCGAGGGTTTGCGCTATTATGGGGTCCGATCCTGGCCCATCCCCTTTGCTGTTGAAGGCTTTGACCACCACGCTGTATTGTGTGTACTTTTCTAATCCGGTCAGTCTATAGTCGTAGGAGCCATCGCCATTCCCCATTATACCTACTCGAGTGGCGTTCACAGATTTTTCATCATTCCTGAGGGTAGTAAAACGATCATGAATCATTCAGGAAGGGAATGAACTCCGGCTACCAGACGGATCGGAACGAAGTTTGTACCCTAAATTCCTGTAGCTTATGGTATACCCAAGAAGTTCCCCGTTCCATAATGATCTGTCTGGTGGCTGCCAAGTGATCCGGAGCTGCTGGGGCCCCAAAGGTTCCACGGAAACTTGTCTCGGAGGCCCGCTAGGAACTTCACTGTCAGTTTGTGCCTGGAAGAAAATATCAGGGAATTGCTGAGCCGCGTGACGAGTGATTATACGAAGGGACCATCGAGCGACAACACTCACGTGGAGTATATCGCTGGGTGCTGATGTTCCCAGATGATTTTCAGCGTAAACTCTGAAGTGATAGGTTGTTGCTGGTTTCAGTGGCGTTACTAGAGCAACTGTGTTGTCACCGGTAACCAATTTTTGTGTGTTATGTTCGTGCCAGACATCTGTGAACAAATTGCATGGATTGATTATTGATTATGAATTATGCATAGCATTGTGTCAACATAATCATGCTGTTGTAGTGTAATGAACAATGGTGATGCCCTCTTGATAGAAATTAGTTTCGTAGGGTCGTGCGCCGGGGAATACCGGGGATAATAGTGCTCGAGCGCTGAATAGGGCTCATTGAGAAATGAAAGAAAAAGTGCAGTATATAGGGAGACAGTTTGGTGAAGTTTGAAAAGTTTCTGGGGCGTGTTAGTGGGAGTCCATGTGTCAAATGGGAAGAAAACATGAGAAACGCTGACTACGGTTTGTAGGAACGAGAGCGAAAGTGGAAAGAAGAAAGAAGAAATCTGGGGTTTGAGACTATTAAACTACTTTGACGTATCTGCCAACCTTGTGCTTCTTTGTATTGAACGACATAGCTGATGATCGGAGAGTCGGGGTGAACAGGGTCCGAGTCGCCCGAGGGCGGTGACCAGGCCAAGCGTATCGAGCGACTCCCTTGTTCGGCCACATGTAAGTTTCGTGGAAAGTTCGGTGGCTCTTGTACAAGAAGATGAATGTTTGCACGATCGTGACCGTAGGCGTTGCTCGCCACACATATGTATTCGCCTCGGTCTGCGTGGCCGGCCTCTGAGATTGTCAGTTCCGAAATCATGCCTCGTGGCATCGGTGAATTGTCCAAATTGTACCTAAACCGCACATTAGAGAGAAAAAGTGAAAGAACAAAGCTTGATTCATTCGTCCGCCGGAGTGACTTGCGGGAGGACAGATCGTAATTAATTCAGCGAAAATCACATCGCGGAAGACCAGTAACCGAAGAAGCTCAATAAATCCGACCCAACGGGAAACCATTATGATCCTAATGACAGTTACGTTTTTATTTGTTCCCGCTCTTTCCGATAATCCGAAGGTGCTCGCTTTGATGTACGAGTTCGACGACAGAGAAAGAGTAGAGCAAAGTATTAAAGTTTTAATGATACTTTAATTCGAGTGCAAGCCGGTGTGCCTGCAATTACTCTCTGCTCGTGTTTCTTAGGCAAGCATCAATGGCGAACAATGGATTTCTGCGAGATACTTTTCGCCTCTATTCAATCAAGATATATACATGCCGTACGTATAGATGTCATGAGCTCGAGCTCTGAATATCCATACAAGATCTTCCGACCGTGATGATCCCGAGTCTAGCTTGCAACGTGGATCCTCTATAGTTATTCCGTGATGGCCGTCACGTAAACTGCTATAAAACTTTAATGAATAACATTTTCTATGGGCGTCATTCTCCCAGAATTGTTTGGTCTCGATAGAACTCGTGACTTCAGCATCGGGCACGTGCTTAGAGAGTCGTGGTATCCCCGTTGGGCCGAGAAGGTCTTCAAATTTAGGGCTCCCGTACGTCAACTATTAGCTTTTGCCCAACGCGGAGTTGGGCGGAGGGAAACCTACGTGAGTGGATTGGATACCAACCTAATGTCGTAGTTAGGGTTGACCCGATTGCCGCGAGCACGCCAGCTGAGCTCGAGGGGAGAGTCGCCCTCAGCTTCGCATCGCAGGGTTACTGCCTCACCCCTGCGTACGGACTCCTGCCTCGTCCGCACCGTCACACTGGGTCCCGCTGCGGCAACGAGTCACGATTCTCATGTCATACAATTAGCAACGTTTTACGGGTGAGCACCGCACTTAGCTCAGTCAGATACTGCGATATTGGATTTTCACGAAATCCACCACTCTCTGTGTTATTGTATGTACCGAGTCCATAAACTTCACCCCATTTTCCGGTTCAGTATGTATGTATGTACGTACGTACATAGATATATACCGCGTTATACTACTGGCTGGATCTGATATGAAAAATTTTTCCCCAAAGATGAATACATGTGACTTGCACTGGCGAACGAATATACCCGATCCCTATAAATTTGGATGATAAATATTCTTGAATGGGACGACACGAAACCCGGTCTCGGTATATGACCCACGTCAGAAAGTGCTGCATAGGTATATCCCCCGGAACATCCTCGAGATGGGGTTTGAATATTTTACCGTGAACAGTTAATCGAATGAGTTTGCTGAGCCCAGGACCAATCCCATTGCTTGCTTGGCAGAGGTAAAAGCCTCCATGATCTTTGGTCACTCGGGGAATCACCAATGAACCGTTATCAGCGACTCCTGCTCCTTCCGTACCGCCGTAACCAAGTTCTCTATAGTCGCCGGGTGTTTCTCCTGGAATTTGAAGAGCGATCAGGAAAATTTGTTCGTGGATAATAATACCGTAGGAAATCCCGTAGCGTATGTTTAATCGTGTTATTAAGTGGTTCAAACGCCGGGGAAGCAGCCCTTGATCCAAAGTCGGCTCGAAAAATAATCACTGCTCTGAAACTTGAGCGTTGGGATGGCTCGGGCGGTATCAGGTTGTTTGAAACTATTTGCAAGTCAAATACTTTGATAAACTATTTTTCAATATTTTTCATGAATTGCGGCCACATTTTATCGAAAACTTTTCTCTCCGGCAATGTAGGTATGTACCTGCGACGGTATGCCACGGTACGAATTCCGAAGCATGAATTACTCAAGAATTACTCGCATCCACAGACATTGATCGAATGGGTTTATTTTCTCCGAGATGGGCTACAGATGTCCGAAGATATACCCCGGCCTCCCGGTATATACACTCACCTATAGACTGTTTCCAAGTGACTGAAGGAATCGGAAACCCTTCTGCTTGGCAGGCTACCGAGACACCATGACTCACTATGGCGGTCTGATCGATAGGTTCCACAGTCCATCGAGGAGGAACTAGAAATATGTTTCCGTTCACCCAAAATCTATTTCCGCAGCGACCAGTCAACCGACCATTCGATTCACCAGTTTCTCTCGGCGGAACATATATCCGTGCCGAAACCTCTCCGCCAGAATGACCAATCCTACATTCGAGCGTGAAGATAGAAAGAGAGAAACTGGATCCTCAGAAACGATCGTGTTGTCGTGGAAGATGACCGATTTAGTTTCGGGCAGTATCATCAACCGGACAGCTCGGTTTCAGCGCAAATATCAATACCACGCTGGCAAAGCACAAAATGACTATTGCACTCTCCGCAATTTATCTGGAAAGCCCATTTGGCATCCTGTGCTTTCCTTCGTTTCAACGTGAACGAGGCGTTCCAATTCTTCGAACTGATGGGACAGTACAATCGTGGGATCGAGTTCAGTCTGCGTAGAGTCAGAACGATAAGAAATGGTATGTTTTTATATTTTCTCTAATTAGCCGTACCTACCCATCGTATCGGTTGACCCCGTTACCTGGACATGCCGGAGGCGTCAATTACCGTTCCGTTTATTTCCAGTGACGGGAGTTTGGAAAAAATAGAGCCGAGGATCGAGAGGAAAAACGAATGTCCCGTCACAGCGGACTGTATATTGGATAAATAAATGAATAAACGAATATGACCGCGGACTGGAACCAGTGATTCTGCATGCTTTGAATTTTTTCTCTCAATAATTCAGATGTGAATAAATTATTTCGTATGCTCGCCGGTTGGTGAAACAGATTTTTCGAACACGGCGAAAGGAGACAAATTTTGCATGTGAACCGGGATTTGTTCCGTGCCATCGTGCACCGGCAATGTGAGACTGGGGGTACACCCCCGAGCCGTTGCCGTCGTCCGGGTAAACACGAACGTTGGGTGAAAATTACTCAAGGAATTGGAACACCTTGTGATCACAGGCACACAGACACACCCTCCGAACGTCTATCTCAATGCGTCTGTGTCTCTGAGTTGACGTTCGCGTAGGTATTATTGTAAGCAACTTGCAGCCTAGCTGCGGTGGCAGACTACGCTAGATATTCGCGAACGTACTTAAACTAGTTCATTACTCATTCTACGTTAGATGAATCGAACGTGATAATATTATCGTACCGAGAAATTCATGCATTATTTCGAACTGAACTCTGTTCGTGTATGTCGGTACGTACGTATTGCGTGTAAGACGTAGGCATCGGAGTCGAGGATGAATTGCTCGAATATATTATACGAACATAGTTTTCCGAACGAGCAAAGAAAGTTACGATAATGATGCACGGACGGGGAAAATTCCATACACACTTTCTACATAAGTGAAATACGAAGATTTATAATCTCCGAAGGAAATTCTCCGCGTTTTCTGCATAGAATATGGAAGAGGAGCGTCAGCAGGCAGAATATACTCAGAATCGTTTTTGAAGGGCTTAAAAATCAAAGGAAGTTATTGAATAAATTATTCCAATTCCAATATTTCCGAGCTTCTATCGTGGAATATCATAACGAGGTCAACAGGTGTTCAATTTATCGTTCACTGAGTGCGAAAACACTGTATTGACCGAGAGTTCACAATTCTCAATCGGTTTCTCAGCATGCTGAATAGACGGGAATGAAATTGGTTGACCGGTTCTTATAGGTGGCACCGAACAGTTTGACAAGTATATTCATGAGTTCCATGTACCAAGGCCGAAAAAATCCTTCAATGACCATCCTGGAATCGCACGACTTTCATTTCGATCCACGCCCTTGTTGATCAGTCGGATATGAAATATGAATAGCACGCGCGCGGAGGGTGCGGATCCTTTCACCGGAATTCATTGGACTCTTGTGTGATCCGAGATCAAAGCTAATTGGAATGAAATTTGAGATTTAGCTGCCGACCCGATGCATTGATCGAGAGTTAGTCCGTTGAAAATGAGTCTCAGGCCTCGTGTGCCAGGGCAAGAATATATTGTGAATTCATCCTCACCCCGTTTTCGTGTGAACCGTGTATTGGTAATGAAATTGCATGCTCTGGAGAGTTTTATACATCACTCAATGCCATCAAGTGTGTGTACAGGTACACACTATTGTATTGTGGTATAAATTGTGTTATTCACGTCTACAGCGAAGTTGGTTGTCGGCATAAGTGTAGTGCAGTGTTCACTATACTGTACTGTACTGTACTATACTATACTATACTATACTAATTAGATGAAGTAGTATAGTTATGTGTATCGAATATGGTAGATGATGTTAAACTCTCCCTCTCTATATTATCGAATAAAATATGTACGTACGACGACGATAATAGTAATGATAATAGTAATAACAATGTTGAACAATATACATTGAATAAACAATGATTAACTAGATGTTTCGGTCATGCACTAAATATAGTAGCTCACTATTATATATCATTATGTATATGTCACACGAACGAATATAGAATAATAAACAAGTATCTGAGTACGTGGGTATATCTATGTGAGAAAGGATACTAATGCAAGTATCGCGTGATCTGTTTTACGTCAAACTTCTGTGTTAGTGTAGCTTTTACTAATTATGTCGGTACCATATATTCTGTTGTATTGTGAGTTTTGTGCCCCGTGCGATTTTTACTGTTTATGGTGCTGGATTTGATTTTTTATTCAATCTTTCATTCTCCACGATCTGAAAGAAACGCAAGGTTCCTGACGATCTTCATTCCTGCGGGTGCTGTTCGTTCCCTGGCTAGCTTTTTTTTTTATATTCATGGGAATTCGATTCCACACCATGAGAAAGGAAAAGAATATCACAAGGAATTGTGGCACCGTCACAATATTGGCAGAAATACTGCTTCGAGGTCGCAATATCGGCATAAATATTGCTCGAAAGTAGCAAAATTGGCATGAATATTGCTGAAAGGTCACAATATTGGAAGGAATATTGCTGCAGAGTTGCGATATTCGCATGAATATTGCCGCAAGGTCGCAATATTGGCCAAAAAGTAGCTCCAAAGTAGCAATATCGGCAATAATATTGCTCCGAATTTGCAATGTTGGCAGAAATTTAGCGCTGTACGGCGGATGTTACAGGGAATCTGTGATTCTTGTCCTTTCGTTGGCGGAAAACCTTACGAGCTACAGAAAATTCTTGACGGGGGTTTGATGACCCACCGGTGACGAAGAGGCTTGCAAAATGTTCAGCGATACCAGCAGCGTTACTGATTTGACATGTGTAGTTTCCGCTGTGCCTCGCAGTCACGCTATTAATCGTGAGTATGCTTGAGAATGGTGGATAATCGCTTATCTGAATGCTGTTGGGAGTAGCCGAGGATGTGACAGCCAAAGAACTCGGCTGATCACTGGAAGACGACGAACTCACTTGACCAACTTGAATTGGTTTGTTGTCCATCAGCCATGATATGTTGAACGGTTGATCCCCCTGGCTCGTTGTGCACATCAGTTGCGTCCTCATTCCTTCTGTGACCCCGTCCTCGAAATAAAAGGGCGATATCCTCGGCGGAACTATAAGGGTAGTAGGCAGTGATGGCAGACATTTTACCTTTCGAAGTATCGACATCGCAGCTGAGGAAGATATTTCCGCGGTCGACCGCGAGTATATGCATGGACGAGTCCCTGATACTTTTGCCTAAATCCTGAGATTAACCTCGCGATTTCATCGCCCTAAACTGTCAATCGCCTGTGGTACCGGCTTTTCATGTTGGGTTCAATAGGTAGGCACTCGTAATTGCTGTGCGTGTGTTCGTACATGAGTGTTCCGTGGTATAGAAAAAAAATATATACATATGTATAGGTACATACAGAGAGCTGAATATTGTGAACGTGATTTTCGTACTGACTCTACGATTAGACTGATAACTAATTACTTACCGGTGGTAAATGTTATCGGTCAATACGTATAATTGTCACGCACTACCTACGCTGCTGTACCAATTCTACGAACTTACAATATTTCATAACAAAATGTATATATGTATAGACGTATAATGTGAAAGGATATTAATTACTACCGATCAGTACGTCACTTCGTACTTTGATCATCGTGGCGACATGTAGCTTAACGAAACAGCTCGATCTCATTGTCAGAGCCCTCGCAACTTCCGGAATCTCTGATCGAATGATGATATTCAAGGTAAGAAGAAACAACCACAGATCCAAAATACGACACAACACAACGATAATATGATATAATATATGGATATATATAATGATTGCAATAAAATCCTACATATACTATATGTCGTGTCCATACATGAGTATTGTATATGTATATTATACGTGGTACGCTATAATACGTGAAGAAAATCACTCAATAATTAATCATGAATTACGCTAATGCGTGAACGGGAAATAATGCATTGCGAGATATGCGATTATTACGGAATGTAATTAGTATTGAATCAGAAGGATACAAGGGCGTATCTCATCGACTGTACAGGCGACACAATACGGCGACAAAGTAGCGAGTAAAATTTTGTATAATATATACCATACATATTAGATAAGAATATTATGCCGATAATTTTTACTAACAAATAATGATAACGATAATATAGTTCCAAGTTTCCAAGTTTCAACTATATATAAGTACGAGAGTATATTTTGTATTAGATATGTCATATAAGCGTGCAATTAGCGTGCAAAAGAGATAGCGTGCAGGATGGGGGGAATCAGTATAGTATATACAATAATAATCAATAATCGATAACTAATATTCGATAATAATAATAATAATAAGAAGAAGAAATTGACAATAGATATAATTCGAAGTTGAAAAAGATCTATGTGAGGTAAATAGAGTCGGAATCGCATCAGCACAATCTTATCCAAATACTCACAATTAGTGATGATGAATAATGGAAAAAATCACTGATGCGCGAACCTAACGATCAATTCAATCGAGCGTGCAATATTTTGTTCAAAAATATGACTTTTAGCTGCGGTTATACCAACGTCGCGAGACGAGTTCGCAGATCAATTGTCACGGCTATTTTACAAACGGCGTCTCTCGGACTGAAGAGAAACCGAGGAGAAATTCCTCGGTTCGGCAGAAAGCACGCAGTATTTCGGCAACACGGCAGCAATATGGAATCATTGCGAAAATATAGTTAAAGTACTTGGACGATATAACAACGTCGCCGCATGAATATGTAACTTTACGTGAAATTTCAGCCGCGATATTGGAATACTTTTCAGCAATGTGCGCTAATTCGGGCTAATCAAGCTGCGAACGAGTCTTGCGGCATTCGGCAACCGATATCTCGAGGATGAAAAGTTTCGTGACGAGATGTATGAGAAAAGAAAGTGAAGAATGAGGTTGGTGCTTGAAGAAACACCAACGGTTGGTTACCGTTGACGTTGAGGAGTGCGGAATGTGCGACTGTAGCAGCGTCATTCGCTACACGACAGGTATAGGTGCCATTGTGAACGGGGGCGATCTTTCCAATGCTCAAGGCGCTGTTAAACTCGTCGAATTGTCGTACGGTGATCGTTTTGCCGCCCCGTTCAACCGGGGATTCACCTTTCTTTGTCGGCATTGGCAGTTCCAAAGACGCCTCGATCGATGCGTTATCTTTTAGCCATGTGAACGTGAGCGGAAGGTCGCCCGTCGCTACAACGCACTGAATGCTAGTTCGGTCCCCTACGTTTAAATCGCGACCGAAACTGAAAGGTGTGATTTTAGGTGGCACTGAAAGAACAATACAGAACAGGTGGCATTCCATATGAAAGCGTTAAAGACAGACAGGAAGACAGACAGTCAGACAGCACGTGGGTCCTCGGGTACGATCATGGAAAGTTAGAGTAAAGCCAAGGAAATTTACGATCGTTATGACGGCTGATGATGACACATGGACACGAGCATTCCGCTCGCTGATGTACCGTCCGAAATATGGCAAAGGAAAAGGAAAAGTGGAGTGAAATTCTACATATATGCCTTTCGGAGGAACCTTTCGATACGTACTTTTCGTTTCTCTAGCCGACCATACAATTGGAGCGTACAACAGCGAGTCGAGAGTAGGCGAAGAAGTGGTTGTGAATAAGTTGCTGGATTAATCGATAGCCCCGATGAGAGTGAGAGTGGTTCTTGCAAGCTTTCAACTTTCACAGCCCTAGGAAGCTTTCAGCTCAAGATTTCTGGTCTTGTTCTACTCGAGCCGCACGAACATGAAACCTCTTCTCATCACATTTTCGGAAGGATCGCACAATCGGTGATACGCGAGCTCTCCAAGGATGTTTCAAGAGTTCACGGAATCGGAAAGCCCTGATGCTTTTAACCCTTTGAAGCTTTTCAAACTGAAGAATGACACAATCGTGCCCCGCTTTGACTTCTCGAAAACGCTCTACCCTTTTGGTATTTTCAATCACTGGAAACGGAATCTTGATATTTGTAATTAGCGAGCCAAAAAATGGGTTCCTCGCAGTGCGGATTGACGCCGAGTGAAAATCTGGCGGGCACCACGATCTCTAGAAGAGCGATATCTCCGTTTTTCTTTTGTGTTTATCTTCCCGTTTCAGAATTATCGATGTGCGAGGAGATTCCATGCTCATGCAAACACCGCAGAACCAGCAATGATTTCATTGAATATCATTTGCAATATGCGCGGCTCTCGGAGTGTTTCGGACGAGTGGGTGTAAGGTATGTACGAGTAAATACATACCTACATACATGGCGTTCGAGTTCTCTGGGACGCTGGAATGCTGGTGAAATCCATCGATAAAACAAAGGCACAATTTCCGAGCGGTACACACTAGGTGCAGCAAACCGGGAGAGTTCCAGATTTCCAGATTTCCAGAGTTCCAGAAAACTCGATGCTCTTGCTGGACTCAAAAGAGTAGGATACAGTGTGACGCGTGCAATGAGGAATAAGGGCAGTGCTCGAGCGGTGCAGTGAGTCGCTGTGCTCTATGCTTCATGGACAATTCTGTCCACTGCGGGTGTTTCAAGACTGTGGCTATATAGTTGGTATTGGTATACCTAGGTCCATTCGGCGGACATTCAAAGTGATCGCAAATATCTTTCACTATTGGAACATGAAACGATACATCGTGAAGTACCAATGATCGTCGCAATACAGCGAGAAATTTCAATGACCAATTAGGCAATATGCAATGTCACGTTTCCTGTTCTATTCTCGAACCAAAACTCCACGGCGAAGCGGCTTCCACCACGCAATACTCTCCGTCAAACTACATTATGAGTAGTCATGATTGTTTCCAATCGGAGTGGTACAATGCAGCAAACAGGGAGGGGCACACAGTTTCCGGTCATTCGTTTATCCCATATCGGGTTTCTCGACCTATCTAACAAACGTGACTATTCCGATATGCACAAGCTTTGATTGCATCCAGCGATTCGATGGTTGAATTAAAGCACGCAATTTGATATTATTGAGGAATGATTGATTCCGTTTGCCGGTAATAAAATTCAATATTATTCAACATCATTCCTCAATGTTTTCTGCATTCGGTCGAACTCCTATACCCGCTCAAATTATTCCGAGGCTTTTCTTGAGGTGAAAATTATCCCAAAAATGACTGTTATCGTCGCGACGTTCGGAATCTCAAGAATTCCGACAACGTTGATCACTCCAACCTGACTCGAACGCCCTTCAAATAATTGCTACCAAATCCTACCCCGAGTTGAATCGCTGTGTTATTATCACACAATAACTAACTATTCCGAGTATTGCAAGGCTTGATATTCAGTTCAGTTATTCCCAGGTTAAAAGCCACCCTGCAATAATCTTTCGAGTCACGTGATAATTCCGAGGAGCACATATCACAATATCAATCTCCCGTATAAATTTAGGCTTACATTTATACTGCGAAGAAAGATTTCATTATCCGTGAACTTCAATTATTGGCTCGAATGTGAGAAAGAAATGATCGAAAATTGGCATAGCATGACAAATGATGATCTTTATTCTGTTCTTGTCACCGAACGCTTGAACTCATCGAGCTACGGTCAGGTCGAGTTTCACCGTCGTAAAATTATGCATAGACGAGCTTACCAAGGACGCGAATTTCCACCGCTCTGTGTGACGTGAAGTTGTGCTTGTTGCGCGCAGTGCAAGTGTAAGTACCTTGATCGGCATTTTTTTGCACTGTTTCAATCAGGAGAGTACCGTTACCAATTCTCTGTCTCATGTTTGTAGGCAGTCTCACGCCGTCTGAAAACAAATCATCAACGTTTTCTTACAGCATTTTGCACTTTCCTTACCGCTCTTATGGTCTTTTAATTATCTTGCGCTCCCGCCCATCTGCACAAGTGCCGCGGACCCATGTCACGTTAATCCGTAGTATTACGTAAGCTCGGACTGAATCATCATCCCTTTAGCCTAATAATATTGATCACTGGGTAATCCATCCTCGAATCGTCGACGTAACTGACGAAGGGGATGTCAACAATTTACTCTAAATTATGTGCATCTCCAGACACGAGAGGAATTTTGCAAAATTTCAAAATACTTGCTCGAGCACCATCCGGAAGTCTGCATCCGCGCGGAGTACCAGATATTATAAACGACGAGAGATATCAAATAACTCGCGAATTGTCGGACAGAGATGAGGCAAAAGAGTGCGCACACGCGAAACGTTCCGACGAAGAAAAATGGACCGTTGGTGTATTTATCGGGTTCCTCTTACCTTTCTCCCAGACAATCGAATCAATCGGATAACCTGCCACGGGGCATTTGATGTTCAGTTGTTTTCCAGCAACCGCCGAAACCGGGGGCATCGGACGAACGTACGGTAAACCTGGAATTGAATGAAAAAGCGATATTCCCTCTATCTCGGATTTTTTCATGAAAATTATTTTCACCATCGTGCTTTTTATCGCGAACACTGTACAGTGCGCGTGCTGCTGCAGCCGTGAGATAACGAGACGGGAGTGGACCAAGGGTGAAGCTCACAGATCGTTAACGTATTCCATCTCATTCTATTTTCATTTTCCGTTTGTTTCGTTCAGTTTTTCTCAAAATATGGTAATCAAATTTTCTCGCGGATCAATTTCCACGGAGTATTGATTGATAAAAAAATTCATTCACCGTAGATGTTGAGCCTCGCTGAATGACTGGCTTCCCCGGCCCGGCTGCTGGCCGTGCATTCATATTCACCGCCATCTTCTGGTTTCACCGATGAAATGTTTACATGGGAAATAACGTCGCCGTAAACGGTAACGTATTGTCCGATGAGGAGCCGGTCGTTTTGCGGAAGCGGGAAACCGTCCAGACGCCACGATATCTGGGGTGTTGGATTTCCGGCGGCGCTACACTTCAGCGAAACTGATGGACCGGGCTGCATTGTTTGTTCGATGAATCTGTAGACCAGTTGCGGCGAGATTTCTGCCAACATTCGTAGCAGGATCGCGTTGAATGCCAGTCATTTTACGCCATTCGGGAAACTGGGATTTGGGGTGTGGCAAATTTCATACATTTGGCAAAAAGTCGGGGGTTTCGTCTTCCGCTCTCTGGCCCTAGCGCGAGCAACATTTATCCTCGATTTCGTGGGCTCAATGGGGTTCGGAATAGACTTTCGTCGGCTGCTTCGAGTCACGAACATCAACAAGGCTGCCACCTAGTTAACCTATGCAAATTCAGGGACTCAACTATCGTATCGCTTTACTCGCGGCTCCGTCATCTCGCAGGTACCTGCTTACTACGGGTTTCGGGTATGGCTTGCGTTGAGAATTTACTCGACGTTGAAAATTTTTTCTGCGCGGTATCTAATGATTAGCGTTGAATATACCACAGACGGCCGGTGAGCTCCGCAGAAGATTATAATCGTCGTGGATTCGACTGACCGAAGTAGGCATTATATGTAAGTATGCAAATTATCCCGAGGCAGGCATAAGCGGAGAGAAACGATAGTTCGGAGTTCGGAGTTTCGAGCTGGGGCGGAAAGAGTTTGAAACCGTTTTCATCAAAATTACGGGATTATGAATGAGACAGGAATTATGCTTAGCCGCGGCGGGGTAGGCGGGTGCGCTCCGGAAACGGCAATATCATATTTCAGAAAGTTCTTAAACGCTTAAGCTCGACAAGTTGGCCGTAGAGTGGAGAGTCGGTGGTGACGACAGTGGCAGCGACGGCGGTGGCTAATGCAATTGTGCGATTCAATGAAGTTTAGCGATAGGCCGGGCGATGAAAGTATGAGAAGCATGATTTTCTTCGAGATTCGTACCTATGCAACAATTTCGGTGTGTTCCACTCTGCGGGGATTGTGAAAAGCCATTATTCGTATTGTATGTCAATATTATTGCTGCACAATTGTTCTTTTCCAAGCGGTACCTCGCGGTCTTTTGTCATGCAGAGATAACTGGCTACTCAACAACAATTGACGCTGATACCTCCCTCCAGTATTCTTCTCATTGTTCCGTTAATATCCTAATATTCTTAGAGAGAGAGAGAGAGAGAGACAGAGACGAAACGGAAGTGTGGCAAATGGCGTAATCAGTTTTCACGAGTATATGACAAAAGGACAAGTACAAAAACCGTTGAAGTCTCATATCCAAAGATTCGCGGTCGAAGCTTGTTTTCCACCGGCTAAACGTTTCCTCGATATTCTTTCTCTTGCCTCGCTCATGCGTCTACCACTTCAATGTTAATTTCAAACTCTTCGACGTCCCTACTCAACCGAGACGTTCAAGGGTCGTGGGAGGGCGAGTCTAAACTGTCTAAAATTGCAGGGGGAAGTGGGCTCGACGTTGAGGTACCAAAGTTGTTTTCGAAACACTCTCATCAGTAGCAGAAGAGATTGGAAAGCTGGCGGATGATGGAATCGATGGAGAAGTAGAATAAGGAACTGTGGGACCTAGCTACTTCGTGTCTGGCTTTTCCTAGAATGACGTCTAATCTCCAGAGATTATAAAGACGCACGAGTTGTATAAGACGGATCAAAGAAGCGGAAGTTCGTAGGCATGTACGTAGTCTCGCAAGTTTGAACTCGGCGTTCCAGTAGAGGATCGAGTCATTCGTCAGGGAAGTGAATAAAATTATAAAATTTCGGATCGAATTAAGGCTCTTGATTCACCTATCAGAAGCCTTGACAATTGCTCCTGTAGTGTGGAACAAAAACAAGCAGGAAACCCTGCAGCCTGTCCCTGAAACGTGTGACATTCGCTGGAACAAAGGGAGAGGAGGGTCGATCCTCTGTCAGCGAACAAGCGACAGGGTGTCCGTCAGCCCCCTCGAAACCATAAAACAATAAACCGCATTACAATGTCTCATCTCTAGTATATCTTCAGGCTTTTGGGAGAGGCGTTGTTGCGGATAAACTCGGCGACGACGTTTAATCAACTTTCAGTGAGAAAAAGGAATGCGCCCGCCGAGGATCTGTACCGCCCGCAACGATTGTTCGGAGCACAATGTTTCCCGATCTCGTGGACCGGGGATACGGTTTTCCTCTCCACATTATTCATGTTTTGGCCTAATTTGATATTGCTCCGGAGAATTCACTCGCGGGAGAGACACTCACCTCCGAGCCGAAGCTCGGCTATTCCCTGCGCCATTTCGTGCTCATTCCTAACGAAGCACTGATACATTCCACGGTCTTCCCGCGCAACCGATGTGACGGATATCCTCTCCCTCGAGACAGCCCGTACCCTCGCACCAGTGCGTAAGGTTTGGCCGTCCTTCAACCAGTATAAGGCAGTTTGTGGGAAGCCGTTGGCACTGCAGGTCTGGAACAGGTGGTTAAATTTCATGACGACGTTTTGTCGAGTGTTTTATCGGAGGTTCTCGTCAAGCTCGAGACTCGGTTGTCTCGGATTTTCTACGACGGATATCCGAGTTAAAGGACAATTAGCGTGGAGGAATCGTGCTTCGGTTTTTACAAAGTTTGCATCGTCACGAACAGCCGGAGCTTGCGGGGGAGAACCTGGACACGAACTAATGATCACGAATCCCCGTCGAGTGGCGGTATAAAATTCCGAGGGCACTTAAGAGCTAACTGTCGTATTGCAGACAATAGAGTTAATCTACTATTTGCGAGCCACTTGGTGGCTCCGCGGATTCCTGGGCTCCTGGGCTCGTGGCTCGGTGTATTTAGTCTGATCCTTGAAACTCCGTAAGTTCGGTGAACTCCGAGGGACAACTTTTAATTACTCCTGCTAATTATCTCCAACTCCGTGCAAGCGATCAACTTCCCCGCTCTTTAATCCCCCTTTCAACGATCCTCTGTCACAAATCCACCCCTCGAGCACGGGACTAATTTTCATCGAGTATTTGGCGAGTGTACTCTTGTAACGAGACAAAACACAAGTGGAAAGAAAAACGGTGAAATTATTTCTGTCTACTCACCAAGTATGCAGGTTTTCCTAAGTCCACGGTCTGAATTGCCGGCTGGACGTGGACGCCGAGTGGTGCCGAAACCGTCAATCGTACTTCCAGTGTCTCGCTACCCTCGTTGTTGCTTGCGGTGCAGAGATATGACCCAGCGTCGGCTTCTTGGACTGCTTGTATAATCAGGGAACCATCGCGGACCGTGAAACGACTCGACGAGTCTTCGACCGGCTCTTCTCTTTGATTTCGTCTGTAGTACCATCTACGGGGGGAAACCAACTGGCGTCAGGATCGATTATCAGGAAATTGGAAAGCCGGAGCCGGGCTATGTAGAGATGGATGGTTCGCGGAGGAGTCGATCTTCGCCTGCGGCTTCATGACCCAAAACTGAAGACCCCTAATCTTCGTGTTTTAGGGTTAGGGATCCGGCGTTAAAAAATGGACTGTGGGTTAACCCTCGGTGGATTGAACCCCCGAGAGCGAATACGTATTCGATTTTAGTTTTCTTTCTCAAATTTATCGACGAGGAAGCCAAAGAATTTGAGAAAAGAAGTTACATTCCGTATCGCAGCATCTGAAATCTCCGGGCCATGCATCTTGTGAGTATTTCTCATGGTCGCAGTTATAGTAGGAGAGAGTTCCAATCGGCGGAATGGTACTGGTATAATAATGGATTCTGCTAGCATGATGAATCCAGGTAATCGAACACCTCGGGATATCACGTCCGTCGGACTTCCACACCAAGTTATACCTACGAACGAATGGCAAAGCACGAAATCACGGAGTGTGCCACGGATGGGGAAGGATATTCGGTCACGTGGCTCCTTTAGCCGCAGATGTGAAATATTTGATTTCCTGTCACCGGCAGACTTGGTAATCAGCGGTGACTGCATCCCTCTCGCTCCACGAATACGTGTTTTTGTTAAAGTCTAATCCACGCCTCCAGCGATTCTTTCGGAATCGTGGAATGGAAACAGTTTTGCGGTGAAATTTTATGCTCAGCCATTATACTTACATTAGCAAAGATATAATTTCCCTTATTCCACGTTCGGATTTTGTCAGAAGCTTCCTGTGACTATGCACGTTTTTCAATTTCTCGTTGGAAAATCGATGTAACGGCAGATCGTGCGTTGTGAAAGGATTCACTGTCATGCCTTTCGGCTATTATGTGTAACGAGGAAAACCCGTAACCCCGCCAAGCGTTCCCTTACTCCTTTTGCCGTTGCGTTGACAGTTTGGAAGGGAAGGTCTTGACGGAGTTTACTCGGGCAAATACCAACCTGCACCTTTCCGAAGGTAAAATGAGGTAAAACTGAACGTAATCTGGGAACGGAACGAGCCCACAGTGCCGCGCTGTCCCGAAGCTGTAATAATGCTGTCAACGCCAGATCATTTAATTTACAGACTTCGTTGTTTATTTTTCCACAGGAACGGGGAAAATCGTTTATCGTCTAACACTCCAACGCGTTCGTTGTGCTGCACTGCGGCCGGCACCCGACCGCCGTTAAGTGGTTACGTCATTAATATGCCGAGTCGCGAGATTCGAGAGAATTCATAATTCAAAATTGCGTTTAAGGGGGCAGCCCGCACCCCGGCAGACCAAAAAATCAGGAAGAAAATTTGCGGTTGGGTTGTTTACCGGTTCGCTTCATCGCCTCGTTTGCCAAACAAGATTTCGCTCGCACCGCGTTCGTATTTCGGTATGACGAATCTGGTCTTTTAGCAGATTTTTAATCGTGAATCAAAACCGGAAAGCTGTTATCTTCACAGTCAACACGATAACGGTGATTGTTTTGAAAAATCCGAGTATCGTTACTACTACTGCAAGCAAAGATGCGACGATTGGTAAACGTTGAGATCAGAATCGATGATCCAAACTGCGGTAAATCGATTATCCCGGAGATGCCTCGCGTGGCGAAGAGCGCGGATGCTGCGGGAGAACCGGGCTCACGTACGACGCTGATGGTGAGAAGTCTGAAACCCTTGTCTGCAGACCCTCGCGGACGCGGAGGTCTTGGAGGCAAGTTCAATGTTTAAAATTAGCATTAATATGGAAAATACAGGAGTATGCATACGCAACCAGACATAGTATACAGTAGTCTCACGGTGTCGGAGGTTTGTATACCGCAGCTTTTTCGGAGATCCGGACGATGTTTTCTTCGCATCTTGCAGACGACGAGAATTCTGATTCTCTTTTTGATTTTCGAAGGGTTTTTTCTCTCTTTATTCTTTCTCTTCCTCCTTTTCGTTTCACTTTTTCCCCTTGCTCCGGTAACATAAGCTCCGCGAGAGGGCTCTTTGTACTACGGTTGATAATTGTATATTTGTAATTAACGCTAATTGCCAAGAGGCCGGGCAGGTATAATATTCCGGCAGCAATTAGAATTTTAGTGAACTAACTGGAGACTGAATTTCATCGTTGACGCGACGAGCTAAGTGGCTTTATCTCGGCAATTAAAAATCCAGCCGAGGTCAAATGATGTAATCCAATTTATTGTACATACCATCTTGTGAAATTTTGCGTCTTCGGCCTAATGTTTCGCGAAGGTATCGTATCCGCGAAAATCGAGGCCGGACCAGAATGGAAAAGAAGAAGAGGGAAGAAAATGCAAGCTCCCCGGAAGAGGTTAGGGTTACATTCCGCTGGGATCACAACCTGAGGGATTGCTCTCTCGAGATTCAGCTCGTACCTAAAACCCTGCTGAGGTGGGAAATTAATGTTTTTCAAGCAAACGCTAGAACGAAGATATACATGGGGCAGCGAATCGAAATGCTGCCTAAGTTCCTCAGAAGAATTGACGAGCAAAGAGAAGAAGAAGAAGAAGAAGAAGAAGAAGAAGAAGAAGAAGAAGAAGAAGAAGAAGAAGAAGAAGAAGAAGAAGAAGAAGAAGGAGGAGGAGGACGAGGAAACGAAGCTAACAATAAGCTCAGCCAGCTACCTGGGCTTCAAGAAACAATATTTGAGTTAATTCTCTCTAACAACGTTCGTTCGTTAACGACGAAACGGGCCACTCCAGTACATATACCGTACATCCGTATAGATGCCAACCTCTGGCAAACGAGGAAACGGAATACCTGAAACTCTTCATCAACTCTGTGTGATTCGGAGTAAATGTCTTTTTTTTTTCGCTTCGGGGGAGAATTTATATTTTTCACGAACGAATCGGACAATGTGTGATCAATTAAGA
Organism: Phymatocera aterrima; assembly: GCA_963170745.1. Classification (NCBI taxonomy): domain Eukaryota; kingdom Metazoa; phylum Arthropoda; class Insecta; order Hymenoptera; family Tenthredinidae; genus Phymatocera; species Phymatocera aterrima. The sequence continues at coordinate 885,430 of OY720666.1, read as the reverse complement.
GAAAATTTAACAAACTAATTGTGAGTTGGAACCGAGGGAAGGACGCTCGTCGAAAAGGGCCGCAAATTCAATTGCAATATTCTTATCGATCCTGCAGCCCTGAAACTGCACGTTTCAATTATAAGGTCGCGCGCTCCGGAGCTGATTGTCGCCGAAGATTTTAGAATCGCAGTTTTCGATTCTTTCATAAAAATCACAGCATCGGAGCCTGATTGTATTCCGAGGTCGGAAGTCTCTCGGTCTCTGTCTCCGAGCTAAGGAATTGGATCTGTGATTTTAAAATTTCAATAATTCACTACCCCAGTAGGTAGGTACCTACTGCGGCGCGGCGGCAGTTTTTCTCCGATAATAATCATAGAATATAAATTTATTCTCATAACATCGCGACCTTCCACGTATATTTCACACGTTTCTCTATCCGTCTCGATGGAATATGTATAGAAAGACTTGGAGAGAGGAGAACGCCTCGGAGTGCGATATTATTCCGCGACGGGAATTAAGTAACAAATTTTGGCACGTCGAGCGGTAAACTGTAATGAAATCGAACCAGGGGAATGGCGTCAGGCGCATTACGCACGGATTAAATTCCTGACCTCTGACAAGAATGGTGGAATATCCGCAGAACCCGGTCCAACGGCCGAACGTTGGCGCTGCAGCAAAGGCGAAACTGAATGCGTTTAATTGATTGCGATAATTGAAGCGCGCACCGGGAATTTCGCGTTTTGTGGTTACCGGAGAGCCAGCCGGGTCGGGCTCGTCACGTTAACAACGTATACCAGCCAATTTCACAATTACAAGGGCTCGCTTCCGGGGATCGAATCCAGGGCGCTTCCGCCAAACGAATTTCCTCGAGGTACTGTATGAAATCTATAGGAATGTAATATGTATGAAAATTCGTAAAAATATTCACCTGTTTTCCGGCCGAGGATTCGCGTAGGCCACGCAAGGAATTACGACGGTGTCTTCGAGTCGGGCCGAAAGGTAGCTCAGCTTTTCGTTCAGGATCGGCGGCATAGATCCTCTGATTTCTGCAAAGTACAAAAATTAGAGTATCTCCATTCTCCCTGCAACCAGCTCAACCGGTTCAGCTGCCGAGTTATATAATCGATGGTCGATGATTCCCGAGTACAGTATAAACAGCGGATGAGTGATTTCCATAAAACTCCAGAGGCCCGCCTCCTCTCCCTCCGTCGCCATCCGCATGGCGAAAGTCTAATTAACTGAAATCAATATTGACGTTTTACTAACGAACGGAAAAGTTCAAGTGTTTCTGCTCTGGGAGGAGGCGGGGATCGGATGTGTTCGCGGTGGTGCAGAGCACGTAGCGTAACGTAACGTAACGTGACGTAATGTAACGTCGGTCACACTCGAACGACTGTGTTTGTTTTCCGAACCGCGTTTCATCGTGGAAAATCGAAAAACGAAAAAAACGATTTTTCTCCGAGTCAAAGCGCAGCTCAGCTCCGCAACTGCGGTTATAAAAAGGAGTTGGACAAGTTATCGGTAATTTCCGCCTCAACTGTAATCCGCAGACTCCTCTAAACACTTTTGCTCATCCTGCCAACGCCGCCGCTCCTGATGCTGCTCCGGCGAATAGAGGAGCAAATAAACCTCGAGAAATACGAGTCTGAGAGAGCGTCGTTAAGCAGTACCAGTCTAAGAGTAAGAGTAAGAGTTAGGTGGTAGCTGACCCAGCACACCACCCCGATGCAGGTTAACTCGGGGAAGATTTCAAGGAGAATTCCTCTCCTGGCTTTATTCGTTCGCCACTTCTGAAAGAGAATCACAAATCAAGAGCAGAACCGGAGCTGACTCTGGGGCGAAATTGAAAATGGCTGGTCGGAGACATCGGCCACATTAGTCCGGAGAAAAGGGTGCGGATTATTGTCCAGGTAAAATTAGTTGCGGAGTGTAAAGTCCCGGGTAAAAAGTATGATCCGCTTATAAAGTTTGAGGCTCCGTTCAATTCTATCCTCGATTTTCACCGTTTCGTATACTTTGTTAATCGGACACGGTCGAAAATATAGCGGCCCCGGTTAATTCGGAACCCGGGGTGTAAAATGCCTCCGGAAAAACGTTTCCATCGCCGATCCCCGTCCCAGCAGAGACACGGCCAATATCATGCGTCATATTTTACGCTGCCATCTGCCACTTAGGCGAGTAGAAGACACGGGAAGCCGATGTTACAGTGTTCGATCGAATAGTGCGGAGGAAAAAATATCACCGGGCACTGCACATATCGCTCCTCTCATAAATCAAGGAAAGTACCTCGGTTGTGTTCGGTTTGAAAATCGTCAAAATGAACCCGACCGCGACGCGTCGAAGTTTACCGGAAGGTGAAAATTCCTCTTTTGAAAACTGTTCGGACTCCGTTTTCGTCCCTTTCCTATTCTTTCCATTCTTTCACCGGTCTACCACGTGATTTATAGAAAATGTTTACCTGCCCCACGTATTGCGGAGATCATAAATAGCGAAGAAACACGGTAGTTCAGTTGAAAGCTCGATGTAATGGGAAATTATGGTGGTGGATGTTGTTGTGCTTCCTGCTGCAGTATAGGTACTCACCGCAACATCGCGAACCCAACCGACGCGACGTGGCACCTACCAACCCACCGAGCTACATTCGCCGGAGGCGAAGGCCCAAGAGAAAATGCTCTTCTCAACGTTACTCACATAGTGTTTTTAACGGTTGCTCCGTTGCTCACAATCAGCCGCTTCTTCTGCAGCCATCAACGAGAAGACACTCCATTCTTTACACGGGTTAAATAAAAGTACAACCGATCACGCGAGACCGCGTTACCCAGATGCGTTAGTACGAGGGGCGTTGATAACTCCTAACCCTCGAACCTTTCGCTCGATCGCAATATGTTATTTTATCACGAATCCTCTTCCCGCGGGTCACGCAACCTGCACGATCGCAGAACTTCTTATCGTTCCGCTGTCGTCCTCGGCGCAACAGATTAGCCTCCTTTCTCTCTCCTCTGTATGAACAGGAAACTTCGGTGGGAGGAAAATATTGATGCGGAGAATTATTCGCGATATGGCGGAGGAGCAGAAAACAGCTGACCTGGAATTGCGAATGTAACATGTTTCGCGATCCTCTGCCGGTTCTTTGACGACGCTGGAAACGGGTTTGAGAAACTTGTAGCTATACTTGTACTTGAGTCGGGGGTAACTAATGATCCTCCTCTACGTTCCCCCGTTGCGGGGTTGCGGGTCTGGTTTGTGTTCAGACAACCGAGCAGGGAGATGCCAGCCTCCATCCACGGCTCCACTTCTTATTAGCCTCATCGTTATTTCCCGAGCAGCTTGTGACTTTTCATAGGGAAAGGCATGGGGCTGGAGAAATCCGAGTTCCTGAGACGTCGATCATTTTTCGGAGAGCATGCTTTCGCCGCAAACGTTATCGGAGTCACATGGAGGGCTGCGTTTGATTTTCAATTCGTCGGAAATTTCCACCGACGACGAGACGCGGCCCTTAGAAAGTTCGATGAAAACATTTTGAAACTTGATCTGATTCCAGAGCATCGTCGGGGTGTCTGGTTTTCCGCAGTTGCAGATATCTCCTGCCTGGCCCGGGCGCCGCGATCACATTCCTCTTCGAGAAACACGGTCAGCGCGGCATGCCAAACGTACATTCCGAAAAGTCTCCGCGGCAAGGGAAACAGGAATGCGAGGGTGAGATTCGGCGGTGTTTGTTTTCTGGTTTTGGTTCGCTGGGCTCGGAGCGTCGCTTTCTCAATACCTACTTATACACATCAGTTTCACGGAGGGCCTGTCCACCCCCGCGCGTACACGCCACGCTCTGCAATAGCACGGCGATTCCGTATTTCCGAAGGGGTTGAAAATAATTGGTGCGTGACCGAGTGGTTGTTCGCGTCAATATCTTTGACTAAAACAAAACAACACGCAGCAGTGGCGTGCCGCTGGATAAGCGGGAAACTGTACCTCTCCGAATGTTGAATGTGGATGGTAGTTGTTCCAGCGTTTATTACTTGCCGATGAGCAGTCGGAACAATAGCTCAACATTCTGGTATAGTAATGAGAATGTTTTTTTCTCATTTTTTCATCCATATGAATATTTTCACGAAGACGGGGCGGCAGGGAGGGAGGGAGAGGGAAGGGAAGGGGAGGAAAAGCCTGTCTCTGATCGTAGACTAGTTACAATGCGATTTCGAGTTGAGTCGAAAAAACGAAACGGAAAAATACGACGAATTTCCATTTCGCTTTTCAAGATATTCACTCAGGATTTTTCGTCGATCGTTTCGCAATTGGTAGATGCGTATCGCTATTCGAGCCAATTTTAAACGAAGAGTAATTCCCCCCGTTCGATGCTCAACCGCGTGACGCTCCGGGTTCAAAAGTATCGGTTATGTGTTATAAATCGCTGGAAAGTTGACGTCATCGAATATGGAAGTAAAATTTGTCAGATGGAAAACCGCGTGGAGGGAGAGACCGTTCATTAATAATAGAAACTAATTAATACTTCACGCGGTGTGCGTGTGTGTACACACATTCATGCAGGCTCGTAATATACATCAATCAAAGGTATCCGACGCTGCCGCAACTTGAACGAAAAGAGGAGAAAGATCATTTTATTCGCGATATTTCCTCTGTTGGAAAAATATTCCGCTACGCGCAGTCGATCAAGTATTGAAATCAGCCCACGAGCAGCTGCGGCGTGAGCTCTGAAACAACCCTTTCAACCCTTGAAAGTTGAAGGTTAATCGCTGTTTCTCAGTCCTTATCCTCCTTACGAACTAATCTCTTGACATTAAATACCGCTTTCCGCTTCGTCACGAGGCCTCGAAAATACCGACGAGATCGAGAAAAAATAAAGAGACGAAGAATTGCGGGGAGAAACACACTATCCGAGAAGCTTCGCCCCTGACAAAGCGCGTTTGGTATCTCTTCGAAGTTCCGAGACTCGTTGCAGCGGTGTCTCGCTCGAAGAAATCTCCGGTGTGTTTTACTCGCAGACTTTAAGTCTCGATTCCGTGTCAGTGGTTGGCCAGAAGATAGCGGTAGGTGGTAGACGGAGGTGAGATGGGGTACTAAACTTCGACTAACAATAAGAAGAGTTCGACTTCGACGGGGCAAAGTAATGGGCTGCGGTTTGCGGGCGTGGTTGTGCTTGTGGTTCGGAGGGATGGATAGATTCGTTTTGCAGCGATACCCGCACCCCCGTCCGCGTCAGCCTATATCTTTCGCGGTTATGAAAGATCTGCTGCTGATGGTTTTGTCCGCTTAGGGAGAAGAACGGATAGAAATGAAATGAAGTGCGCCTCCCGAACGACCCGGCTGCTCAGTGCTCTGCACCGCGCACCATTCGAACCTCGCGCGCTCTGAACATACGACGACGACAGATGAGTCGCCACGCAGGGAAGGCGGCAAGTCTTCCTCTTTCACAATCACCAAACAGTTTCCTCGATCGAAGAGTGTAGACTCAGAAACTGCGGTGCTAGGGAACCGGATTTGTGGCTACGGAGTCCTGATGCGTTCGAGTCTCACGTGACCCCTCCGCTTGAGCGAAAAAACGTGCTTTTCGAGGTTCTCGGTACGCAAAGTTCAACCACGCGATGAAAAGCTCGGAAGTTCTTCCAGCTGAGGCGACAGAATTTCAAGAATCGATTTCGTTTCTGGCGAACCTGATTCGAAACACGACAATTCCAACATAATTCACTGTTCTGGAAGTGAGCGGGGAGGTTCTTACTCGCAGAAGTCGCGAGACGTGAACAGCCCGAACCTAATTGGAACCCTGAGCACCGAAGCCATCTGGAATGTTTATTCAGTCGAGCAATGATCGACGGGACGTGAGAACAGAGCCGAAATTCAGGTCATTCGACGGGATTTGATTACAGCGAGGATCCCAAGCTGGCTATTGATGTTCGAGTAGTTCTATAATTAGCACTGCAGGAGGACGGAGGCCCGGATGCACAAATTTCACTCGTAGTGGCTGGCACCTACTCCGTCCGATCGATCGGTTAGGGGTTGAGAAATTGATGGGGTCAAGTAAGGCCGAGAAAGTTATATGTCGGGATCGGTGGTGGGGAGGGCAGGGGGGGGGGGGGGGGGGGGGGTGGATGATGCGATCGTATTGAGACAAAGTTTAGACATTTTTTGCATACTTAGCGACAGAACATTGCCATGCCTCATCCAGGCTACACTCGTCGTTGATCCAACGAGAACGACGAGGTAGCGAGGTAGCGAGGCGGCGGGGCGACGGGGCGACGGGGCGGCGCGGGATTCCGTGAGGTAGAACGGAATTTTTTACTTAATTAAGAACCTCCAGAGAACTCTGCGTCAACCTCATGGCTGAGAGCATACACTAGAAATACTCCATTCCCAGGGTACATTTAATTTATTATAATCCCATCGCCGTTGTCGTCGTTGCCATACCGGATCCACGGAGTCGGGAATCAGCGTATCGCGCGGCTTCGGATGTATGTATGTACGCAGAGAGGCCCTACTCGAACGGAATATTTCGATGAGGTTTTTATCGGATTGTGGCATACTAACCTGTCAGCTGTATCCGACCGACATTGCTGCTGACAACCGGTTCCTGGGTGAGCCGATGATGAGTTCTGCACCTGTATGTCATTTGAGCATCGCTTCTGGATATATTAATTATCATCAATTCGCCAGTGGGCAGCATATGGTATTTACCATCTGCAAAACAAACAACAGAGAATCCGATAATGGTCTGCCCCCTGCGTTTGACGTTTGTATTCAAATTATACAATTTCATTGATGGAGTTTCCCCGAGGAACGTATATTTCAATTTGTCGACTCTCGACCTACACGGGAGCTTTTTGTTTTCTATTCAAATTTTTCTGATAAACAGGCGAGAAGCTCTCGCTCTACACGTACACACATACTGTGGCCGTATCGATTCCTTTTTCTCTTCAACTCGCTTCGGCTTCTCTTCGCTTCGCTTTTTCTTTTCGTTTCTTGGTTTCTATGAAAATTGAGACAATTCAAGACGTACGATCGCAGGGCAACTCACCGCTCATCGTCGACGGATAAATGTTGAAGGACGGCTCCTGCAGCCACGAAGTAACGGCGACGTGTTCCCTCACGAAACTCGGTACTTTGCATCGCATTAGAACGTTGTTGCCTAAAAAACCGCCGGGACTCAGTACCTCGGCATCGTACCGCTGATTAACCACTGGAACAAAGGTAGGTAAAAACGTTGGAGACTCGACGAAGGAGGAGAGAGAGAGAGAGAGAAACGAGAGGAGAGGAAAGAGGCGGGGAGAGACCTGCGGAGTAAAGTATAGAGGCTCTTGAACGGGTCCAAGAACCTGGGGAAGCCCGGAATCCACTAGACCTCACCGCAGCGTAAAAAACCCGTAGAGTTTTCTACTTCCGAATCGTACTCAGCCAACAAGGCTCAGGGTTTGGCAGCCAGGCAACCGGGCAGCAACCGAGCAGGAGCCGACTCGCGAACCACTCACCAACCCTCGCTAAACCTCGCGCGAAACATGCGAACGTTCGTCCGTTCGTTCGTTCCTGCTACCTAGAGAACCTAGCCAAGCACGAAGCCGACAGGGCATTTCTACCTTCTCTATATCAGAGAGGAAAACTGAGCCTCGCCTTTTTTATGCTGTGTACGTACATCGCGGGGAGTTGATAAGCCGTTTGGCGAAAGACTTTTCAAACATTATCCACACGACTGATCAGACGATTAGACGACAGGCGACGAATTGTCTTCAAAACGCATTCTCGATCACAAAATTGTACCTACGTCTTCTATCGCGATGTGGAAAGTATTCCTGACTTCCGTTCTGTTCCGAACGGTGTGAAAATTTCTCCGAGACGAGTTCGCTTTCCGATCGCGGTTATCATCGTCGTGGTGATCATCATCGACGACCAACGTCACGGAGGAAATGGAATTGATTCAGCGGCCGCGGTGTACGGAAGGATGAGAAAATTATGATCAGTCTCAATTTCATCTGACATCAGGGCTGTAGGGTGGAGCCCCCGACCGTTCTGTATTATCAAAAAGCTCCCGGGGCTTTTGCGAAAGAAAATAAAGGGAGACGAGGAAGACGAAGCGGAAGATAGTAAATGATTGATGGAGCATAATTATGAGCATGAAAGTATGAATGCGCTATCTGACATGCGGCGAGCTCGGTGAATTAATCATCCGACGTACCGCTCCGTGAGAAAGGACTTGCCGAATATTTAACCACGAAACTTGCTCCGCGATAAGACCGAGCTGGTTTCTTTTAGTTACGTACGTCGAATGAGAAAGCAAGTAAGTAAGTAAGTAAGTGAGTAAGTAAGTGAGTATAAGTAAGAAATACGCCACTGAATTGGCATCGGATTCACCCGAGAGGAAGTTATTATCTGTAACAGCATTGTCTGCTACCCGTCAGAGCATGGAGTGAAGAGGAAAAGGAAGAAGAAGTAGAAAAGAAGAACTTGAAAGAAAAAGCTCGGAACGCTCTCCGCTGCATTGATACTACTAGAGGGCAGGCAATGAGGAACAAATGTGACGAGTTATTCCTGAGAATTGATCTGTAGAATACCGAGGAAGCTCACCAGCTCTGATAGTGACGTCTCGGCTGACGATGGCGCCGACGCTGTTGACCGCTGCGCATTTGTAAACAGCCCAATGAACATCCTGTCTGAAAGCCTCGGCTTCAAAGGGCGGGAAATGAATGCTCCCATTCTCCAGAACGTGCCTAATTCCTTGTATGCTTGCGACACTCCCTCCGTCCGCTGCCAGCCAGTCGACCGTTGGCGCAGGGTTTCCTCTCGCGGTGCATTCCACCTTTCCTCCACTCACGTTCGTGAATTCTACTTTCGACAGTGGTTCCGTGACGAAACTTGGACCCTGGGTTTCGTAAGAGGCTCTAGCTCCTGAAACACAGATGAAAAGAGGGAAAAATTCAGCCAATTAAATCGAGAGATTTTTTCACTCCTTGTCAGATAACATTCGCAAATGAACGAAAGCGGTCGCAAATGTTCGTCATCTTTCAAGAAAAACCTTCGATTCCGGAATGCTCTGGGTTACAGTCGATCGAAGTCCTCGGCTCGAAGGATTCCTCCGGGTCACGCGCGCCCCACATCGTCCTCGCATTATTCAACTGAATAGAATCGTTCCTCTCAATTATACAGCAACTGTCTATACCGTAACTTTGGAAGCGGAAGGCGTAGCGCACGGATCTAGGATACCAAGGCAGAACCGTGGCGCGAGTTCGTATCGCTCCCTCGAAATAATTACTAACGTCTAAGATCCCGGAAGCGGATACATTTCTTCGTGTTTCTCGTCCCGCGTCTATCTCGTCGTTCGCTTTCGTGATTTTCTCGCTCCTCCCCTCGTTCCCTGCCGCTGTGAGACATTGCAATCATAATTTTGACAATCAGTCGTGACATGAGGCGAGTCCCGTGGCGGTCGCGGCGCGGCGAGTCGGGGAGAAATTCAAGTGGATTCCGCACGTGGTCTGGAGGAACCCCGTGCCGTATGCCTGTGTACAGTACCTGCTGCACCCTTCGCTCTTCTCCCGAGGGTCTCAAAGGGCTGAGAATCCTTGAACGATAGGTGGCTATTGTGTGGATATTCCGACGAGGCAGTACCTTTTCAAATACGTTTTAACAAGCAATTATGCAAGGGGGGCTTCTCTTTTTTTCCACCCGGTGAGTTGATTGTCTTCCTAATTGGCGAACGTCCGCTATTTTCCTCGTTGGGTTTTCCAATGGGAAAATTAATGATCTTCCGCCCTGTGGTCAAGAAGGGTCATCGTCATCGCCGTTTCGAAAAACGACGAATAGAAACGAGTGGGAATTACGACCACGCGTTGGGATCCGAGTCAACGGATTGATTTCCTCGATCATTGATGGGCGCGGGACGTAGGTACTGGAAAGTCAATTCGCGGAGATTGAAAGTGCAGCGGCGCAAAGCAACGGAGCGAAAGTATTTTTCGATCAAGCTCCCCGTCGAGTGCATCTCGGTAAATGGAAAAACCGCGTCCTTCCGGTATCATGGCTCATCTCTCCCGGCTTAGAATTCCTTTTTTTAGTCTCTGCCAGTCCCGGAGCCGGAGCAGTGGGCAGACGGAACGGGACCGGATTCTCTGCGGATATGATTCTCGCAGACACGGGGGGCTCGCCGTTGTTGGTCCGACAATGCAAACCAACTTTCGCATTTCAATGTACTGTTTCCATTGTTCCTTCGGCTCATTCTCGATCGTCATACTCCCGTCGTCTCGTGCCGCTACCGCTGCCCCTCGCCTGCCTCGCCGCGGTCTCAAGCCAACCCCGGAAGCTGACTCTTTAATTAAAGTCTAAAGCCCCGTACGGCCGCGGTTCGACTACGACTTCGTCTTCGGGATGCGCCTTCGACGATCATTCCGTACTTCTATCTTCGGGTTTTTATTGAAACGGACAAATTTTCGTCTCGTCGTTCGGATTTCAGATTTCGTATCCGACCTCAGAGCATTCAGAAACGTGAGCTAAGCTCTGCCAGAAAATGATCGCGTTATCTGTGAGAAAAAAAATTGGAGATTTCATTGGTTTTTCCGTGAAGTTTATCCGCCACCGATGCCCAGCCGTTAATTTTACGTAGAGTAGGCAAAGTTTCACTCGGCGAACAGCTAACGCCTCGTGCCTCGGCATAATTTCCTTTATTTGGGAAGCTCGTCACATCGGGCAGCAATTTTTTCTCGGATCAATGAGCTCGATTTCGCTCTCAAAGAGTCCGGCGAGGAACAGAACGCGGCTCAGGGGTGTTTGCGGTCTTACGGATATCGGATTTAAGATGAAAGTGGAACGCGGTCTGCGTTGCAGCCGCGGAGGAGGACAGTGCCGCGGGAATTGATTGCAGTTCGGTTACGATCTACGATTTTTTCTCAGTGTCCGTTGTTCCGAACATATTGACTATCCAGATGCGCGGAGAACCCCGCGGCAGGGTGATTTTATTACAGGAAAGGGAAAGGGGAAGGGAGAGGGAGGAGAGGGCCGAGGGGGTGGCGAAGTGTAATTCCTGATAAGCATGGCAGAAAACAGGAAGAAAAAAGGGATGGGGAAAGGGTCTTTTAGCGGTCGGGGAGAAGACCAAAGCCCATAATGCTTTGATTTGACTTTTGTAAACAGTGAGCGGTAATGCTGGTTCAGTTGTGTGGCAGAGGGCTGCAGCCTCCGAGCACACGCCGCGCCGCGCGGGCACACAAAGACCGAAATGCAAATATACTGTGTAGTTAGGAAGCTGGGAGAGTCGAGAACCTCATACATAGAGATTGTGTGTTGTGGGTCCATCCCCCTTCGCCACACCACCGCCCCGCCAGACTCTACCCGCCGACCCAGCAGAGGCAGCATCCGGAGGGTAGCGGCAGTGTCAGTGGCAGCGATAGCGGTGGAAGTAGAAGCTGCCGGTCCATGTCTCTCCCTTGATTCTCCCCCCACCCCGTTCGCTCTTTGCTTTTCCAGAGTATTTTATAAACTATAAGGCTTCTCTTAATGCTTCCTATTACCTGCCGCAGAGTTCCGACGATAGGTACCCGCGAGCGAACAGTACCTAGGCCCAGCGCTACCTGCGCCGCGGCACCGCACGCAGAGAATTCTATAGGAAAATTTACGATAATTTAGCATAGCGATCGTGGAATATACTTGAGTATCGGGGTTCTGTCCGGTACAGTTTTTGAAGGATTGATACGATTCGGACAAGGTTTGCGACGATTCTGACGCGGTGAACCACAAACATAGCTTCTCTCTGTATTCGCGTAGGACGGAGCTTCGTGCTCCGGTATATACCTCAATTGCTATGAAATTATCGTGAAATTTCTCATAAAATTCTCTCCGTCGCGGTAAGTATCGTTCCGGCGATGCGATATCGAGCGGGTATCCACCGCGGAGCGGAAATGCAGGTAGGTATACGTGTATATTTTCCAACGAACGTACGGGGGTCACGGATTTTTTAATTAATCAACGAACGAGGGGGTGGCATTCTCACCCCGATCTTCACGTGCGCCTACCCCGTGCAACGGGAATGATATTTATCCGTAATTTATCTCGTTTAGAAGAACGTTCCCGGTGTGTAATTTTACCTGAACAATGCCCCAGCGTTGTACCGCAGGTAAGAGTTGGCATTGTGTGTATGTTATAGGAGTACAATACAATGCGTGCGTATGGAATTCATACCTGCCGACCTACCATACAGCCAACCTCATTCACGGAGCAAAGCTATCCACGGTCTTTATTTCCCGGCTAGAGCCACAATAATAACTCTCATTCGCTACTCTCGTCCGTGCTCTCGTGCCTCAAACAAACTCTACAATGCTTAACGACTGTTTAAAAATGTTCTTATACAAATTGAAGGATGCGGAATTCATACTTTGAGCTACCGCTGCTTGTTTCGTCGAGGATTTCACCCGCCGAAAAATTTTTCTCGTTCTCGGGCGGAATTCTATCCCGCCGATTTCCCTTCGCGCGCTAGAAGACTGTTTTGAAAAATGTTTCAATATTCGTAAGTCCGTAGTTCAGGGGTGCAAGAATATTTGTTGGTTTTTCGTTCTCCGCTTATTTGTTGGTCATCGTTAACTCGAGGCTCGTAACTTTAATGAGACGTCAGTATAAAAATGAGTATGAGCTTGACGCGGTTGGGGCTCGGGAAGTAAAAGTTAATATTCGTTGGTGAAAATTGACGAAAAAAATGAAAAACGAGAAAAGAATTTTCACCCTTTTTCTCATTTTCGTTCGAATAAAAAGGGGAAATATAAAGTTTAAAAAGTCGCAGAGCTTACGTATATATACGTATATACGAACGTAAACTGTATATATGTATATATATATGTATATATATATATATGTATATTCACATCACCGCGCGTAGGACGTTTCACTCCGTGTTGAAACCCCGCTCGCTGAGTTTGTTTGGTGACCGGAAATGAGAATCACGGATGAGTTCGGCGACAGAAGACGTCGTAGCTGGTATCCTGCGACATCTGCCGCGCTGTGCCACCTCCACTCGCAATTACATCGTTTTAATAATTACATAACGAAGTTTAATTTTCGAAAAAAAGTACATATATACCTAGGAATTTTTCAACGTGGGAGAAACGGATTTCATTAATCTCCGTATAGAACATTGTCGCATTTAAAATCGAGCTTCCGAGCTTGCCATAGAGTCTATCTCGAGCCGAATAAGAAAAGTTCGAAGAAAAGTCGTAAATTTTTATGCTCCATGCTCCAGTGGACCGTGGTCAAGTTTCAAGGGACTTTTGGCTGACCAAAGAAAAAACTTTCAACTGGTTTTTCTTTTCTTTCCTCAGCTTGTTTTCTCGTTTTTTTCTTCTAATTTTCCTGTCGTTGACGGTCCGTCGAGATAATTTGGGCTTGTGGTACACATACGTATAGGTACGCGGAACAAATTTATTGCAGCGGACGTCAAAGTTGTCGTTGACTATCGGCGTTTCGGAAAATGGGGAAAAAACTGATGAAATTGTCGATCTTTCAATGCCGAGGCGAAAAATTGCTGTTCACTAGTTCGCCTAATCCGCGGCGAATCGAACGACGAACGCAACGCGCAGGGCGCGCGCACGGTAGTTTTACACAAGATACTACAGCATCGGCTCTCTCGAATTAGCATCGCACGGGGTGAATTCTCGAGGGAGTTGGTTTCCACCCGTGGCCGTGGTGGTGAAAATATTATGCTACCGGAGCAAGTTATTTGCATACTTTAACTTTTCTTCCAGGTTCGCCTGCCTCCGCAGTCGAGCGGCGCGAACAGTTTTTCCGATCGATTCTCGAAAGGTAAACAATACCCTTGCCATCCGCAGTTCCGCGTTGATCATCATCTTCCCTCATACTGGATTGGAAAATCTTCAACCAATTGTACGAGTCCATCCACCTCTTCCAGCCTCAGACTCGACGCAGACTCTGGAGGATAAAGAATCGCAGCCATCGCCATCGATCGAGGTATTATACCCGAAACTGCATCCCTGTGAGGCAGTTTTCCCGCGATAGTTCAGCCCCTGAGAATGCTAATCAATGATCGCGAGCGGAGGTAGAAAGATCCAAAACGTCTGGTCCGACACGGACTGGATCCCTCTCGCGAATTTTCGAAACACCGGGTGAGAATGATTTGAAAATACGATGAGCGGTCGACCGGGTCACCTAGTCGCCGGTAATAATACTGCCAAGTATTAGGTACACACGACGCTAGGGGTGGGAATATTCGATATTCCTAAAGTGAACGTAATTAAACGGAACTTAATCCCTGGCTGCACTTCGGCCAGTGGATCCGGCCCGCAACAACCTAACAACTCAACCTACCCCAACTCGACTGCATCGATGGGTCGCGAACCAAGCAGCCCTGCGAATTGACCGTGTTGAATAACAAGGGATGCGTTTGTCGGGTTCGAAACGCACGGAATAAGACGTGCCTCCACGGGGCTCAATACTCCGTGATTCCCGACCGTATCGAACTTTGTGTATAGAAAATCACAATGACCGATCTTAAGGTGGAATTCTTCGCCGATCAGCGGTCGAGGAATATGCTGATCTTCCGGTAGACGCAGCGCGGTGATTATTTCTTCCGTTATTTTTGTATTTTGTAATACCGTCTGGTCTGGTCTAGTCTGGTTGTTGGGAAAAGGAGAATGATAAAAAGAAAAAAAGAAAACTCAAAGTACTGGCCCTCCCAGCTTCCTTCAGCCGAGTGTAAAACTGAAGGGAGGAAGAAAAGGATGAAAAAGAGAATGAATAAAAAGCGAGAAGTCTCATTGCGTCTTTGTTTTGGGCTTTAAGAACAATCTACGGTTTTGCTTATACCTCGTGCTAGAATAGGGGAAGCGAACGGGTTCCGAGGGCTGGAGTTGGAGATCCGGAGGTTGGCGGTGCGACGGTAAGGTTGATTGTAAAGCGAGAGAGCGAGGGTGCCCGAGCATGTGTGCGAGAGAGGAAAAGAGAGAAACTGGCTCGATGTTAGTCGAGCCCAGCGCAAGAGAGAGACGGAAGGTCGTTCCTTCACCCCTGAACTAATGAGACCGCGCGGTTACATCAGAGACCGGGGACAAATTGAAACGTACGGGCCTCCGACGGCGCGGGCGGTTGGGGGGTAGATGTTGAAGCAGCCTCGAGCCTCCACCATCCACCATCCCTGCAGCCTCCTGACGTATTCCA
This sequence comes from Phymatocera aterrima, assembly GCA_963170745.1. Lineage (NCBI taxonomy): Eukaryota > Metazoa > Arthropoda > Insecta > Hymenoptera > Tenthredinidae > Phymatocera > Phymatocera aterrima. The sequence goes on along the minus strand of OY720666.1, from coordinate 870,304 downwards.
TCTCCTTTCCTCTCCCTGGCTCCCCATCGACGTACCCTTCTCGCGTCATTGGTCGGTTGTAATGAGATTTCTAGGAGCACGTAAATTTACTAATTGCGAATTATCGCGTTGTCCGATTTACAGACTGTCTACCCATTTTGATCGAACTGTCATCCACCGGGAAGGGAGCTCGCACCCCGAGGTCTTCCGTCAGCAAGCGGCTCTCGAAAAATGTCGATAAGAAATCTCGCCACGAACAAAAATCAGCCAGTCGATCGGGTCTTTGTTATTTTTGAAAACTGGCGAGGCGATGATTCAATCACGAGAGAGACTCGGTACGGCGCGGCGCGGGCGTGTCTCGATCCTCAGAGGAGCGAATAAGGTCGGATGGAAAATTCGCTGAGGATATAGGTATGGTCCATAGGTATATTGGAATGTGATCAAAAGTGGGAAAAGAGTAGGTGGTCGACGGCTAGATGCTGCGTCGACGTTATCTACGGTTGGATAAGGGGGAGGCTGACTCGGTGGATGGATGGTAGTAGTGGTAGTAGTTAGATAGGTAGGTACTTGGCGCAGCACCTAGGCGGTTTCCCATTTCTTGGCACGTTTTCCATGCAAAAAGTTTCCTAAGCTTGCATCTTTATTGTTCGCGAACGCGGCCGGAAGACCTCCTTCTCTCCGATCTTCATATAACCTCTACTACGAACGAGTCCATGGTGAGAATGAATCGCGGTAGCAGGAGCAGCGCCTCGGGGCAGGTACGCAGACTGGCCGTTTTACCTCTGATGTGAGTAATAATTCTGGTTTTTACTTTCTCCTCTGCCACGTGTTCGAAAATTCTTAGATGAGAAAACCGCCCGAGAAGATTGCAAGTATTTGTGTTTTTCCTACCTCCTACCTCGCGTGCCTCTCTTTTTCCTTTTTCATTTTTCCTTTTTCGTCCTCTTTTCCCTGCTTCGTTCGGAGATGAAATTTTCCAATAGCTACACGGCCGCACCTTCAAAGAGATATAATGGGCACATGAGGGTGCGAAGCCCCAAAGTTTTGTCGCGAATTGAAACTCACTTATCGAATGTGCCGGGGAATAAGTTTGCAACGGCAAACGTCAGGCGGAAGTTTTCGCGGTCGGTGTTTGCCTCACCTCGTACTCCGTCTCAGGACGAAGGCCCACCCTGCGAGCTCCGACCACGCCTTGGCGATCCATAGAAAGGCGAAAACAACATTGGCCATTTTCATTTCAGTCAGGATCAAAGGTGAAATAATTTTCGCCGTCTCTACTGCGGTGTGCGGCAATTATCTGAATCCTTGTTTCATTCCTCCCGTCTCTCCGCTTTTCTTCTATTCTATTCTCTCATCCACCGCAAGAGCTTGATTCTACGCGCGTGCTTTTTCCCCCGTTTGTTGTAAACACTCAGGCACAGGCATGTATACGCACACACATTCGCTCACAACCAGGACTGTTTTTTCCTCCACTTCTCTCTCTCTCTCTCTCCCTCTCGCTTTCTATTCTTTTTTTACGCTCTGACTTACGTTTCTCATTTATTTCCTCGCCACGCTGGGCACGTGGACAAAATGCGACGGGGTGGAGCTGGAAAAGAAACGAAACGGGAGGGAAGGAAGGAGAAGGAAGGACAGAACGAAATAAAGAAAGCAAGAAAAAACGCGCCGGTAGAAGAGGAGCGAGAGACGGAAGGAGAAGCCTGCGCGGAGGGAAACTCCTTCTGCAGTAAGCAGGAGGCAAGAAGAGGGAAGCGATGCCGTAGCAAAGTGGTTGTGTAGGTTTGTAGGTATTGTGTTTTACGGTGGCAGCGGCCGCGGTGGCGTCGGTGACCCGTACCGGGCGTTCACCAGGTTCTCATCCTTGCCCCGTACGTACGTACGTGCCCAACTCTTCTCGCGGCTACCGCACCGGCTTCGAAGCCAACCTAACCGACTGAGCCGATCCTAACTGAAGCTAACATAACCTAGCTCCCCCGGCTACCGATTAACCTGCCATCTACGCCAATCCGAAACCTGTCCGCGACAGATGGCCGGTGACTACCACGAGCTAGGAGCCTCTTTGCATTGTGCTTAGAGCCGCTAGTTTTGACCTCAATGGTTTCAAGTACTTACAACCCAACTGCCTTGCTTTTTCTACACGGTAAGCCACCCCATTGTTTCGACTTCACAAGTAGAACCGTTTTTAGCGGGTTCAACTGCGCGGAAAACCGCAATGCGAAAACCTCGTTCTTCTCTCTCGTCGCTTGTGGAAAAAGCGCAATGATTCCGAACCGGTTTTTTCCCCAACTGCTTTCACCGCTGTCGATATTCCGAATGGCTTGATCCGATTTCGGTGTACAAGTCTCGAACTTCGAAGCGTTCGCCAAATCGGCGGGTTTCATTTCTAATTGGGAGTTTTGGATCTGCCGGGTAGCCCTAATGATACGATGTTTCGTCTGTGAACTCTGACCGCGAGATTTGCGCGATAACCCATGAAAAACAGAAGTTCGTTGCGGTATGTGGGTTGTAGAAAACTATCCTCCGGTAAACTGGATATGGAGTTTGAGTTGAGTTTCTAGTAGTTGCTATCCGTAAACGACTGGTCGGCAACGACGCCGGTTCTATTTGTACAGAGAGAAGCTCCCCGTGGGTCTGCCACTTGACGTAAATAACTTCGCGGTGCCTGCACTGCCGCGGAAGTTTAAACTTTTGTTGAATCCACCCGTGTTTGTCTCGGGGCGGTGCTCGGATCACGGCACCGCCTCGTTATCATTGAATTGACATAAATGAAATTTCTGCAGGAAGATTAACCACGGAGTTTATCGTCCGACTGTAACACAGAAACCGGCGGACAACTCGCATCATGCTACCAATTATATGAACCTCACTAAAATTTTATCCACCGATACGTGTCTCGGGGGGGAGAAAAATCATTTCGCCAATTGGTAAACCGTCAATTATTATCGCACGAGGAACTAATATCCCGTTGTCGGTGTATAATCCGCGTCACATTCCATACATCCTTCTCTCCATTTCCAAGGTGCCTGTAGTGCAGTCCAGTGGGAGCTTGTTGACGGTTGGACTTTGGGCGGGAGACGAGGGGTGGCTTACCGCGCGTCACCAAGATTAGCGAGCTTGAGCCAGATGGATAACATTTTTTTCCTAAGTTCAATGTTACAGCGGAGAGTATTTGGATCACAGTTGCCGATCGATCCCCTCTCCCTGGGAGAAAAGGGTTAATAGAGCTGTTGACGGTCCCCCGAATGGCGTAGCGATAATCTGAAAGTAGTGTCTTCGAAGCTTTGCATTTTGATATTTCTTTACGCGGTGTGGAATGCAGGGGAACTGGGAAGATTGAATTGTAAATAAATAACGAACTCCTTGTTGCAGACGAGGGGCTTCGAAAGATCTTGAGGAAACTCTTGACGAGGAAATTGGTGGGCGAGATAAAATACTCGAGTATCGTTAACGAGGGATGTAACGATCCCACGAGAGCTTAGTTAGTATTAAACGCACAAATGCGTGAGTGAAGAAGAAGGTACATCAAATTTCTTGCTCCCCAAAATCTGTTCTCGTCCCTTTAGGGGGAGAGGAACCGAGAGAAGACGGTAGATCGATAGATCGTTATTTTTCATTTCGTTCGGTACACTGAGGCTGGTCAACGGCTCGGAGATGACGTTCGTAAATTTAAAATTTACCCTATCGGCCGATAGGAGCGGGAAAAACAGGAAGAAAAACCGCCGAAAGAGTTTTCTTGGCTCAGATATAGACCGCCGAGGTATTGAGGCAGGAATCACCGAACTGGATACAGCCGAAAGGTAAATCGTGTGATCGTGTATTCGATTAGTTCGCAGGACGCACGAGCTATGGTCTTGCGGATGCGAACGCGAATCCCCGGAGCGAAACATTGTAATAGGAAAGAATTTCGTCTGCGTTCGTAACTTTTAAAATACGCTGAAATTCCAGAATAACTCGAGAGAAGATAGTTAGAGGCGATTTAATGGATATCGGATTTTTGATAATGAAATTTCCGGCTAGTTTCATAGCGACTATATACGGCGAGCGCAGGAAAAGGTATTTCAAAACGAGATGAAAAAGGTTGGCTAGGGTAGGTATTCCCAGTTTTGAGGGAGCTTAAGAATCGACTTGGCTTTTCCATCCCGTTGAACCGATGCGACGCCCGGAAAGGTGTAGTATAATAAGAAATGGATCCGCCCGCTGCAGGGGAAGGCAAATAAATACAGGGGTCAGATCGTAAAATGAAATGTCCAAATTTTTACACCCCCTAATAAAATCCCAAGGCCATTCTATGCCTGCACACCGCTCCTCTCCTCTCCTCTCCTCTCCCCTACCCTACCCTTCCTCCTTTTCCACCCCCGTCACATTTTTACGATTTCCTCAACCTTTCTCGGAATTGCTTAGAGAGCTTTACCAACTCCTGGGACCACGCTCCCGTCTTCTTTTCTACTCCCGTCGGGACGTTCTTTAAAAATTTCGGCTTTAAGATGCACGGTTCGGAAACCGGACGTCGACGTCCGCTTCTCCGCGAAGTTCGGGCCCTCTCACGAGAGAATGGAAAGTAAATAACTGTAGAACGCACCCCGTGGCCGAATGTAACCGAATTCTCAACGTCCGACTCAGTACGGCGCGGCTCGGGCGGCTGGAAATGGTATCCTGGAATGCGTTTCTCAACGTGCAACCGATTTCTAATCCGAAGACGAACACGACAAACTTAGAGACCGAGACCCAAAGAAGCGTTGACTACCGATTTTCACAGGAATCGGTTGAGCTTTTACAATTATCGTCTGCCGTGTTGAATTTTCACCAAATTTTCGATCGGCGACGCACAGGACTTCCTCCCGGAGAATTTCGCGAGCATTGGATGTAAGGAAACTTGTCTGGCTGAAAGGGTTAACGCATTTTCCGTTCTCCATCTTTAATCCCCTCGATCCTCCGCCGAAAAGAATGGCAGCTTGAAAAAAGGAAGAGTAATACAGTGTGCGTGTGTGCGAATATGATCCGGTGAACAAGGAATCGAGGAGGGGAAAAAGAAAGCTTCCCCGACCCGATCTTTGATTTGGTTGATGGTTATTGTTACGTGATCGTGTTGCCTGGGGGCCTGAGGTTTCTGATTCGGCGGTCGAAGCTGGTAGGTAGGCATCTTGCGTATTAGATTCCACCGAGGCAAAGACGAAGTAAGAGTTAATGGAACAACAAAAGAAACTGAGGAGGAGAACCGAGGCGGGGTCGCTCGGTGCCTCTTTTGAACGCAGCTGCTACTATGGAAACAGATACAGCTCAAACACTTTGAGAGGGCTATCAAAGGGACTATTTCGATCGATCGCTCCTGATCTTATCTGTCTACAGTATGTGGAGGCAAGTCAGCCACTTTCCACTCTCCACTTTCCACTTTTTACTCTTCACGTGACACACTTCCGCTGGAGGACATTTTTCAATTTCATTATCGGAATTGGTCAGATAAGTTTGCTCAGGCTTTCCGACAAGGAATAAACCCCAAATATGGAAAACGAATGACGAATAAAAAGCGATATTCCATGTCCGCGTCGAACTTTCCAGGCCACGCATTCGGTCCCCGATTAATATCACGGTCCTCTCCGAAGCCGGATAGTGTCGAGGATGATTGGCCTTCGTGGGGAATCCCCTGTCCTGGATGCTCTGGGAAATATGAGTGCGACGCCTACGAATGTACGCGTATGTATATCGAGTAAAATCAACAGGCTGCCGAATACGTCTCCAATATTTTCGGCCTTTTTTTTCCTCTCCGTGTTCCGTTTCGTTCGGTTTTTCCATTTTATCTCCCCGCCTTTTGCTGTTTTTTATTCCATCAACGGATGACCAAACATGGAACGGTTAACATCCGTGAAATATGAACGCGCGCCGAGTTCCGCGAAGCCCGGGTTGTGCAGGACTTTGTCCAATTATTTATTATTCATATAACAAACCGCGGAACGTTTCGGATAATTTTTATACCGTATAATGTTTGGCCGCGAATTCGTTTGCGTAGCACATATTAAATGTCTGCTTTGCTTCACTTCGCTCTCGGTCGGTTTGGTTTTTCTGCTAATTGCCACGGGACTCGCTTCTGTTCGATGGCCCGTTATCTCCGTTGCTCGGTCGATAATATCGTCGAAGACGGACGTCGAGATGCACCTTCTCCAGCTCTTGTGGGATCACGGTGAAGCCGTCGATACGGCGAGGCCGAAGAAATTTTTTTCGGCATAAGATTTAGCTAATTAGCAAAATTCTAATCAATGAAAAAGTTAAGACGGCTCGATGATGAGACCATTTCAACTGGAGGAAAGTTTCGTTGGAAGTTGGTTTGTCTCGAGGATATAATGCCGAAAATTTACCCTTGGACTAAATCCCGAACTGAAACACTGCGATAAGAAACGAGGTTTCGCGCGAGAGTTCTAAATTGCAAATTCAGAACGGTATTATAACCGGAGAGGAAGTTCATACTTCCGTTGGATTAGGTTCAACGAATAAAACTGTTAAGTTCTCCGGATAAAAGAAAAAGGGAGAAAGAAAATCGTCCACTCGACGTCGCGCAGCCCGAAGATTTGGAAGCTGAACAAACTCGATGTTAGAATTAGAACCTTGAAGAAAATCGCTGTACTTGACAGCGAGTTCCACAGGCAGAATCTACTGCACACCAGTCCTGCCAGTCTCTCGTCGTTAATGAGTTCGAAAGCTAATTAGACCGGCATAATCGTTGGGAGTGGTAATTATCGATATTCCTCTCGCATAAATGTTTTCTCGGGAATTTCCAACCGTTGAAAATTAGTATTTGAAATGTCTGCGCTGTGCGGGACTGCGGGGCGGGCCGGGCGGTGGGAGTTCAAACTTCGACACGATCGAACACGTGAAATTGAAAATTATACTCAGCACATTCTGCGTATGCTGGAACAGGCCACTTTCGAAGGAGACCATTTTCCCTCGCCATGCAGTCGCGATATTTCTTCTCCTTTTATGGACGGGTCAGGGGGCGGATGAAGGTCGAGAGGGACGGAGTGGCTGGTTCTGGACCGACAGTTTCTCATTCCTGTTGCAAACACGGGATGATGTGGGTATAGTTTTACGGCAAAAGTCGTAGAGCCGCGGAAGTCCGTGATGGCAGCGATGCATGGGGACACATCGTAAGCGTTTGGTATTCCGTGACCATGTCATCCAGCTCTATAAAAGACCGAAAGGAGACTGGGTCGCGCGAGTAACAAGTTGGGTAATGGATTATGGTCCGTAGTTTGTGCTCTTGAGTATACTGGCACGGGACCATTTCGTTCGCTTTCCGAAGTAGCAGGTACCTGCCGCCAGGAGCGTTCGTAGGGAGTTTCCCACCTCATTCGGATGCGGCGAATGCATGGTTTGGTAATTTGCTCATAACGATGATACACCGCGGTCCGAAACCGCTCGGGTCCTCCGAGCCGAACTTCGAAGACTTTCCGAGGTTCCATTTCGGTGGAATATCCAGAAGAGTGGAACCTTCTGTAACCGGCCAACGTAAACCCTTGATGTTAACGTGCTGGGGTCAAGCATCGGCGATGTCGAGAGGCGGAGAGCGGGCAGGTAGGCTTGTGAAACGGATGTGAAACTTGAGTCGTTTGTGTCCTTCCCCAATGCTTCCCTCTCCGCAGTCCCGAAAGAGGTTCGTGTTTAAACAACGAGGAATAATGGAAAGGAATAAGAAACCTGGGGAAGACACTTTTGCCGGCCAGATTTGACACGGGTGGAATTCCCAGATGTGATAAACGAGTGCGGTGAACACGACGGACGAGAAAGAGGAGGAAAAGGAGGAAAAGGAGGAGAACGAGGACGTTCGCCAGTGTGTTTGAACACATTGCAAGAAGACGGAACACTTCGGCGAATGTTTACAGTAAGATTTTAAACGGCGAATATGATAGAGCAAATACGTTCTCATATCACGTTCTAACATCGCAAATGCTTGCGAATCCCTCCCTCGTGTTACCGTCTTCTGGGAATTGGCAAAATCCGGGATCGCCACTTTTTACATCCCTTATATTTTCCTCCCTCGAACGCGCCCGGAGACTGGGACTATTCCCTCACGGGACAATCTCGACGCTGTACGTTAAATGCTCTGATTTTTTCCCCGTCGCGTGGAACGCACTCTCGATCTCAATTCAGTCGCTGACATCGGTTTTCAAAAAATCATCGTTCATACTGTCAAACATTCGGTTTATTCGACCAGCAAGAAATATCACCGCGATGAAATCGGGTCTCATCTATTCCGTTTAGTCTGGAGTAAACGGGACGTGTTATGCACGGCCCGGTGAGATGGAAAAATGTTTCACCTTAAAAATCTGATCTGTCTTCATTCCATCGAATCATTACGTAACGCGCTATGTAGGCATATCGATGAAATATGGGTCGTTGGGGAATAACCTTCAACCATTTCTCCTGTTCTTCTCTATTTTTTCTTACTCCCATTTTTACAGGCGCATGTTTTCGCGTGTACGCTTTCATCGACCTGACAACTTTTTCCTATTTATTATTCACATCACGTTCCGGTGCACCGGCGGCGCGGGGCTTCATCGTCCATGTGTTTCGAAATTCGTGTTAATTATAGTTCATTGAATGCAACGCCATGCGGTAATTATTGTCTAAGGGTGGCTCTTTCTATTCTCCGATTGTTTTTTCGTTTCCACATTTTCTCTACGTTATTTGAAAAACGTAGGTACGTGTTCTTCTTCGTTCATCTTCGAATTATGCCGAACCCAAACCGCGTATGACGGACAGATGCCTGTCGATATTTTTCTTTCGACAAAGAAGTTCGATGTCCTCCGGCTCTTCGAACCGCAGAGTAAAGGAAAAACAAATTCTTATTTCACTTAGAATAATCAAACGTCGGTGAATTTGAAACGGGCCAGTGATTCCGGCAAGAGAAATCCTCCCCCGCAGGAGTATACCTGTAGGTACGTACGTACGTGTGTCAGAATCACTGCAACTGGCAGGTTTACCTCACTTTAGAATTCAAGTAAACTGGAAAACTCTACTAAACTCAGGAAAAAGTCTGCTTGGGACAAGAACAATCTTCGTTATTATAGGGCCTGGGAAATTTCGTGTTAAAGGGACTGGCAAATCGTTCTTGTGCGACAAAACCTCTGTTAGAAATGTGAGAAAGCTTTCGAGCGTGATTTTATCAAATTAATGCGATGACGAATCAACCTTCGATGGGGTTAAGAAGAAGGGAAAATTACGTAGTTCCGAATAGCATTTTGCATTTTTTCGATCGGTTTGCCAGTTCATTAGACATATATTCTGTTAGGAGTTGAATTTTCGTCAGGAGGCAGAGTAACTAATTTTCCAGGGTTGTTTTTCGGTTCGTCTTTCTCAAGTTCTGCGATGTCTCTAAAAATCTTACCGGGAATGAGCGTCAGGAGCAGATTGACGAGCGTAAAGATCGACTCCACGTGGCCGGGGGAGCGTCTCGCGCGTGTCAATTTCAAAGTTTCCGATTGCCACGGCCGGGGGACAACCCGCCGCATCGCGAGCCGCCGTCTTCCTTGCACCGGAAGATCGACCACTTCCGTTACGACGCGGGGCACCACCTTTTCACCCTACAGACGGACAGCCAACTTCCGGCTGCTACACGCTATAACCGCTAAACGAAGACTGCCGGTTAAGCCGCGGTCCGCGGCTAAATTCGCACGTTTCCGCACATCCTCGGCTCTCTTCGTTTCCCGTTTTCCGCGCCCCGCGAACCCCGCGTCTAACCACAGGGTCGCACGCCGCTGGCCACCAACCCCCAATAGCAGAGAAATACGCTACCCCCCTGTACCATGCGCAACCCAGACCACCATCCGCCACGACCCACCGAGCCACCACCTCAAAGAGCTCGCCGGCAAACTTTGTACCGCCAACAAATTAAATATCAAAATACGATTTACCCGCGGAAAACAGCTCGTATTCAGACTCAAAGGTTAAATTTTCACGAAAGTATACCACAGGGGTAGAGGTATGAATGTGTATACGTAGAGTTTTGCTATCCATTCGAGCAACCGACTGCGTCGGGCCCCACGTTGCGCGCCAATTTTTACGTTCTGCCGTTCCGGAAGAGCGATTGATATTCCACTTTGACTTTTATGTGTTGCGATCGTTGTGTATTGATTTGAAAGAAATTCGTACGATTTTTTACGGTTTGCGGTAAAAGACAAGGAAAGTTGTGTCGTACGTGGATGAGGAAATTTTTGAAATTACACGAAATATAAAGTGCATTGATATTTCCCACGCCGCACGATACTTGATGAGGTAATATACCTCGCGGAATGATCGCGTGCATCCAAAAATGGGAAAATGGTTTCCTCGCCAAATGGGATTTACGTTTAACAGAAATGAAACTTCTATGAAACAGGAGTCTATGGTTTTATGATATCGGCTGTCGCGCCCTGCAGGATACTTTTGAATATACACCAATAAATCCCCCGGTAATTGTCTAGATAAACTTCCTGACGCCCGCGGAACTATATCTTCTTATTAGGGTCCATAAAACCGCGTAGCCAAGATGGAATTTTCAAAGCCTGGAGCAGCCGGCAGCAGCCAGCAGCAGCACTACCACCACGGACGCCATCGTATATCTTCATTCACAGGAAATCTCTTTGCTTCCGGATTCTCTACCTGGGGAAGATTTTATCCGCTACGTTTTCCACCCGGAACGCTGTCGCGCCAAGTCGGGGCCGATTTGCAAAGTATACAGATTTCCACGGTGAAATTTGATTCGGGGTTCGTTTTCCGTCCCAATCAAGTGAAATTCGTCATCCCGATCGAGCGAAGATCAGCGGCGAGACAAAATCGAGAGAAACTTATGCCTGAAACATTGAGTTAACTTTTTTCGGAAACGGATGTATAAATATCTAGGTACAAGCTAGATGGCAACGAGTATTGTGACTTGTACTGGAAAATAGACAAAAATAAGAGTCGAGAGAACGGACAACGTAAATATCGTTAGGGACTACGCTAGACGAAGCGCGTAATGAATGGAAAATGCAAATGGAATGATAATAAACGGAGCGTTGGGGAAATATCCTTTTTGTTTTTTATATATCCGGACAAAAAGTAGTTTTCAACATCGCGTTTGCTCTCTGGAGCCGGATCGGGATCCACTGTTGGAAAATCAGATATTTGCATTTCGTTGCGGCCAGTGTGGCCGTAGATCAAGTTTCAATGAAAGGTGAGACAAATTGAAAAAATTAAATTACATTATGACCCGAATAGTTCTGGGCGTACTTGGGTATCGCGAAAAATGTGTCACATTTTGTTTTTTTCCATCCATCGCTCGATGGTACTCCTTCAATCGCACTCTCGAGTCACGCTTCGCATACGAATAAAAAATTCCGTAGAGGGATGCAGCAACTGATCCCCTCGCTATGCGCCATCCGGCAGAGTAGGTACGAGGCCTTCATTGCATTGGGTGGGCAGCAACGCATCACAGCTCAATAAAACAGCGTCGTTAGTGAGCCAATAACACGCCCGAGTAAACACGCGAATGGTCAAATTGTTTCAATGAATTTTCCGCGGGATAAAATTAGAGAATTTAGCGTCATGGTTGACCTGTATCTCGGAGCAAATGACCTCGAAATTGTTGCGTGCGGGAAAGTAGATGTGATGAGAAAAATAAGGCAGAGAGGGTAACTAGGGAGCGTGCGGGGATGGGATGTTGGATGTCGTCAAAACACTGGAGAATGAAAAGAGAAATGGCTCTCAGAGCACTTCCGGAAGGAAAGTACCTTTGAGTTTTCATTTGCGCCCTGATCTCTGCCCAGAGATTCGCGTCCTTTGAATACATACGCCCTTCTCGTCAGAGTAAACGTACGCTTCTTTAACCCCCGAGGTAAGACCTCGATTCTCAGGGGTGATGTCAGCACGTGAAAAGGCTCATTATGGGATCACAGTTGACTCGAAATGCTAGAGGATTCCAGGGGGCATTATCCTAACCACGGAATGCTTTGAACGGTGCGTATAGTGCCTGTCAAAGAACGGTCTGACACGTGTCCGTACGAACGACAGCCCCCGATGTACATGGTGTCCATTCACGTTTGCAGAAAAGCGTATATTTCATTGTTTCCGAATTTCATTGCACCCGTTATAATTATTCTCATGAATTTTGATATCGGACAAAAACTGATGTACAAAATTCAATAATCCGATCCCCTCTCGGTGTAGAAAAACTCGAGACGATTCAAACGAGTACCCGCAAGGGACAGTTTCGGTGTACCGCCACTTCGAGTTACTTGCTCAATAGCACGTCGATCGTTCCATACTCGGATTTTCAATACATCAGAAAATTGCCTTGTGGGTATTCGTTTGAACCGCATTGAGACCCTGGATGCGAAGAAAGGATCAGTTTTCATGGACGTAGTGGTCGCTGCCGTAAATTACACTGCATCGAGTATTTTGGTTCTAAGTTAATTCAAACCAGCCGCCCGGTATTCTCTCTGCGGTGTGAGCACAGCCTGCGCATGCATTACTAGCGACCAACTGCAGTATGGGGTTGTTGATTTGCGGTGAACCAGTTTTGTGACCGCAGTCCAAATGGGAAATAGCTGCAATGTATCCTCCGTTCACATTGTATAAATGGAAGTGAGCTCGCCAAAATGAACCTACAGTAGAAATATTGTTTGAGAGCTAGAATTATAGAGCTAGAGATTATAAGAGGTAAAAAGTTTCTCGTATCCGTCTAAATCTCGTGCCAAGACGCGTTGCCAGCATCCTTTCACGCTCACCGAAGCTTTTCTTCGGGATTTCTTCGAAAGCTTTGAATCACTGTGTTAATATCCAAGAGCCTGATGTACATTTTGGAATTTCCTTCCGAAAACAAAAACTTCACTCCGATGAATGTCTAAAAATGTATAAAACCGATAAAGCAATTTCACTCCAGGACTCTTCGTCGTCCTCTTAGCTGTATTCCATCACTTATTTCAGTCTCTATGAAATTTCAATCGCGAAAAGAATCTGTGGTCTTGCGAGCTTAACAAGAATAAATAGAACAGGATCGTACCTATTTCTGCAGCAAAGTATCGGACAAACCCGAAAATTAACGGCGCGGGGTTTGCCGAGGTTATAAAGCCTCTCTAAATTAGCGGGGTGTTAACGTATGGCATTTTACCAGTCCCAACGCAGGCTACGGCGAATAGCAAGTTCATTAAATCGAACCTTAATTAGTGTTTAATTCGATGAACGGTTCACCATCGGTACAGTCAGGAAATTTGATACTGCAATAGATTCGTTTACTCTGAAATAATAATTTATCGACAAACCGAAAGAGAAAGAGACAGAGAGAGAGTGAGAGAGTGAGAGTGAGAAACGAACACCCTACACGATCGAGGATATGTGCAGAGTTCATGCGAGTTAAGATCCACGGACAGATATAAACAGTTCAAATGCCCTTCATCCGCAAACATATTCATCAAAGAAGCAGCCTTTTCACGCGAAAAGTGTATTTGCATGGCGATCCATATCTCCTCCATACCTTCCCAGCTCGTGACCGTTTCACAAGTGGCAGCTCTTCTTCTTGAATTTTTGGATCCTTGGATTCTTGAATTCCCCGCCAAGACCAACTCGAAAGCCCGGAGTGAACTGAACTGAACTGAACTGAGCTCAACACAGGAAACATTATATTGTAGAAATGAAAAGATGGGAAATTGCATTTATCCAGAGCCAGATAATACGTGGCACAATTTCTTGCTGTTTCTGCGTAGCCGTAGACGATGCAAATTTTCATGCCGTAGATCTCCCTCAGGCATGTTATCATCCTTCTATTGCTTCCCTGCAGCGGAGAAAAGAAGATGAGAGAAAAAGAACTCTCCACTATAGTATAATGAATTTTGTTTCAGGGCCACCGGGTCGTTGCATCCGACGCGATGAATATCGCATGAGGTAAGACGATCTGACTTTCATTCGGGAATGTATAGACCAACCCGACTTCCAGGATGATTTGTTGACCGCGATTTGCTGTTGCGGCGATGCGTCTTCCAAACATCCAGTGCACAAGGTCAATTTCTGTCATCCCGTGGTTTACTGCAGTCTTCGACGTTGCGCCAAGGAGATGATCATTCGTCTCCGCCATGAAATTTTCACCGTGGAGGAGGAAAATGTGAAAAATCTACCGTTGAACAGTAACACCGTTCAGCGCGGCCCGCGTTCATGCGTTTTTCTTCAACGGGAACCGATTCAGGGGCAACGCTATGACACGTAAAACACGAAACACGGGACATAATACAATCCACCAGTTTGGAAATGCATGCCGCTCGCTCGGCGGGAAAATCCAGTCGGTCGTTGTCTCGTCATCCCATTGAATTTTCTCGAACTGCTGTACTGCGCTGCGCCGCAGAGCCCGAAAATAGGAAATACGTTACATCCACCCAGTAATCGTAAGTTATAGCTGAGCTGTGCTCACCTCCTTGAAGATTTTATCCACGTAACCGCGGACCCACGAGCTCGGGCTACTGCTTGCTTTCTGATCCCGTTACTTTCAATCTGTCGGAAAGGTGTCGAACCCAGCTAAATATAATCGTGGAATTTCGATAATTTGGTCACCATGGATTCCTTAGACGTTCGCGGTTAACGAGAAACGACGTTTTTCGATAAATAAGAGTATATGACAGCCCCGGAGAAAAGGAGAAATAAGAAAAACGGTGTTTCTTCGCTCGTCGCGAAATTCGAAGCTCGAGAACACTTTCTTCTGTCTTTTGTTGTCGTATTTGTCTTCTATTGTTTCTAACAAATGTACATATATGCATTATCGGGTCAGATTTCCGCTAATTTTTCAAGCCTCACGGACGTTTCCATTACGCAGTATACCTACTCGGATTACAATTTTCCTCAACGTTTCGAATTCTGTTTTTTCCTAGTTCTTCGCTCTGTTTGGTTCTCTGTACTTTTTTTGTCGCGTATCCGTATACGCGTTTCGTTGGTTGTAACGGCGGTACCTTGAGATATCAGCTGCCGTTGATAGATCGTGAAAATTGAAGGGAATTCGCAGGAGGAACTGGAGGTGATATGATAAGAAGAAGAAGCAGATGAGGAGGAAAACGAAGAAGGAGAGCTGCAGGACGAGAAATCGATTTACCTCGGTACATCGGTCTCGACTCTCGAGATATAATTCGAAAGTTATATTGAAAGAGAGAGACTGCAGAGGAAGGGATGGGAATTAATATACTTTGAGGAGTTTTATCTTGTTAAATATAAAAAAAAAGGAGGAAAAAATAAAGGGAAGGAGAACGAAAAGTGAGGAAATTGTATAAGTCAAATTTCGAAATAATACAGTATAATATACTCGGGTGAAACGATGAGAGGTAGAAGTGTAACGAAAGAAATAACGAGTACATACCTATATGTGTACGCTGGTAACGAAATTTTGAAAATAACTTCAAATTTTTCTTTAATCCGAATTAGTATTTTTGTGATATCGCGTAATGCTCGATATAACTAGATCAAGCCGCCAACTAGGCTGCCTGATGATTTAACTTAGTTTTCTCCGCACAAAGTGATCATGTAGACGACGATCCTCCTCCTCCTCCTCCTTCTCCTCCTCGTCCTGCAGAGTCAGCGAAAAATTGGAGGAAACGACGATCCCGGGTCCCCATGCAGGATTAAAATCTCCCAGCTACAAATCCGTCATTGAAAGAAACCGCCGTCTTGGATTTTCCCTCCGCACCTCGTTGTCGCATTTTCATTTTCCCGAAGAAAGGAATATACGGAAAATGTAACGTGAAAATATTTCTAGGGCTCGCCTGCCCCGCAGGTGACAAAGGAAACCACGTTCTTTTCAAATTCTTTTTCTCTTTCATAATATTGTTTTACCCGGGAGAAAGAAAAAAAAGGAATGGTCGTTATTTGGAAAATATATTGATGCGGTGTCTTCGAATAAATTTCCCATAGTTCGGAAATATAACGAGGAGAAGAGTGACGGAAATTTCGCGGCATCACCGCACGATAAAGAAAACATGATCTGCCGATTGATTTGCAAGTTTTTATCAAAGTTTGTCCTAACCAAGGCAGTATAACGCGGTCAGCGAGGGGGCGGAGTCTGTGGGAATGTTAAAAAATTGAGTGAAAATCTTCTCGTATTTTGAATTAAGTACCACACGATTTGACCTCCGTGGGAGAAGAGCTCGCAGGACGTTATCGCGAAGATAAACGTGTGGGGTGGAGGGATATGACAAGTAAACGGAAAAGAGAGAGAGAGAGAGAGAGAGAGAGGAAGAAATTTCATTGTGGGAACGAATTTGAAGCGACAATTTTAGCCCGCGTCTAACCTAAAAGACAACTTTTCGCGAAACGACGAATAAAGAGGGAAATATAGAAAATAGAAAAATAAAAAAGGAGGGAAGGGACGGGAAGGGGAGGAGAGACAAGGAAATTGCGGCAGGTTGGAATATACAAACATTTTCAAGACCGCCAGCCGACCAAACCGCCCCCGCCGCCCCTTCCAGTCTTTAAGCAAACGTAAATCTCACCCTCCGCCGCAAACACGTAATTTCTATGAAACCTCGCCGGACCATTTAATTAAGGGAAATGTATTCAATTAACTTGAACCGTCCCTAATTACCCCTAACTTGTCTCCCGATGTCGGTCTATCGATCCTTGACCTATACCCGGGGGATTTAAAACGCGAGAGGACCGAGATGCGATGTTGAAAATGGTTGTTTTGGTAAATAATTTAGGCAACTGAACTGAGAGACGAAAAGAAAGAGCGGATCTACGAGAAGGGTACCTAATGTGAATTTTGGAAGCGGGAATTGCGAAAATTACCGCCGTATGACTCGTTGCACATATTTCTATTCAGCCTGATGGGATGGGAAATTAATTCTTCGAACCGTAACGCCGACCGCAAAGTGGGTTCGGAGAGGGGTAGGAAAACGTGGGGGCTGGCGCTCGCTCAGGGGTGGAAACCCAACGACCCAGCAGCAGTCAGCGATATCCGAAAAGCAAGCATCTGGGGTCGACGCAATATCGAGCCGAACCCTCATCTTCGTTCTTGTGTAGTTGTCGCGTACGTATAATACGTATAAGGGGTATCGCGGATGCCTACCTGCGCCATGCACGATACTGGGTCGTCTCTTAATCACGATGAAGTTTTTTCAGGATAGAAATTTAGACGAGAAGGGGAAAATTCGTTGCGCTTCTTTTCCTCGCTTTTCATTAACCTGCGACACAAGCACCGCAATATAACGAACCGGAGAAGGAAGAACGAGGAGAAAACGTTGGAAGACAAATTTCTCTCGGCGTTCTTTTTTCGCGATTAGAGTTTCGCAAGTAACAGAATGACAAAAGAACAGAACGTCTCCGCGCCCTTATTTCTTCTAGGACGGGATAACGGCAAAAAATTCTGCCGTTCCATTTCGCCGTACTCTATACGATCCTGCGATATTAGTAATTGTAGAAATTTTATTCGAATACAGTTTCCGTTCGGCGCCATAAATCAAAAAAGTAACAAAAAATACCGTATACCTACGTACGGCATTCGTGCTGAGTAGGTAAACGATTTCTATTTACTTTTTCAGAAGATTTTCTGCTGACGCGTGTACAGAAGCGCGGGCGGTTGTCTCTTTTGTTTTACCGACGCACGAGTGCTAATATCGGAGAATTGCAGAAGAAGAGAACAAAAATTTGTTCGCAGATGCTCGACGGAGCGGAGAAAAAAAAATGAAAAAATTATAAAAAACAATATGAAAAATGAATCTGGCTATATAGTCGCTTTATTTTTGTTCCCATTCGGCTTACCGCGAGGAAAACGGTTGTCGTCGAAATTGAAAGCAATTTTGGTTGCTGTGATCAAAGGGTCGTTGATTCGTTAGCCTCAAACAACTCGGTTGAACCGAGGAGCCTGTTTCTCGCAGAGCAAACCTCGATAATCAACCGAAAATTATTCACCCTCAATGTTTGAGACGAAAGTTTGAAACCCCAGAGCGCACCTCGGGATGAAGAATATTTCACTTGCCTACAGAATTGAACCCTGGGGAGACCAATTATAAAAATTTTCGCCTTGAGCTCGGAGCTTGAAGCCTGAATGAGGTTAGCAGCAGCCATACCACGGAATAGTATCATCATGATATCGCGAATCCCTGAAGAGGATGAGCAGGTCTCGCGAAGAGAGGGGCTACGGCTCCAGAGTTTTCGTTTTTCTATTCCCGTCTTATTCTCGTTTCCGTACGAGACGTGATTTTGAAAAAAATTGTCGAAAAACGATCTCTGTCGTGCGATATGCCCATCGGAAACGAATCACCGGTACTTTTTTGTTCTACGTTCCTTTTTCTCGTATTCACGTGACGATAAAAGGTTGTTAGGTTGTTTCATGGCTGCAGATATGCACCTGGGAAACCCCGCAACGTAAGAGCGCGCGTTAGTGGCATCCAGCTACAGAAGTTGGCAAGATCTTGGCGCAGGATAAAATGAGACGGTGCATCAAATTGCATTTACATTCAAACGCGATTACCTTTCACAAAGTATGCATTTCCACGGCTAGGAAGTGGAAGACCTCGACTAGCGTTGGTACGAGGTGAGATATAAATGCTACGATGCTATTGCCGGCTGCCTGTACATATACTCCCTCATACTCCGGGAGAAAACTTCAAGAAACTGAAAAGAGAGTCACAGCTAGCTATTCCGGCTTTTCGTTCGCCTCAAGATATCGGACTGTAACAGTTTCTCATTTTTTTCCAACCCACCGTGAATTCAGAAATTACGAATATGGTACGAGGTTACCCCATTCGTGGTTTAGTCACTACGAGAAAACTCGCGCGAGCGACTCTCGTCGATTTCTGCTCATCAATTAGCAGATACTTCAATCGGCTTACAACTTACGGGGGAACTCGAGACTCGGTGACGGAAACTCGGCGGCATCAGCTCGAAAACCACATCACTAGTTACCGCGTGTTTTCAAACCATTGCTAGTCGGAGACAGCCGAAAAATATTCGTCCTCCTCTGTTGTAATCAGAAATTCTCCATACCCAGCGAGAAACATCGCCGTGCAATCGAGCTCGATTTCTCGTTATTTTCGCCGCACAGAATTTCGACTGGGCTGGACGAAAGATCGTCTCAAATTTTCCGGCTGAGTATCCGAAGACTGGCGTCCGCAGATCGTCCAGCATGGCAGCCCGTCTCTGCGTCGATCGACTCAAAACTCGTTGTCCGAAATGGGAATAAAAACCGAATACAAAAATCTATGGGCACTGGGCTCCGAGAAGTGTTGCGTAGAGATTTAGCGTTTCTATAACTACCTTTCGGGAAACCTGTTGGAGCTAATGACCGTGCGCTGCAGGGACGAATTGAATCAGCAGGACCCAGGAATCGTGTTGAAATCGACCTGCGAGGCCTGTTTTCATCCGAAGTTTGCCAACGGGAACTTGGAGGGAGAGTAAAAACGCGCAATTGTACTATTCCGATAATGATCTCTGGCGTGAATGGCTGTTGGGTACGCGGGGCTGGCGATGAACTTGAACTCGTCCCTGCGCCCGCGAACCGCTGGGGAGTGGAAGACCCCGGCTAGTCGCCCAGGGCGGCTAAGAAGAGTGGTGTGATAATTAGCCGAGGGTAGAGCTCCGTCCCACTTCTCTAACGGCCTGAACCACTCTAAGCCCTTCCCAACTTTTGCCTCCGCTGGCTGACGGGGGCTCGTCGTATCCTACTTCATCCTACTCGCCTTTTCCGGTTCATGTCTGGTTCAGACAAAATTCTGACTCCGGGCTGGGCAGTTCTGATTGTGAGTCGCCAAGCCAACAAGAATTACGCAAGAAAATAATGGAGGATAGGATAGTCGGAGGCGAGGTAGGTGATCGAGAAATAACTCGGTCGCGTTGACTGGTCTCTACTTGGATGTTCTCCTCTTTATTCGTTACGTTTGCTATCACTGACACTCATTACCATCCGGAGGCCTCCCGCGTCCTCCCCAGCTGCCACTCGAACGTCGGGGACGAGATCTGAGACTTATAGTCGTCTAAAGATAAGCACAACTGCGTTGGTAAATTTGCTATAGTTTCAACAGCACTTGAAATATTGAGTACCTAATTAAAAAATGTTCCACCAGAAGCCGCTGGGACGACGTAGCCAGTTCGTACGTACGGACGGACGAGAAATGAAAAAAGTGATTATACAGTCGGCCCAAGAGTCACATATCTGGCAGAACATTTATAATATCGTTCAATTGCTCGAGTTTCGAATCAGGAACGAGTATGCCGAGCTCCAAGTTTGCCATTCAACTGGGTATTGAATGAAGATGAGATCAGGATTCGAAGTGAATGGTAGTGTTCGCGAAAAGAAATTCACCTCCGGGGATGATGACTGGTACAAAAATGAGTTGTCTCGTTGAACGTTAGCGTCACTTTTAGAATTGATTCCATTTCGTACTTGACGGAATGATAACCAGAATGCAGAGATCCGTTATCGACTGGTTCTGCTCACGGAACTTGTTTTCGGTCCAGGTATAGCAAAATTTGGCAATACAGTCTGAGCTACACGCGAACCGAGAGTGGAAAAGTACACGAATTTTGAACTGCAGAGGAAGAGAGGTATTTCATAAGAATTGCGAGAAGACACCGAAGAACCGGTATTCTCAGACTGCAATCGAATTATGTTGTGAAATTTCAATCAGGTTTGCCGCTTATGCGAGCTATAACTGTGAGCGATCATGTGAAATTGTGGTAGTATATTATCTCACAACGACTGACCTCTCTTCATATTCGGCCAATGAGTCTAAGATTCGCACAAATTCTACTGATCTTCCATACTGTACAAATTCTTTTGAAAACTGGTGAAAAATTATGAACGACCGATGAAGTTCCACATTTATTGTGAGACGAATAGGAATTCTGCTTCATGTGCAGGGAGGTATCAGTGCAAAGTGAGTGAAGAACTGGGCGATTAAAAAAAATGTCGGATCAACACGGATTTTACCAGCTCTGGATCGTTCAGCACGTTTAATGGCGATGAAAAGTCGTAGAAACCGACATACTTCGCTTCAGGGCTTTTCCTGCACACCTCATCGATCGCGTCCATCAGTGTCTTTCTCTTTAGGAACAGATCGAGCTGGTTTCCGAATATTGGTTTCGGTTTCACGAACGGTATCCCTCGTTCTTTGAAGTAATTGAAATTCCGAGTGACGAATAAATAAATGCACAACGCACCACCTATCACGCTCAGAGATATTGTCCACGTATCCATAGTCTTCTTTTTCACCTTCCGATTAATTCCGAGTTATTCTATCGCAGTCACGAGTCAATCAATGAGTCAGTTATTAAGGTACAGCGTTTTCCACCCGACACCAACACCGGATAAATCTGTGAACCGATGATTAGATATCGAGATTTGTTCCCATGGCATCAGGAACGTCTTTATAGCGCCGACCGAACAATATAAGCTCGCCTGAGTTGCTTTGACTAACAATAAATGTGAGTACTGGCTGCTGAGCGGTACTGCTGCTCAGGTTGTATAATGACCAAAGCCACCCTCGTTGTCCCATTGATGATTACCGCTCTACGTCGTGTAACGCAAACATTGATAACACGCATCATCACTTTGCGCCCACTCGGGCGTACGATCTACGTTAGTTCACATGGCAATAGATAACATCGCAGTATACCGTGCGCGTGGAGAACAGTTTTGTTGAATCGGAGAAAAATTGCTTTGTCTCACAGTCGAACAATTGTTTGATTGAACCGAGCGAAAAATTTGTTCCATTCGAAGACGATACGTTGATTCGCGAAAAAATTGGTTCGATTCTAAGACATTTTTCTCCAAATTTCACTGATATCTGCTGCTGCCTAAACCGATCCGTTCCACCGATTGGCATACGCGTCCGGCGATATTGGTACTTATAGGTTGACTTTTCCATACACCGAGAAGTGTACAGTACAGCTACCGACGGTAATTTTCCTCCAAACGGGAAGGAGTGGTTGCGGTAAATTTTGCTGCCGGTTAACCTGAAATGAGTGTTAAAAAATGACTCGCATACGTGGCAATGAATATTTCCGCTGACCGCTTGTCGCTGTTGCTGTGTGATGAATCCAGTCTTCGGTCTTAAACATGGATTATCTTATCCAGAGTGCTTTCAGGTTAAGACGCCATCGCGTTGGTTGACGATGCTTCTACGGTCGCAGTGCAAAATAATACATCTTATTAATCAACTCTATATTGTTTACTCATTTTCGGGTCGTGAGTGAGGACGTCTTACAGATAGACTGTTGCCACGTGAACTCAACTATGATACGAGAAATACCGATGCGTCAATGGATACGCACACGCACGCGTGTGTGGAATAACTTGATTGTGTGCATCATCATCGGCCCAAACAGACAATGAGAACAGTCCCCTGCGAAATAAGGATGAAATGCAATTGTTGGCAATTGTTATCGTGTATGCGGCAAATCCCTGCACGACGAATTTGAACCTAAACTTGAAGAGAGGAACTCGATCAGGGAAAACCGGGACGACGAGGAATCATTTATTCGAACTTATTCGATGACAGATGAATACTCGAGTTATCGAGAACCCAAATTCAAAAGTGTATTTGAAATCTAAATTCTGTTTTTCTGATTGAAGAGAAGCTTACAAAAGTTATGGTTACAGGTATACTTGTACGACTGGTTATTTCTAAGTGATACAATTTGTTTTCTTATCATCTAGGTTCGACTGCGGTCCGAAAGCCAGCTCACAGAATTACGGTGAAGCTGTCCGCGCTCATTTTTATGAGTGGTCAAGCTTTCAGGAATGCTAGCAAGCTGCATCTGGCTAATGAATGAGATAAAGCTGCAGACTTTACTCCAATCGGGGCGTAACAATTGGCGGTACAAATTTCGGGGCAAGTCCGAAAGACAAAAAAGTTAAGGGATTCACTCTCGACTTATTTACTTCGCTGGATATTTGAGGGACGAATTTTTCCGGGCTCAGGCAACGCTCCGGGAACATAAGCGGAATATTTATGCGATATCCAAATATTCCGATTCGGTTACATCTCCGAGGATTCAAGTCTGGATTTGTGGATTATATTCGGTACAAAACGGAGAGGATCGGAACTTCAATGGTGATTCGAAATGAGTTGATGTAGTTGCGAGACAGACGCAATTTCATAGACGACAGAAGCGAAGATAACTCGTCAGAGCGGTGAGTTGACCATAAGATTCATTTTTTTGACCTGGGCTCAATTTTCAGCCAGGCACCGCCCTCGGCCACCATGGAGAAACTGTTTTTACTGACTTTGATTGTTGGTCGAGTTCTCGATGTTGGTAGTATGTTGAATCTGGCTAGCAGATGAAACATAACTAGCTTGATTTCTATCAGGGTGAAACGGTTGGCGATGCAAACTCTGGGACCAAGTCCGAAGGGAATATATGTGTAGGGAGATATCTTCGACTTGTTCTCATCGTTGAATCTTTCGGGATCAAATTTCTCGGGGTCAGGAAAATATCGTGGGTCGTGATGGAGACTGTACACCGGTATCAAAATACTTTGACGGGGTTTAATCGGCACCGATTTCAGTCCCGGTAGCGGTGGAGGGAGAGTGAAACCCCTCGGTCCGATTCTATCTACAACTACGACAGGCGGATACATTCTCAACGTTTCATTGATCACCGCATCGAAGTATTTCATCCCGTGGAGATCTTCGAAAGAAACTTCACCCGAACTATTTTTTAGCACTTGGTCGATCTCCGCTTGCAGCTTCTTCTGGACATCGAAGTTCAGAGCCAGTAAATGAGCTGCGAAGGTCATCGTTGATGCAGGGTTTTCGAAACCACCGAGGAAAAAGACAAAAGCCTGCGCGGCCATGTCCTCGGGGGACAAAGCCGGGTTCCCCTCGCTGTCCTTTGCCTGCATCATCAGATGTATCATGTCGGGTCTCACAATTCCTTCTGCAGTTCGGGTGGCAATTGTGTTTTCGATGACCTTGGTGAAATATTCAGATGTCTCGCTGTCGAGGAATCTTATGTCCAGGAACTTGGCGATCTGTGAGAAATTCCTTATCAATAGGAACTTTATCAATTTCAGGGTTGAAAAATCGCCGACCTTTTTCCCCATACGATAAAAATAATTGTCAGGATCTTTCATTGAGTTGACGTTCAAACCGAAGGCTAAAGATGCGATCACGTCCAGAGCGTATCTCCCGAATTTATCCTTCATGTCCAATTGATCATCCTGGCGTGCAGCCTCCGCCAATTGATCGGTGAAGTCGGTCGCACACTGCGACATCGTTTTGAACATCCACTTCATCTTGTTAGAGGTGAATGCTGGGGTTAGAACTCCCCTGATTCGTTTCCACTCGTCGCCTTTCAGCGCGAGCAAGCTTTTCTGGTACAGAGGTTCAGACAGGGAACCGAGAATGTTTTCGCGATCCGAAAAGGTGTCGAAATGTTCGATGGCTATAGATTTTAACAGCTCTGGATCCTTCACCATGATCGCAGGGTTTGTGAAATCGCAGAATCCCACGTATTTGGCGTCGGGATGACACTTGTACGTTTCCTGTAAAACGTGATGCAGCCCTTTCAATCCGATGAATATTTGCGTAAAGTTTCCCAAGAACGGAACCGGTTTCAAATGCGGAATTCCCAACTCCTTGAAGCGGTTCAACCTCCTGGTACCCAAAATGTAGATGCATAATGCCCCTCCGATGATTGATAAAATTATTGTCCACCAATCCATTTTATCAACTATATCGATGAGACGAGTGATTATTCATGAAAGTTATTCCTATTCTTCCTCTTTCTATTTCTTTACGAGTTCCCGATTTTCAAACGCCGGGGGATGTTTTACGTGCAATTCCACGCAGCCCGATTTACTCAATATTTCTCGGCATGTATCCACATGGGTCTCACTTCTGCCATGTTGCCCCGAACAGTATCCTGACTAAACTGCAAGATATAAAATTTTGCCCTATCGAAGTCAGATTTGTTACTCGCTCGCGCACACACGTACGTGTCAAATATATTGGTGGGAGTGAAAGGCAGTATCCGGAGGACTCTAATTCGTCCAATGGAATGGCAAGATCGGTATGCAAATACAGTTTTATCGTGCCAATGTGAGGCAGTATATAAAACATACGTCTAATGTGGAATTCGCACATTACGCCGCATACATAAACTTGAAATGTAGCAAAAAAACTATGAGAAGAGAGAGAGATAGATAGATAGATAGATAGATAGATAGTTTATTTATGTCTATAACAATATTAGACAACGCATGCAAATGCGCATACACACATCGCATACGCACTTACAAACATTAGCCCCTACACAACCACAGCGTATTACAAAAGACTACTCCGAGGTTGAGCAGGGGAAGAGACAGTACTTACACGAAGAAGATGACTTACGGAAAATAGGCGAAAGTGAAACAGATTCAGGCCGGAGCTGCCGAGAGAGAGAGAGAGAGAGAAAAATTTAGGAAAATATCCAAACGCTCGCGAAATAGTTACGAAATAGTCAGATTCCGTCTTAAAATTTTGCCAGGAATTCCCGCTTCTGCCATATTATGTAACAGTTAAACTTTGCCAACGAACTCGACCCCCTCCGCTATCCAATACTGAAGTAGAAGGAGTCCTGATTGGCGTTGGATTCAAGAAGTTGATGTGGTTCCACGACGGCTACTAGAATAATTATCACGTCGGCGTCCTTGGCTTTCAATAAGCACTCATTCCTCAAAAATTGGCCTACCGCGTTCGGTTGAATTTTACTTGCAGAATTTTTTCACAAATATGGCACAGTCATTTTTTCTGCAAAGTTAAAAGTATGTGCGTGAATTTTTTAGAATTTTTTAACCGCAATTCGAGTAGATGAGAAACATCGTCGGAATGGGCATTTTTTCACATGTAGTGACTATATTTTTTCATAGTGTCGGGAACCATTCCGTCTGCACCGCTCAAACGATACATGAATATCTACGATACGATGAATCGAGGCGTGATCTGATCTAAATTATCACAAGTAAATCGGTTTCGTCTGAGCATTATTCACGAAGAGTGTGGAAGGATCTGATTGCGAGTGTGGTACATGTCGGAATCGAAATCAGCCATTTTTATTGATATAATTGACCAAAATTCTCATCTTTCCATAATATGGCTGAAAATTGTTTCTTCAAATCGCAGGAATAATCATCGTTGTTCAAATTTCAACCAAAAACCACGTCCGAGCTCTGAGACAAAGCTGTTTTTACTGGGTTCAATCGGCGCTCGAGTTTTCGACGTTGGTAATACGTTGAACTGTTAGCTATTAAATGAAACGACACCAGAACAACTTCCGTCAGGGTGAAAGGATAGACGATAAAAATTCTTTGACCGAGAGCAAAAGTAATATGAGTCGAGGGTGGTATCTTCGACTTGTTCTCGTTCTCTTCACCGAATATTCCGGGAAATATTGTGGCTCCCACCTTCACCGATTCGCGGCGATCGAACACCGAAATAATTTGCTAGATACAAAGTGTCACACCGACGGATTCATGTAGTATACGAATGATCATTATATAAATGGCAAATAAACTGGAAGAAGGTGGATACTCGTAGCTCGTGAGGTCCTAGGTTTCTTTTATAAGACAGATCGATCGACGAATAGATCAGTATACGTTTATCTGTCATGTCCATAACAATATTGAGCGAACGAGTATTCTAAGAAGAATTCAGCACGACATAACGTACAAAATATGAAACTAGAGAGCTTGATAATTTATTGATTAGTTTGTGTGAGAAAAAGAGAGAGAGACATCACGGCAATTATACAAACGATCTTTTACAGTTTATGGTAAATTCCTGTTTCGCGGCATGCGGTATCGGACAGTGGTGGCGAAGTGAAAGATTCCGTGCGATCAAGACCTCGAAGAATGTTTTCCAGGTGTTCGAATCGGCTGATTTTAAGTCGGGGAAAAAATTCTACGCGATTTGGCTCATTCGGCTCCAATGGTCCGTCATCGCTGAAAAGAAGTGGCTGGTTCACGAGCAACGTACTCAGAATTGAACTTGGAATTGAATTCTGACCTGAAATACTCGGTTAATGCTGTGAAGCTTGAAGATCGAATATGGTTCTGTGTAACAAAAGTTCGTAGAGAGTTCAACTGCGAGTAGGCGATGTAGCTGCAACGTGAGTTATGCCTGATATGCCGTCGCGGATCGCAGAATTGGAAATCTGAAAATATTCGATCGCCAATTTTCATCCGAGTCTGCTGATTCTGTTGAATCTTATTAATTTCGAGGCTGGATTTGGAATCTGTGAGTCTGAAAAAGTCAGCATACGAAAAGTTACGAAATATGTTGTATAATTTGCCGTGATTCTTGAATTTCGAAGATCAATTCGAATTCCTCTTCTCTGTCCGACGCTTGAAGTGGATTCGGAGGGGAAAACTTGTGATCATTGGAGGAAAATGATTGAGTTCCATCACCGATCGAGCAATAACCAGACCGACGAACTTGCTTCTTGACACACTTAAATCGAAGAACTCGTTTTCGGTCCAGGTGTGAAGATAGCTATAGAATCGGCGCGAGAGCTGCCTCGGTCGAAGAGCGAAAAATTATAAAAATTTCTAAGCATGTGGTAGGTACAGGAAACGGAATTCAACGTAGCAAAGAATAGGCATGGATAAATCAGATTTCTCTCACTCAAATCAAATTGCTTTGACAGTTACATCGGCTTTTTTGGCTTTTTTTTTTTCACCGGCGAAAAAGTGAAACACTTCGGTCCGATTCTATGCAAAGATACAAGAGTTTCAGACATTTCTAAGATTTTACCGACGACAGGAGGATCGAGGTTAGTTTATATCCGTCGCACTCTTCGACGACGAAAAGTAGGGGAACCTCATTCGTCGGTTCAGCATCAGGTTATTTTGAAATTCAGATTAGCTCGGTGTCGTTTTTATTTTATTTTATTCAAGATAGTAGGAAATTGATACATCGCGTATAATTCGCATCGTTTGTAACCAAATATCCGCATGAAATTGCAAGTTGTTTTACATCTTAAACCTATTCACGTCGCGAAGTTTTAGAATTTATTCGAGAATTCGAATTTATTCAGTATTCGATTAATGAGTATAGGTGCGTACATTCGATATTCCTATAAACTATAAAATGATAAAATCTTGTTTTATTCATGCTAATAATCTTGATAATTATTGATCATCCTACAGAGTCAATATTCCAATTAAAAAACACGTTTTCAGTATTCGTGTTAAATTGTTTTTTCATTTTTCGTATCTCTATTGGAAAGTGTTCGATAAAGATGAGGAGGACTCGGTTCTTTCTGTAATTACATCGCAAGACTTAGTACGATTTCATGTTCTTCGTTCAATTTTACACCAGAAACCATCCTCAGGCATTACGCTGAAGGTTTTTGTGGATAGCTTGAAGTCCGGTTTAGTTTTTGGCGTTGGTAGAAAGTTACATTTTGCCAATACATGAAACAAAGCAAGCTTGACTTCCATGAGAGCGAAGCGATTGGCGATGCAGCTTCTGGGACCAATTCCAAATGGGAAATACGTCAATGGATTTATATTCGACTTGTTCTCTTCGCTGAATCTTTCGGGATCGAATTTCTTTGGATTTGGATGATATTTCGGGTCATAATGGATGCTGTAGGACGGTATCCAAATGTTTTGGTCTGCTTCGATATGCACCGGTTCAAGTCCTGGCAACGGTGGCGGAAGGGTGAAGCTCTTTGGACCAACTCTATCCAAGATTTGAACGGGTGCGTACATTCTCAATGTCTCGCTGACGACAGCATCGAGGTATTTCATCGCGTGAAGATCTTCGTAGGAAACTTCGCCTGAGGTGCTCCGATCGAGTACTTCATCAATTTCTGCCTGTAACTTCTTTTGTACGTCAAGGTTCAGAGCTAGCAGATAAGAAACGAAGCTCATTGTTAAAGCTGGAGTATCGAATCCAGCGAGTAAAAATATGAAAGCCTGTGCAGTCATGTCCTCGAGAGATAAATCGAACTTCCCTTGTTTGTCCCTGGCTTGCATCAGCAGATGTATCATGTCAGGCCTGACAATTCCTTGTGCATCTCTAGTGGCAATCGTGCTAGCTATTGCGTTCATGAAGAAGTCGGTCGTTTTGGGATCGAGGAATTTTATATTGAAGGCCTTGCCGAGCCATGGAACATACTTGAAGAGTAAGAACTTGATCATTTTTGTACTGGAAGAGCTCGCTACCTCGTTCCCCATGAGATAAAAATCATTGTCGCGATCTCTCATGGAGTTGACGCTCAATCCGAATGCCGAAGTAGCAATCACGTCAAGCGTGTACCTCCCGAATGTATCCTTCATGTCCGATTGTTCAGGTTGCGGATTCTGGTTGGCCAAATGATCAGAAAACTGAATCGCGCATTGGGAAATGATTTTGAACATCCCTTTCATTTTACTGGAAGTGAATGCCGGACTCAAGAGCGCTCTCATGTTTCTCCACGCATCGTCCCGGATAGCAAATAAGTTCTTTTGGAACAATGGTTCCGTTGGAGAACTGAGGACCATTTTGTGATTGGGAAAACTATCGAAATTCTTAATTGTTATCAATTTCACAAGCTCTGGATCCTTCAGCACAATTATCGGGGTTGTAAAATCGAAAAATCCAACGTATCTTGCGTCGGGGTGACAGTTGTAGGCATCTGCAACCGCATCGCCGATTGTCTTTCTCTTCAAGAGCAGATCAAGCTCGTTTCCGAACAGCGGTATCGGTTTCACGAACGGGATTCCTCGTTTCTCGAAGTAATCGAAATTCCTGGTGAATAGTAGGTAGATGCACAATGCGCCGGCCGCCACGGTCAAAGATATCGTCCACCAATCCATGTTCGTTTTTCTTATTCACAGATATTATATTGCCGCCGGGAGCCAATCGGTCACCAACGAATTACTTTCCAATCCTTGCCAGTGCTAGAAAACTCGTTGAACCGTTTTCTACAAATTGAGATATTCTTCTGCGTTACGACGAATGTCCGACAAATGTCAAAGCTTCTCTGACTCGCGTCGAGCGAATATCAGCGCAAACTACTGCGCAGTATAGCGAGTCAAGTTGTACAATATACAAAGCCGCGGCTACTTGTGTCATTGACGATTACGAGTGCATGATGTAACGTCCAAGTTCGTAACGAGCATCGCTTTGAAATCTTTCATGGACGGTGCGTCTCTCACGTAGCAACGCGACGGTCGCCTTTTGCTCTCTGTATGAGTGAGTACGAATTTGATCTCCGAACTGAAGTGGGAGTTGAGTGGCCAACGAAATATACATCGCAAACTACAAAATAGAATGTCAGGGCTGTATGTGCCCCCAACCGCCTGAAACGATCGAATTAATCAACGAGCTCTCATGAGCATCGGTATTATACTGCGTTCCAGTGATCTTTCTGCAAGTTCACAAGATAAATATAGAATGGCAATTTTTCGAAACGGCAATAAGGACTGAGAGAAAATTTTGCTCGTAAGCTCAGGCGAATGATAACGAGCTCGAAAAAATTTCGGAATACAAGACTACGTTGATCGATAGCGCGCGGTGATTTTATCATGTTTGATAAGTTCAGATGAATGCGAATTATCACTTTCAAGTGTTCCATATCGAGATGTGATGAAACGGCTAGATAACGATTGCAACCGTATTGCGAATAATATGATTTTTTGGTGACCGAATAGCCATTCGCAACGATGTGGGAATCGTTATTTGGATGCGGTTGCAAAACACGAATATCATGTCAACATTCAACCCACAAACAGCGATTCTTTGTCATTGAAATCTGTCATGAACGTTCGAAGATGAATAGCATTCGAGACGCAGAATATTGACAAAAATAATTCAGCATCAGTTTGTCTTTCGGGTTTACCAAATCTTGTTCAGGTGGTTTCAGCACAAGATTGATGCAATGCTGGTCTGCTCTGCGCTATGAAGTTTTTTTCTTTAAAATTCTACTCCCGACGAGAGTCGTGGCACAGATAGAGTGGTGTCAGTAGACTGACCAATAGAACTATCATGGATTGAAAAATTGAGTGTCAAGGCTATACAACGACTTCTAACTGTCTAAAACGATCCAATTTAACAATAAGCACTCGTGAGCATATCATGTGCCACGTTCCAGTGAACCCGAGCATCTTCTAAAAAATATTGAACACGTTGATTCTTCCAGATCTCGAAGAGTGAAAAAAGAAAATTTCGGCGATAAATTGAAACGAATGATCATGTAATCGAGAAATATGTGGAATACAAATTTCCGTTGATCACTAGCGTCATGATTGCAGATCATCATTGATAAGATAATTGAGAAACTTGGACGGATATTATTTATCAATTTGAAGTGCATGTGTACGAGCCTAGTCACTCGAGTATTTTCAGACTAGGTACCTATACTTTGTCGACTTGGCGACCTCCAACTCACTTTCAAAGTTATCGCCACTCATTGGCATGTAAACATGTTGGTCGACGTCGCACTTTATCAATAATCTATTGAGGTGAACAGATAAATTAGGCGTCAGCTACATCGGGAATAGCCTTTATGAGGAAGAAGCGTAATCGGTTTTAGTTATACTACACTCGGAAATCTCACGACGAATTCGAGCCTGTTCGTGAAACTGTAACTCAATTGGGAAAGCTGGAGTCGGAACGAAAGCTATTGGTTTGTTTATTTTGAAACAGACGGGCACTTGAGATTTTGGAGATTTGGAATCGAACCTCGAAAGTTTATTTACAAATTAAAATTTCATTTTCCTAATTCGAAAACATGGTTTACAGAAGTTGTGACTACAAATATTTTTATGCTACTGGTTATCTCTGTATCGTACAATATTGCGTTCTTATTTTCTAAGTTCAAGTTTAAGCCAGAAGCCACCCTCGGGCATCATGGAGAAGCTTTTTGGACAGAGTTTTACGGACGATACAGTTTTTGAGCATGGTACAGAGTTGAATTTTGCCAATAAATAAAATAGAGCCAGTTTCACCTCCATCAGAGCAAAACGATTGGCGATACAAATTCTGGGTCCTATACCAAAGGGCAAGTAGGTGAGGGGATTTATCGTCGACTTGTTTTCTTCGCTGAATCTTTCTGGATCGAATTTCTCTGGATTTGAAAAATACTTTGGATCACGATGAAAACTGTACGATGGTATCCAAATATTTTGACCAGGTTTTACTTCCAAAGGATCGAGTCCCGGTAGAGCCGGAGGGAGGGTGAAACTCTTTGGTCCAATTCTGTCCATAACCGCACCAGGAGGAAACATCCTTAATGTTTCGTTGACGACAGCGTCGAGGTATTTCATCGCGTGGAGATCTTCGTAAGAGACTTCTCCGGAACTCTTCGTAATTATTTCATCGATTTCAGCCTGTAATTTTCTCTGGACATCCGGGTTCAGCGCCAGTAAATAAGCGGCATAGCTCATCGTCAATGAAGGACTTTCAAATCCACCGAGGAAAAATATGAAAGCTTGTGCAGTCATTTCCTCGGTCGAAAGAGAAGATTTGTCCTTCCTGTCGTTGGCTTGCATCATAAGTTGTATCATGTCGGGCCTTACAATTCCCTGTGCTTCTCTGGTGGCGATCGTAGTTTCTATTGCATCCGTGAAGAAGTTCGATGTCTTTTTATCGAGAATTCTCATGCCGAATATTGTACCGAGCCACGGACAACTTCGCAGGAGGAAAAACTTGATCATTTTCAAACCCGAGAAATCGGCGGCCGATTTTCCAAGCAGGTAAAAGTCATTGTCGCGTTCTTTCATGGAGTTTACGCCAAGCCCAAATGCTGCGGATGCAATTACGTCCATAGTGAGTCTTCCGAATGTATCCTTCATGTTCAACTCTTCGGGCTGTGGAACTTCCTTCGCTAAATGATCGGTGAAGTCTATCGTGCACTGCGACAACGTTTTAAACATCATTTTCATCTTGCTGGAGGTGAACGCTGGGCTCAAAAGTGCTCTCATGTCTCTCCATGCGTCATCTTTCAGAGCAAACAAGTTTTTTCCGAACAACGGTTCCGTCGGCGATTCGGCGAACATCCTGTGATTGGGAAAACTGTCGAAATTCTTAATCCCGACGGACTTGACCAGCTCTGGATCCTTCAATAGTATCACTGGAACCGAGAAGTCGTAGAATCCAACATATTTAGCATCCGGATGACAGTCGTAGCTCTCTTGGATCACGTCAGGCATTGATTTCGTCCTGAATATCACTTGAGCCATGTTCCCGAAGATGGGAATCGGCTTGACGTACGGAATACTCGATTTTTCAAAGTAATCAAAATTCCTGGTGAGATATAAGTAAATGCACAATAATGCACCGCCTATCGCGGTTAAAGATATCATCCAAAGATCCATGTCGTAAAACCAATTATAACACGTGTAACTATCAGTTGCTATTGTCAAAACTGTTCAACGCGTGGCAGTTTTATTCCAACGACGAGAAAGCTCAATCAAATTACTGCATCGCTCGAACTTTACCTTGGCGTTGAGATACGTGATGTTATGTTGATGGGATACCAAGTCTGACTGATGCGTAGAACGTTCAATCATTTCATACAAGGTACACTTGCACAGATCAAAAACGTCTCACAACGTGTGTACCTACTTGATAGACAATAAAACCTCGCTTGGAATGGCTACGCTCCCGTCTATTTTATTGTGTGCACGTATGTATACATACCTACATGCACGACGATGCCCACTCAAACTCACCGCAATATTTATTATTTCTCTCCCACGTGGAAGGCTCATTCTGCGGGTGCGATTCTTAGCGGAAACGACTATACTCTCGCGTTATCGTACTCGTGTGTGCACGTTTGCGCAAGTCATCAACGAGTACACACACATATCGATGTAGTCGCGATAGTTTGAGAGACGGGGCATGAGACGGGCAAGGTCGAAGAGAATGATAACAGCCCGAGGCGGCAACTGGAAGTAATCACAGTCGTTCTTTTTATTTCCACGAGGTGCACATTCGGACTTGAGATCATTCTAGTGTGGCAATTAATTGAGCTAGTCTTTCAGTATCTTGGTGAATTTGTGCGACAACTAAATGAGGTCTCGATAGCATATTTAGTTATCGATGAAGAGGTAATTGAAGGTTACGTGAGAAGTGATCAGCAGCACTATATTCATGGGCCTCATCATCGTTGATCGATCATCGCAGAACAGAGCAGCCAGATTTTTCATCCTTTTCTATATATATATGGATGAGATCAATTTTTCGAAATCACTAAGCACATACAGTTATTGATCATCGTCACAGTTCACGGAGCTTGTTGGATATTGGAGGATGAAGAAAAACGCATTTGTTGACACAACCAGTTTATATAAGACTTTATTCAATGGCGCTTGGAAGGTATATGGCTGTTACACTCAACTCCTGCAACAGGACTGACTCTCTTGAGAGACTCTGAAATGCATTCTATGCACGGAATGCGTCACTCCAACTTTTCTTTATTGACCTAATATGAACAATATTACATAAACAGTATCGTTGCAGCCCACCGCCATGAGATCTCTAGACTTATTATACATATTTAGACCACGAGATGGTTGAGATTGCTTTCTGTGTGCACGCCCACACACCAGTGTGGCGAATTCCAACAGAGCTTTTATTCGTTATTCCATCGCGAGAATATTTATGAAACCAATCATGAAAAAAAACTGGGATTTTGCATGAAAATTTCTTTTGAATTTTCGTCCGCCATTGACGTCGGAGTGTACAAAATAATTGGGACATATTTTTTCTTTTTCGCGAAAAGCCGTAATGGCGAGTTTTAGAGACATACCAAAATTCACTGCTTTCGCATAACTTATAGAGGTATCGTAACCTGGGAAACGCGACGTCATATTATTGTGGTTTTCAATTCGTTGTATCAACTTCATTTTTTGGCCAATTGGTAAAACGGAAAATACGACATCATTATTTTTCCTCAGACAACTCGAATATTATACAACGAAATGAATTCATGGGAAATCGGAATTACAAGACCACACATTTATTTTCTAGGTTCAATTTTGAGCCAGAGGCCATCTGCAGGCATCATTGTGAAGCTCTTCGTCTTCAGCACGTCCGGCGACAGAGTTTTCGATGTGGGAACCACATTACATTTTGAAAATAAATGAAATAGAAGAAGCTGGATCTCTGTCAGAGCCAAATTTTCAACGATACACATTCTAGGACCGATTCCAAATGGAAAATAAGTCAGGGGATTTATCTTCGTCTTGTTCTCTTCGCTGAATCTTTCGGGATCGAATTTGTCTGGTTCAGGAAAATACCTTGGATCATGATGGAAACTGTACGACGGCATCCAAATATTTTGACCCGGTTTTATCTCCAACGGTTCGAGTCCCGGCAAGGCTGGTGGCAGAGTAAAACTCTTGGGTCCGACTCTATCCAAGCCTACAGGTGGAGAGAACATTCTCAATGTCTCGCTGACGACAGCATTAAGGTATTTCATCGCGTTAAAATCTTCGTAGGAAAGTTCACCGGTACTATTTTCCAGTACTTGATCAATTTCCGATTGTAATTTTCTCTGAGTGTCCGGGTTCAGGGCAAGTTCATAGGCAGCGAAGCTCATCATTGAGGAAGGTATGTCAAATCCCGCAACGAGAAAAATGAAAGCCTGTGCAGTCATGTTTTCGAGAGACAGAGCATATTTGCCTTTCTTATCATTGGCTTGCATCATCTGTTGTATCATGTCAGGCCTCGCAGTTCCCAGTGCCTCTCTACTGGCGATTGTGGTTTTTATCGCATTAGTTAAAAAGTTTGATGTCTCACGATTGATCATTCTCATGCCGAAGATCGTACCAAGCCATGGAAAAGTTCTCAAGAGAAAAAATTTGAATATATTTAAAATGGAAAAATTCGCGGCCGATTTTCCAATATGATAAAATTCATTGTCACGATCTCTCACGGAACTAGCACTGAGCCCAAATGCGGCGGCCACAATCACGTCCAGGGTGTATCTCCCGAATGCTTCTTTCACGTTCAATTCTTCAGGTTGTGGATTCTGCTCTGCTAAATGATGAGTAAAATCTATTGCATACCGCGACATTGTTTTGAAGATCATTTTCATTTTGCTTGGGGTAAACGCTGGGCTTAAAATCGCTCTCATGTCTCTCCACTCGTCGTCTCTAAGTGCAAATAAGTTTTTATCGAAGAACGGATCAATTGGGGATCCCGCGAACATTCTGTGATTAGGAAAGTTGTCGAAATTCCTCATCCCGATGAACTTAACCAGCTCTGGATCCCTCAATAATATTACTGGGACTGAGAAGTCGTAGAATCCAACATATTTAGCATCCGGATGACAGTTGTAGCTCTTTCTAACTACCTCCGTCATCGAGTTCCGCCCGAATACTATTTCAGCCATGTTGCCGAAGAATGGAATCGGCTTCAGGTGTGGAATACCTAATTTGTCAAAGTAATCCAAACGTCTAGTGAAAAATAAGTAGACGCACAATAATGCACCACACATCACCGTCAAAAATATTGTCCAGAGATCCATGTCGTTCGATCAATTGTAACTATCGGTCAGAATTGTGAACACTGGTTCACGCGGTCTAGTCTTATTTCAACAAACCAAAACTCATTGAATCATTGCTGAGCTCAAACTATTGTATCTCAGCTCACTCAAGATATTATGTTATGTTACGTTGCCGAAATATCAAGCCAAACTGCCGTCGCCGCGCGGGTTCAGAGTCAATGTAGTTTTCAATTCAAGCTACGGCGCACCGATATT
Organism: Phymatocera aterrima; assembly: GCA_963170745.1. NCBI lineage: Eukaryota > Metazoa > Arthropoda > Insecta > Hymenoptera > Tenthredinidae > Phymatocera > Phymatocera aterrima. Next base: position 833,668 of record OY720666.1, on the reverse strand, counting down.
GCAATTGTTTAGACAGGTATCAAGATATACCAGTTTCCTGTATGCTAAAACATCACACAGAAATGGCTACGATCGTGTGTCTTCTGTGTGCCGTATACAGCAGCTCACTTTAACCTTCCACGATGTTGATCAATTTATAAGTCCATTCTACGGCTATAATTTATTGTGCAAGCCAGTATACGTTGCATCATCGTATGAATAATTTAGTAACGTGCTCAACAAATAATTCTGATTATCGAAACGATGGTATAACATATGCAAAAGTCGCATTGCAAAAAGCGGCTCGAAGCAACTTATAGTCGTAAGATATTTCCACTGCTGAGTAACATTTGAAATGGTACCATTTCAAATATACATTTCAAATGGAAATACCATTTTCCATTTTACATTTTGGATGCTTTTTCGGATACGATTTACCATTTTTCATTCTAAATTGATTCTCGAAGCCTTGCCGATTCATTTTAAATGAATTGAAAACCGTATTTTACCTAATGATTTCATTTTGAATAGAAATTCACAACAGAAAATGGCAGTTTCCATTTCCTATCCTAAATGCTTTTACAAAACCGTTTCCCTTTTTTCATTCTAAATACGTTTCTCCGAGCATTTTCCATTCAACATTTCAAATAGATTTCGTGATGCATTTCACCCAGCAGTGGATATTTCTCAGTCTATGAGCATATATTGGGGATCGAAAAATTGCAATTTCGGTCTATCGTTGCGCAGACTTCTTATACTTCGACAAATTTTCATGATTCTTCAACGTAAACTTATTAGCTGATAGAAAGATTGAACTGTTCGTTACCGGTGATTGACGCAATTATTTTTGTCCCCAAAATGAGTCTGCTGTAGAATTCAAAACTCGTTTTAAATCCAATGTAATTATGAAAATGCTCCAGGGGGTTTACTTTCGACTTGTGCGTCCCGCTGAATCTTTGGGGATCGAATTTTTCTGGATCAGGAAAATATCTTGGATCAAGATGGAACGGTTTAAGTCCCGGTAAGGCTGGTGGCAAAGTAAAACTCTAGGGTCCGACTCTATCCAAGCCTACAGGTGGAGAGAACATTCTCAATGTCTCGCTGACGACAGCATCAAGGTATTTCATCGCGTTGAGATTTTCGTAGGAAAGTTCACCAGTCCTTTTTTCCAGTACTTGATCATATTCCGCTTGTAATTTTCTCCGAGTGTCCGGGTTCAGGGCAAGTCCATAGGCAGCGAAGCTCATCATTGAGGCAGGAGTGTCGAAGCCTCCAACAAAAAAGATAAAAACGTGTGCAGTCATGTCTTCGAGGGACAGAGGAAAGGGGAATATTTATGGTACTCGTTTTGATCACAGGCCTCCCAGAATCTGTTTCAAAATTTCGATTTCGGAAGAGGACTTTCGGGGTGTGAAATTCCCATGCGATGAGCATTCGGGGTGAGGAGTGCTCTGCATCCTCCGAACAAAAGTCAGCGCTGCGTATTATAATGGTGGCAATTTGATCAATGATACAACATATATTGTACGGAAATGTCTGCGCTTGTGTGTCTATCATACGACGTATACGAGTTATTCCTTGGTGCTAATCATCTATAAGTTCATTCTGTGAGTGTACCTACAATGCGTTTCACTCTACTCTGCATAATTAAGGCGACTCAGCATTAAATATTATTGTTCCTTCAACGAGCGTGTCTGGCCTTTGGACGTGGACTCTGGACGCGGTGGGAAAATGAAATTGCTCGTCATGCGCATGCCGAATGTATATTAATTTTTTGTGACGTGATGAGTGATTTCATGGAATTCGCAAATTATCTCACAATCAGTTTCAAATATGTTGGTCGCAAACTCATTCATTGATTACATTAATTAGCTGGTTTCAAATATTTTATATAGTGTGGAGATACACGAGAAGCAATCATCGGCTGCGTTACATTTTTTAATTCACCTGTCGTTGATTCTTGAACGCAGGACAGACAATCTGAATTCACAATATTTCTTCCATCGAGCCGGGTACAGACTTCAGCAAATTCACGCACACGCACAGTTTTTCCACTCGATTCACCCGATTGGCCGCCGACCAAGGGAAAGCGATAGAGAGTGTGCGTGCGCGCGAATTTACTCAAGTCTGTACCCAGGTATAAATATATTTTTCAGAATTACTAGGCATGGTCTTTGATGAATGGTAAAGCTTAACTTCTGGAAGACTTAATTCGCTTATATTGTGTGCGTGATCATTTAACGAGCCATCATTAAATTACAAGGTGGACTTCTGTTTTCTGGGTTCAACCTTGAGTAAAAAACCACCTTCGGGCGTCATCGTAGAGTTCTTCGTACTCAGCTTGATTGGTGATTTAGTTTTTGATGCCGGTAACAAATTACACTTTGACAATAAGTAAAACAAAGCGAGCTTGACTTCCATCAGAGCAAAACGATTGGCGATACAAATTCTGGGACCAAGTCCAAACGGCATGTACGTCAGTGGATTAATCTGCGATTTATTCTCTCCAATGAATCTTTCGGGATCGAATTTTTCTGGATCTGGGAAATATCGAGGGTCGCGATGGAAACTATACGACGGTATGCTGATAGCTTGACCCGGTTTTATTTCCAGTGGTTCCAGTCCAGGTAATGCTGGCGGAAGAGTGTAAGTCTTCGTTGTAACTCTATCGAGAACAACTGTAGGTGGAAACAGTCTTAACGTTTCGCTGACGACACCGTCCAGGTATTTCATCGCATGGAGATCTTCGTAGGAAACTTCGCCGGAGCTTTTTTCGAGCACCTCGTCAATTTCTATTTGCAGTTTCCTCTGAACTTCCGGGTTCAGCGCAAGTTCGTGGGCAGCAAAGCTCATCGTTGTCGCTGGACTTTCGAATCCTCCGAGAAGAAAAATGAACGCCTGCGCAGTCATGTCCTCGTTGGAAAGAGCAGTTTTCTCTTTCCTATCCTTGGCTTGCATCATCAGTTGTATCATGTCGGATCTCACGATTCCTCGTGCTTCTCTTGTAGCGATGGTAGTTTCTATTACATTGGTGAAATAGCCGGCAGTCTTATCGTCGACGAATCTTATCTTCAGGATCGCGGCTAGCCGTGGACAAATCCTCAAGATAACAAATTTCAGCATTTTTATACCTGAAAAGTCCGTGACCGATTTTCCAATCCGATAAAATTCGTTTTCAGGATTTTTTATGGAATTTGTCTCAATCCCGAATGCAGCGGTTGCAATTACGTCCAGCGTGTATCTCGCGAAGGTATCCTTCATGTCCAATTCCTCGGGTCGTGGATCAAGTTTTTCTATATGATCAGCAAAGTTCATTGCGCAAGGTGATATTGTCTTGAACATCATTTTCATCTTGCTGGATGTGAACGCTGGACTCAACAGTCCCCTCATGTCTCTCCATGCGTCATCTTTCAATGCGAACAAGTTTTTGTCGAACAACGGTTCCGATGGAACGTCTGAAAACAGTTTGTGATTTACAAAACAATCGAAATCTTTGATCGTGATTGATTTTACTAGCTCTGGATCCTTGATCACGATTATGGGAGTCAGGAATTCGTAGATCCCGCAATACTTCGCATCAGGGTGAACATCGTACGCTTCCTGAGTCACGTCGGGTGGTGTTTTCGTTCTGAAGAGTATTCCAGCTACGTTTCCGAATATTGGGATTGGTTTCGTGTGCGGAATACCCAGATCTTTGAAGTAACTGTGTTTTCGCCGTCCGAATACATAAATCCACAAAGAACCAACTGCGATTGTCAATATGATTATCAAGAAATCCATCTTGCCGAATGGATATTGTAATCTATTTCGATGTAGACTTGCTTCTTTGACTCGTTTCTTTATCTTCGAAATGATAAGCTGTTAATTGATATCCAGGGTCGATGAACCGTTGAAACAGTGCAGATGCTGAACCCGTCTTTAGAACTGCAAAAATATTTGTTTATATAACGCAAGCATGTTCGACGCGTCTTTTCACGCTCGTTTTGGGTACGCAAAGTAACTGTTTTAACGACGGTGGAAGTGAGTCGACGAATGCGCATGCGCGAAGTACATATTCGAGGACTTTCAACGCCCAGGAGTTGATTTAGCTTTCAACTCCTCTGCACATGCGCAGACGTGTGTGTCGCGGAGACTCGGACTTTCAACGGCTCGCGTATTTACAATACTCGTCTCCGGGGCTCGTGCGAATCGTAATTGTAAACACACGCTCGGGCGTCAAAAGACCGACTTCGTCTCTTTGACGCACAATATATTAATATATTATTGAATACGCAACCATGTGACAGCCCAATATATAATAATTTGTTCTACTCGTGCAAAAATTGATATACCTGAGAAAATCCACGCAACTCTACTGCATCTGTCCTTCTATATTCTCTATGAAAGTTTTTCCATCGTCTCGCGCAGCGATATCGCCACGCTTCCGAGCTGCGTTGAATACAAACACCGACTGATTTAGACGGCAGATTGTGCCTTATATCACATAAGTTGCAGCGGCACTCGTCCTTGGCGTAATGATAACCGTTCATTGTAATACATAGCATCGATCTGCCCACTCACGCGTGTATTCATACGTGAAGCGCACACACTAATTCTTACACATCCCACACGAAGAGCGTGTCTCAACGCTTGCTCACTGAGCAAGGCACTGGATGAATGCCAATTATAACAATTAAAATAGACTTCAAAATATCTTACGATCAAAATCATTAGCGGTGGGAAGTAACTGAAATATTGAGAGAATTGTAACGCGTAATGCCGAAGGCCATGTTTCATAGAAAATCATTGACATTGTGGGACGTACTTTGGATAATTGTGAACTTCGAAGTTTGTTCCTTGGCCGTTGGATGATAATAAAGAGAAAATTCTTGGTTGTTTTCGGTCAATAAAATTTGTTTATTGAATAATTTAATTGTGACGTTACGCCCCTGCCTGGCCAGTCATCTCCAGACATCTGACAAAAAATAATAATACTACTTAGCATAGAATTTACATAATCGGATTACACTGCCGATTGTCGTGAAATTCGGTGGTCGGTTATTTTATTTTAAACAGAAAAAAGAGTTAAAAATACAGAGTGGAGGTCTTGTACATTTCACAAATCTTACTCGCGCTTGAGACTTCCCATGTCAAAATCGTGGCGGACAAGTGACCGATGGAAAGAAACCGCGTGAGGTTTCCAATTTTTATGGAACAAGAAATCGGTTGGACAAGGATTCGGCGCGGAACCAAGCAGCGTCTATTTTTAAATTTTGTTCCAATTCGAAATAGAACTGTAGATTCGGTTGCCACCGTCTGTGTCGGCTCTGCGATTACAAACATTATCGTTCGAAATGCGAATCATTTCTTCGATAAGCCGTTTTCTTAAGTTTTCCTCCTTTTCTGGGATTTCAACATGCTCGAAATAAAAAATGTGCCCTGACGACAAAGCATGGCCAACGAGAGCCGAGGAATCAATAGATTCAGTTTCAATACTGTATTCATGTGCACACATTCTTTTAGTAAAAGTGTCGGGTAGTCTGACCTATGTATGAGATATCGCAGTACTTGCAAAAAATTTGATGCACACAATTCATCACATGTATTCATCTGTGGAACCTGGTCTTTGAGTTTGGTAAACAATTTATTGTTATTGTGCAAGTTTTCGAAGGCCATCGTGATGTTAAGTGGTTTTTAATTCTTCACAATTTGTTCAGACAGACCTCTCGTATACGGTAGGCTGATAAATCTAGTGATTCCACGGCTCTCACTCTCTACTCCTACTGTAGCATCATCCCAATTGTTACAGGATTGCTGTTGTATAGCTTTTTTCAACCCTCTATCTACCACGCCGATTTCACGATAATTGTGAATAACATTTTATGAATAAAGGTTAAGATACAGTAGAAAGCAATGATTGGAAAGGATTATTTCCGTGGTTCGATTTTGAGCCAGAAGCCACCTTCAGGCATCATCGCAAAGGTTTTTTTGCTGAGCTCGAATGATGATTGGGTTTTGGGTGTTGTTAACAAATTACACTTCGAAAGTAAATGGAACAAAGCAAGCTTGACTTCCACGAGCGCAAAACGATTGGCGATGCAACTTCTGGGACCGATCCCAAAAGGTAAATACGTGAGGGGATTTATCTGCGATTTGTTCTCTTCGGTGAATCTTTCGGGATCGAATTTTTCTGGATCTGGAAAATATTGGGGGTCGTGATGCAAGCTGTACAACGGTATGCTGATAGTCTGATCAGGTCTTATCTCCAGCGGTTCCAGCCCGGGCAGCGCCGGGGGCAGAGTAAATCTCTTCGATGCAACTCTATCCAGTGCTGCAACGGGGGGAAACATTCTTAATGTCTCGCTGACGACGGCATCGAGGTATTTCATGGCGTAAAGGTCTTCGTATGAAATTTCGCCGGAGGTGCTCTGATCGAGTACTTCATCAATTTCTGCCTGTAATCTTTTCTGGATTTCAGGGTTCAGCGCTAGCGCGTGCGTAGCGAAGCTCATCGTTGTTGCTGGACTGTCAAATCCTCCGAGAAAAAAGATAAAAGCTTGTGCAGTCATGTCCTCGGTCGACAAAGAAGATTTGTCCTTCCTGTCGTTGGCTTGCATCATCAGTTGTATCATGTCCGCCCTCACGATTCCCTGTGCTTCTCTAGTGGCGATTGTCGTTCCTATTGCATTCGTGAAGAAGCTGGATGTTTTGCGATCGAGGATTCTCATATCAAGGATCTGACCTAGCCATGGGCAACATCTGACGATAAGAAACTTGAGGATCTGAAATACAGAGAAATCTCCCACAGATTTTCCCAGTTGATAAAATTCGTTGTTACGATCTTTCATCGAGTTCACGCTCAGCCCAAAAGCTACGGATGCAATGACGTCTATAGTGTATCTTCCGAAGGTATCCTTCATGTCCAATTCTTCAGGTTGTGGATTCTGTTTTGCTAAATAATCGGCGAAATCTATCGAGCACTGCGACAATGTTTTGAACATCGTTCTCATCTTGCCGGATGTGAATGCCGGGCTCAAAAGTGCTCTCATCTCTCTCCATGCGTCATCTTTCAATGCTATTAAGTTCTTCTCGAATAACGGTTCAGTTTTTGTTGCAGCGAACATTCTGTGGTTAGGAAAACTGTCGAAATTTTTAATCCCGAGTGATTTAATCAGCTCTAGATCCCTCAACACAATTACTGGCACTGAGCAGTCGTAGAATCCGACGTATTTAGCCTCAGGATGAACGTTGTAGGTCTCTCGAAAAACATCGGGCATTGATTTTGTCCTGAATAATAATGCAGTCATGTTTCCAAAAATCGGAAATGGCTTTACGTGAGGAATTCCCAGTTTTTTGAAGTAACCGTGATTCCAAGTTCCGAACAAGTAAATGCAAATAGCTCCACCGATTATTGTTAAGAATATCATCAACAAATCCATCTTTATAATGAGATTTCAGTTTCGTTATCGAAGTAAAAACGATCGTCGCGAAGACCCACGGTCTCGAATTCGATCTATACTATTGATCGAGTGACCGAAATAGATGTTTTACAAACAATTCCTCCGTACACCGCAATTCGGACACGGAATTCAAGCAATTTACCCCGATCAAAATGTCTCTCTATCGATTCATTCGGCAATATCAATACTCCGGCAAGCTGCGCCACGATCGAATACGAGAACAGACTGGATCATTGAATCGTTCGTTTGTCATGATATATCATTCACGCATCGGCTCGTACTTGAGACGATAATAATAGCGACATTTGTCACGCATCACGAGAGTACTTATTCGCGATTCTTTGTCATATGTATATTATTATCGAGTGAACTTTCTTCTGAATCGTTGCAGATCGTCTTATATTTTTTTGCGTCGTACTTACAACAGCTGATCACGAGATTCGCGGTGTCTGAAGCGCAGTTTCAATAATCATAATCCGAGAACAATCCGCCAGGATCGTAAGTTGAAATCATGCGCAACGGCTTCAATTCTTTTCACAATTTCTGCGAATGATTCACTGCATGACGCGGTCTGGCATGTTGAGCAGCAGCTACGTACCAGCAGATTGTAATCTGAGACGGCAAGATATATAATAGCTTAGCGTTCTGCTTTGACATTTACGGATTGTTATGATCAATAAACAGAGCCTATTGGCTGATAAGAAAATATGATGATTGCTCATGATGCTCAGCGAGGGCGCCGCGTTTAATCTGTCGAGAAAATGATTGAGGTGAGTCCTCCGAGTCCTACGAGTGGAAAGTGTACGGAGGAGACTTATTCTTCAGATTAGTTGTAAGACGCAGCGCATAAGGGGAAAAGATATTTGCGAAAGTTTCGTCTGCTTTGGTATCGGAATACATAGTTCTGTCGCAAGTTGATACCGTGACGATTCGAGAGCCATTGTTATACTATTGATCGCTAGAAAAATCGTGAGAGTACCGGAAAGTATCTCGAAGCGTGATAAGATTGAATCACTAGTGCAGGAAAGGTTGGGGCTTATGCGAAAATAAAACAATACTTGAACGTTAGAAAATATTTTTATACACGAAAGTGTGAAACAAATATAACCTTTCCTCTCAACTTAGCCGGAGTACAAAATTATTAGCGAATTATTAGCAGGAAGTACACTCGTTTCAATTTTTCCTTATCTAAGGCATAGAGATAATATCTCTATGATCTAAGGTCGAATGATTATTATACTTCGTGACACGACGTATCGCGTTTATTTTCGGGGTTCAATTTTAAGCCAGAAGCCACCTTCGGGCATCGGTGAAAAGCTTTTTGGATCGAGTTTAATCGGTGTTCGAGTTTTGGATGTCGGTAGCAGATTACATTTTGAGAGTAAATGGAATAAAACAAGCTTGACTTCCATGAGAGCAAAACGATTAGCGATACAAATTCGTGGACCCATCCCGAAAGGGAAATACGTCAGGGGATTTATCTGCGACCTGTTTTCTTCGCTGAATCTTTCGGGATCAAATTTCTCTGGGTCTGGAAAATATTTTGGGTCACGATGGAAACTGTAGGCCGATAACCAAATATTTTGACCAGGTTTTATCTCCAACGGTTCGAGTCCCGGCAAGGCTGGAGGCAGAGTAAAACTCTTCGGGCCAACTCTGTCCAGAACTACAGCAGGAGGAAACATTCTCAATGTTTCGCTGACAACAGCATCGAGGTACTTCATCGCGTGAAGATCTTCGTAGGAAATTTCACCGGAATTCTTCTCTAAAACTTCGTCAATTTCTGCTTGCAAATTTCTCTGAACGTCCTGGTTCACGGCAAGTTCTTGGGAAACGAAGCTCATCGTTACCGCTGGACTCTCGAATCCGCCGAGGAGAAAAATGAAGGCTTGTGCAGTGATGTCCTCGGAAGATAGAACAGATTTTTCGTCTTTGTCCCTGGCCTGCATCAGCAGATGAATCATGTCGGGTCTCACGATCCCTTGCGCATCCCGAGTTGCAATGGTGGTCTTTATCATATTCGTGAAGAAGTCAGTGGTCTCAGTGTCAAGGAATCTCATATCCAACATTCTAGCGAGGCGCGGGCAATTCTTCACGACGAAAAACTTGAGCATTTTCAAACCATTGAAATCCATCATGTTTTTCCCCATTCGATAAAAATCATTGTCCCGATCTTTCATGGAATTCACACTCAAACCAAACGCTATGGACGCAATTACGTCCAGAGTGTATCTTCCAAATGTATCCTTCATGTTAAGCTCCTCGGATTGAGGAGCCTGTTTCGTTAAATAATCGGAAAATTCTATCGCGCATTGCGATAATATCTTAAACATTCCTTTCATCTTGCTGGAAGTAAACGCTGGGCTCAAAATTGCTCTCATGTCTCTCCATTCCTCACCTTTCAATGCACTCAGGCTTTTGTTGAGCAGAGGTTCGCTGAATTCGGTGAACATTTTGTGATCGGGGAAACTGTCGAAATTTTTAATCGTTATTGATTTAACCAGTTCTGGATCCTTTATCAGAATTATAGGAGACAAGAAGTCATACAATCCGACATATTTCGCATCGGGATGAACGTCGTAGCATTCTTGAATCACGTCGTGCATTCCTTTCGTTTTAAATACCATTCCAGTCATGTTTCCGAAGATCGGGGCTGGTTTTATACATGGAATCCCCAATTTTTCGAAGTAATTTAGATTCCAAGTGCTCAATACGTAAATGCACACTGCGCCGATTACGATTGCCAATAATATCATCCAGAAATCCATCTTGTCGAATGTGCTATAACTTTTTTGTCGGAATAAAAACAGACGTGGTCACTGCAAGTACTCGCGCACTTCACTTTTCCGTGAAGCTCATCCAAGTGCGAATCATTCGCTTTACAAATACAAATATATCACAGTTTCAACGATAGTTCCAATAATCTCAAGAAAGACACATTTCGTCTTATGGTATCATAAAACAATATGACTAGGCAGTCAGGAGGCAGTATCCGAATTCAAGAGCAGACTGAATCGTAGCACTGCTCGTCTGTCATATTATATAACAGAGGCGGGGTGCTACCATACTTGAAATAATAATAACGGTATGTAATGCGCAATATCGAGCTCTGCCCACCGTCGCAACTCTCGTCTAGATAGTCTTCCATTTCGCTAACTACACACGTACAGTTCACACGTTCTCAGTTGTGTCTAATCTTCGAATTGACCGCTGATACGTAACCCTGCACTGCGATGCATCTCAATTACCATAAACAAGTCCAACGAATGCGGCGTAAGATCCCTGAATCCGAAGATAATTCGTACTGACAGTAGCTCTGCTCTTATTGCGTCTGTTTTCGAATAAGTCGTGACCAGAAGAACCATCGAAGAATCGGATTACATTTATTTCCAGTAGAAATCTGAATCTTTCAATACAACTGAAGGATTTAGTCCAAGGTAATGTCCTCCGAAAAATATTGCTCAGTCGCAGTGATACTCGGGAACAATGGAAGCTTCAATGATAAGACAAATATTTTTGACCAAATTTTCGCCTGTATTTAACGGTGGTATTGAAATTACAATAATTCATATCTGGAAGCCCGAAACGCTGAAACTTAGGGAAAGAAAACGGTTTGAACGTTATCTCTCTTGGAAGTTCGTACTCGACGATATAAATTTTATCTATCCGCTATGTAATATTATTATCGAAATAGAATTCAGAGAAAAATATATTTTCAACGCCGAGAGGTTTATTTCTCAATTAGTTGGTACTCAACTGTTCGATGCACCGGTTTTTTCTCGGCTCAATTTTCAGCCAAAAGCCGCCTTCAGGCATCATCAAAAAGGAGTTTTTACTCAGCTTAATTTCTGTCTGGGTTTTCGATGTTACCAACAAATCGCACTTGGCTAGTAGATAAAATAAAGCAAGCTTGACTTCCATGAGAGCAAAACGAGTTGCGATACAAATTCTGGGTCCAATTCCAAAAGGAAAATACGTCATGGGATTTATCTTGGACTTGTTCGCTTCGCTGAATCTTTCGGGATCAAATTTCTCTGGGTCAGGAAAATACTTTGCGTCGTGATGGAGGATGTACAATGGTATCCAAATATTTTGACCAGGTTTTATCTCTAACGGTTTGAGTCCTGGTAGCGCCGGGGGAAGGGTGAAACTTTTCGGTCCGGCTCTGTCTAAAATTGCAGCAGGAGGAAATATTCTTAATGCTTCACTGATGACGGCGTCGAGGTACTTCATCGCGTGGAGATCTTCGTAGGAAACTTCGCCCGAACTCTTTTCGAAGACTTCATCAATTTCTGCTTGTAATTTTCTCTGAATGTCCGGATTCATGGCAAGTGCATGAGCGGCGTAGCTCAGCGTTGTTGCTGGACTGTCAAATCCACCGAGGAGAAAAACGAAAGCCTGCGCAGTCATGTCCTCAGCAGATAGAGCAGACTTCTCTTTCCTATCTCTGGCCTGCATCATCAGGTGTATCATGTCGGGTCTCACGATTCCTTGTGCATCCCTCGAGGCGATCGTGCTCTTTATGACATTCGTGAAGAACTCGGCAATCTTCTCGTCGAGCAGTTTAATGTTCATCATCGAAGCGAGCCGCGGGTAGCTCCTCACTACGAGGAATTTCAACATTTTCAAACCAGAGAAGTCTGAGACTTCTTTACTCATTTGATAAAAATCATTATCGCGATCTTTCAAGGAGTCAACCTTTAATCCGAATGCTGCCGATGCAATTACGTCCAGAGTGTATCTCCCGAATGTGTCTTTCATGTCGATTGCTTCAGGCTGTGGATTCTGCCTTGCTAAATGATCAGAGAAGCTCACTGCACACTCGGACAATATTTTGAACATCATTTTCATCTTGCTGGAAGTGAATGCCGGGCTCAAGAGTGTTCTCATGTTTCTCCATGCGTCGCCTTTTAGTGCATTTAGGTTTTTTTGAAATAGCGGGTCGCTCCCAACCTCTGCGAAGAATTTGTGATCGGGAAAACTATCGAAATTTTTAATCGTTATGGATTTCACCAGTTCTGGATCTCTCAACAAAATAATATAAGATGAATTATCGGAAAGTCCGACATATTTCGCATCGGGATGAAGGTCGTAGGCCTCTTGAACAATATCTGACATTGTCTTCGTCTTGAAGATAACTCCGGCCATGTTACCGACGAATGGGATTGGTTTTAGATATGGTATTCCATGTTTTTTGAAGAGATTGTAATTCCGGTTACGATACAGGTAGACGCAGATTGCCCCGATTATGGTTGTCGAGAATATTATCCAAAAATCCATGATGATGATAAATTAATCGCAGTTTCATTTATCAACAGTCAAACAGTCGTCACTGAGGTCCATTTACTTCTTCGTGATCTTGTCGCGTGAATACCAGGACGCGAAGCACTTGCGTCAGCCGAGAACAAGATCACACTGATTCGTCGGACGTCTTGTCGTTCATATTATACAATTTTCAGATGTTCCTACTTTGACCCGTTGATAACAGCGCGTGGCACATGACCTGACATATTTACTCGGTTCTCAAGCGCGTACAGCGTGGATGGACTGCGCTCATCTCCAAAAAAGGCTTCAATGATTATATACGAACACATTTCAATGCCCATCTCGTCAAGTATGGCATATGCGTAGCCCTCAATAGTAATTCCAATTCTCCACGGAATAGGCATAGGCATGTATTATCGCGCATAGAAGATCGAATAACAGCTAGAGCCACGCGGATTTTATTCTACGATGACAGTTCTCCGCGCCTCGTGAATAACATTATGCGACACACTGCGCCAACTCATGCACCAACACCTGATTTCGTCTCCTCCTCACGGTAAGCGTGAGGAATAAACACGGGACGGAGCTCGGCTCGGTCTTATATTCTCTTTGTTTGACTCTCTTTCCACGTTTTCCCGGCTTGTTGGTATTTCTCAAAGAAACATCTCTAATCCGGTTTACACATAAGAGGAATATTCAAGCTGGCTGCTTCATCCTCGGGATAATAATTTATTTCATGGACCTTCCGTGGATGAAGTTGGTAGTTAGATTAGGCGGGACAACGCGTTCTCTCCCTCGTAGCTATACACTTGGCGTAGTGTAACGCAACGTTACTACTAAGTAGACATTGGATGGGTACGCAAACGGCGCCGTGTTTGTTCAGGCCTTGTCTCACGCTGCTGGCGTACCGTCCGCGTCGCGTCGCCGCGGACCACCGTATATCCACCATCTCTCAGGTATACAGAGGTATACGGGAGATTTCGTGGCTCCGCGGTTCTGTTCTATCGACGTATCCTACTCCCAGCGAGCGAATCGGGTCGATTCTCGATCGTGCGTTATAGAATTGCCTGCAGAGATATTCCGAATTCCAATTGTTCATCTGGTATATTCGTTCTAAATAGGAAGCTGGTCGGCACCGGAGAGGATCAGACTAGAGTGACATCTGTCACAGCTCTTGCCTGCACTGAGTTTTTAATTCTGTTTTTTTCGATGCTTGATCCCGCATCAAGAATTATATATTTTCGCTCCAGATTCGGACTGAGCAATCGCAAGGTAACAATTTTGCGTAGATATTTGATTCAGGTGAGACAATTTTTGCCTGAGAGAGTCGAAGGGCATAAATTATACCTAAAGGGTAAAGAGTTCGAACCATGAATGTAAATTATGGGTAAAAAAATGTCGTTTCAGAAATCTACATTTACTTACCCCTCTTTAAATATGACTGATTAATTTGCCTTGCAAATCACTTTGTCAGCTTCGATCTTTCCGCAACGCGGTATAACACGCTATTATATACGATATTATAGATTCTCGGGAATGAAGTTCAACTATTCAAAACGAAGAGCTTACGTGCAATTGGAGTCACCGGAATGCATATAATGCATATAAGAAAAAATAAAAGCTTTCAAATTTTATGGAGAGCGACGTGTTATGCATCTCGCCCTCCTCGTCGAGATCAATTAGGTATGAAACCCGGATATGAAAAGCTCCGGGAATTTATTATCACACTATGCAAGATGCGGATGTAGGTATCGGAGGAAGTGGGCAGGCAGTAAGTAGCCCGGTGTGCTGCTGCCGCCTTTCATAACCTCGCAAGTGAGCATCGTCAGCAAGTGTGAGGTAACAGGCGAGCAAGCGGCGATAAGGAAGGTTGGGTGAGTCTAAAAGAAGGTTCGAGTAGCCGAGAAGAGATGATTCCGTGGTTTGAGGATTCCAGGGGCTTGAGGGAGTTTGAGGGTAGAAACGAGAGGTCAAAAGAGGCTTGGCGCGAGTGCGAGGGGTGAGATGGTATCTTTAATTCAGTCAGTAGAAGTTTGTTGGTTCAGGGGGCAAGCCAAGGAAGAGACAGTGGAGGAGGTACGTTGAAAGGAATACCTACCACGCCAGAGTAAACTCTCAGGACAACTGGGAGGTTAGGTCAAGTCTCTATACTCTATCCGATTGAAAGTGGTCACCAGCCCTGTCGTTTGTCTAGCCTTTCATTTTATTTGATCGCGGAATGACCGCGGAGGTTCCTTTGAGGCGAGTAATTTGCTTCTCAAGGATCAACGCTCACGCCTCCGCATACATATAGGTACATGAAAACGGTTGAGAAAATATTCAGACGGAAAACAATCCTTCAGTTTTTATACACACTCATTTTTATAACCATTTCGCTGATCAGGGTGCTCATTAGCCCATATTACGAGCCGCCCTGCCCCTCGGCAGTTCGAATGGCTTTTTAATACGACTTCTACTTTTGCATGGTTATGTCTGCGGCATATTCATGATGAAGTTACCTATACTGCGCGAACTGCTGAGCTAGCCAAAGATAGAGAGGGAGAGAGGGAGAGAGGAAGGGAGAGAGGGTAAACTCGGAACAAAGTTTTCTTCACATCCCTTAACTCATGGATGTGGGTGAACGTGAACGTCAGTGTGAAGTTTTGATGTGGTGAGTTGTCGGACTACCGAAGTAACGTCGCAGACGCCTAGACGGGTGTAGCTGTATATCTGACAACAATATTCTGCTCACGTACTTTGTTCATTACCGTTCACTAAGGTCACGCCAAGAACTTGGGGTATCAATTGGGGTTAGATGACGAAGATTTCTGTAGATGTCTGGGTACAGGTATTGAGGTGAATGGATTCGATACCCCAGCGTCGCGGTCGTGGCGTCAGCAAAAAAGTTTACAAACGACGCGGGAAAGACGACGTCCGTTTACACGGCTTGGCTTCGTTTCAAATTTGGTGCAAACAGAGGGTGAAGATGAGGTTTCTAGAGCTTTCTATAAACACGGGTGGAGGGGGAGGGGCTTGGTTCGAACGCGGGTGAGGTTCTTATTTTAGAATAAAGATTCCTCACCGTACCCGGTTCCCACTTGAAGAAAGCCGACCCAGCCAAACGCTGACATAGTTGCAGAAGACGGCGAACCGCTGCATCGCCAGCACCGACGCGACGCCCGGACTCGGATATTCAGAGATCGCTGACACGGATGTGAGTCCTGCTCATTCGAATCGATGAAAAACACCTCAGGAACCGAACCGCAGTTCAAAGATACCTTCAAGTTTCTGAATTTATCGCACGGTCTTCGAGGTTCAAGTTTCTTCTTCACTTTTTATCACCCTCAGGCTCAATCAAAAGTTAAATAATGAAAGAATGCTTCATCAGAGCCGCGGGGCGTCTTATCGCCGTACCTGCTCCTATTTCGTCATCGGAAAGACCGGGTTTATATACGTTTCAGAAGATCCTGAAGAACCGCCGCGTCACGAAGAATCAATGCTGATCTCACATTTCTCATCTCATTGTCGAGTAGTTTTCGCGTTGGACTGCTCTGTTGTTTGTAATCAGAGTTTTCATGTTTTCATGCGCTATCGTTGTAATTGTAAATCGCAAGTTGGAGAAAACTTACGCATGTCCCTGAGCTGCGCCACGCGAGAGTGAGGAGGTATAACTTACTTTGCAGCATTCGGGCTTGCATGTAAGCCGTTAATCATTCAGCATCTGGTTGTTATTTAGAGGAAACCTTTCCTCGAGTAATTCTCTCAGTAGTTATCTATATGCGGCTCGGGCACGCGGACACCTGCACGCAAATATTTATTGTCCGTTGTACCGTGAGACCGGAGACAATGGATAACAAACGGTAGTCCAAAGTGGTGGACGCACTATTGTTCGAATATGCGCGACATATCCAGACTCCACCTGAGCAGCGGGAGCAACGCACGGCGTGTGTATATCTATATACGTTATGCTCAATGCTCGCCGCGTCCCAATTTCCAATTACCCTAAACCAACATTCCTCTGTAAATAATACGTTCTCTGTGGATCCACTTCTGGGAATACGGTTCTCTTCTCATTTATTCGAATACTCTTATCGTCGCATATATATCCCACGCTGCTGAGTTTATTCGCTTGATCTCCGAGCGTTCGAATTTCATCTGTACAGGTATCGCAGTATAATTCCAGATTTTTCCGAGATTTTCTGAAATCTTCACGAGTTTCATGAAACCATATTCGCCCAGATTACCGTTTGATATATAATTCGACGTACAGAAGCATGAATTGACATTTTTTTGATAATATTTCTCACGCGTCTTCACTGAACCGCACCATTTGCTTCACGTCTACCGGAAGTAACCCGCAGCGGCTCGTCCCCGGCTGAAATATACAACAGGATTGAAAATATTCCGTGGCGTATATGTTTTCTCCTCGGTAAACGTGGAAGGCGAGATTTGATCGTAATTTGATTTGGCTCGTAGCTGGAGTCTCCGGTGCAAACAAAGTCTCGTAATTTGTGCCTGTGGTCCACTCCAGAGTCGGTTTAACCGTTCACGAATCATTCCGCAGACCGCAGAAGCTGGAAGGAAAGGAAGGACGAGGGAAGGAAGGAGGCGAGGAGGAGGGCCAAGCAGTGGTAAACCTTCTACGTCCATTTAGCTAAAACCTGTAACTCACGTGTAACTATGCGAAAGTCTGCAGTGGAAAGAGCCGTGGAGAGCACATAACCTACAATTAAGTAATACAGGAGGCAGCAGGAATCCCCTGAGATACTGGTTACCGTACAAGCTACGGACCTGGCCTCTGATCTGTGCGATCATAATTAATAGACTGTCTCAGAGGAGCGCATGTGCTCGTGTTTGGGGTAAACTCGTAGTTCGAGGAATGAGGGATGGAATGGGTGGAAAAGAGGGAGAGACATTCAGCGTCCAGAATCCGTCCGTCCATAGATAAGGTGCGTGCGAGGCAAAGCGGAGGTGGAGAAGAAGAAAGCGGGAGTGGAGGGTTGAGCGAAAGTCTTGTCCTCATGAAAGTTTCATGCAATGAAATAAATTGTTCTGACAGAGGTATAAGGTAGGCGGGACGGTGAGCGGGTGGGTGCACGACCCAAGATTGTATGTTGGTATTGGTTGGTAGGGTCGTTCAAGTCAGACGTTGGCAGTGTTCCCGTTCTGGTCCTGGAGGTATTTACACTCTACACCATTTCATGGAAATTCAACGCGGTTCACGTACGTTCGCGTGTCTCGGTTGTCAACTCGATTCACTGACGCGAAGCGCTACTCTATACAGTATGCATTTGTGTAGCGGGTCTTCCACGGAGCGAACAACGTTTCGAAAAACTTGTTTTTTTTTTCTTAGACAAAAATCCGCACACCTACGTTTGATTAAATGTCCGACATTCCCTTCCACGAAGCCGCCGAGCTCAATACCCATTTTCACCGTTCGACCGGTAATTTCTTTCGGCTCTTACTTCTCCTCGACCGCGGTGTTACTTTTCCTCTTTTTTCTCCAAGCAACAAATGACCCAACCACCTCGATAATTGGCAATTTCCTCAGCACAACGTACTGGTCGATTTCTTAACGCCAATCGGTTTAGCGACCGGTCGACGAAGCCGGTGGTCAATCGTCGGATACAACGGCCAAGATTCTGGACCAGGGTTGGTAAAAAGAAACATAATTATCACCGGCGAAACTGGTTGGTGGATTCTTCGCCTGTTCTCACAAAATTTCTTGGCTGAATCGAAGTTGGTGTTGTTGCGGTGTACCTCTTCACGAGATAATTTACCCCTTTTACTTCGCAGCCGCCCCACATTGGGCGCCAACTTGTCAACGTCATTGGATTTCGGGAACGAATGATCCACGGAAGAATGAACGGGAGAGCACACCGGACTTGTTAAACCTTCGAGAAGTACAATTATCACGATTCCCACGATAGTTATTCACAACTAGATCGATAGTCTCTTTCTCTGCGTGAGGCCCGTGGGAAGAAATTTTGGTTAAATCAGCCGATGGAAATATGGGACGATTGGAAAAGGTCAAGGGCAAAGCGCGTGGTATAACCTAGCACTTTATCTTGGTACACCGCACCGCACCGCACCGCGCGAAGCGAAGCTTTTAGGAAAGAGGTTCTGGTCGTTAAGGAGGCTTCCTTTATTATATATCCTCAGCATCCTGATGGGCTGCTGTTACGGCTTGGCTAGCCTCTAGCCTGCAGCCTCGGGGAACCTTCACTACTGCAAAATATATACTCAGTGCTACTGGACGGAGCCATCAGCCGAAGGAAGTAATTTATCCTGACCTCAGGCCTCGGTTCGCATCTCCTCGCCTCGCGGCTTGTTTGTCGCTACAACTTTTCAGGTCACGATATCACACCGACGAGGAACTCTCTGAATTTTCCACCGCAGTCAACCTCTTCGATGAAGGTAATTCGTCGAGGTACTCGTTGAAAAGAGATCGAAGTTAGCCAGAATATAGGCCACGGCATCTCATTAGATCACGTTTTTCTATCATTTATTAAAAATTCGTTTCACATTCCCTGAGATTAATGTATATATATATACATTTATATATATATATATATATAGTATGTATGTCAGAGGTTAAGCCGGAACAAAACGAGCCGGTAGGTACATACATATGCACAGCCGTACAAGGCGAGGCTGCATTTGTATTCAGAATGGGAAACGTTGAAGACTGGAAAATAAAAGGACAATACAATAAAAAGGAGAGCCCGTCAGCGGCAGCGGAACCGAGACAACCCAGCAATTTTCCAAGCGTCGATTCGCGTTGTAAGCAAATTGGTACACCCCCGCAAAATAAAGGTAACCGCTGCCAGGGGATTCAGCTTCCACCTACACCCGTAGGTATATACGTTCATGCGTTACAAGTTTTTATCCCTGTTTTCACAACCCTCGTTCTCGCGCCGTACGTCTCGTAGTCACCGAACCCGTCTAAGTTGATAATCGTCAAATTATCTGGTTAGGGTTGCTGATAATTGTTTTCTTTCCCGTAATCGTCTGATCTTGAGGTTCTGCGTCGGCTATTGTCCGCTTATTCGAGGGACTGGATCTCGGACCCGAATTCCCGGACGTCTACACGCGAAGTATACATCAGAGGAGAAAGATCCGACCCAAAGAGAGAGAGAGCGAGAGGGAGGGAGGTAAGAGAGGGAGTTTCCCTTAACGGTTCAAGGCTATTACCAGTCCGTAACATCTCCCCTAGGACCAGCTATTCTCCGTTCTGGTAGGAGTGGTAGCCCCTACCATGTCCGTACGTGTAGGTACGTGTGCTCTCACTGCAAGTAGCTACAATATCTCCGTACAGACATTTCGCACATCCTCGTTGCACGGAGCGACGCCGGAGTTAGTTCGCAAGCTACATGATGCTGCCAGAAGCGTGGAAGTAGACCTGCCTCCGGGTTATATCGAGACTGAAATTTTCCGGAGCTTTATTTTCTCACGGTTTTTAGTTATTTCCTTTCGTTTGTGGTTGCAGCATCGTTCTATCGAATTTTGTATCCAAAAGGCAAAACGATAAACAAAAATGAGAGAAACGAGAATGGAAAAATGAATTTGATGTCTATATATGGGGAAGAAGGATCGTAGGAAGTTCGTGGCGGTAACTTTTGCGGCTGCTCTTCTCGGCTCTCTCTCTCTCTCTCTAAAGGTTTTCTTTTTCTCTCTCTCTCCGTTTCTCGATCGTGATAAAAATGTGATTTATAAACCGTCGTAGAGTTACTTCTACACACGATCCCGTTCGCAGGAAATCTTTTACAATAAGTTCTGCCTCCGGGGGCTACACCTACGCTAAACCAAGCGATGTGGATTCTTGACAAAATAAATACAAGCATTCCTGCTACAGAATGTAATTGAGTTTCTACATTTTTTTAATCTCTGTGCGGTTTTGTCTGAATTTTATCAAACCCCTACTACCGGTAGATATTCGTTTTCTCGTTCCACGTATACCTCCTACTCACGATCAAGAAATACCTGGGATCCGATCAACCCCAATCATGATTTTCCAAAATTCTTAATATATTAGGCATTTGAATAACGAAACGAAGTCACATTATTTCGAGTTAGGTAAAATTATCGACCTAATGTCTCACTTTGTATGCTAAACATTCCGACGCGCCTCTGTATATAGGCGCTATAATTTAGGTATGAACAATCTTCGGGCGAGAGCGGCTTGAAAGAAGGATCATTCGGTGGAAATTATGACGGTTGAATTAAGGCGAATAAGAAAATTCGAAGATAGAAGAGGAGAAGAGAAAAAAGACAAACTAAAATGGACAGAATTTGGCTCGTTTCATTTCTGATCCCATTCATTCCCGAAGTTTAGCCCCACATTTCTCTTTTCTCTTAATGTAATAATGAGATCGCGAGTTTTCAAACTCCAAGAGAACGACCCCCGGTCCGCCCAGCTGTCTTTTATTATTTACTTTACATTTATCACGATTACGGACGCGTCCTCATCCGGTTATCCCAGTGATAATAATACAAGCGTACCGATCCTTGACGATATCAATATTGTCGTTTGCAGTTAGTTAGGGAAAACCAGTCTGTTGACTGCAGGAGCTCCCCAACGCTGCTTAGTATAGGTTCTCATGGTGCACTTAATTAAAAACCTGTCAACAACAGTCGAACGTAAATGATAAAAAAGAAAACCAATAAATACAACAAACAACGAGAAAAAAGAAGAAAAAACATTGAGATCCTGATGAGGTGGTGGGGCGGCGCGACCAACCAGAGAAATTTGCGGTCTCCGTACGTACTTCATGTTGCGGTAGTATAGAAGTCCTCTAGATATATCTTCGGCGACCTTAGCACCTGCGCAATATTCGCTCAAAGTCGGCTATTCTATGGCTCCAGAATCCAGGGCCGTAGGTTCAGCAATCTGTGGGAATTATTACTTGAAAAGTCGAAAAGCCTGACCCCGTTTTTCATTTTATTCTATCGTTTGTTGAGTCGTTGTACGAATTATCGAACTCCTTAAAATTAAGGATGCGAAGATGCCTCTAATTTCAGATGATCCAGAAATTTTCAAATTACTCTCAGCTCCGCGATAATGAGCGAGGAAAAGTAACGTTATTCTGTCGCGGCTGAAAATCGCGCAAGTCGTTTCATCCGAATTAATGCTTCGTGTTTCATACTTCGTGAGGGGAAAATTTCGAAAAATCATACTCGCCGAGAAATCGCGGGGCCCCTCTTCTTCGAGGGAGTTCTACGCTACTGAAACCAGCGATCAATTCCTCGCTCCGCGTTCTCCGCCTCCGCTTCTGCCACCGCCACCGCCACCGCCTCTCTTTCTTTTTCCTTTCGTTTTCCGGGTTTCGGAATCTTTCCACCTTTCAGCATCCTCCGCTGCACAGTACACTGTATTCTGATATTCACGGAATCAAGAATCTAGATTGAGCCGAGGTCGGGGTGCGGGCTCCTTGACGCGGTGGTACGGAAGGACCGTTTCTTTTTTTGTTTTTTCTCATCTTGTGTACTTGGAGTGTGCAGAACCTGCATCGCGCAGGTTACACACACAGATTAGAAAAAACGCAAGTGTCAGTAAATCGTGTTACATATGAAAGCATGCATTGACGATTTTTGCTTGCAGGCTGGTAAAATCGACCCGTGCGTCGCGTCACGGAAGAGGGAAGGAGGGAAGTAAAGACGGAAGGAAGTGCGGGAGGGAGGAGGACTCAGCTTTAACTTGATTATAAAGAAAATTGAATATCACAAACCACAGACTACGTCGCAGGCTGAGGCGTAAACTTTCTTTGCGATCATGTTTCACCGCCCTTCGAAGAAATTGGAAACCTATAAGATCGAGCTTCAGACCACGATTCTCAATATTTTCGGGCAATTAGTATCGAGTGGAGAATATATAATACGTAACGGAAGCGAAAACTTATTAACAATCCGAATACAGGAAAAGTGTGCAGAAACTGATGTCGAAGATCGTGGCAAGATCGGTGAATCATTTTTCCATCTATTTTTGTCTTGTTTCTTCGTTATCGATAACGTATACATACGTGCGCGAATCAATTTCCTCGATCGTCGCGTAATTGCAAATTTTCAACAAGACGGATACATTTTTCGGACGAATAAATTCCATTCGGCCGTGACCCAACCGAGCGAATTTCTTCTCGCGACGTAAATTATAATCATTGATATATTTCAAATAAAACAGACGAAATAATTTACATCATCATATCGTAATAACATCATTCTCGACTTACAACCTGTATGTATGTATATATATACATAATTAATATATATATATCCATGTAATAATATATATTTATAATTCACTTTCAGACGCTATGTTTTCGATTTTATTTCAATCAATCAATTGAACAATTCGTTCGCTCAACGGTCAATAATTATATTGTATATACGTGTGTATACATACATATAATGCAGTTACGACCAGCCATGTATAACAATTAATTACACGTAAATGAGTCTCCTTTTGTTTTCCTACTTTTTCTCTTCTTCCTCAAAGACTGTTATTGCGAAGTGAAAGCATATATATAATGTATTAGGTGATGATGTGATACTTGATTACCTTTTTTTCGTATTATTACTTCGAACAATATGAGCATGGCTTACAGATACGACGTTCGATCACGGTATAAGGTATATCATAGAGTCAGTCGGTTAATTTATTGAAATCTGCAAATTGTTCGTATAATAGGATTTTTCATATTATTTCTTTAATATTTCATCTCTCCTTTCCACGTTTTCGATCTCTTTTCCTATAGAATTTAACTATTTAGGTATTAAATTTATATCAATTATATAATATGCATATATATATATATCTGTGTGTGTGTATATATATATATATATTATGTACAGCGTACACGCAATTACGTAGCTGCAGCGCGCACAAACTTGCCAATTATACAGATCACGATATTCTTGCATTATATTTTGTATAATTTACAAATCCATTTATTTTATTTTATTCATTCATTTTCATTATCAATTTTCATTCTAATAATATTTCTTTCGTATTTATATAATATATATAAATTTATTTCTCCCCCTCCGCGTACTCGATAATTTTTTAATACATATATATACCTATACACATATGATCGCAATTACGAGTATATATGTGCATTCAAGTGATTCCCTCGAATAATACACTTGCCTTCTATTTTGCAAAATTCAATTCTTCAATTTCTCAAAACTTCCTTTTTTTTTCCTGTCTCGTTTCTCTTGTTTTTCTGGCAGCGGTACCAAGCGAGGCGCGCTTACGTACGATACAGTTAACAACGTTCGAAAACTATAATTGTTTTCTAGTCAGTGAATTTAAAAGAAAAGTTGTTTCTTCTTTCGTTTCTCTCATTTTTGTTTCGTTTTGGATCCTATATAATGTTCAGAACCGTAAGTATCATAGGGTATCGTATACCCTATTCGCAGTTATAATTCGTATAAAAAGTTTCATTATTCGTAGTGAGTATCAATTATTATCGCAAATATTATACAGAACTATCTTATTTGATGTTTTAATTTTTCATCTGCCAATTTCTTCATTTTCCGTTTCATTTTTTAATTCTATTCTGGGCCTGCGTGCTATCGCCCTGATATACAATTTCGTCAGTTTAATCACTTTTATTCTAATACGTACGTATGTATATCATATAGAGAAATCTTGGTCCAAACACGTTGTACAACGTCGAAAAATTTAGGCATAATAGTAATTAACGAACAGTTTGATAGTTTCTTTTCTGTTTATAATACGAGAAGAGGACCAAACTGCCTGCAGAAATAAAATCGTATATAATATACATACATATATATATATATGTGTGTACTATACGTTTTCTGCAATTTATCGTTTATCAATTTATCGTGCAGAATAAATAATTGTGTAAACGCGATCATCTCAGCACCACCACCACCACCTCGTAAAGTTTTTTCAATTTTGTATTTCATTGACAGATAATAACGATAATATTTTTCTATCGCACAGACACAATTTATTCTCCGTGAAGTATTTGGAAAAATTAAACTCAACGTCGTCGATTGATCTTCGGTATTAATTTTATCCCCGTTCAAGTATATATACTTCCATTTCTTTGTTTTTTTTTTCTCTTCCCTTACTTTCTTTCTCCCTAGGTATATATAGGTTAGGTACACGCACGTATAGTATAGAGATAATTACAATAACTAACTGTTATTATTATAACATCGGCTCATGCTTGGTTTATTTGATTTTCTGAAAGTGAGAAATTTACGACTAGATTAGAAACGTGTAGGTACGTCTCACGTAATTATTTAGGATCGAGTAGGTAATCGCAATCAGGCCCCGAAGCGAGGTGCGATTCTAGCCTCGAGTTCTAATCTTATGCCCGAAAAATAATTAATTAATCCCTTCGTTTCATATATGTAAATTCTTTAACAGTTATTCAAAAACTACAAATACACTGTCTCGCTTTGATTTCGAATTGAGGAACTGGTCGTGTCGTTTTTGGCCAATCTGGCCACATGCACACACATATTACACACATATAATTGCACACGAGATATATATAATATTCGTTGTAAACGGCAGTCGGAATAACGCTCGTAGAAAAATCGCGGTGTATGTAGCATCGCGCGATTTGTTAAAAGAAGAAAAAAAAAAAAACGAAGACGACGAAGAAATAATGACGAACGTCGCATTTTCGGTCCGGAACTATTTAACAGCGTGACACAGTCTTGTAATTTTTGAATAAGAAAACTCGAAAGTACTCGAAATGTCTCGGCGCGATCGAATTCATACCGCGATCGTGAAGTCACGCGGAATGCGGTGTCTCCCGCGACCTCGATCCAGGTCACATTCTGCTTCGCTTAGCTCAAGCGTGTCGGTGAAACCCGAGGGTGGATCCAACTTGGTGGCGAACAGGCTTCCTGATCCGTCGTTGCTCGACTGGTGCTTGGAACCGCAAGACATGGCGACTGACCCGAAGCTTGCACGGGCCTCCTCGCTGGTATAACGCGCCAGCTGTAGCATCCTTGGAAAAGAAATATATTGGAAATTTTAACACTCGCAAATCTGAGAACTCCATGCCTCATGTCGAAGGCTGAGTGAGATAATAAATGCCTGGAAAGTCCAGTCCAATCAAAGAATGTAAAACCACTCTTGCCACTCTGTGGTCGAATTCATACAAGATACAAGATAATCCCGATCTCATATTTACTTGGGTCTTCCTCTTCGAGGAAACGATTTTCTCTCAAAAATCGGTGAGGGTTCTGTAGACGTGCTAGATTCTGGTCCATGGTACAGGAAGTCTGTAAAATAGGATGACGAGAATTTTTAGAAAAAGGGCCGTGATCCTTTACGCACGTTGGTGTGTTCATAATACTTCTTTCGTCATTTCCCTGCTCATTCGTGCACGTGATATTACAACTCATTGTGTGAATCGAAAGTGGTGAAATACAGTGAGTATAGGGTATAGAGTAGTGGCAGATTGTAGATCGTTGAGAGCAGTAGCGATATCCAAACGATAATGATAATGATGATGATGATGATGATGATGATGATGATCATGATCATGATGACGATGATGATGATAGTAATGTGGGAAAGAAGCGAGTCGATGATGCTAAATTGATCAGCCATTTGAATTCGTGTTTCTGGTTGTGCAATATGCAGACAATCGTACTGTGAACACGCGAATCAGGGATGTTGACTGGATGCCGGGAGTCGACCAGGTGATTTGACGATTCGGTTCGGCTGCTGGTCCCCACTTCAGTGTCACTGTCCGAGCCCAGAGTGTCGTATTCCTCGGATTCAGATTTGCCCTGATTGACCTTGTTCATTTTGTGCAATGGCACAGATGAGGAGCGACCACCCCGGACCTTTGCGTACCGGTTGCAATCCGACTGCAATCATACGGGGGGAGGGATTTGTTTGTTGGTTTGTTGATTTGTTTCATTGCTTGGTGTTTTGTTGACGGTTGCGGTTTTTGTTGGTTCCGTTCATTGACCGGCTGAATAAACGTGAAGCCTGGAGTAGAGGTAGACGCGGAGTCAAACGGGGACCAGCAGACGATAACGTTTCATTGATTCATTTGACCTGGCCTTTATTTCTTTCACCGTTAAAATATCGCATTCAAAAGAATAACACTCTCTCCCACTCACAAATTCGATTTCTCATATTGCCCCTTCACGTCATTCTTGCACAGCGTATTGGCACGCGCGTAAATCAGAGATCAAGGTGACAGTTCAAAGCCGCAGACACAATAATCGAGCAACCGTGCATTAGGACTACTGTATATTATGTATACAATAGAGTATATACTCTGACAACAGGAACAACAGGCCATATGATAAATAGTGCAATTTCAAAACGAAACAGTAGCAGATCATGAGGGTGTATTTAACAGTGCGCAGATTTTCAAATCAACTTCCATAATGACCCAGTGACAAAAGTGATGATAGTCCGGCTACTTACCTCCCGCAGCTGAAGGGTATCTGCAGTGGAAAGTCGGGGGTCGTGATAAACGAATGTCTGGAGAGGCGCAGCGGAGCCGCACCGGCTCTCTCCCGATGCCGGGACGCTTTCCTTCAGCTGGAACGTCGCGTAAGGGTAGATGTCTTCGGAGTATTCTATAATCAATCAGCCATCGCAACCGTAGTACAAAACTATCAGCGAAACTAATTCTCTACTCTTTTTTCTTTTGCTCTCAGGTGCAATTTCCTGATACTCAATTTCCTTTCCGCCGACAGGTCAAATGAGAATTTGAATTACTTGTTCGTCACGGAAAAGTTCCTGCCGCAGGTCTAACGCGACCGGAAGCGAGCCAAGCGATGCTCAAGTGCAACAAACCCTCCGGGAAATAATTATTCGATGATTCTTACCTGGTATTCTTTCGAGGGTAGCCATTTCGTTGATCGGCGATCTGAGAGTTTTCCGAACTGTCGCATAGTATTGTTCCCTCTGTTCCATGTTCTGTTTATTGTCCAGTGCAGCCGCGGTTTGGGCATCGTGCAGACTTCCAACGTCTCCCAAGAACGGACCTGTTTCACGGGGTGCAGGAACATCATCGTATAAAGTTTCACGAATGAACTGTTGCATTTGAGATTCCTCACGTTTTCTGAAGCAGTAGAAGACGGCACCAGCAGCGGCAATGATGGCGAACGAGCTCAACACCAGCGGAAGTATTAACTTGAGGTCAGAGTATAGCGGGGTGTGTTGAGGTACGAATTGGTCCAAATCTATGGGAGAAACAGTGGAACTTCCGGCTGGCTGCAAAGTGGTGAAGCGATATTCCGCGACCGCTGAACCTGCGTTGTTGTGGGCACGAATTCTGATTTCGTAACTGGTCCCAGGTTGCAGTTCGTTTAGGGTGAAAGTCTTTTGTACCTGCCGAGAATCATGTCCGGGTTACTTTGACCCAAGAATATGAAAAAATTCGGCCGAACTGAACATAAACGAGAAAAACAAACTTCTATATTGTTGGAAACTAGCGTCCACAGGTCTTCCCCACTTCTTTTGTACTCGAGTTCAAAATACAGCAGAGGACAGCCGCCGTTGTGCCATGTGTGGAGGTGCAGAGTGATCCAGGATACATTGACGGTGATAAATTTGTCACCAGATGCAGGAGAGGGATCCGGCTTCGATCCCTCTGTCATAGCTTCAATAATTTCACTCCTCAATCCCATACCGATACGATTAAAGGCGGTCATAAACACGTGATAGTTAGTGCCACACCATAACTGGGAGAGGAGATAACTGCTCATTTTATGAGACACCTTAACCTCCTCCCATTCGCCATGTTCTCTTTTGTACTGTAGTACGTAGCCTCTGATTGGAGCACCACCGTCATCTCCCTGCTTCCATTGAACCGTTACGGAATTACTGGTTAATACAGTTGCATGGAGAAGCGGAGGCGCCGGTGGAACTGAGGAAAGAAGAGAAATTGATCGGCTGGTAGTTGGAAACGAGTTTACTGTACTTCGATCTTGGTCCAAACTAACCTTGAACAGTTAGATGGTGTGTTATTTGATCAGATCCATGCCTGTTCTCAACCATGCAAGTGTAGTTTCCACTCTCGTCACGTTGGAGTTCGGAGATCCTCAACGAGCCGTCAACTTGCACAGCCATTTTCGCCGAGGTCTTGACTAGCTGACCACTTCGCTGCTTCCACGTAGTCGAAGGGTCAGGCTTACCAACGCTTTGGCAGGGGAGAGTGATATCCTGTTTCCAAGGCACCACGGAAACCATTCCGAAAGAATATATCGCTGCACGAACTGGAAAATGAAGGGAGAATTTAATTGCTGAATGATTTTTCTGCACATTCGTCATCTTTGCTACCTTCCACCGATGGTCCAAGAATTATGGAAGCAGTGTGAGCTCCTTCGCCAACGGAAGTAACGGCGGCAACGACAAACTCGTACTGATTACGTTTATGCAAGTTTTCCGCCTGGTAGAAAGTGTGTTGCGGAGCCAGTGTCCTCCGGTACCATTTGCCCTCTGGTCCAACAGCTCTATAGTGAACATTATACGAAGTTATTATTCCGTTTGCTCTGAGCGGCGGCTGCCACGAGACGATAATTGAGGTGGCAGAACTGGCAACTGCTTTAACTGCGGCGGGCATTTCGGGCAGATCTTCTTCGGTCAAACAGTAGAGCGGTGAAGATGCCACGCCGTCGCCAGCCCTGGTGTAGGCCACCGCTTGGACTGAATAGTTTGTGTACTTTTCAAGCCCATGCATCACTACTGTCAGAGCTGTTGTTATCTTGGTCTCGGACTTCGCAGTGGCCACAAAATTGTCCATACTTTCCCATATCACTTTGTATCCCTTAAGAATACCGTTGAGACTCGAGTCTGGGGGTGGATCCCATGACACTTGGAGCGACTGAGAAGATAACGCTGTGCATCTGACATCCTGGGGTGGACTGCTCGGTACTGAAAATAAACTCGAAGGTTTTATCCAAGATCGATGATCTCTCTTGCGGCAGTTCTACGAGCTACTCACCATCCTCCAAAGTGGATACCACCACTTCCGTTGTTATTGGTCCTGGTCCAAGCGCGTTGTAAGCTTGTACGACCACGCTGTATCGCGTGAATTTTTTAAGATCGGACAGCTGACATTGCCGACCGGGAATCGAGGTCCGGGCGAGTCCTAGAGCGACGTTAGCCGTCGATACTCTTCCCTCAACTGTTCGATAAGTGTACTGCTCCGCGGCAAATCTGCGCAGGGTCAAGGGGTTACTCCTTTCCGCAGGGATCATGTACCGTACGGAAAGGGAACTTATCGACTGAGGGCTAAAGTCTATGTCACATCCCCGAGGACCGTCAGGAGGACCTACTCTCCCGACCAACGGTCCGGCCTCGTATTTCCGTCTAACTTACCATCCCTCGGCATTGAGAATCGATTTTTAAGGATGATGTAAATTCACCTCTGAGAATGATGTATTGATATTTGAATTTGAATTTTTAACATTTCTCACGTATTACCTGTGCTCTTTGTAACCAACGTGATATCCGAGGATTTCACCGTTCCACAAATCATGATCAGGTGGATCCCAGATCACCCTTAATTCCGTGGAACTAACAGCTTCCACCTTTAGGTTTCTCGGTGGTCCCCCGGGTGTCTCTCCCTCGGTAGAGACGTCCAAAATCTGGAATGCCATAAAAATTTGGATCGTCAAATTGTTCTTCCCGTTTGCCCGATGGGTCGGACAACTTGAGCTGCCGTCAGATTTTTTCTTCGAGTGAATAAGTGATCTACCCGACATATAACCGCGGCTGAAGACTTTTTCCGAAGCTTTCAGCCGCGTTTAATGGAAATACATATGCGAGCACTTTAGCATGCGTTACCTACATCGCTCGATTGACTCCGACCCAGTTCGTTCTCGGCAAAAAGACGGAACTGGTAGCTGACAGCTGGCCTCAAAGAACTGACATGGCCGAAGGCTTGACTGCCTGGGACATTTGTGTGGAATGTGTGATCATGCCAAACTTCTGTTGAGAGAAAAATAAGAAAAAGCGTTTCACTCATTCGGTGAATTTAAATTGTAAATTTCTAGGTCACGCGAAGAATCAGACAAGGTAACTCACCGGCGTCGGTTTTATATTCGATAATATACTGCGTTATGGGACTGTTTCCATCCTGGCTTGTAGTCCAGCCAAGTTTCACGTACCTGCTGCCTTTTTCAATGGCGTGAAGATTCCTCGGGAAATCAGGAGGCTCTGCAATTAATCATTACGTTCGAAAATTCCGTCAGTGGCACCATGACATGTCTTCGGGAAAGATGAAAGTCACGTTCGTGACCTTGAGCCCACGTACCCTGTATGTACAATTGCATAGACATCTCGTCACGACCGTAGGCATTCGATGCGATACAGAAATAGAGACCGCTGTCCTCTCTCGTTGTGCTGACCAGCCCTAAGACACTCACGGCACCGTCTGTCGTGTTAAGTTCCTTGACCATGTAGCGATAGTCAGAAACGGCCGGTTCCAAAGCGGAGCCAGCTTTCCGCCATGCGATTTTTAACGGATGGTCTCCCTTCGCTTCGCAGCGAAGAGAAGCGCTCGAGCCCAATCTTGCTGTCTGGTTACGATGTTTTTCCACAAAATGTGCCGGTGCTGGAATGAGTAAATGAATGAATGAATGGATGGATGATTAGTTAAATGAATGATTGTATACGTCTTCTCTGCATGGCGAAAAAAAAAAGTTATTCAGGTTGGTATAGCTGCACACCGAATTCAATTAGGGAAAAATAAAGCTCGATACGAACCATTGACGGTCAAGTAAACGACTTTGCTAAGTCCAGCACCAATTCCATTGATAGCTTCACAGAGATAAAATCCTTCATGGTTCTCCTGAACCCGTCCGAACACGAGTGAGCCGTTCGAATGGATTCTCAAATCCTGTGCATGTTCGTGGCTAGCAATGTCTCTGTAGTTTCCAGGGCGTCTGCCGGTAGCTCTTCGCCACGTAACCGCTGGTTTTGGAAATCCATCAGCGTGACAATGCAGTACCAAACGTGGCATGCCTTCGGGTGCATGGACGTCTTGAGGCTCCATTATCCAACGTGGCGGTACTAGTTTCGTGAAGAGTATGTCAAGCGTTATAAAGAGTAATCATTTTCATCTGAAGAATCAAACTTTCGCCTACTTTGTACGGATTTGATAAACAGTGCTCGAAAGTCTTCTGATTTCTCAGAGACGTCTGGAGTTTTATTTTGCAACGTTGTTGTTGTTGTTTTTTTTTTTTTTTTTTTTTTTTTTCTGTCTCTATTTTCTCTTGCGGAAATTTGCTTGCCAAATCCGCAAATTTTAACACCGTCAGACGTCTTTTGAATCGCTCTGACAAATTACTGCTGCGCATCAGGCGCCAAAGTCTACGGCGGATAATACAAAATCCAATTTGGCTACTGCGATTTTTTTCTTTTTTTCAAGCCATCGATGCAACGATTGCAAAAAAAATGATTTGGGTTTTGTTCAAACGAATTTTGATTTTCTTTTCTTTAGTCTGAGTGCATGAAACGGTAATCGAGTCGAAGAGATACAGTGAACACCGAGACTTAGAAAAATTATCGATAAATATGAAGTTTGCATTAGATACGGTTAAATTGTGTAAAATATCAGTGCTGTGCAGACATTTCGACACCCAGAAATTGTGCTTTGAAACAAAAAAGAAGTATCATGATAAACGTGGTGGCGAAATAAGAAAGTGAAACAACGAACAGGCCACATATCTGTATGTGCAAAGTGATGAATATTGAGAAGAGAAATAGGAGATTGAAGAATCGATAAGAAGAATGTATTTCGGTGCTGACTGTGTGTGTGCCGGTGCTCGAGTGAGTTTCATTTTATATTGGCTTCGTTCCGAATCGCATCTTTTAGAGGCTCGAAACGTACCTATAAAAGGTACGTTTTACGATCCAAGGGCGAGGATGAGATCCGGAAAGATTGGCAACAAAAAAAGAACGAAAAAAGGAAAAAGAGAGCCGAGGAATGAGAAGCAAAAAAGATGAACGAATAAATATTGACAGAAGAGGAGGAGGCGGAGGCGGAGGAGGAGGAGACGGTGTTGTGAAGTGAGGTGTGGGTGCATGTGCAATTTACTGTGAAGGATTGTTATGCGATGTGCTTTGTGCTTTGTGCTTCGGGATTTGTGCGTTCAGCGGTGACAGCTGCTGCGACTGCTGGCTGGCATTGCGTTGCGTTACGTTGGAGCGTTCTATGCGCTGTGGCGTCTATCATACATAATTATATAGTAGTCATGCTCAAACAGACGGATACGCGATCGAATAGGACTGATCATGAATTTTCTAATCAATGATCAATGATTTGAAAACGTATTAGGTTCTTTGTTTCAGTTTCGAAATCTACTTTACCACTAACGACTAACTCGGCCGTCCAAGAGACCTCGGCGACGGAGTTGTGGGCGACGCATGTATAATTTCCGGTATGGGTAGCACTGACCCTTTCGATAACTATGGTACTGGAATGTGCGTCGATACTGGTCACTCTTAGTCCAGGAGATTGAATTCCTCTGGATGATCCAGAGGCTCCTAGTGAACCAAAGATCGTCGCACCTGAGGTGCCGATTTGATCGCCATTTTTCAACCAGGTAATCGTGAACGGCGGATCACCTTTTTCGATCATGCAGGTCACCTGGGCCCGAACACCCTCGGATAAGTCCTTGTTAAAACTAAAAGGAGCTATCCTAGGCGGAACTGTAACGCACAAGAACAAATACGAGGTTCTAATCACTTTTCATAACATTATTACTAATGCAATCCTCTTCCGGATTTCTCGAAACCATTACAAAATCCTGAAAAGCATATGGAAACATCTATCTCATTGAAAAGTTTGAGCGGATCCAAAATTTTCCAAGGTTACAGTGGTTCTCTCCACCCTCACAACTATCATTCGAAACAATTTCTAAGACCGTATTATACTGTAAATGGTGGGTGGGATTATCTTGAATCCAACGTTGCTGACGGACAGATATATTCCTACGGTGCTCTGGAAACTAGTTGTACCAGTATAAGGCTTTCTGCCGGCTTTGAGGCGAAAGAGAAACTTGATACTAGAGAGATTTGCTAAACAGCAATGCCACAAGGGAGCGCAGCGTGGAATGACGGTGGCGCTCTGTGATGTCTGTAGGTAGAGTAGCTTTTGGCGATTACTTTGGTTCTCGTCTCCACCGCCATACAGAGTGTGAAACTTTGTGTGAAAGACTGTACGACTGTCTTGAAGTGTAATCAGTATATGTGTGTGTGGACGATTCCGGGTGGCCAAAGTGTCTCGATTCCTTTGTTTCCATAATTAAGACGGATGGTACAATCTAAAACTGGATAAAATCTGCGTGAGCTCAAAAGATACTCAACTTCGTTCGCGACACCTTTGAGAAAATACTCTTCGCCGTCTCCAGACTGATGATTTTTAAGATTTGGAAACGAGTTGAGAAACTCTGGCCAGAAGGGTGGACCCGTGGAGGAGTAGAACAAAGGGGATGCTGTTTGAGGGTAATTGAGAAAAGGTAGAACCGGAGAAGGGTGTCCGGCGAGAAACACCCAAAGAGCGTGTAGCGGCGAGTCTCAAGTCTGTAGTCTAGAGGCTTGGTTCTGATTGTCGGCACAACACATGACGGAAAATAACTTCTGACGGATTTCAATCACGATGGTCAAATTCGTCGTTGCGGAGTCGGGGCATTGCAAGGATAATTTCATCGCGATCCTCAAGCAACGGAGGGTTTCACGTCTGATAAAATGATCCTTGACAGTTTGCAGCTTCTGCGAACCGTACCATGAACCAGCAACAATGCGGTGTGTGCGACTTTCGATGCATCGTTGCTCGCCACACACGTGTAGTTTCCATTGTGCGACGGAGATGCACTTTGGATCCTCAAAGCCAGATCATATTCTCCAATCTGGTGTGTCATTGCCTCTCTTGCCTTCAAACCATGCCCATCCTTCAGCCAGATGATCTTTATCGGCGCGTCGCCCTCGCTGACGACACATGTCACGTGAACTCTCGCTCCGGCTTGGATATTGGCAGGAAAGCTAAATGGTTCGATTTTGGGAGGGACTGCAATGACACCAATACAAACAAACTTCTGAACAACTGTAGATGCGCAGTACCCTAATTTCGTCATTTTTATCAGAGAAAATCGAAGAAAAAATCATTGATTTCGTTGTCGCAGCTCTGGAACACCCGGAAAATCTTCCCAAGGTAAAAGTAGTGGTCCACCAAGCACCGGAATCGGTCCCACGATTGAGCGACACCGAGAAGTGGGACATCGTCTGTTAAGTGACTGAGTAACTACTTTGCGTCTATATTTTACTTTTTTATCAACTTGGTGGACCACGTGTGACTCTTGTGTCGTTGAAAATGACTGTTCCTTGAATCAAAAAAAGATGTATGTTGTTTTTGAATTCTCCCACACTTGGCAAATCATTTAGTAAAGTCTTCGTGGTCCCGGACAGACGTCCTCTCCGCATGCTCAAAATTTTCACTTCCGCTCGATGGGAGCCCGTCGAAATTTGAAACCAGTGATGGTGTCCTGAAAACAGAAGCTATGCCGTTTAGTGGCATGAATGAATCTGTGAAAATAGGCGTATCACTCGAAGGTGTACCAATCTCTTAATGGTTTCGTCCGGATTCTAAACTGTAACCAATGATTTAATGAAGGACTCGGAATCAGCCGAGATCAGAGAATAATCGGCAGCGATAAACTCTCACCTTTGACTTCGATGTGGACAGTTTGGGAGTCCGAGTGACCCTGTTTGTTTCTAGCGGTGCACGTGTAGGCACCTCGATCAGTACTGCTGTCGACGTGGTGTAAAACTAGTGTTCCATTTGCAGAAACTTCTTGACGCCTGCTAGTCGGGAGGAGCTGGCCATCTGTCGAAAAAGAAGATGTCGAGTCTGTAGATGAACCGAATTCAAAGACATCTCTTTTGCATGAATTTTCAATGAAATTCGACAAACCCTTTTCCCAGGTGATACTGGCGATCGGAAAACCAGCAGCCGGGCATTTTATAATCGTTGTTTCTCCAGCCACAGCTGCGTAGTTTCCCATGGGACGGACATGCGGTAATCCGTAAATGTTAAGACGCGCTGAGTGATGAACCCTCGAGACACGATTTGAAGCCGAACATCTGTATTCACCGCCATCTTCAACCCGTACCGCGCTGACATTTACGTGGGATATTACGTCGCCGTGAACCGTCACGTACTGGCCTATGACGAACCTGTGCAAATTTATTTTCGGTCACGAAAATCAAATTTCCAAGGAGAATCTCGCGGGATGAAAAGCGAAGTTGGCACAGGGAGATCAAGACACACGTGAACATTGACAAATGAATATCATAACTATCAATCAGCTTCCGTCTCCTTCAATCAGAGGTAATCTTTTCACGCGTAGATGTTCTGCACAGATGCCAACGGAGGCTGCAAAAGCAGAGTAACGAAGTAAACTGAGGGAAAATTGGATTTCAATTTTGATATGACAGCAAACAACATTAATCTTATCACTCTGTTCAAAGTCTCTCGCCATCTCTCGAGAGCTCATTTTCTGTCTCTGTACTTCAGTCTCGCCATCTTTGCTATCTGCGATACAGATACGCCGTCCTTCAATATTGCAGGCTTGATTTTAAATCACCAAGAAATCTGCCAAGCGTATGTATTCAGAGTTTGAAACGTTTCACTAGTCGACTGAAATTTCTTGCTGACTGATTGATTAGACACGGATATGAATGTTTTCATCATTCATTCCAGTAATCCAACGTTTTCCAATACTCTCTCCAATTCTACGAGCCAGCAGTTCTTCTCGGGCGGTAATCGGCTTCTTAGACATTGAAGAATGCATCGCTAATCCGACGTCGCGGTCGTCTATAGTTAGAGAGCCAGCGGGGATCGACGCGTCTCTTGAAAGGTTTCAAATTAACAATTAACAATTTAACACCCGTTTCTAAAGGTTATTCTGCAGCGTCGAAAACAATGCTTTCGCCCGATCGAAGCTAGACACAGACTCGGCAATTTTATTCCCTAGTTTCTATTCATGAGCGAAATGAGTGAATCCCTTTGAACCCAAAGTTAATCATCTTCTCGAAGTAAATTCCAATTGTAACGAGAATTATCATCCTTTTTGAAGCGTATAAAGATCGAATATCAATCAGCCTTACGCTTTCTTCGTGCAAAATTAAACAGTTCTTGGACTGATGAAGAGCATACCCATTTTCAGATTCTCTCTTTCTCTTTCATTTCATTATTATTCTCCATTCTGATAAAGTTTCTCGAATATGACTATCGAATTCCACGCGTAGCCGAATAAAGGAAAGAAATGAATCGGTGGAATCTTGAAATGTGAATTTTATGCAAAGTGAAAAGTAATGAAAAACTTTCAAAGAGAAATCGCTCCGCGCAGCTGAAAGGGAGTTTAACCCAAACAGTGAGATATACCGGCTGAGCTTTTGACTTGTAACATAATGTGAAGAAATTGATGATTGTAGAACTGATAGTCCCCGGGAGCAGTAGCTAAGGCTTTGAGAAATAATTCCGCGTGGCAACCGCGTGTTTCATCAATCCATCCCGTTAATTAAAGAACACGTCGCGGCACGATGTTCATTAAATGACGAATTGAATTGCCGTCTCTTATTAAAACCAGCTGTATGTTACCGGTGAAACGTCTCTGAATTGCGCTTCTGCACGAGGAATTCAAATACGTGCAATTACACACTCAGATACTTGGCGATAAAGCTTCGTCATGGATGCATACATGTATTGCCGCGGTAAAGTGATGCAAAAAACGCACGCCGATGAAACGGCGGCGTTCAAAGTGCGAGAATGAAATACAAAGGGAGTGGAAATAAAGTGAAATAACGGAAAACAAAGAGAACATGGAATGACGCACGTGCCGGGCTTTTGGCAAAATCGTATAAAACGTGTCTGAGATAATCAAAATGAGCTCTTATGTAGCAGCTGTAACCCTCCTCTGGAAACAACTCAATTTCTAGGGTTAGAAAATATAGCCGTAAACCCCAAAGGTTTCTCCAGGGTGGAGAAGAAAGAAGAAAAAAAAAAAAGGATCCTGAAGTTAACGTGAAATCGCTTCCTCTACTTTGAGGCAAGAAGTATAAGGCGAGGGGGTCTCGGTTCGTCCCCTTGCGAAAACGGTTTTTACATCACTTGACTGAACATTGTGAGGAGCGATGATTCACTGCGTAGCAAGAGGAGAAAAAAAACAAAAAAAACCACGACTTTTCAGAACATGTGTCTTTTACGTCGCAACTGACCGAAAGATCACTCATAAACGGGGGTTTTGAAAACCGCTGACTTTCTCACCGCACGTAAAATCTTTCTAGAAAAATTCAAGTTTTCATTCGCTGCGGATGATCCTGAAGCTGACGAAATTATACAATGCTTTTGATGTGCGGCATGCACTGCCCGACGTGGAATGACCGAGTCAAACACTCGTAGGATGAGAAAATAGAGACTATATGCAGGTACCAACCTACTGGAATAAAAGAGTCTGAACCTCACGCCGCCTCGCGAAAACTATCGCATGGCATATGTAGGTATTTATGTTACCTATACTTACTGCGGTTGATTCACGGACGGTTTCGTCCCAATTGTTTTCTGATTGGGCAATATCAGACAATTTATTCTGACCACCACTGAACGCCGACGGCAGCGCCGGTCAAGTGCCAGCGAATGGAAGTAGCTGCACGATCTTCTGCTGTCTAGCGTCCGATCTCCGAGGCTCCGATGACAGTTTAATACCGATACGCCTAACCTCGTAATCCGTTTCGGCAAATCGAAAGTTGTCATTCGAAAGTGATAATCGTTGAGAAAAATGTTGCTCGATGAATGATAAATACTCGTTGTATAGGAAAATACGGCTACGAAATAGATTACGAGGTTAGGTGTATCGGTATTAAACTGTCATCGGAGACTCGGAGACAGCAGAAGATCGTGCAGCTACTTCCATTCGCTGGCACTTGACCGGCGCTGCCGTCGGCGTTCAGTGGTGGTCAAAATAAATTGTCTGATATTGCTCAACCAGAAAACAATTGGGACGAAACCGTTCGTGAGTCATCCGCAGTGAGCATACATATATGTATGGTACGTAGGTGTACGGTGTACGTGTCTGGTTGGAAGTCGATAAAATTGAGTACGTGAGACATAAAAGATTTTCTCACCTGTCGTTTTGAGGAAGCGGAAAACCATCGAGAGTCCACGTGAAGTGAGGGGTTGGATTTCCTGCCGCGATGCATTTCAAGGAGACAGAGGGACCTGGCTGAATGGTCTGTTCGATAAACTTGTAAACCAGTTGAGGCGCAGCGTCTGTACAAAATCGATGATCACTTTTTTTTTCGTATTATAGTACATGGGTCATTCCGCCAAATCCTGTACGCAAATCCGGTCTCGAAATTTTTTATGTTTTTCTTATTAGTTCCTCGCATGATTTAGGTTTTATGAAAGAGATTTCTCCAGTATGGAAGATCTCTGATTTCAATCGTCAGGGGTTTTCGTAATTATTGGATTTTGCTTCGGAATTTTCCAATCTAATTAGGCGGTTCAAAAAATTAATAACATGGTTTTCGGTCGGAAACTTTCTGAATTTGTCGAAAATGATGATCATTTTTTTCTCACTTGCCATTTTTAGCGCGAAAGTCAAACAATAAAACTTAAAGTGTCAGTTTCACCATGTTCTCCATTGTTTTTTGAAAATCGGATTCGTTTTTCTGAAAATTCAGGAAATTTCCGATGCCGCTCGTTTACCACCAAGTCACAGTTACGGTTTAAATCAAATCCAGCAAAGGAGTAGTGAAGGGTCGGGCACTTTTTCACATTCCTATCAAAATTAATTCTCCTTGATAAGTTATTTTAAAGAAATATGCCCGAAAAGTTTTATTGCAAAAAATTTTCATCACCTACAAAGAATGTCTTCGAAGTTTTACTCATAAAATCACTCATTATCAAGATAGTTTCATTCCTAACATCGAAATGCACGAATAATGAACAAAAAAGAACAACGAAAAAGACAAAATTTATAACATTAAAATTTTAAATAAGCAAAAATACTGCAAAATTTATCACATGTATAATTTATATTATATATATGTATACAAATTTCGTCTCTTCCGTTTTTTTTTCCACCACTTCTGGATTCCAACGGCTGTAAATTTACGCGATACAAAAAAAGAAAACAAAAAAAACACCCAAAATAAGGCTAAAATTTGTGTACCATTTCTGACTGCGGTTGTCATTTTTTTTGTTTCCTTTGTTTTCACACGCTCTCGTCAAATCATCTCATGGTTTCGAACATGCCATCGTAACAAATCGCGTGGTTTATCACTGCAGTGTAATTATCGTCGTTAAATCTGTACTTTTTTATTTTACCTATAATGTATACGAATGAATTCAGTCTCGTGACATTTGGAATTAGAATTTACGGTAAAGCCTGTCCACCTGCGCGCTGAGTTTGATATCGATCGACCACCCTTGAAAAAAAAAGAAGAAGAAAAACCGAACGTACGAGAAATAGAAGAGAAGCAGGTACGAAAAATGGGCCGGCGTCGTCACGGAATCGGGAAAAAGCTAAACACGCAATATAAAGACACGTCTCTTAATAGTAACAGTGAAAAAGTGTACGTCTCTTTTTCATTTTCCGGTCTATCTTCAAGTATCGGGATCCGTCGCACATAGGTATTTCCTCGTCTCTCTCGCTCGTGCTACAAGCAAATTTAACGAACGAAGATAACGAAGGGAGGAAGAAGAAGAAGAAGAAGAAGAAGAAAAAAAGGGATAACAGGATAAAGCAAACGGAACACGGGTACATCCTTTCCGTGAGGCGTCTGCTCTAACAGGATTACCAATACTCACCAGAGAGCGATTCAAAATTCTTGTAAAACCTGAAAGAGGGATATTTCTCCTCCCTATCTTCGCTTCCTTTGATGAAAAAAAAAGAATTTAAAAAAAAAAAAAAGAAAAAAAAAAAAGAAACAAGCGACAAAATGAAAATAAAAATACCAACCGAACGAACAAATGTGTGAAAATATTACCGCAGCTCCATAGGTATACTCTCATGCGAGTGGAAAACCATACGGGCACGGGAAGAAGAAACAGAGATAAAAAGTGGTGTAAAAGGCGGAAAAACAACCCTTATATCTCTCAACGGTTGTCCCTCGCGCCCCCACATGCAAAGCTACGTAGGTATATATATATATATACGCGCGCGCTACACTATACACCTACTCTTAGTCGGCAGGACCGTCGGGACCATTTGAAGTATAACATGCGAAAGTATTATGCAGGATCCGCACGACGTTTAGGGAACATCCGCGTCTGTGAGACCGAGATGTATATACATTTACGAGGTAGGGAGCGGAGAGGTTATCGATCTGTGGTTTAACGCCTGAGCCTTGCAGGTGAGTAAATACTAACTACCAAATACAGCCCGTTGAAATCAAACAAAAATTGCAAAACGAAATATCGCCTGCATCCCCTGATCGTTCATGCCTCTGACGTCCATCCCATCCCTTCGCCAACAATATTGCCCGCGTAATGCATGGCGTACAGGTACGCAACACTGTGCGATCCGGGCTGCGATCTATGGTCTACAGAGCACAATGACCCTTGAAACGTTGCCCTCTTCCATTATATCGCTTTGTTCGGTTGAATTTTTTCAGTTATTCTCCATCTTCTTTTTTCGTTACCCCCATTCCGTTTTATGTTCGTTTTTTTTCTTTTTGTTTTTTTATGAATCACGATGCGTCCGGCGCCTGTTCTTGCGCCGCATATTGGTCGAACGACTGTTATTTGCACAGCGCCGATGCTCATTATTATTATTAGTATTATTGTTATTATTATTTACCGGTACGGCGTATCGCCATTGGCAGCGTTACGCTGCATTGTATTATTGTTGTTAATTATATTTCATGCAGACGGACGGTGTATATATGGTACCTACCAACCGGGCGCGGAGCGTGTTTAAACACATCGATTAATTACATAGTTCAACGATAATTATTAAACCGAAATTCAAGCTCGATGTGCATGGAAAACACAACAAATTTTGCACGCCTATACCACGCACTATGTATGTACATATATATATATATATATATGCGGAGTGAATTTGCTTTATTCACACTCATGACGTCAGGAGTTTGGAAACAAAATTCTATCCTTTTATCCCCGAGGGTGAAATTTTGCAACCTTAAATTTAATTTCGGTGAAAAAGATTCGCAGGATTCAGGAATTTCAATGTGATCTTTCCTACTTTTGTTACATTCGTTTAACGAAGGTAGATACTCGTCGTATGTACCCCGAAGATCTCGGAGCTTTCGCTTCGCAGGTACCGAAGAGACGAGGGATGATCATTTCGAGCCGCTAGCTGAGTCCGCTCTTTAATCTATTAGTGTACTATAACGCCGGTATTGATCTTCGGAGATACGGTTCACGAATTAATATTCATCCAACTGTATAGCACTGCGCGTCTGGTTAAACAGAATCTGATGTTGTCCCATATTCCACGGCTGTTTCATATCCTATCGGTGTTTGTTCAAGCAAGTATAGTAGAACCCCGCCACTGCACCGCACCGTCGGGAGACGTATTACGCTCGAGCGGTTTCCTTCTGATGATGTCTTTAATGCCGGTATAACGTATATATAAAGCTACTTGATAACGGCCTACTATTCCGATCTTCGCTTGAAACGACAATTTCGGCTTCTAATATACTGAGAGAAAACCGAGTCTCCCGTTCGCGTCGAACCACGCCACGCTTTTAGTCTTAGAGGGGTAAAGTCATAACGAATTTATGCCCGAAGTTAAGCCACCCTTCTCACGCTTCGGGGTGTAACGGAATAGACAGAATCATGCGACGGCCATCTTCATCCAATAAACCTCCTTTCGCGAGGTCGATCCCACAATTCTTTTTTTTTTTTATCCTCTCCTTTTTGGCTTTCGATTTCACTTACCGCAGATATGACAAAGATTACGACGTGCCGTTTCAATGGAGGCTGACGGGAGTTGAATTCTGCTCGGTAATTAATCGCCGGATAACTACATGAGCATTCAACCTCAACGGATAAAGGGAATTCTCTGCTAGGTTGAAGCTGCGGAGATGCTTAGACGTGACGCGAGTCCACAAAGTCCTTGGAAAACGGTGCTATTAACTTTCCACTTTCCAACATCACGTAAAATGGTGCCAGAGCGAAAACTTTCAAACTACTTAAACCATTAAAGGAGGTCTGACGCTTTTAACCACCAGCCAACTTTATACCAAATTCTCAGCTCGTCTTCGGCTCCTCTTCATAATCATCAACTAAACATTATTCGAGAGGTTCTTCATAGTTGCAGTGCGGGTTCTTTTCGCGAAAACTTTTTCGACACGTTGCGAGTTTGTTGCATTATAATTCGATATAGGTAATACCCGGACTCCGATACTCGATGGAACTCTGCATCCGCGGATCAACTCAATGAGAGTCACGCGTGTCCGAACGAGCTCCGTGTAGCGTGTGCAGAACTTTGACAACTTTCAGGATAAAGTTGCACGGGCGAGATTATTAATAGAGCTGTTTAGCCTCCCAAATAGCGTTGTCGTTGGTCGGAATTGATAACCTTTGCGATGGGATGAGGGAGAGGAAAAAGGAGCGGCGAGGGGAGGAAAGGGAAGGGAAAGGAAGGAGAGATTCAGGTTTTAAAGATGGCACGATTGGGGTAGGCACGTCGACGCTATTTGTCTGCTCTTTCGTTCGGCGTGGTGGTTCGTTTTTGCGGAGGAAGTTCTCCCCTTTATACCAGCTACGGACCAGCGACAAAGACAAATGGGATATATTTATTTAACGAAACGGCCCAGAGCTGCCTTCCTACTCCGAGCTAGTGTGTTTCTAGTTCCTTCCTTTCCTCGCGTTTTATGCTTCCGTTGTTCTAGTGTTGTTCCTGAAGTCACTCCTCTGGAGCCACTGCCACTCATTCGAAACACCCAACTAACGGCTCAACGACGCTTAACGAACAAACTGTTCATTTCTCTTATTCTTCTGAGAGACTATACACTCTCCTCCTAACGATCTC
Organism: Phymatocera aterrima; assembly: GCA_963170745.1. Taxonomy (NCBI): domain Eukaryota; kingdom Metazoa; phylum Arthropoda; class Insecta; order Hymenoptera; family Tenthredinidae; genus Phymatocera; species Phymatocera aterrima. The sequence continues at coordinate 789,977 of OY720666.1, read as the reverse complement.
CCAACCTCAAACCACTGCGATAAAATAACTAAGTAGAGAGATACTCTCCCAGACAGTAGCGAACCGCTCACGGCTCACCCATCAAGTAAGAGTGACTTAAAGGTCACGGTCAGAGATGGATGGGGATCAGGTGAAAGGTTCCAAAGCATCGTTTTTCCAAACTGTTGCTCCTCCCCTGGATGAGCGATCGGTCTCTTTTGATCCCTTGTTTTTCTCCCCTGTTAAGGTAATGTGTGTTTGAAATACCAGCTGCGTGGCTAGTCCCTAAAATTGGATGGCTTGGATGAGGGGAAAAGGGATTTGTGCCTTCATACCAGACTTCAGGATCGTTACACCTTCGGAATGGTCCATTGCGGATACAAATGGAGCCTAGGAGCAGGCGAATGCTCGGGTGGATTTCAGAAGGACCGGACATTGTACAATATCTAGGAGATCAGACCCAGCCCTGTTTGAGTATTTTACCTCATCTATCGTGGAATTAGAACACTGCATTTACAGAATTTTGAGATGTTGCTCGAATAACGCGAATGGAACGCCTCTCCCAACGTTCGTCGCATTGCCGTGCAGCTCTGTAATAATTGCGTTGTCCGGAAAACCTTGTTGACAGAGTTACCTTTATAATAAATTACCTGCAAAGTGTCGTTGAGCAAAATTGCGTCGGCGAGAATAGAAGAAAATTGAATTTTGTACCGAACGCGCTAGAAATCTGAATCGAATCATCCTTGGAACCACAATAAATCTGGATCGTGGTTCAGCAAAGTGTGCGCTCGTAATCCAATGAATGACGAGATAATCACAGCACAAGAGCGTTTGGTTCTCGCAGTACTTCGTTCATCCTCCCATTGATTTGATCTCCGAAAAACCAGCGCTAGCTGCTTCGTGCCCCGCCTGTCTTCTGTTTTCATACTTAATAATCTTGTCCCTTGCGATCCGCCGCGCTGAATTTTGCTACACTATTCTTCCGCATTGCTTCAACGGTGGCTGCAACTTCCGTGTTTCAACTCCAATGAGAAGCGGTCTCGAAAAACAGATTGAGGAAAAAGCTCATCAGTTGTTTTTATCAACTGAATTGTAAAGAAATAAACTCCGGCGGGAGACTACGATCATTCCTTATCGTCAACTGTGTTGCCTGAATTTGATTAAAACTCTCTCATACCCGATTCCGCTCACGTAATACCATCGGCTTTCTATATCGCCCGTGAAATCCAACGCAAGGTTTTCACTGGCCGGCCCGGCTGATGAAAGCACGGGGTCTAATTTTGCGTGAATTGTAGCTATCTGCATGCTCCCGTGGCTGAGACTCCCTTATGTTCCGATCGTTCCGTCGTATCAATACTAATTTCCCAGGCTTCCAAGGGATTCTAACAATAAGATGCGTTCAAAGTTAAGAGTCACTTCTACTTACCCCCCAAACGGAGCTCCGCAGTGGCTTGTACCATCTCATAATCATTCTTAGCAAAACATTGATACATCCCACGGTCGTCTCTGTTCACTGCAGTTATGTGTAGAGTGGAGCCGCTGTGACCGATCACCTTGATTCTGCTCGAAGACAAATCTCTCAGCGGCAGACCATCCTTGGTCCAGGAAATCACCGGCGTCGGTTGCCCGGTAACGACGCACTGGAACTCGGTGTCTTTGCCAAGATCGACCGTAATCTGCGTTAAGAAGGTGTGCGTGAGTATTATATTAGTTTGACGGACTTCCAGAACCTCCGTTGTCCGCTCGCTCGCGAACTGAGTGAGGAGGGATCAGGGATCAAGAACAAAGCCCTCGAGAATCCCGCCATCCTCCATCGCCATCAGCATCACCACTATCGCCGTCATCGCCACCTATCGCTAAAGTTTCCAGGGCTTTAACAACCAGATGCAAATTTCCAGCCCTAAGCTCGTTACAAACACTCGCTCACACTCAATCTCCTAACAAATGTTCCTCGTTCCTTGTTCCTTCGGGGACAACCACTTCGAGGAGATACCACGGATCGAGGTCCGAGAGGGACTGCGCCTTCCCCTACAGATTCATTTTGAGCATATTGACTCACCTGTTGAGGAGTAAGATGGACTGACAAGCTGCTGATCACAAACACCTCGAGCTCGACCCTTTCAGAACCTGCGGTGTTATTAGCATGGCATACGTATCGACCAGCGTCTTCCGTTCTGGCCGATTGAAGCACCAGGACACCGGCTCTCCCATGCACTCGTTCGGAATTTCCAACCACTTCGTTCCCGTTACCCTTCTCCCTGAACCAGAGATAGTTCGGCGGTGGTATTCCTTGGGAAATGCACGACAGCACGGCCGTTTCCCCCGTTCGAACGGGCGCGGGACTAACTCGTTCGTTAAATCTTGGTGGCACTGGGTTACGGTGTTCTGGAACAGATAGATTGAATTGATTTCAGGGAAACTACATTCCGATTCCTATGCGCCACATTTTTCCAACCGGTTGAAATTCTCCAACACGGTTCCAAATGAAAGAGAGCCAGCCGAGCGCACCTCCCTTTGCCACGACCACCCGGTATATATTAGGCAATTACTCCCCCTCTGACACTGTGTCACACGGCCAGCCGGACCCGGGCTTCCTATGGCATGTAATTTACTGGGCTCCGAGGGGTCGCGGATGGTGTCATCGTGGTGCAACCCGCCCACCGCCATTTACTCGAGTTACTCGGCTCTGGCGAGGGCGGGTGTGCACATATAAGTAAACATATGTACGTTTCGTAAGGGATGTCGAGTAAAGGATGTCATAAATTGATTATGGGCGAGAGGAAGTCAAGTGTTTTGTCAGTTCCCCTTCTACGCAGCCTGCGATTCCTCAAATCCATTTTCGTGTTTCTGGAACGGCGCAGCGTGAGCACCAGAGTCTAGTAGTATATCTGCCTATGTAGACAGACAGGAAGGCGGAATGCGTCCTTTTACTAATTGCTCTTTGGAAATCCTAATGGATGTAAAGTGGTTTGCATAATGGCTTGGCGACTGCGCGTCTGCCGACGTTCGGTTCAGAATCAGAACGGCGCGGTGGCGGGTGGCTTCCTTCTCCCGGTAGCACGTCGTTTCCTCATGCTCTCAACGGACTCGCCTCAACGCTCACGATCGAAGGGCTTTCTCACCCGGTGAATTCTCTCCCCCCTCCTCTCGGGTCCAACGGGTATTTGCGCGATTCGATATCGGTGGGAAATATGAACCCGCACGAACTAATATCCCCCGCCGTCGAGAGAGGCAATTGACTTGTCAGTGAATTTCTCGTCCTTTGAGGTCTACGGCTTCGGCAAATTTCCCCAATATCCAAGCAGCCGCTCTGCTCGTACGTACTTGTTGTGTAATTACAGGCTTCTCCCGCCTCGACGGCTTTTGCTCAGCGGCTGAACGATGCTTATTGTTAGAGTGATTCGGAAACAACTAATCATTGCCGAACGATACTTTGCCGCGGAGCAATTTCGCCGGCTCGGGGTGATCTTTTATAGGAAAGTTCAAAAGCGCCGGTATATGAAAAGAAAAACTACCAGACGGCTAATTTCATCCGCGTTATTTGACCTTGTCTGCCGATCACCTTCGCTATAACAAAGGCTGTCGAGAGATTCTCCTCTAAAATTTGTCTGTTCGGAGTTCAGAGGTGGAAGCGCTTTGTTAATAAGCAGCTTTGAACTTTGCAGAACCTTTTGGAATGGCGCTCTACGTGCTAGCGCTACGTGTCTACAATATTTACATCAACAAACGAACGCGGGGTCAAAGTTTGACTTCGGCGGGCTGTTCAGTTCCCAGATCTCTATGCTTCAACTAACTATGACACCAAACATTTTTCAAGTTTGAACTATTTCACTCTGGAGATAAACTGTCTAACTTTTTCTCTGGACTCACACTTGCAATGCGTTTCGTCGAAATTTCAATTGCGGAATCAAAATCTACCTCCTATTACAGGGGAAATAGATCCTGCAAACTTATAGACTGTCTGAAACGCGTTTACATGAATTTCGAAAAGTTCAACGATCTGTTGCCTACGACTTTGGAAACCAATGAAGATCGTGGAATTTGTCTCTACCGCGCGGTTTCTCACGCCCGAGCGCCACATTAGCACCTCGTATTACTGTGTCTTAATTAAGCTAAAACTTCAAGCATGTAGTAAAGCAGCATTAACTAATGAGAATTGGAATTCAACGTCCCCCGTTTAAAGTTTAAGCATCCCGCGTTTTCAACAACTCCAATTTTCAGAATATACTCGTCGCTAACAGATCGGTATTCCGTAAAGTAATCGCAGTATGGAGACTGAACCAAACGGTGCACACGCGATCGCGGCCATGAATACGATTCGAAAATATTTTCACACCGGAAATCTCATCCTACCGAAGTTTTCCTCTGTCAAAAAAGCTCCGTGAATTGGCTTCATTTCCCCCTCCAATATTTTCTCAGGTTATCTCTCCTTTCATTCTTGTTTTTTCTTTTTTCTTTTTTTTTTTTTGTCTCCCTCGTTTCGGGTGCGAAAATTTTGTACACATATGTTTTCGGAAAAAGAGTTAATTTAGTATACACCTATCTCACAGCCGGTGCAGTAGCCAGAAGATTATATTTTTGAGTTATGCGATGTACAGCTACCATGACGGTAGGTACATACCTGTATATATGTATGCGAAGAGAGCATATTTCCAGCCGTATTACACAATTGGAGGTATAAAACTTTTGGTATATAAGTCTGGGTGGTCCGCAATTTCAGAAGTTAGAAACCGGCACAAAGAGCATATTTCTTCAAGGCGGAGGATCCACAAGAGGCTTTACACGAGATTAACCTTTGGAGTGACTTGCAGACGGAATTTCTCCGCGTCACTACCCGGACAGGGAGACGGCAGAGAAAGTGCGGGAAGTTGGGGGGGTGGGGGGGGGGGGGGGGGCAACGCGGGAGTATATACGTCGAATACAAAACCTTGGAATGGAATTTAACAATTCGAATTCATTTCGCTTCGAGGCAGCTTTAATTATTCCCAGATTCCAGCCGCCTCAGAATTTCACAATCAACAATAATACTTCCTTGTTAATTCCATTCTCAAATACCTATGCCGCGCAAAGACTGTACGTTGAATAATATAATAAATCTCGAACAACGTCGAACTACTCTACCTACGGAAAGGACAACAAGGTGAAAAATTTTACCCCGCGCGAGGCGTAAGGAATATAAGATCCGGGGGGGGGGTCCGGTAACTTTTTGCAGCGTCGATGGAAGAGAACGAAACGAGAAGGAAAAACAAAGAAAAGGAAAAAAACTAAAAAAATGCAAAAGAAATCATCGAACTAGGTTTTTCGTGAAAAATTTCAGCGATTTAAATTGAACTGGATTCGAGGTGCTAACTGGCGCCGATGTTTTCGGTGCAACCCCAAATCCCGCTACTTTATGATATGGCTGGACCAGTCCCGCCCCCATTTTCACGTATTATTGTAATTTAAGCTGATGATATATTGATCGCAGTCCTGGACATACATACACACACGCAGACCAAGATATATTCCCGGGCTTTGCATACATCGTCCGTTGGTCCGGACGGACGGTCCAGTTTCAGAATCGGCCATTTCCGAAGTGTGTCACGTCATCAAACGAGGGAGCAAAACGAAAAGAGCAAAAGAAGCAGAATGAAAAAAGGTGGAAGAACTGAAAACGAAAAAACTCGCGCTCCGGTCCGGTTTCATCGTCGTCATATCGAACGACGACGCGTTGAGCTTCTCCCCACTTTCGATATAATGGACTCTGTATACTGCTCGAGTAAACTAATACCTAATAGTGATCTTTATACAGGATTCATTGATCTAGATTCAAGCGCTTTAATCGATACACGACGCGCAGTCCTTCTTTTTCCTAACTTCTCCCTTTTTCCATCTCGTTTCTGTCTTCTTTTTATCTCATCTCCGGTGAAAGTATAACTGCCGAAAAAAAACGCAGTCTTCTTTTTCGTTCTCCTGATACGACTTTATAATATGCCACCGCCCCGAACTTGTTTATAACGATTGAATAATCGAGCCGCTTTTTTATCAGATGAGCTTTTCGCCCCCCACCCGCCACCCGTTTTTCACCAATGTGAAGAAGATATGTATAGATAGAAGAAAAGATGAAAAACGTTATCGCATCGCTAATGGATTAGCTGATAAATTACTCGAACAGAGATCGCGTCTCTTCCCCGTATAGGTATAGGCATAGCTATATATCTACCGCCTGTTATCCCCTTAATAAATGGACCTGAACCTCATCCCTCTGTTCGCCAACTGCGCGATCACTTCCTTTAAACTTGACCAAAAACTTTTCCATACAAGCTGAACTTTGTGTGTTTTCTTTTTTTTCTTCTTCTTCTTCTTCTCGTCGGTGCATTATATAGCCCAAGAATCTTATAGATTCTTTTCCAGCCTCTCGTTCATCCTGTTTCCTCGTTTCCTCCTTTTTCCCCTGCTACTTTGCTCCAGAAAAGTTATATGAAACATTTTCTCTCACCCGATTTCAGAGCGACTTTATACCAACCGGAACCCTCGACGCCAGTTTCAACAATGATGTCCGTTCCGCGATATAGTATGCTATTATACATACATACATATAGACAAGTGCGCAGGCGATGCACGTCTCTTCGGTCATATAGAGGCGAGCATAAAGAGAGGAAAAAACCGTGAAAAATGTAGCGTCCACTTTCCGTGCATTATAGTTAGACGAGAAGGGAAGGTGCGGGGGGAGGGAGAATATGGGGCGGAAAAAAGTGAGCGAAAAAAGAAACCCTGATGCACAGTCCCTGTCGAGTTGAACCGTAGCGGTATTACTGGCTCCAGTTATTTCTTGGTTTTCGGTTTCTTATTTTCTTGTCTTCCCGTGTGTTTTTTGTTTCGAGATGCTCGGCTGAGTAAGTACCCACCGTCGTCCCGTATCGCGTGGACAAACTTTACACTAGCTTGTTGGCCTCCTCTCTCTCTCCTGCTCGGTGATGAGTGGTTTTTGGCTAGATGGCGTTTTTTCTCAGCACACGGTTTCAGCCGCTTATACCAGACATATATACATAAATATATATATATATAGAAGTATATATGCCTTACGTACGCCGGACGTACCCAGAGTCCTTCGCTGCTATATATATATAGTGCTCTCGCGAGTGGTTCCTGCGATACCCACGTTTTCTGGCAAACCATTACAAGGATTTTCTACTTTTAAAATACACTCCACCGCCGCGCCGCCCCGACGTGGATAAAATTTTTGGCGCAAATCCCTGGAATTTGATTCAGTCTATATCGAATTATCCGCCAAAGCAGCTGGTATATAACTTCGTCCCGTAAGGATCAAACGCTCAATGATCATCGATCGAGCAAAATGAATGGGATTTTTCCTCTACTTCACTCTTTTTCGTTTCTTTCACCTTTTACAAACTAGGAAAGACAGATGCGAACGGAGCGTGAACGGATCCATAAAACATGCTTTCTCGTGACGTATTTAATGACTCGACAAAAGATCCGCACCGCGGCGGTACGTCCCTCGACTGATGTAAGGAAATCCATTAAAGACAAAAAACAAAAAGTGGAAGGATGAAGAGAAATAGGGAAGCCTGGAGCGAATATTCACACCTGATATACCTATGTCATTAGAGAACTCGTTGAGAAACTTTTTTCACCGTCAAAAGCGTCCTTCGGTATCCATAAAAATGGACTACCGCTCTACCCCTGCAGTTACGCAATCTAAATGAAAAAAAGAAGAACAAATCTTTCGTTCAACGGGGAAGCATAACCGTGAGTATTATCGGGAGAAGCAGACCCGTTCCACAACTCTCGATGATTAAAACACAAACGTTTTTCTGTCAATAGATATGTGTTTCAATGTCGGCTGAACAATGCTCGCGGGTGTGGAAGATCTTCACAAGTCTGCAGCCGTGTAACGATGCCGTGTGCCGTGTTTCGGGCGGGGGGTGGATGATAGTTGAAACCCGGAGATCAATGGCGGGTGCCGATGTGTTCGCGTTTCAATGTGGGATAAAGACGGCTCTTGGAAGTATTTAAGCGTCCACACAATCGTTGCGGCTTGTGGCCTGTGGCTGGTGGCTGCTGATTCACATTCGCGAACGGCGAGTCGCGGCGGTCTTGATTGCAGAAAAGTTTAGTTTTTCAGGCGGTTTTAATAGGAGTTTGAGAAAGAAAGAAGTAACCGCGCAGTTTTCATCCCCAGGCTCGAACCTCGGCTCCAATTAAGGCTTCTCTCTTCAGCACCAGCACCTGCAGCTGAGCCGCGAGCGAGCGGCAGTGTCTTCGAACCAACACCGACGCGCCGATACCGTCTCAGAATCGATCGGTGACGCGATACACTTTTCAAACCTTGATTAAACCCGAACCCGCCACGTTTGCAGACTCCGGTCATCTCCCTCACTCTCGTATCGCTCGCTCCCTCCTCCGTACCGCTGTGCCTCCTTCACTCTCGACTATACTTTCATCACGGGTAGTTTGCTTGGCTAAGATCCCAGACGCGGTGCGGCGGGATGCTCGGAGCGCGGCATTGTTTCCTACGTCTTCTTCTGTCACGCCAGAATTTCTGCACCACCCTTCGCAAAGCGAGTACGTCGGTGCTAGCGGCTTATCGTTAGGGGAAGGCAAACCCATGGGCATGTTCTATGCCCATCAGCTTCTCTCGAGCGAGTAGAAAGCACCGCAAAAGGGAAGAAAAAGACAACAAAGGGACGGAGAACAACGACAACAGCAACGCGAACAAAAAACCAGAAAATCATGAAAACGAATCTCTTTCACATTTTTCTTCTTCTTCCTCCCGATCGCCCTCCTCTGCCTGCGTCACCGGCGCAAACTTCTTCGCGGATGCAACGCCCGAACGTGATTAAAAAACTTTACTGCGGTCACACTCCCGCCCAATCCACGTGTGTCTGTTCCGCGTTCAATTGACTTCGAGAGTTCTCACCGGAAACGAGCATTGTATGTCGATGATTCGACCGGATCCGGAATCGCGGAGGGGAAGCCCACCAGAAGTTTCGATTGGTTAATTGTTCTCATTGCATTGCAGTTGGGTGACATTTATATATATTTTTGTCATTTCTCCGTTGCCTGAACGATCGAAACGACGCGTCGTCGTTTGGACGAGATGGTGAGCACGTTATTAATGCTGCGAGAGTTTGGGGCGAGGGGGAAGAATTAGCCATCACGGTAGCTGCCTCAATCTTTTTTAATTGGAAAAGAAAATTGGACGGAAAGATGATGCATGTACCGGGGTGTGAAATATTGTAGGTTATGGTACGGTAGACAGTCAACACACGAAAGGTTAACGCTTGCTGGTCCGAGGGACGAAAACACCGGAGGGAATGTGTAATCTCTACCCAGCTAACCCTGGACCGCAATAACGCTGGTTGATGCGCCCTGCGAAGAGAGGAGAGAAAAAAAGGGGGAGCGGGGTGAAGGAATGGGAAAAATAACAGAATCATAAAACAGAAAGGACAAAAAAGGAGAATGACAAAACTAGAGGGAAACGGAACAACGCGCGTGCAGGGAAACGACGAACGGGACAACGGAGTGGACTCCGCCGCGATGTGATAAGCGATTATTACACCAACGCGACGCGCTAACGCCCCGGCAAGGAAGACCCATATAATATGCGAACGCACTCGTCCCGGCGTTTTCCATTTTTTCACGCTTCTTCCTCCGACCGTGCTCTGCGAAAAACTTGCCGAATCCGTACCGACGTGCTGTTCGGCAATCTTCGATCCCTCGTCCGGCGGATCACGCGCTATAATTGAGTTACTGCGGGAGATTCGTAGGTATAGAATGTCAATTGGTTAAGTGAAAATGTAATAACTATGATCACGAACTCTTGCGTCCCTCGATGACTTTTGCCAAATTTTCTGAGTCACCTGTCCTCATACCACTCAGCAGACGTGCAAAAAAAAAAAAATGTATGGATCAGTAATTCCGAGAGGAAATATTCGGCGAGTGTATGATCATCGATCAACGTCGAATCTTGTTTCTAGTTCTCTTTGCTCGACTCAATGGTACAGAACATAAGGTGAGATTTCACTCGGACTGCAGATAAACAGAGAATGGAGTCAGACAGGCCGCTCACTTAGAAAATTGGGCTGTTTCGGTGCTTTTTCTTTCATCTCCGTTTTCCCCCATTACTTTATCTCCGCAATGATTGATTGCAGCAGGGGAAAAAAAACTCAGGTGGAATGCGACGCGCGAGGCATCCGCGAATTGGCTAAAGAGAATGAAAAAAATAGAAAAATTTTCAAGAAAATAAAAACATAAATTTCGATATAGAAGAACGCGGCGCGGCGCGACGGCAGCTGCGCGTAATTTCAGGCTAAAGTATAATATTCAGTATTTTGGCTTTGAGAAATGAAATTTTTGACGCAGTATAACCGTCCCGGGTGAAGGAGAAAGAGAGAGAGAGAGAGAGAGAGAGCGAGAGAGCGAAAATTTAGTTTATGAGGCACATCCGTTAACTGATACACGCGCCCTGTCGAGGCACCACTAGCACGGAGCTGAGGGGCTGGAAGAACGCCGAGATCCCTATAGTCACGAGAAACTCCGTCTGCCTGCCTCCATCAGTGCCTTGTTGTTTTCCCGACGGTGTCATTTTTCTCTTCCTACACTTCCCCCATTATCCCGCCGTTCCTTTCCCACCTCCGTTCGCCCCCGCGCTTCCAGAGTCAGACCATCCCGCTCTACCATCAGTATCCATGTGCCAGCCCGAAACTCCGCGATGCTCTTAAAACCACAGACATCGCCACTCCGCACGAACACTCCGCGAGGTATTAGATACCAGGAATCGTTTCAGTTTCAGTCCCTGTTCCAGTTCCAGTTCCAGTTTACTATCCATTCTAAGGGGGTGCTGAATGTCTCCGTACGCGCATCGCCTAATACTCTCCTTCAAATTTGCTTTTCCTCAACGCGCATCATCAGCTAGTCTCCGATGAGCAAGCGAACGAAGTAAATTACTGCATGAACAAGCTCCCGGACACCTGAGAGAATTTCACATGGAGGGCTAAATCACGTGCAGCGGCTGAAAAGGACTTGTAATGGAGATCTTTCTACCGATTCCCAAAATTCTTTCAAATCACTTCAACCCTCCACTCCATGATTTAGTTTTCAGGGTTTTCTCCACTTTCGACAGAGTAGAATGGCGGATAGCGCGGGTAGCTACTGGCTGTAACTGCAGTTTATCGCGGAAGAAGTTTTTATGGTCGCGCATTCCTAGATTCTTGGCTCCTCGAATTAAAAAGCTTCGGTGCGGACATCCGGTACTCACCGGTTACAACGAGACGTGCATAGGATGAACTTTCGACGGTGTCGCCAGTCACGTGATGAACAGTCCGACATCTGTAACTGGAGTGTGCGTCGGCAGTGGTGACAGCAAATATGAGAAGTTCTCCAGTCGGTAGCATGTGGTACTTTGCGTCTGGAAGTAAGAAAAGATAAGCTCATAAAATCCGAACTCTGTAGGCATACGTATGGACTCTCACATTGAGTACGAAATTATAAGATTTAGGGGTTTATCCCCCGGCTGTTTTCATTCTTCCTTTTTACCTCACTTTTATGCGAGCCTCTTTCATCTAATCAACCGACACTCCGCTATATATTTCGTGCTTTTCCCACGGCAGGTATATTTTATGGAATATGGGAAGCAGTACGAGGTTGGATAAGGGTTCGGCATTACCGTGAGCATTCGACAGGTTTCACGCTTTGTCGAGCTAGCAAGGATGAGACGTTTTCCGGATGAAGGTAAAAGGTTCCGAGTCTCTTGGGACCAAAGTGAAGTAGGAATTACTCGGAGAAAATCTGCTAGAAGCGTTTAAACGTGGTCCGAGAAAAGTTTCGTGAATAGTAGGCAAGCGAAGGAATCACAGATTTCGCAATGGCTCTATTATGATCGACCTTTCGCTTCATTTGTCAGACCCTGAACCATCCTAGCATGGAAATTCTTTGGACATTTGATCTATAGTTTCTTGACTCCAAGACCCATGACCGAATCTACAAGTCCATTTACACGAAGTGCACTCTCATCCATCTTCTCGGCATAGCGGTCCGAAGATCGAAATTTAACGAGATACCTAAAGAAAATTCTGAACGACGAGCACGGAATAAGTTTCCAACTGAAAATGCAAAATAATTATGGCACAATGGTTGAGAGAAGTGATCTGACTTCTGGAAAAGCTACTCTGCACATCCTTCCAAAATACATTCGCGGATGAGTCGGAGGATTTTTAACAAACAAAACACGAGCCAGGAGCTTTTTTGCCAAAGGAATGATTTTTTCTCTACGTAATTCCGCTGGATATCCACCGCGGTTTTCGCACTGAGTCGTGAATCTTGTCTAACAGATGTAGCAAATTTTTGTGAAAAATCAATTTACTCTCACGTCTGCAGTTTTATTGCTTATAATACGTTGAGAAATTCATTGGAGATGAATCGCCAGCGCCAGAAGGAAAAGTATAATATATGGAATCCAATATGCCAATAATTCTACGATTTTCTATCGACGCAAGCACGCTACGGTCCAAGTCCCGGTCCCGGTCCCGGTCGTTTCATGGGCGAACTGGATGTCGGACTTCAGAGCCAATTTTTCAGGCTAGAGAAAAGTCGCACGTCATCGCATAGTCAAATTTTCAAATAAAAATACAGTCACGCGGCGAAATTGATGAAGCCGACTAGAATTTCCGATCTATCTTCACCATTTTTTGAACATGGGGTTAAAATACCTGGAGAATTTTCGACGCACTAGATCGGCCGCTGGCGCAGGCTTTAGAAAATATATTCTGTAGGGTAATATCGCGAGAGGATATTCTCAACCCCACTTAACATGCGAGCTGGTACAAAATATAAAAAAGGGTTGCTTCTCGCACGTATAGTTCACCGAGATGGTTGTGAAAATGTTCGTTTAAAGTCCGCTCGTTTTTTAATATTACAATTTCCAGATTGCGCTTTTTCATCATTTTTCATATATTCTTTATGGGCGAGAGCTTGGAATTTATCGGAGGCGAGCGAAGAGCGACCGGCCAAACGATGTTCGATAAATCAAAACCTGTAATTTATTCACCGCCAATCCACGTGAAGAGTTTTAACCTGGGATTCAAGAGTTGAGAGGGCTAAAATTTTTCGCGCCTTTCTTTGTCTCTCTAATTTCACTTCGTTTTTTTATTTTTCCTTCTCTTGCTCCGATAACGCCGCTCCAACGGAATTAGTCGGCCGCCTCTCAATTGCGTTACGTACGTAACGTAACGTTGTTTCAAAATTAATTGGGATTGACACTCGGAAAATTATGCTCGGTAAAACTCCCTCGTTACCGATCAAACGTACTACGCCGCGTAACGCCGCGCCGCGCGGCGCGTCTACGCTGGACAGAGGAATAAGCTCCGGTTCCATTTTCGCAAAACGAACAGAGTTAATTAGCTTCGTTTGTTATTTATAAATCTTCGTGTGGTTTGAGTATACGTTCCACTCAACCTCGTACAGGATTCAAAGTATGGTATACCTATAATGCCTACAATTACACGGCCCGAGAGTTTCTCCTAATTAGACTGATTGCCAATTGAACAAAATCCTTCCGTACCAATCAATTTCAGTTTTATGTTCAATCAATTTCGCGACAAACGAAAATAAACGAACAAAATCAACAAACATAACAAAAACGGCTCATAATTTTCGATTTGGAATTACGAAACCAAATTATAATCCCGACGTATCTGCGTCACAGATTTCACTCTCTGAAAGCTTTACCGCGTAGAACTATACGTATGTATGAACGTACATACGTGTACGCGACAATGCCGCCCCGTTCTCAACTCCGTCAATATCATTCATTCTCTCTCTCTCTCTCTCTCTCTTTCACTCACTCTTTCTCTCTCGTACAACATACTGTCCGGTTCGTTCTATTCAAAAACACCGACGACCGGGTCAAATGTTTGCTAAACGCAGCTTGGACGTAGTCGTGACGCGGCTCACGTAGGCTGCATCACTGCAGCAACAGCACCAGCGGCAGACCCTCGAGTTTCCCGGTTTGCATTGATCCGTGTTATCGACTACGTAAGGTCCAGTACTACTACACGCCGGTCGAACCCTCAAATATTATCGCTATGTTCACAAAATGTGTTGGACCACCGAGCGAACAGAACGCGAACAGATGGACAAAGGAACTTCGGCAATTATCCCTTGCGATTGAAAATGTCCGAAAAATATCTGGTTCCGAGTTTTCTGTATTCGAATCCGTGGGAACGGCGCTCCACCCCCGCAGAGACCGCCGAGCAAATAAAAAACAGTTTTTCTCGTTTCCTTTTTATCATTCATTTTTGGAAAGTGCGATCTGCAGCGAGCCGGAAATTTGTTTTTTCTTTTGCGTCTGACATTTTTTATGAGGGGAAAATTTTATTTCCTCCCACATCAGCGCGATTAAATAACGCAACGGATTGTAGTACAGCTGAACACGAATCTTTGAATTCAGTTATTTATTGAGAAACTCGCCCATTCCGTCGCTGTGCAAGGGTCGAGCACCTCGGGAATAATGGGATGCGTTATCAGACTGAAAACCCTGAGAAACGGCTAGTATATTATACATAGTTGTGCTTTCAGATGCTGCGATGAACCGCGAACAATGAAGTGGTGGAGGCACTCAACCTTCGACCGCGACGTAGCTTCTTCCTTCATCACTTGAAAAACCTCTCCTTGAATCATTGGCACGAAAAAATGTCGACGCTGTAACTTACGGCATGGATCTACGACGCATACTTATCGGTATATACCTATACGAGCGTTCAGCCTCAACCCTTTAAATCGAAGGATGCATTTTTACTTGAAACCATTCTCCTCCCGTTGAAATTCACTTCTAAGAGATACCTTTTTTGGGGAACAGCCGATCCCGAGTTTCGGATGAAAATCCAAAAATTGTTTCACGCGTCTGGAACGGAGGGCAGGAAAATGCAAATGGTCGGATGATCCGCGTGAGAATCGCTTCTCTTCAGCTCGTCGGATCCCTGAATCAATTTTGCGATGGCGCGCACCGTGATTCACGGAGGCTGGAGCAATTCTCGTGCACGTTACTTCGATTCGGCGGGCTCAGGCGAGGAGAAATGATATCTACTAGGGTGGCAAACTGATAACGGATGTTTGCTGTCCACCTGAGAAGAATAGGTGACTGCAGGCCAAGAGGCGTCGATGATGACAATACGGAATACAGTCGGGCCGCGACCCGGTCGAGTCAGGAAACGTGTGCGCAGGATGAACAAGGCGAGGCCGGTTCAGCGGGACTGGACCGGATGATAATGGTGGACATTTGAACACTGCGCTGCTGAATTTGCACTGGTCGAGCTCAGTGCCTGATGTTTGAAGAGATATGCCGGTGTCCGTGCGCGCGCGTGGGTCGTGTTCGCGTGTGGCGGTGCACGATGGGTCGATCGAAACTTCGGGAGAACATTTGACGGTGAGAGACAGTGACATGAAGGAATATGGAGATAGAATTTACTCTGCCCGTGTGTTTCGTGGATGTTGAATCCCAGCCGTTCCGCGTTCGGGGCTTCCCACACAACTCATCTCTTGTAACATTTGAGATCGGAGGCGCTCCTCCGGATGATTCTTCAGACGTTGGTCGGTTCCGGTGATGTGAATGGTATTCGAAAAATGAAGTTGAGTGTGTATACCTATACAGTCGGGAGGATGATTTTTAGCGCGCTTTCAGTCGTATGAAAATTTCGCAAACGAGCACACCGCTTGTCGAAACGCTCGACGAACGGAAATCTCCTCCTCTTCATCGGTATAAGAGAAGTGTTTTCCTTTTATTTCTCTTTTTCCTCTCAACCGCTACCGGATCGCAGGGCGCGATAATGAGGAGTCGAACTTTTGTCACATCCCTCAATCACTCTGCACTCTTAAACTTTCCATAATCGATTCAAACTTCTCAACTGTGCTTATCATCTCGAGCTTAAACTCTCCGGTGGCTTTTCTTTTTCATCCCGACTTCTACGGGGTCGATCAAAAAGTTCGTCGATAGTGATCGAATCTGCTTCTTTCGTGCATTCGCTGGCAGGCTTCCGACTTTTCTCTCTTCTCTTTCAATCTCCGCTACGCACGAATCCGCCTAATGTCAAACGCGGGTCGGTTTAATTACAAGAAAAACGAACAACGCGTCTTGTTCTGCTCGCTGTGAAATTCGTTGTTACCCGAGAACTGAGAAATGCGAACAAGACACCGGAGGAGAACAGCCAGGAAACTGTATACAGGTATATAGTCAAGATTCAACGCGGCCCGCCGGCTCGTCCCTGGTATTAATACAATAAGCTACGAAGCTACGAAGCTACGAGGCTGCTAGCGACGGTGGTTAAGAGCTGGCTTTCCGCACTCCTGAACCATATATAAGCCGGACCAGCCCCACCATGGAAAACAAGTCTGGGATTTCACGCACTTGAACTGGCCTCTCAGCCGCTAATTAACTGGGATATTGACTCGAAGCGTAGTCCATCTCGAATTCCATCTCTCCTACTTATATTCTCTTAATTTCGAGACCAACTGTGAACTCACGGAGGGTCGTGATGCGCCTGATTGAAAAACCTAGCGCTCAGCTGGGATACAGGCACGCCTGCACTTGCAAGCTGCCTACTTAAAATGTGCCGTTCCATAAATCTGGTGACATTGTCTTTGCATGACTCTGAAAGCATCGCGTATGGCATGGAACGAGGAACGAGGAACAAGGAACAAGGAACAAGGAACAAGGAACAAGGAACAAGGGCAACCTTTATCCTCTCTAATGGTTCAACTAAATTGCAGACTCAGGTGTTTCGGACGTACTAAACTAGGTCTTAATTGGTTCAAGAGACAGCTGGAGGGCGTGTGCTCGCGGGAGCCGAGCGCAATTCCGACAATCTGTGCACCGCTCGAGCATATTCGTTGGTGTTAAGAGCTGAGCAGAACATACAGCTTTATAGATCGAAAATATGACGGCAGCGAATGGTAACGGCGATAAAGTAACGAATCGTCGTTATCATTTGCCCCTCGAGAACCAACCGTTACCCCCCACCTCGCAGCGCTCTTCAATATCTTTCATTTTTGTTCCTCCTCGCGATATTTTGTACATCGGAGCGTGGAATATATTCCTCTGAACTTAGCCCTCTCGCGCACGTCACATATACCGCATCAAGATGGCGTCGTTAATCGATTCCGTCTCTCGCCGCGACATATTGGAATGATACCGCGTTATCGCAATCCCAATCCCACCTGTCCCCCCGCGAAACCGTGTATTGCTAATCAAAATATTATCTCCTCCAGCGTCGAAAACGCGTTCCCCGCTTCCCACCGAGCCGGCAGAGCCACGAAAAGACCTGAGGAGGCCCGGGAGTGAATAATTTTTGGGTACAAACCGTTTTTTGGTTCCGGATAGATGTTGAATGCCGAGTCCTGGACCCAGGACGTAACGGCGACGTGCTCCTTGACGAATGCCGGTATCTCGCATCTTAGAACGCCCGTGTTCCCGGCAAGAACATAAGTGTCACGTACTTGAACCTCGTATTTTTGTCGGACAACTGAAACCATGAAGGAAATCCGCGGTTATTTGTCCGCGTCACGCGGTGGGGATTGCGTGGCAGGAAAAAGGCGGGAGGAAAAAGACTCACCGGCCCGAACGCTGATCTCTTTGCCCAGCACTCGACCAACGCTGTTCGAAGCCTGGCACCTGTAGACAGCTGAATGAACATCATGTCGGTAGCTCTCCGCTCCGAATGGGAGGAAGTACATTGATCCATTCCTCAGCATTTCGCGTATATTTGGAATCGGCAAAACCGGGGCACCATCGCCCATTAGCCAATCGACTCGTGGCGCTGGACTCCCATGCGCCGAACAATGCATCATCGTACCACTGTCGTTGGCGAATTCTACGGTGGATCGTGGCTCGGCGACTAGAACCGGTCCTTGGCTGTCCAGTATCACTCCTCGTCCTGGAAAAAAACGGATTGCTAGTAATTTTTAGTAACAGAGAAACCGTCCGCAGAAGCTTTCAGCTCCGCTTCAGATGGCCACTTTACCCGAAACTAATGCAATTGGGTCGGGTCGTGCGCAATCGTAATTAGCCATCATTTTGAAGTCAGCGGTAGCTTCGATATTGCAGATTTATGTGCTGGACGGTTGGGATCTAGTTTGCACTGCGGATTACGATGCATAAATTTTCTCGATTGACGTGAACGGGAATAACTATCAGAAATCTGATGCAGGGGGCTGATGATGATGCGGAGGGATTGTTTGCGGATGGTTTAATCCGACCAATGCGGATCCACATCGTTGAATCTTTGATTATACTTGCAGTTGGTCGGATAGTTGATTCTTCTCTAGAAGTATCTTGTTTGTTACTTCATCCGAACGCCGGAAACATTTCGCTAATAACGAACCCTAGGTGAAAAATACGCTCCAATATCTGATCCTATTCTTTGTCAGGATCTTGTTCAGGGTGTCGCGTCGCTGGCACGCTTCGCTCCGGTACTTTTCCACCGTCCGCGTCCTCACGAACGGAACGCAACTCCTTCGTCTGATCCTCACTTCACCTTTCCACGCCATTCTGGATCCTTTTCGAAGTATCAAAACATGGCTCATCTCTTTTCCTCATCATTTTCCCGGCCGAGATCCTCACTGTCTGTTTTCGGAGGCGAACTCGATCGGAGACGATAACAACGTCGTGTTATCCTCCTTCACTCTTCTTCGCCAAGAATCTGCGCAGCACAGAATTTCATACCGAAACGCACAACAGTTGAAGTTGGAATGCGTTAATGTGGACGGGAACGACGGCGGATTAGAACGAATGAAATTATTTGAATCATATTCAACGTCGACATGTAATGTACGAAACATCTCTGGCGGAAAATCCTCCGTTGAAAACACTTCCCCGTTCTGTAAGCTCGGATGCGTTTCTATTTCATCGTCAGCCGCTCCGGCATTCACAACATGAAAGACCCTTCACTTGCTCTTATTCAGATATGGATCCCTAATTAGCTGATACACGTATAGCATAACGCCAAACCAATGGCATCGCATGCTTTTGAAGTGTGTATACAACCAGGACGGAAAACCTTACGGATATTTCTTCGCCCCTTCGTATCATCCCCTGGACACATGCGTGCGTACACATGCAATCAGGAATAATTCATTGGGCGAAACCCAGAGACGTTCGTTATAGCGAACGCGATTATGGCGATTGATAAAAATTTGTCAATTCATCACAGCGCGGCGGTCGGTGTGCAAATACTGTGCGCAGGCACGTCATCGGACAAAGCGTTTGCACACGTAGGTCCGATTGTGTTTCGTCTACCATTCGTGTTCTACGCTGGCTTTGCTCCCACGACCATATATCGTCTCTGGTCCAGGGTGTTCTGTATTCAAGCACTGAGCAGTGATTAATTACAGAGCCACGTTCTACTCTGCCATGCCCATGCCGTGGCACGGACAGCATCAACATCAGACCAACACTCAGATATATTGGATTAGCGAGCTTACGGTAAAGCCTGGGCTGTACGCTCGGTGTACCTTGCGACACGTTTTAGTTGGGTTACCAGCCCCACCCCGAGTTACAATTCCGTTTAAATATGTCCTCCGGTGATGTTTCTCACCGGAAACTGGCGAGCTTTAATACTCCTATTCGTCACAAAAGAGGCGGAAAAAACCGTCACTGCAGTGCCCTCTGGAACTCCGTCAATTCATTCTTCAGCGGCTGAAAAAATTGATTCTGGTCATACTCTTAATTTCTCATTTTTCTCCCCTGTTCCTCCGATGCTTTTCGCCAACGAGTAATTTATTCATTGATTTACCTCCATTTCATATATACCTGCAACAGGGAAGGCCCTACCTCGTCTGATTTACCACCAGAATCAGAATCGCAGATTCAGATGGGAATAAGTTGGAACCGTTCGTAACGATATTCAATTACTCGAAACGGTTCTTGAATGAATGTACAGATGCTCGTTGGCTTTCTCGCTTTGGAATAATGGACGGAGGAGGACAGGCCGGAGAAATTAGGCACGTCGTAGTTGCAATATCTCGAAATTACATATAAATATATTCGACTTTCGATCTGCGTGTATCATGTCGAATGGAGCTTTTCCCCTGCAAAGTTTCATATACAGTGTACAATGAACCCCGTTCACGGATTAGCCGTAAATTGTTCTCCGCTGCTCTACGGGATCATTGTCCATGAAATGTATTTTTCCCCACCTATACTGGCGCGGCGTTGTTCTATGGGCTGACGAAGCCCACACCGCTGGCGATAGCTGACTAGTACTCATTTGTTCCGGTTCGAATGGAAACTCACCGCCGCGCCGTTTCAATCCCCGATGTATAGCTACGTCGCCACATAGGGACTGTGCCGATCAGTGTCTGGCGTTGCAGGGTAGCGGAAAAAAATGTATTCTTCGTTTTCGGAAAGTTGCAACTGAAATGGAACGAGAAAGCATCGGTCCGAGGCATTTCTGATCGATGGGAGCGAACGGAATGAAATTTTCATGCGCGAACATGCTGTTCCTCTTCTTTCCTTCGCTTTTCCTCCGCCGATAGTGACCCAGACCACGATCCTGTCTAGGAAAACAAGGTAGTCTATCCGTGATTGTCTGCAAAATGTCGAAATGAGATTGGATGACTGTGATCCTCGAGTTCTCCGACTCCGAGACCGGCACGTGGAATTGATGGAATAAGGAGGTGGAAGAGAAAAAAGAGAGCGCCGGAGGTGGAGGAGGAATTCCTTCGGAAGTTAATCCCTGGAGCCAGACTGTGACTGGCAATTCTAGCCATCTTCTCTTCTCGCCTTCCTCATCTCCATATCCTCCGGTGCCTCTGGCTGATCGATTTGTCGATTCGTAATATCACGAAACTCGCCGTAAATGGATTGTAATGTTCATGGAATTCGGCCTTATCCCCCGGTTTTAGACCCGGAGGTTACGGAGTATGGATCCTAGGTGCTCATCGACTGGCAATCAGCCCCAACTTCATGCAAGACTGAAGTCTGAACGCCCGAAGTTCCAGGGGTTCAGTCCCGCAATTCGGTTAAGGAAATTCACCATTTGCTCAATCACCGAGAGATAAATCTTCGAATCAATATCCGGGAAGTCGCAATAATCGGGTGCACGCGCACCTGTCGCAATTTTTCCATAAATTAAACAATCTCCACACCGCATGCATCTGCGCCCCGCATTTATCCTCCACCGAAGAGTTTTCCATTGTCTGCCGACGCGTCTGCAAGAATTCATCCTGATCCATTGCGCGTGGAAAGTCGCGCTGGAAATCCTTCAAGTGCCTTCTAGTAAATCGACGATTTCCTCCATTCTCCCCTGCAGTCTCCTTGGTCTCCTATAGATCTCAATTCATAGCTGGGCCAGAGCCACCGAGCCAGCCAACAACCCGTTTCACGCTAATCGAAATTTACGGGTAGTTTCCAAGCGACTTGCCGCGGGTTTTTTGTCGCCTGTATCTATCTATCCGCTCCTCCACCTCGTGCCCTTTCCTCTCTTTCACGGCTGTTAGCTTGGCGATGGAAAGTCATGACGACTCGCGTAAACAGGGAAAAGAGACTCGCGAGACGATGAGACCATGAGAAAGTAGCGCCTGCTACATGCCCCGAGCACGTATTTGCCTGTCCCCTGGTAGAGTAGGGTGAAAGTTCTCATCCCACATTCACGCGGCGGGGGCGGAGGCGTACGAGGATAGGAGCCGCTGGTGTTGCCAACTTTCGTGTCAAATTCAACTGCAACTTTTCGGGGGAAAAAAAGAGGAGAAAACCGAGCGGAAACCTCTTGTACCATCGCCAAAAACATTATCTGGGAATACTTGCACTGCTCGTGAATTCCCGCGTGCAACCTAAGTATGAAATACTTGTGAAAATTTTGCCTCGGAGCAGATCACGCGAATTTCGATGCGAAAGTGTACACCCGTGCATCCAATATGGCGCTCGAAAATCGTGAGTGAAAGGGATATTACTGGTCGGAATTTCTTGGGTATGGTCGATCGGCTGGCTTCAAGATTCTGGCGATTAATGCATATGTAATATCCGTGATGATTCGCGCTTCTATTCAGTCTGCCGCGCCGTGTTTGTTATTCAAGACTATCCGAGTTCCCTCGAAATACCGACCGCCGCGCTGTCCAGACGATGGAGTAGTCACGCCGCGCCGCACTGTGTGGTGTCCCCGAAAAAAAATACCCTAGAAAGTGTCCCGGATGATCGGACGTCCGAAAAAATTCGAAAAAATTTGTATAAACCCTTTTCCAGTTTTCTTCAGTCTTTCTGAGGTTTGTACGCTCGAATAGAGGAAAGATCTCTCCTCAGTAAAAGACGAATGCATTAATTTTCAACTTTGGTTCGGCCAGTTGGATCGAGTCGCCGCCATCGATCGTACATCCGATTCTTGTTTAACTGCACCAGAATGGACCATCGGATGGTGAAGTCGGTGTCCGGAACTTCTGTTCGCAATGTTGGAACCGCGGGTATTTCAAATTCGGGAGTTTCGGGTTGGATTTGTAATGAAAACCTCCTTAAGCTTCCAGTTCCGTTTGCCGTTACGAGTTTCTCTATTGCATCCGAGGATATATAACGGTTCCCTCGCGAACGATGGGCGGATATTAGCGAAAAACGACAAACACCAGGGAGAATATTGTTCCGCGCGGATAGGCCTTATCGCCGTAACACGTGTTGGCAATGCGAGGAACACATGTAAAGTAGAAACGGCCGCTGTACTAGTTACACGGTGAATTAATATGATACCGCAGGTTAGGCCCGCCTGGGAGGCACGGAGGCATGACGGGATGCTCCAGCGCAACAATACAATAGAATATCGATCAGGGAAGGAAGATAGTCGTGGCGGCGAGGGTTTAGCGGATGCGAAGGGGGGCGACGAACGGAGAGCCTCGGAGGCTCTGTAGGCGGGGAGGCACGAGTGAGAGAGTTTGAGGGCGAGAAAAGGTTCGTGAATAGCCTCGAGGGACATCTTGGATTAACTACTCTCCCATCAGCACTCACTGTTGTCATCCTTGATTGGCTGATATACCCTCCAAGCTCGCTCTTCAAACCGGCAATATCCACGGACGAAGCCCTTCTAGCTCCGCTTTATTTAACACACGTCAGAAGGAAATTCTGCCTGCAGATCTTTGATATCTCCAATATCTTCTTGAACCTCGTCTCGCCGCGCCGCGCTCCCATTAATGTCGAATCCCCTTACACGGATATGAAGATTCGAGAGCGGAAAGTTTCGACGCAACTTGAAAAATATCTTCAAGAGTAATTGAATTGTGCCGAATCCTTCGAGGGCTCGGGAATTCGAAAAAATCATTCCATCGGCAAAAAAATTTTTTTTGAAATGACGGAACTGCTCTGACAGTGATCCAGTAGCTTATTCAATTGATACGGCGCGGCGGCTCCACAAACAAATCCTCAGCTGCACGGATGGTCATAAAGTGTGATGCCCACCGGACGAAATCTCATTCTGTTTTATGATTTCTATATCCATTTGGAAAGAGGAATGGAGAAGACAGGGAGATAATTCATTGGTATCAATCAAAATACATCTCAGAACGTTTCCGGTTCTTCTTCGATTGGGTTGCGGAAGGTATTTCTTTCTTTCTCTTTTCTTTTTTTCTTTGACTTGTTTGTTTGTTTTTCTTTTTTTTTTCTCTATTCTTCTTCCTTTCCAGAAAAACGAGCCTCTCCCGTTGCCCGGAATCTCCCCGGAGGCAATATCCCGCCGAATAAGTTTTCGAGAATGAAGCATGCCTCGGTGGACCTAATTAAATGGACTGCGTTCGATACGTGATAGTCCTATTCCTGGAGTGCCGTGTACCCTGAACTCACAGATTTAGTTGTCCTGCTGAAATCGAATCTGGGCACAGTCGGAGCACAGGATGGGCGATTGTGCTCTGCGATATCCGGTTATCGTACGGCCTGCTTGCGCGATAGTCCTGTTTCCGATTAATTAGTTTGTCGAAATCAACAGACTCCCTCGGGGGTTGCGGGCTTCTCGCCCGGACGAGAGTCTGCATACGTAGGTATGGCGATACTCCGAGCACGCCTGAAGTGCGCCTCAATCTCACTCCGGTATCTCCGTTCACCGGACGATGCCCCACGGTTACCCCGCCGACATCAGCGCATAATTAAACAGCTTCCAGCAAAGGCTCTTTCCATGAAAGTCTGCACGGATCCTTCATGGCATGGCTGACCAGTTACGCGAAATACGCTGGTTGCCATTTTGAATATTCACGAGAAGGATAATTATTCATTGAAAACATCGGCTGTGAATATTTTCAAAGAATTCGATCAGGAATTAATGAAATTTTCGAAATTCGCTAGATTCTGAGCGACGAGTGGGGGGGGGGGGGGGGGGGGCGGTATTCGGGCGCGGGGGTAAACGTTGAATAATACACATCCGCAGTAGATTTCGAACGGAGGCTAGTCGGAACCTGAGCCCAGGCTGGAGCTGAAATCGCATTAGTCCGTTGGACAGCGATTGTGAGCACGCGAGCATAACACGCGCTCTCGCATGGCCGTCTCATCCCGGGGCAAAGTAGGGGACGAGCGAATTCAGGTCGATGGTGATTCCCGGCTGGACTGCGGAACGAGGATTGCAAACTGAGCCATGACACGGAGCTTTCTTCCTGCAGGATCGGACCCTTTCACCAGCCTGGCCTTTGATGTCTTCGCTACCCCTCTATCTACGTGCAGCGTACGTCAAACATCTGATCGAACGATGTCGCGTTCATCAAACGTCGGAACTTATCTGCTCCCTTGGCCGCCTAATCATGGAATTAAACTCCCGGTATCAAATGGTCCGGTTAATTTATTGATGCTGAGCCTTTGAGCCAGAAAGATGAAAACTCGATCTCGGAATGGACATTGGACACCATCGCGGCATCGGTGGCCATTCGTCTATCGCGAAGCACTGCCACGGGGATCCGAAAATGTCATTTCCTTTGGCGATCGATCATTGGAATGACTGACTATTCTCGTGTCACTATCTGTTTTGCTCTCAGAGGATGAGACATCTCACGTGAATTTCTGAACGGAGTTGCTAACAATCTGGCAAACATTTTATCGCTCTGTCCTATTGCACGTGCTCGTGAAGCCTCTTCTTTTAACGAAATTCAACCCTATTATGGACAATAGGACCTTCATGGGCTCCATCCACTTCACCTCCAGTCTCGAACCTTGGCGTCCCTCTCCCTCGCTCTCCAGCCTTCCAGCTCCGAAGCGCCAGCCCACCGTCCCTCAGGCTCGGGGCCCAGGATCCGCTAACAGAATTAATATTGATTGAAGCAAGTCACGTCGCTTCGCCAGCTGAATATCGTCAAAGGTGTTGCGAGGGTTTTGCTCAAGCCGAGAGAGAGGTATAGATTCATTTACTATGCTTTATAGCTTATTACTAAGCCGTACAGGGCAGCGGGAGAACACAAGAATTACAGATACATTGTATGTATCATGCATGCATGGAGGATACTTGACCCCTCTGAGAAGCGCTTGTAGTTACATCGTTGGACATACGTATTTCCTGTAGAATAACCTGCAGTGTGCAAATACAGAGAGGTAACTCAGATAACATGCATTGACAAATCGAACGATAATCAATAGTTGATAACTAAATAGTAATTGAAGCAGTGATCGAGTAATTAAATATCAATCAATCCCTGGAGCAGAAACGGTTCCTTCTTCACCCGGAGCCTTGGCAGGCATTTGATAAATAATATCACAGAGGAAGCGAAGTCGTCCGTCAGCGACAACCAGCCAGCCAAGTTTGGGGCGCGGGCGATGGGACGCAATGTGCGCTCATGAAGTTAAAAACAAACCTGATTCCGCATTTCACCTGCAGCCGCTGTAACTCATTGTCAGTCTTATGGTGCCATCCAAGACATATTCACCGGACACAAAGACCGATTGTTACTCATTCGTAGAAGCATTGTTGTCACTACGGAAACGCGATTCGTCGCCACTCGTACACCACACAACCGATGAAAACGAAACTTCAAAGATTAGATGCAGAATTTTGGCAGAAAGTGGCTAAGTATTTCATTTTGCTGAAATTCCAAGAGAATTCAAAGTTTTTCAGGAATCTCTGAAAGTAAGCTTAGGTTCGTTTATAGGTTAGAGGGAAAAATTTTCATTTTCGACAGATGATTCAATATTTCGTAGCAATAAAATACTCAGCCACTTCTTGCCGGAATACTACATCCACTCCCCAAAATTTCATGCCTATCGGTTGTTCGGTGTAGGTTTAACAACGAATTCCATTTACGTCGATGAGAGTGGACAGATGGGACGGGAATACCGTCAAGACATCTTTAGCATAAGATGAAATGGCTGTATGCCGTCTGGACTCTGACCTCGCGACTGAGACACATGAGACGTAAGGATAGACATGATTCGGTCAACTGGCGCTGGTACAAAAGAAAATCTCAAGCTATTAGTCCGCTCACTTCCCGCCCGGTAGCTTGCGGGAGAGTTCAAGTTCGGAGCAGAGAGGGTGGGCGCAAGTAACTGCAGATGTACGGCGGCTACTCAGGTCGTGCGCTAAAAAATACTGAAGAGGTGAAGTCGAGACCACACTGAGTAGTCAGTCTGACAATGAGCCGCCCGAGTTCCGACCAAATGCTGGCCGTATCCGGCAGGTTGGACATCGATCCGTAATACAGGAATTTCTAGGATGCTTGATCTCTAATTCAACGACCTCGCGCAAGCTCCGATATTGGTCATGGACAGTCACTGAGCCCTCTCTCGTAGCAATAGCATAGCCTATTCCGGCGCCTAATGCGCTCTCTAATAGATGCCGTGATCCACGGAGTGGATTACGACTCTTTAGCGGATACGGCATCACCTAGGGCATTTTTTGAATCATTTATATCACAGTTCTCGAAATCACGGAAGTTTCTAGAGGAATTCATTGCCGTAGGATGAGAGAGAGAGAGAGAGAGTGAGTGAGCGGTCGGGACTCGGGGTTCCATTCGACCCGGAGTTCTCTGTTCAAGACAGATTGTGTTGGGAAATGGGGTTCTGATTGCAAGGTGAAATCTTGTGTCTCGTTGAATGTGATTGAATGCAAGCCACGAGTTCGCGATGATGCGACGTGACGCATGGTTAATCATTTCTTGCAGCACTATGGTCCCTCCCTTCGATATAGCGGGGATATTTTTCGAGAGGAATTTCCCCAGGATAATGACGATAGTTGGATTGGGATGGTTAAATCCTTCCAGGTGAGAGGAAAACCCGTGGAAATTATCGATCACCTTACACTTGTTACTTCAGTCGAAGGTTGTCCAAGTACCCTGCAACTTCATTGTCGTACCTATTGCAGCATCGTCGATGTTTTCACGCCCAATTAAACCGAGGAAACTTGGATCCTGGCTTTCAGCCGTTCCAGGCATTTCAGCCGTTACTCGACTCCCTCCCCCAATCGTTCTCTCGCCTCCGTTCCAATTGGCGCAGTTCATCTCTGACAAATTCCGTTCCTCCGGATCAATTCATCCCCTTGAAACTTATTTTGGTTCTGTGAAAGACCCGTTTTACTCTAATTGCACCTTTTTTTTTACGTCGATAGGTATGATCGCGCGAGTTTTTACTTGGGAGAAAAGGATCCGGATTTTCTCGACGCGACGCGACGGTTTAGAACGCGCTGTCTCATCCCCGCCATAGACGCGAGTTTGAATTGCCGCATACACCTACCGGCATATATATATACCGTACCAACATATTATGAATGGAGAAGAGGGGCGGGGGCGGGTACTCAGCGCGGTATAAATGCGAATTCTTTTCTGCAAACTTGATGACTGCAAATTCCACAATACCCGACGTTACACAATCGACTTTCAGCTTGTTAATTATCGATTTCTTTTATGAAAAGCCTTTTCTATGCGCGGGGCCGCGTACCCTCTCTCTCTCGAGACGACATCGGGGAACAATGGATCGGGTTCAGCCGGCATGACGCATTTCAATGTTTCAGGATTTTCACTCCTCATTCGCCCATCGCCCGCCCACCTTCGGCGAAAGCGTTGACAACCGCGGAGACTATAGCTAGAACTCTGGCGACATATTAATTACATCCTACAGAATTTTCAGCCAATATTTGTTACATAATTTCTCCGAGTTTGTATTCATGCTTCAATTCTTCTTCTTCGGGATGAAAATTTTTAACGATCCTGCGTAGTCTCATGTTAGTTATCGCAGTGATGAGAGAGTTTAGTCCCGCGCCGCGGCGGCAACTATTCTGTGACAACGCAGCGTTTGAAGTTAGCCGAGTTGTAAGTGGCAGCCGTGATCATCAGCAATATGCAAAATTCAGCTAAAATAGAGATAATATATGCAAATGAAATTTCGCAGAATGTATTCTAATTATTATCTGATTAGTTCGGGACGGCCGCGGCGTCGCGGCGCTCGAGTTGAATAATGCTGAAGCCCCGAAGCCGCCCCACCTAACATCCCTGTTTTCTAAATTCCGCAGACATTCGCAAAACGGGGTCTTCTCTGTTTCAGCTTCAAAAACAAAATCCAGTTCGAGATTACGAAACGGGATGAAAAAGGAGACGTAAGAGGGATTAATATTTACCTCCGGGCTCGTGAAACGGCGTGAGCATTACGTTTTCTCGCATCTAGTCTGTTGGAATTTTCGAATTACAGGAGCCTCCCGTTCCTGCAAAGCGTTATCCAAGTACGGTGAAGTTCTCCCGAGAACGGTGGAGCTGGCTTGGCGGCGGGGTGAACTTTTCTACCGGGTATAAGATGTACAAGGAAGACACCGTTCGTAATAACTTATGCAAATGTAATCCCTCCGAGCACAGATAATTCCTGTTTTGGCTCTGAAAGGGTTTAAGAAAGTTCAGACAGCCCGAGCAGGAGTTGAGCATCTGCCCCCCCCCCCCCCCCCCCCCCTCTTCGCAAGCGATCCTCGCGCCTCCTCCGTTTCATTTCTCCAGAGAATTTCCTCGGCTCACCGTTCCCCCGTCTCCTCGACGCTCCCAGTTCGCTATCCACCTTTTACTTTCTACGAAGGTAATCGAATAGTCGCCAACAGAGTTGCCAACGTTAAAGCGCTCAATTAAGCTCTATCAGTCTAGTCGCAAGAAATCGTGAAAGACGTTAGAGTAGAGCTTTCAAAGATTCTGAAACGCCTTTTCCGAGCTCTCAGCTTTTCGCATTTAGAAAAACAGGAGAACTTTAACAAATGGATGCGATTCTATTATGTATTGCGATCGATTCGTCGATGAATGACGAAAATCGATCGGTATATGCCTGTACCTATAATAATAAGCGCAACCCCCTGAAATATTTCCGAATCGCGATCCGAAGTATAATCGAAGCGCGATAGGTAATGAATAACTAATGATTTTGTCGAAGGTAGTGAATTTACGACCTTGCCAGCTACCCCGACGACCCGGAGCGCGAGCGAGATTGTTCTGACAAAAATTTTCCCGTAACACATTTGAATATTTCCAGCTGAAGCCACACTTGAGCTACACATCGAGCTAAAATTCTCCGCTAATTGATCGTGCGTTAATAAACGTTTCACGGTTCGGTTAACTGGGCGATACGATTAATCCTCGCTTTCATTAATCTATCGAACACCACCCGATTCCAAATTATCCACGAAACCGTACCGAGAGGGCTCCGCCGAATCGTCGTTTTCGAAAATCGGTTACCTGCGAAGAAATTTTTCGACCCATTCGCGATTCCCTATTCACTCGATGATTTTTACCATCACTTCGACGTCTCGAGCCATTCATTGGATAAATTCGTACGTCCGCGCCGTTGCATGGAGCGAATTTTTCATTTTTCAACAACACAGATGAGGGCCGTCACGGGGCTGCAAGCTCGACTATGCAGCGAGTGAACTTTTAATCTTTTTACACGCGTCCCCCCCTTGCGCCGCGGCCGTGGCGGCATGGCGACTCTGTGCGCATTAAAAGCCCTTAATTAGGAACTGCAGCTGCGAAAGAGGATTTTTACTCGTTAGGTAACGACGGACTGGGAACAGGCGACTACGAGCATTCGCGCGCGTTCAATGCCTTCAACGAACGACTGACATACGTTTCCTAGACTGTTTTCAGTCTAGTTTGTTACCTGTTTAAAACGAAATCCAGTTACCAGCGATCCAGCAGATTCCGAGTTGATAAACACAACTTCGCCTCGACAGAGACGAGTTCCAAAGTTTATTCATTCGACGATTCTCATCGAGAATTTATCAAGCAAATATGCCGTTTAGGTAGCTATCTGTCTGTCGAAAATTTTCTGTTATCTTCATCTGCATCCGTGTACGAGAAGGGAGGAGTGTTGTATTTTTCGTTCGGTTCGTCGATTGAGTTACGTACCTACACGTCATAGCAATGTCGAAATGATACCCAAAATTCTGTACCCGACTGAAATTTTTATCGACTGAAACGCAGACTCTGCACTTCATACGTGGATGCTGTATTATGCCAACGGTCGTTGTAACAATATCGCTATTTGAATCGAACCTTGCGGATACGATCGTGACGAAGTATTGAATTCCGGATGTACGTTCATCGCAGTACGGCACGTTCTTCTTGGGAGCCTTTTGCGGGAAGAAGTGAAGAGAAAATAAAAACAAATGGAAAACCAACAGAGACGATGATAACTATACGGTTTTCGTATAATGCTCTAACAAAAAGAGAGGTATGATTTTCGGTGATAATTTTTCAACCCCTTTGCTATCGAACGAGCGAAAATTTCCATCACGCATTCCTCCCGCAAGGGCTGTGCCACAGAGTTTTAATTACAAAGGGTGGAAATTAACGTGGCTTTCGTTAAAACGGAATTGCAATTTCCTGATCACCCGACCGGCTGTCCGCTCCACTCTGTTTTGTGTGCACTCGGAATAACCTCCAGCATTACGCAATGATTGTGAGCAAATGGAGTTCGCCTTGTTGTTCGAAAACTACGTTTGACTTTGCAATTATCTTTGTAATTAACACACAGGCGTACGAGTACACACAGCATGTGACGCGCTTCGAAAGTATATTGAACAAAAACCAACTGTCATCCATCGTCGACCAAGTTTCCATCTATGATCTTCACGATTTGGAAGCGATTTGAAACTGTAAACTACTATTTTCGGAAGAGCCCAAGAGTGGTGAGGAAAAAGTCAAAGATAGCCGGAAACGATCGCAAACCGCGGTGGAAGGAGGCCGTCGAAAATTGTGGAAAGAATGCCAAAAAATAGTTTGGAATCGTCTCCGGGAGATATTCGAATATTATTCTGCGCTCTGTGAAACGTGGTATGCATATATATAACGATTTTGACGCGGCGTAGTGCACAATGTGCAGAACCAGCCGTGCGTTGAAATGATTTTGCGATCGGGACGACTCGGAAGGATAAATTAGCGAGCATCCTCTTTAAGAGCAGAGCTTGAAAAGTTCTTTATGGAACGAGGCGAGCTCCGCAGTTTCTTTTCAACGACTATCTACTGCACTGTCGAGACCGAAAGGTGCTCGTGGGTGAAATAAGCCATCTGCCAAAGGGACGGCGTAGCACGGGTGGATACGGCAGACAGCCGGTAATCAAATAGCACTAGGGGTGTCTTTTAACTGGTCTTCATTTTCCGTTTTCTAGAATCTTTTCCACCCTCAGAAGCCCTCCGCTCGTTTCAAACGTTTGAACACACCTCGATCGTCGACTGCCTCGTCGTCGAACTCCCATTTCTCAGTTATTTACCGTTCACATTATTCATCCCGTGCAATGACTTGGTGCTTTTCGCATTTAATCTCAAGTGAAAATTCGCTCAGATTTGTTCCCCTCTTTTTCATCCTCGTGGAACACCAATTCTCCCGTGATTTTTTCCTACGACGCTCCATCCTGCGACCGTGAAGGATTCGGTACGATCTACCAAAATCGTCGACAAGGGAGCAGCAAATGTGACTTGAGAATTTGAGCCGGTGCGACGCGACGCGGCAGAGCACGAATCCCTCTCATGGAGCGTCGAACAGAAGCCACCGAGCGTTAAATCGCCTCCACCTTTCCAGTCTTGTACTTCTACTGTCGAGACTCTTTGTATCATCTTGGCTTTCGGTGAGAAGGAAAATAAAATCTGCCCAAAATCTTCCCGCCCTCGCACTCGCACTCGTCACCGAAGCTTTTTGATCCCGCTAACGAAAGAAATGCGTGGCCAATGACCTCACGCAAGAGCGTCGAGGTGCCGACACGTAAGAGCGATTTCTAACACATTAAAAAAGGGTTGTACCTATCAAAAAATAAGTATTCTCCGTAAAGGAAAGCATATTTCGTTCGTTTCGTTTAATGAGAAAGAAAGAGGTCCACGAGTCTGAATCATAGCCAAGAAACGTTTGCAATAGGCGGTAAAATTTCACGGTAAAACGTTGGGGCGCGTTAAACCGAATGACGAAACGAATGCCTCGAACTTTTCATTCATTCGACGCTCGTAAAGATGAAGATAAAGATAAAGATAAAGACTTTTCTCACTCCGGTTTTGCCCGTACGAAAATCAATCCCAGGAGTCACGAAGATCTGACTCCCGGTGTGGAGTAGAAACTCTGCGGAAACCTCGGCGACCGCGACGCTGTGATAAAGGGACGAGGATGAAGAGAAAAGATTACCTGCAAATGGCTTCGTTTTTTTTGCCCAACGACTGACGTGACCCTTCAGGGGCAACTAGCTGCTTTTTATAACCTAGAATTACTCACGAATCTCCGCAGTACCTAGACGGAAGGGCGGCTGGAAAAAGTGGGGAAGAGAAGACCGGATGTTTTAGTGTTTTCAAAGCGACAGTACCTAACTCACGGCGCTGATATGTTTTCACTTTCTATTATCCGATCGAAGAGAAATCCGGAAGATTCCGCAAGGCAGTCGGATGTATGCGGACCCTCCCCTCAGTATTGTTCCGGGGTCTAGTCCGGCCGACGAGCGAGGCGGCTGCTAAATCCGGCACACACTCGCAAGGGTCAGAGATAGAGAAACGTGAGGGGGGAAGTGATATGACGGGGGTCTAAATAAATTGAGAGAAAAGCCCACTCCAACGAGAATTCGGAGTTGGGAGTCTGCCTCGAGGCCGCAGGTGCGAGGTAGAGGCGGGTGTGTGTCCTCGAGGAGAGAAGGTGACGCAAGCCCGTAACAGAGAACCAATTCGATTCCCTCCCTCCCTGTCGCAGTGGTGTGGCGTTTCCTTACGAAGTTCCTTCGACCTCATGATCCGGAGTCCGCCTCGCTTCATTCGTGTGACAGAGCAGAGTGCGTAGCTGTGTCTGCGCAGGGTAGTGTATGAGGTAAAAGGTTGGAGGTTGAACGTATATAGGAGGTAGAAAGCTTTGCCCTGGATGGCGTGGGCACACCGTACGTCTCACGAGCAGAGCCGCGGCAAACCCGATGCAACAAGTGTGTGCTTTCCTGAACGTCTTTAAGAAACCACCCCACGATCGCTACCTCAACCTTCACGAGTGCCACCGCACCCAGCTCTACCAGATCGCGACTACCTTCTCCGTCCGTGACGCTGGCCAGGCTCGACCTGTCTCGTCTTTCCTTCTCTCTTTGCTCGACTTTATAGCCGCTCGCAGTTGGACGTGGAGAACCATATATGCCCGCGGTTAAATTTTTCCGATTCACGCGCGCAATGACAGCTTTCCAGTTCTGGTCACATTTTTCACTCGACTCCGATGTTTTGGGTTGAGAGACGCCTCGTCATTCCAAGGAGTCTCGAAGGTAAATTAAGGCGAAGCTTTTTTTTCAGAGACTGGAAGATGCCTGCGCGTCTAACACCATCGAGCGGGAACGATGAGCTGCGGGTGAGAAACTGCCGAGTGGTGAATGCGGTGAGCCCCTAACTGCAATAAATTTTCGGCGAAGCTGAAGTGCGAACGTAAATAAAGATGGGATAAAAAATTCAACATTCCCTCCGGCTGTAGCAAGAGCCGTGCTTCCGTCCCTCGTTTACTCCGCAAATGTTCTTTGAGAATGTTTCTCTTTTCTTTTCTTTCAAATCCTGGAACGAAGTTCGATCTCGATATCATATTGGCTGACGGAATCGCAGAGCATTTTTTTTTTTTTCTCTCGCCGAGGTGATTCTTTGTCCGGGACTCGCAGCGTTTTACCGAATACCGCGTTTCCGTCCGGTGGCTGCAGGCATAGTAGCCTAAAATCCCGGCATCGAACGTAGGGATGGAGATTAATGGGGAGTCCGTGAAAGCGGGCGTGAAGCTTTCTTGCCTCTCAGGATTTCCAGTCTCCGCCGTTCTACTGTAATTCTACTACATTTTACTTCCATCTACGTACGTATACACACAGCACAGCGTTCTCGCGCTAGCCTCGCGCTCGGTGTTTCGCGACAGAATTAAGCGTTGCAGTATGAGGTATCGAGTGAAATCCACCGATATTCATCGCCCAAATTCCTGAACAAAAGTTTCTTCGTCTATCTCAAGCATGTGGACATTCCGCACGGGCTCCGCATTGAAAGGCACTTTCCACATTTTCCGCCAATTTCAATTTTTGGTATCCCATAGCTCTCCGTCAGGGTTCGATTTCAAAACCTTCAAGGTATTTTCACCCCGACTCGATACGAACCCCAGATATTCTCTCGGCAGTAAGATTCCCGCCTCGTATCGTAGTAGTCGAATCGTCCGCCGAAAGTTAAAAGAATTCCGCCTAGGTACTCACCGCTGACGAAGACGATGATGACAAACAGGACCGCGGCATAGGAGGCCGTGTTTCGCCCGAGATAGCAGGCCATGGAGCTGGCCCGGAGCGCTTCGTGCGCTACGTCGATCCAGGTTCCTCCTGAAACAATACAAGCACGTCCAATGAGTCGAGCTATATCCATCTATCTCCCTCCGTCTATTCGGCCGACCCCACAAGCCCCCGAACTTTCTGCGATACGTTATACACGTTCGTCGGAAGCCTGGCGATGGTCAAGATCCGTTAGAGAATAAATACTCAAGGGGAGTTCAAGACTCGTTGGAAAAATGTTTAAGAGGAACGGGGGAGGTTCTCGTTCGTCGTTCGTGAACTGCAGGCTATTCAGGATCAGCGGTTTCGAGAAAATTGCAAATCGCATCACACCCTGCAAGCTCATAGCCGTCGCCGGCCATCACTGATTACGAGATCGTTCGCGAGCTGCTCGGGACGATCCCCGCGATTGCGAATCCGTTTCAATGAAGCTCTCTTTGTTTTTCATTTCTGCGATCGATGGATTACAACGTCTTTGGCGTCATTAGTCGAGCCTGAGCGTTCGCGGATTTGAAATGTACTGTACGAGAGCACCGGGATCCTGCGAGCGCGGCGGCGAGAGGGAAGGGAACAGGATCTGTACTCTCGAATCCAATATGGCTGATTTCAATCAACGATTGTTATTGTTACTCCGGTTGTCTCTCCGCACAATGTAGCCCCGAGGGTAGGCAGGTGAATCTCGATGGTTTGAATAAAGTTTCGCTGCTTGCAAACTGGATCCTCGTCCTCGCGGCAACATGTCTGCCCTACAGAAACAATCGTTCAGATTCCTCTCGCGTAACGTCGACGTCAATTTATTCCTATTTATACTCCAGTTGTACGTCTGGATGCCTGGTACAGGTATACGCTTCTGTTACGTAACGCCACCGCGCGTCGCATCGCGTCGCGTCGCGTCGGGTCGATTCCGCTACTCGTTATCCACCCGAGACCAATTCTAATATTCATTTCTTCTTCTACTCCGTTAATTTTATGCCTATCGTCGACGGACGGACTTAACAAACCGTGTCGCAAATATCCTCCCAGCTGTCACATAGTTTTGTTCCTCGAGCTGCTGCTATACTAGTGTCATATACTGGTCCAGGATCGGATACAAGTGGGAAAAAAGTTTCCCGCTGAGATTTCAAACTCATTTCAATCCCAAAGTCAATAATTTCCGATCGCATACTATAATATGCTAACGATTTTCTGATCCACGGAATTCATACTTTACATAGCTATCTGTATGTTCGAGAGAAGTTATGACAGATGGTGAATTGTCGACAGCTTTTACCACGACGTCTACGTGGGTATAACATTCGGGGGAAGTTTTGTCTTTTTTTTTTTCACCATCTGTATAACGTAAGGATATTGGAAACTGGAAATTTAGACGATAGATTATTAACGAAAGACTACCGCGTCCGGGTCCGGGGGAGTTTGATCGAGTAATATCGTTTTTATCGTTCGGGGAAGTTTTCTTCTTCTAAGTTTTTTTCTGTTTTTACTCCATTATATATATATATATATATATATACATATATAAATTTATTTGTCCCTCCCTCGGTGGGAGTGAGGTGTTTCTTTTTTTTTTCCGTTCGGAGTTTGACAGGGCGGAGGTTGAGAAGGAGGCAAACACATTTTATCCATAATGCGTTGGAACCACGGACAGTCTTCATTGTAGAAATAACGCGAGGCAAAGAAAGAATCCGAAAAAAAGGTCAAGAAAAAAACACCAAAATTTATACACTGTACAAGTGTAAAGAGAGGGAAATAGGCCTCGGCACTATTTCAATATTCTGATGTCCGGCGCCTCCACCTACCCCGAGAGAAATTATGGCCACGAATTCGAGTCTTATATCCTACATACCTGTATCGAAAAATATGCGGCGTACCAACTGATTTCCAAATTTATGTACTAGAAGGACGAGGTGCGTTTTATTCGAACGCGTTTCCAGCATTTTCCGCGCCCACACATCGCTTCGAGTCAACGATTTCGTACGATAATCCAATTCCTCGCTTGATTCTGCATTTTTATTTTATTTTTTTTCTTTCCTTCGTTTTCCACCCCGCAGGAAATTCGCACCCTAAAAAATCTTTCACTCATTTCTTCAGCCACCCCCGAAAATTTGTTCGTACGATTCGTGTTCCGTTTCGTTTTTTATTTTAATTTAATTTTTTTTCTTCAATCTTGTTCCTTCGACTTTTTAACACGCTTCGTTCAATCGAAATATCAAGAGGCAGGGGCCACGTAAGGTTCTTGGAGAGTTGAATTCACTGCTAATGAGCTTGGGCCTACGTAAGCCAGCGAGGCGTGATTTCGCCGGAGTAGATTTATTGTGGAATACGATCTTGAATTTTCAATTCTCCGTAGGGATGCTCGCGTAAAACCGTTTGCATTGATCCCGGAAAAAAATGCCTACGTATACCTACTGTGAAGATCTTGGCTGTTTAATTTCGCAACGAACTTTCTGCTTCAGCTGTCGCGCTGCTGCCATGCCGCTACGACGCACGCGACGTCGACCGGCGCGGCGCGAAGAAAAGCTACGGGCGAGGTGTTCCGATCATTCAACGTTTCCATAAAATATTCACTTCCAATGAATAATTAATCGAGCAACGCGAGCGTAACCTCCCGCAAGATATTCCAAAGCCAGAAAGATGTTTATCTCTCTAACTCGAAATGTTTCACAGCAGTATTACGCCTTTCATCCCACGTCCGCCCCCCCCCCCCCCCGCCGTTTCTCCCTCCAGCTGCTTCCTATCATCCCTTTTCATTCCTCCGAAGAATGAGTTATACTTTTTTGGTCCTCGTCGACAAAAGTTAGACACCAGATATTTCGTCAGTATACACGGCAGTCTTGTCGCCTTTCAAGACGGCTTATCCGGCATGAATCTGTTCGGTACGCTTTATCCAAGATTCTGCTACGGCCGTGAAGCAAGTTTGGCGATACACCGAACGTGAGAAATTTGGGAAGTTTACGTATTTTGGTGAGTGGTTTGACAAGCGTTAATTGAATGTACGATCAACGGGGATGAACGGAATCGGAGAAATACTGGGACGAAGGATTCAATCCCGAGCTGACGAAAAGAGCTTGAACGAAATTTCACGGTAGAAAACTGTGCCCGGAGAAACAGTCACTTGGAAATTGTTCCCCTCTCTGTTACCTCCGCCTACTCCGCGCAACAATTTGAATAATTCGGTCGTGAATTATTTTGCCTAAAATATGGATCTCGTGACGTTCACGGGTCGCCTTCTCTCCGAGCAACCCCAACGACAAGTTGTGTGAATTGAATATGACATACAAAAAAGCTGTCAACAAGTTACAAAGCGCGTGGCTGACGCGTACGTACATACCTGGTTCTCTCCTCCTCTGAGCTCGAAATTTATCGAGGGTCACGCCTCGTCGTTTTATTACATACGCATGTTTCAAATATATTCAATATCAACGAATTTCTACCGTCGAATTCACTGAGTTTTTCGTAATAAAAATCACGAATCTTCCTTCCCTTAGAATTTTTCCGGAGTAAGACACCCCCCGGATAGAATATCGGAGTAGAATATCCCTTCCAGCTCCTCCGGAGAGAGGGAAAACCTGGAAACGCGGTTCTACGTGAGTCCCCCAAGTCGCCGTCCCTCCATCCAAAAGCGAATTATCATCAGAACATGAGAGCCCGAGGTGTCGAGTCAATTATGACGTTGAATCGTGGGATGACCGGTGCGTTGACGGAGGATACATCCAACCTCTGGATTCGGATGAAAGGGAGTAACATTCGCCGCTGGCTTCTGAGGAGAGAAACGTTGCGAGGGGTGACCAAGAACTTGTTGGGAAGGGTGAGCGAGAACTGGATGAGTGGAAGACGTGACTGTGCAGCCGTGAGGCGAATCAAACGATTTCACGCTCCAGTTTCTCTACCTCTTTGAATCAACGGGGCGTACGCAAGCTGATGGAAACTCCTATAAGTGTCTTTCGCGACTCAGTCAGTTATTGCGGGTCCCATGAACTTGAAATGGTGTTACCATCGACCGGCGATTCATCGCGTGGAATCAACGCACCCAGCTCATTCCTCGGTGTTGCGAAGAACCTTTGGTACCAAATTGCCACCGCATCATCTTCCTCGGCAATTTCATATGAGATTTCTAGAATAATTTGAATTTCCTCAACAGCAGATGTAGTCGCCCCGGGAATTTTTCAACGCCGAACTGACCATGGAGCGATGTTACTGCGTCCGAATGAAATCCGGCGTGACGAAAGTACACAGGACAAGGCGGAGTGTCATTCACCCCGCGGGTGGTGAATAAAATGGAAAATGAAAAACTGCGGGGGCTGGAGAACGGAAAAGACTGTGTGGGTACGGCAGATAGGTATGTAGTACGTCTATTGCAGACTTTGGACAAAACTCTTTTCCTCCTGAGTCCTCGTAGTCTCCGTTTAACTTTGGGCAGACTGCCAGACACAATGGAACGACGATATCCGCGGTGCTCTACGTAATTCTATACCGATGGTATGAGGCGACGTCGTTTTATAATTTTCGGTTCGTTTATTTGAGACACCAGTCTTTGCTACCACGCGGGAGAAATAATCGTCGCGGTGGATAAAGAGGGAGGACTGATTTTCATAGGAAGCAATTATCTTCCTCCTCGTTAAGAAACCGCGAATACAGCCTCCCGAGCGAAGCGACGCGACGGCGTCTTAAAAATTTTCACGGTTCCTCTTGTCTCACTGATGAGCGATATTGTCTCCGCAGCGAGTGGCTCGAAATCTGAACGATCTTAGGTGTAGCCGACTCTGCAGAGAAGTTGTCTGAATTGTGATCCACGATAAAACAACTGTCCGGATTCGTCTTCATGCTTTTCTTCCCAAAGATGGCTCCCGATCTTTCCTCATGGAGGTATCAAACCGCGGTTAGCTTCCTTCCATCGCTACAAACTTCAAGAGCGTTTCTCGGCTGTCAGGCGGACGTCTCCCCACGTTGAGGTTCTCTTCGCTTTCTCTACTCAGTTCCGCCTCCACCACGACAAGCTTCCACTGTCACTGAGGCACTCCAAAAGAGTCCTCTCATTCTCCCAGTGTCTCCACTCATCCATATCCCTCTCATCCCTTCACCGCACTCTACTCAGGCGTCACCAACACCATCCCAACTCCAAAGACACGAAGAAGAACTCCTGCTCGTTGACGCCGAAAGAATTCAAACTCCATATTCTATCGCCACCCACGCAAGTGCGCCTGCAACCACTTTCAAAATTAGTACCCGCCTGTCTTCGTCGAAGGTGGGGGGAATCGTGGCAAGCACCCGAAGCTGGTGGCTGGTGCAGTGCTCATATTGTTTGTCACAATTTTTTCGGTCGATAAAAGCTCTGGATAAATTCCATCCGACGCATCGTTCACTTTGAACTATCCATTTTCCTATTCCGTTCTAGTTTTGTTCAATGTTATATTCAATTTGGATTTGTTAGCTCCGATGGAATGTGGAGTGACATGGATGGATTGCCACGGAGGCTGTACATTTTTCATCGTGGTATCCGGACCCGGTATCCGTTATTTATCGAAGACTGGTATATACGTATATACGTGTATATAGCTATACGAGAACCGCAAATACCTAGAGAATTTCATTAAAATTATGACTCGGATATTGGGAAGCGAACGTACGTTAAGAATCGCGCGAGGTATGCGGCTACGACGCAGTGAATTCTGTGAGGGTTCCAACGAACGAACGAACGAACGAACGAACGAACGAACGGAGTGAGACGATTGAGAGACCGGACGAAGAGAGCTGGAGGCGAAGCTCGCATTTTTTGGCGTCGTGACGTTCCAGCTTCCTGCTGCGACGAATTGCAAGATATTTATCGATCTTTCGTCTACTACAATCTCGTGCCGAATGGTCGTATGGGGGTGGGAATTATATGGCTGTAATTACGTTACCCATCCGTCAACTTTTTTCCACAAATTTTTTTCTCCAATACTCGAATCCTGAATTATGGCGTATTGATTTTCACCATTGTACCGGCGTTTACCTCCGCTGGGAATAGCGAAAGCTCGAATTCCAAACCGAACCCACATCGGACTCCACGATTCTCCGCGATATTGCTGTTTACAATGATGCCCAGGTTTTCGCATCGAACTCCTTTGTGCTGTAGGTATCTCTGCGTCGAACCGCGTAAATGAAACCACGGTAAATTTTAAGCTGATCCGCATCGGGTGCGTCATGCGGCAAGGGATTTTCAGAAGTCTCTTTAGATCATGCCAAGTCGGCTAGAAACGATGCACTGGATTTTAGTGGGCGCGCGGCTATCGCATACATGTGTACGGTCACAGTTGTTGTGAAATTTCATAGCAGAAATTTGAGCTCGTGGTACTTTACTATCAGCGATAAAAAGAGCCGTGCGGTATACATTTCACCGATTAAAATCACAAGATCGTTGTTTTTTGTTTCCTTCCGCTTTCCGCGCTACCTGAATAGGTATAACATTGAATAGAATCTAATGCCTCCAGGCGCTGGATGATAACGACACGAGTGCATCTCATCGCGTGCGCGCGAACATGTCCGGGAATATATGCATGAGAATGAAACACGAGTGTTTCAAAAGTGTGGAACAACTTCCCGCCCGGCCGTTGCGGCGCGGCGGGACGGGACGTACATACGCCGGGATGAATAAAAATCCCGAATTACATCTTCGGTCGTCGCGGCGTCGCGTCGGGGCAGAAAGATACCCTACCGCCCATTCCTCCTCCTTGCCCCGTGCCATTTTCGGACGAACTTAAGTTGAGTACGGCTCGCGGGAGATTAAAGGCGTTCGTTCGTCTTCCGAACTTGCGTTTACGACAATAAGCGAGCGGCGACGTGCTTCTCGCCAAGGATCTTCATCGACGGGACTGGATGCTGGATCGCGAAAAAGCTCGGAAATATAATATCCCGTGTCAAGTTTCAGGTATCTATAGTATACACGGGAGCTCGTGCGGTTCAAATTCACCGAAGAGATACTCTTAAGTCCCGCCAGATAAAAAGGCGAAGCACTTTTCTTCCTTCCCCCATTGTTCTCAGGTGTTGTCGATAAATTTTCCCCTCGGAATTCCAACTCGGGTCTCTGAAGTTCTGCGGCTCTGGTAACAAGAATCTTTTTTTCTGTCTTTTTTTTTTCTTTCTTTTTGCCTCATCTTAGAAACCTGCAATTGAAATTTTCACGATCATTGGTCACGGTTCGAATGTCACACAGGTCATTGAGACACAGAATCAAGATGGAACATCCTCGCTGTGCGCAGAGCCAAGCATTTCTCAATCAGATATCGGACGACCAAAAGAACAAAGAGATCGTTGAGAGCAGCAAAGAGGATTGCTTTGAGCGGCTCAGTAATAACGCTCAGAGCCGGCGTCACTTTTATAGGCACCTGCTTGAAACTGAAATATTGAGCAATACTGAGATAAAAACTTGAGCAAAGTTACCTCGTCGATATCAGTTTCTGCACAAGATATTCCGACGATCCGGATGGTACGATTTACAATTCTCTAGTCCGATCCACTCACCCTCGTTTTTATTCGTTTCCATTTCCTCCTGTTATCGCGGCAGAAAGCTTCTTTTTTTTTTCTACGGCATATGTAGGCCTTCCCGAGTAAAACGCGAAGCGACAGCAAAGCGACGGTATTTATCGGAGTATATTGTGTCCTTGGAGTGGGAAAAATATGACTTTAGCAGACTTTTAAAACATCTTCAAAGTTTTTCTCGAGAAAGTATGGCGCAGCCGGTGCTAAGGGAAGACGAGAGCTCGTTCCCAGGTGGGAATATAAAACCATGATGAGAAGTTTGCGGATGTACTGAATCAATACTCGCGTGACGATCAAGTGGAACACTTCCACGGAGTGTTTGGTGTCTCAGTCCAAATGAGTCATAATTCTGAGATGGAACACACCCCGTTCATCCCCCCGTGTTTCGGCCGAGGGATAAATCCTCGGATGGGGATATTCGACGCTCATTTTTCTGACTGTCATCTAATTACT
This sequence comes from Phymatocera aterrima, assembly GCA_963170745.1. Lineage (NCBI taxonomy): Eukaryota > Metazoa > Arthropoda > Insecta > Hymenoptera > Tenthredinidae > Phymatocera > Phymatocera aterrima. The sequence continues at coordinate 747,348 of OY720666.1, read as the reverse complement.
AATTGAACATTCATCAACCCGATTCTTGGAGTAAGTTAGCATGAAACCCACAACCGGTAAGAATTCCCTCACCGCGGTACGTGGCCAATGCCAGCTCGACTAAAAGGCAGTTTCATTCACAAGTTAAACTTGTAATAGACGCGGTTCGTAATTGGATTGTAAGTCCGGTGATACAGCGATTCCAAAATGCTCCTCGAACTCTCCAGATATCTCCGTATTAGCTGGTCCATTCCCCCGCACAGAATTTCCAAACCACCGAAAATCCATTGAACTATCTCCAAACGAAATTACGGACAGTGGTGGGTTACTTTGCATCAGGTTGTCAATGTGCCATCTGAAGCGTTTGGGGTAACAAGATAACCTGGACGGACGCCGGGTCCTTTAATCGGATGAAACTGCCGAATGGGAGCAAACCGACCGACCGGTTCACTCCATGACATCAGTCTGACGTGAGATCATCGGCCCTGGGAATAGATGGCCAAAGATCAAGGCGCGTGTTTGCGGGAGGAAGGCAATTAGTATTGGCTGCTACGAGAGCGAAGATATTGCAGCGGCAGAGACTGATTGCGAGTTAGAGAGGAATAATATTGTTGTGTGATTTTAGTACCGGTAGGCAGCTGGTTATCTCGATCCGCGTTCACAATCAGGTTCAGACGGCATTTTATGCTCTCCAGACTATATGAGGAGCTGCAGGGTGCGCGGTGGTTCAATCTTCTCCAATTAAATTCTATTGGAATTCGTGCAAACGCCAATACTCCGGGACCGACGACGTTCATTGTACTCGGGTAATGAGCGCGCGCGCGCACACACCACGAGACACCGCGAAACTCCCGGCTGACTGGAGTTTGTAATTTTCAGCTTATCCAATGAACCGATCCTGCATGCAATGCTGCGCAAGCTTTCCATACTTCCATTCCCGTACGTCTGTGTACATACCTGCGTACCACTTTATTACTTCCACTACGAGGCTGTAACATAGAGATGCGTTGTGCCACATGTGGGATACCCGCCGTCATACTCCGTGCAGATTAAGTGAGAAATGTTAGAGAGTCGGCACTACACGGTACTTTACTACTATACGCTGTCCATGTTATAGCCCCGCCATGGAATCGGCGGAGTACGAGTACAATTACCTTTTTCATGCGTCGTCTCGTCACGAAGGAGTGAGCAAATACGGATGCAAATTAATGCATCGAATCATCATATCGTTAAAAGAGTTTCAGTATACTGTTCAGTTTTTACAACGTCGTGCTTCGTCCGATGGGGATATATTACCGCAGCGTGGCTAACAGTGAGCACACAGTGCAGCGTAAAAGAGACCGAACACATGCCGAAGCGAAATATTGAACTGGATTCGACGTAGTGCACAGAGGGATTTGCTTGGCTTTTCAATTACTCCCAACGACCAAATACCAACAGACATCTCCGCTGATCCCTTTCAAGGATAGTTTTAAATAGTATTCGATATTGTCTATCGATCGGGTATAGTCTGACCAATATATATTCATGACTGCGAGACACAATGACCAGAAGGAAATTCTATTCCAAGCAATGAACTTCGAACCTATAATAATGACATTATCGATTACCCTCATTAGCAGTAATTGTTGCAGGTTTGATAGCCCGAGCTTCGGACGACTCGGAATGATATTCTGCGTCGGTTTAATTATCCCGTCTTATAGTAGTGGTTTCTCAAGCGAGGGCAAGAAAAGCATAAAGAAAAGGATTGAATCCATCAATTCAGTTCTTCTTCCTGCTTCATTCCGGAGGGAAAAACTGGGACGCGAACCGACGCAAAATGTATACCGTCCACACGTTATTGTGCTATAGCGCGTTGTTCTTAAACTGTCGTAGCGAAAGCCCTTCCACCCCCCACCTGTAGTTCCTAATACTTACACCAGGCAGCGCAACCCTAGATAAGTGTGCAGTCCCTCATTGTGCCTTGGATACTTGAGAGTTGAGACAGAAGGGTGATGGTGTGGTGGGCGCCTGGGGCCAGGTTCTCCAGGCTCTCGCTCTACCGCCAGTATTTCAACAGGACGCTGCACCAACACAATGAAGACAACAACACACACGGCGTAGGATAGCCCCTGCATTATTTAGTCAATATCGCGCCGTCCCGGACCCATCGACCCACTCCCCTCGCACTTCGCCGTTCGCCGTTCGCCACACCGTCCTCCTCTCCTCTCCTCATCTCTTCTCTTCTCTTCTCTTCGCTCCTCTCTACTTCCCTTCTCTTTTCTCCTTCGTTCCCCCGCCGTGCAGCCCTCGTCGCCGATCTGCGATTCCTCTCACATTTTGCTCTAGCCAATAGTCCGCGAATTGGTGAGACACGATCAAAGCCACGTCCTTTAAAACCAGACGGATCTTGAAGGGACCGTGAAATCTGACGGTGAATTCAACGGGCCGTATTTTCTGGCGACCGGAGGGTGTTCGAGCCTTTGATTCTTCTGGTGCGAATGACGGGTCAGTGGAACGGATTTTCGTCTCCCTCGTTGGATATTCCTCGACATTCGATCTCGGATATGAAATATCTGCTTATTTTTAGCGTATCGCGCTCAACTTCCGGCGAGTTGAGGATCCGCGAGCTTCACTTCGCCGTGCTTCAAACGTCACCTTGATCTCATTATTGTTACTATTATTATATTGTTATCGTCGTAGTGCCAAGAACATTACAGGTACGTTGTGATAGAATTCCCAGGATATAGAGGGTGGAGGCATTATGTCGGGGCAGAAGCTTGTTCAGGTTTGAATAGAACGCAGTAAGGAAACTGCACGAACCTGACATGAATGCCTGCAACACTACTTCGACTTCCTTATTGTATACACAAAGCGTCAAGTACCTTCGGAGAACATCCTTCCGGGTGAGATTTATCCTCATGCTTCTCATGCTTCATGTTTCGGCGGGCAGACGGATACGGGATGAAGAATGTAAGGTACCGGAGCATACAAAATTCAGAGGCGCAGTGTAGCGTCTTCCGATCCCGATCATTATTTCATAACTATCTGAATACTGATGAAAAGTGATGAGAAAATTTGCGAGAGAAATTTTTCTCGCTTCAATATTCAAGGGGAAAGGAGCGAGCTGCGGCATATGTGACGTTCAACGTCGTAAGAATGTCGTAGCTGAGGTTCTGAAAGTGGCTCACGCCACTATGTCTAAAAGCTGATAATATGCATGCCGGAGAGAAACCTCTTGGAAAACAACGTCTCACATATTCGTGCGCTATTTTCTATATTCTGTTTCGAGTAATTTTCAGAATAGGTTGGACGAGTATTCCTGCAGCATTTTAGCGAGTCCATGACGCAAATAGTTGGAAATGAGAGAATAAAAAATGTAACAAAAAAAAGAAGAAGAAGAAGAGAAGAGAAAGGAGAACGGAAAAAAAGTTGACCCAGTTTTTAGCAGGCTTCCGTGCATCCATCTATTTCATACAATGTTATCCCAGGACCATGATTTCCCGCTCTGCGGCGTGTCTCTCCCCGCGAACTCGACCATTTTGTACGGCTGCATTATTTTAGTTTTCATATCGGATTATGAAGCAGCGATCCCCGGTTTTGTTTGTATTCAAATGATCTCAGGATACCGGGGCGGGCGCGGGGATGATCTCGCACAAACCACCATAAAACTTTGACTGTACACGTAAACTTGAAACAGGTAAAACAGCTAGGAGGCGAAGATCAAATATACCGGTGATGAAAATTTCGAAAGGATGAAACATTTCATGGCGTTCAAATTTCGCGAGCGGTACGTACATATGCCAGAGACTGGGGGAAAGGAGTTTGTGAAATGTGGCTTACAACTAGGATCCCAATAACGTGAGCCCGTCGTACAACGTGCACTGAAATTTTAATTATGCACAATGAAGCAAGTAGCCGAAAGTGAGTGGGCAGCTGTACTGCGAGAAGAAGAGCGTAGCAAAGCGAGAAGAGATAATAACGCGGTGGGTTAAGTTTTTGCAAATTCATGCAAGCTCGCCTCTCCGCTACTATTCATTCCCTATTCCCTCTCATACTGTATAGATTATGGAGCAACGGGGTATCCTACTGGGGAAAACAGATGCTCCGAATTGTGCAATTTCCAAGTAGATTGCTTCGATAATTGATTCCCAAGATAGCATGTTGCTACGAGAGGATGTGTTTTATACACCTATTTCACTTCGCGTACGCAGCGTGGGGTATTCTGAAATTATATACGTGCTTGTAGCGAAAACGGTTGAATAAAGCTATAACTTCGCATGTAAAACTTTACGTCGTTCCAAAGTTCGAGTTTACGATTTCTTCAATCATTTTTCAAATACCGATCGTCGTTACCCGGGCCACCGCGTACTCCCGTATCGGTGAATAATTTTTTCACGAACTAGAATTTAATCACGGAAGGGAGTACAATATCCTTCCGGTTCTAATCCGGCCAGTAATTGCTTCTCGTTTTGTTTATTTATTTATTTAAACTTTGTTAATTCATCAGCCTCCTCTACTCTGCGTTTAATCGTCCGATCTGTTCTCTACGCCGGGAAATATTCTTATTTTTTCCTGTTTTTTTGTTTTTTTGTTCTTTTTTCTCTTGTTTCCTTTTACTATTTTGTTTTCTCTTTCTCGTTCTTGTATTTTCATTCTTTTTCCAAGAGGCGCCCGTTTTCTTCTGCAAATGAAGGGTAATTTTACTCGACTCTCATGTTCCGTGAAACGTTGTTGTTTATTCCTCTGTTCCTTTTCATTTTATTATTATTACTTAATTTTTTTCATCTAATCCTTTTTTCCTCACCCACGCGCAAATTCTTCGCACGTTTTCCTGCGCAATGCGCGCTCTTTCAAGAAATAAATATCTTCGCTCTAGCTTTGTTCGTTTGCTTGTTTTTTTTTTTTTTTGTTTTTGTTTTTCTATTTTCGGCGCTTTCTTTTTCGCCTTCAACAATCCTCAATTACGTTCCGCTCTGCTCATTGATTTGTTTACGCGATCTCAAGTTATATTGTGACAACAAACCCTACGGCTTATCTTTTCGAGTATAGTTTCGGTCATTATACGATTAGAAAGAACGAATTTTGCTAACGCGATTCAATTCCATGTTCTATTCAACCATCGCGAATTCAACTTGTCCTAAATCTGAAAATTCAATGAAACCCAATTCAATGAGACTTCAAATGAAAGTGCTGTTAAATTCAATGGTGTATTGGAATAATTCTCACCTTTCCAGACACCGGCGAATTCCTATTCAGTATAATTCGATGCATCGGATAGTGGAACTAATCGATAATCACCTCAACTGCAGTGTCTGTAATTACTCCGTCTATAGAACCGTTTGGTTATATTGTTCGAAAGTTATAATCATCGCTCGGATGATAACGATCGCATCTACAATTTCAATTATCTGAACATAGATCTACATCTGATACCACGTTACATCGATATTTCGTCATCGTCATCGTCGCCATCGACGCTCCCCTGTCATTTAACGTGTCAAATTTTCACCAATCTCCGAACAATGAGTGGAGAGGGAACGAACATAAAAAATCCACGCATGACTCAAACGACACAAAAGAATCATGAATCTTTCAATGGGATCAACGATCATTTTTGCGGATATGGACTCCCATTTTACCTACATTGCAGTCGCCGGACATTCCGAAAGCTAACAAATGCAGATCCGAGGCTGCCACGTGTGAGGAAGTTCTCGATGATGATTAGGTCGGGATCTTTATGCGATAAAAAAAAAACACGACGAATCCAAAGTAGGTAATACTATATGATTAACTGATCATTCACGGGGTGTTGGACACCATAAAACACCTGCGTTACGCGTCCGTGGTGTCAAACGTGGTCCATACACGCCACTGATCGTGATGAGGTCGCGCGCAGAACTGAAGAGCAAACGCGCGGTTCCAGCATCCCTTGGCTTCACCGAACTGAGCCGAACGCTCGCGAAGCCCACCCCTCGTGGACCGTTTCATGCCGCGACACTCGTAGCTCCGACACGTCTCGTCTCGTCTCCCTGGAAGCTGCGAGCGCGCGGGAACGACGATGTTGTACGATAAAAGGTGTGCCACGGGGGTGACGCGTGAAATCCTTGAGGGGAGCACGACATCGGAGAATTCCAAGTTCAAATTAGGATGCGCAAATATCAATTTTCATCCTCGACTTTATGAAACGTAACGACTACAGGCGCCTGCCGCAGGGACCTCGACGAATTGATCTCCGGGTCATACTCTAGTGCGTGCAGGAGCGAATCGGGGTGATTATTGTTCAAAGAGTATAGTTTATTATTTGTAAATACATGAAAATTCTCAAAGGACGATAAAACTGTGCGTTACGCTCTGCATCCGATGCCCAGGTACTGAATGTAATATAATTGGTAATTGTAGATACATCGATACGCAAAAAATGTTAACATCGTAAGGTACTTGGACTGGATTTCACATTCAAAGCTTAGTTCGGAAGACCGAAGCTACGACAATTATTCACGGATATCCACATGGACACAGACTCCATTATTCTATGAGAACAATAAAACTCGCTATACAGGCGAATCTCCAAAACCTTCAACTTTACGCGATTGCAAATAAAAAAGGATCAAAATTGCGCGCAGTATTTCTCACGCAGTTGGTCTACTTCAATGGGATTCTAGTACGGGGATTGATCGGTGTACATCCGAATATCAAATCGGACTTCAAAAATTATCAATTTTTCAATTTCCCAATTCAAATTTTCTCCAATCTTGGAATCTTGGACCTCAATGATACATCAATGAATTCATGAAGTATATGCATTTTTGGCCGAACCCTTGCTCTATGTCGAGTACAAATTTTTGGATCATTAATCAACTCACGCTCGGAATTATGGGATTCGAAATGCTTGGAATGATTAAAGGTCACGCCCATCACCACGCTCTGGCAACAGTCGCGCGTTGTATGGAGTAGTTTGAAGGAAAAACGGCCCTTGCACGTTTTCTCTCATTTACGAGCGGAATAAATGTTGAATCGATGCTTCAGATTATTCAATCGGTCAGCGAGCAGAAAAGACACAAATGTTGAAGGTGCCAGAGATTCGCTGATATACTTGAATACTGAAATATTACAACGAACGCAGTCGACACGTAACACTGTACTGCAATAAGCAACGTACTCGATAGTTGAAGTGGATCGCAGGAAAAAGGCACTCGGGGGCGATGGCCCACGCCTCGCTGCATAATCTGAAAAAATAGAATAATCACATTTTTTCGCCGAGGTTTCCACCGTCCTACGTACGTGCACCTTGAAGGATTGTGCTGAACCAACGTGCGCGAAGAGAATTGATAATTTGTGCACAATATTTTGCAATCCGGTTGATTCTAGGCTCTGATGATCTGTACGGAGCGAGAGTTCAGACGCGAATCCACCCGGAAATCGTAGTAAGAACATTCGGAATCCGGTCCATTTCCGAAAGCGGACCTTCCGGGCTTCCTGACATCTTCTAATTGACTTTTCGGGGGAAACCGCCGCTGCACTCTGATGTGGGGGCTGGAACACTGTGCAGGTCAGTCCAAGTGCCTGGTCTAAGCGATATGGAGGGCTTGTACTTCCCGAACAAGACCACGGTGCTACGTGAAATGGATTATTGTATTCAGAATATACCGGTATAGTTATACCGGCATACTCTGTAACTCGAAGCAAACGTCTGGTATATCCTCTAATAGGAGGCCGGGGTCGCAATTAATTATAATTGCAGCAGGGCGCTAGAATTGTTGGCAAATAGTTAGGGTGGGCTGCAGCACCCCCAGGCCTCATCCTTGCTCTGTCTCCCTCCGGCTCGGGTCTGTATTGCAGTGAACCTAAAGCGGTTACTCTAAGCCACGCCACACAACAACTTTAGCTTTCCTCGCCGTTTCAACTACGGAGATGAGGTAGGGACGGCGACAGACCCCAGGAATTAGGTGAGTCGGTAATCGTTTAGCCACCGATGCGACGACGCCTCGACAGAATGGGAAGACTGCGGCGCAGTGAACAACGATCAGGACATGAAGAAATTCTCAAACCACGATCAGTCCCCTCACCTTAAATCGTTTGTGTCGCATTCGGCGCGTCGACGGCCTGGCCGGGGCCCACTTTCGACGTATCCAGTTGCACCATGATAACGAAGTAGGCAACCACAGCGCAGAAGATCTGTGATGCAAAATAATTCCTCATCAATCGGCAAGCTCCGAAGCAATAGAAAACAAAAGTACGAAAAGCTCAAAGAAAGCGGCATTCCGTTACCTTGTAGAGGTACGAATAGTCGAGGGAAAAAAATCCGAAAGCAGATATGGTCAACGGTCTTTGTAGCAGCTGGAGAGAGAGCATCTGAATCTGCAACAGCGAAAAAAAGCACACCTAATTGTTCACCGTTATCAAATTCGCGATGGCACGTGCGGACAATGACCATTTCGTCACAATTTCTATCTCGGTCGTACAGCGCTACTGATAGAAAACAAAAAACCATCCCAACCATACAGGCACAGCGCAACATGCCTCTCCGCAAATCCGATCATCTTTTACGAGTGCCTATAGCACGAACGGGGTGAAGCAGGCCAGTTCGTACGCCAGGCACAGTACTTTGAGCGGGATCTGTGGGATCTGAGTGAGTTTAGAAATGACTCGAAACCGAGAAGCTTTTCAGGAAATAGGAAATGGGAAGCCTCGGCGATGAGATTTATTCATGTCAGATGAAAATCCTGACCTGAAAGAAATAAAGAGCTTGGTTTATGAGGGATGCAGAGATTTCATTAGGCCGTTTACTCCAAGCATTTGTCACTTTCCAAAGGAGTATTGGTGGCGGATGGCGTCGGCCTTTCCGGTTCAGATTTATATCACCATACCTCTTCTATCATTTCGATAGGATGATGTTTGATCCATATTTTATGAAGAATTCTTGCTGTGGATTTTCCCTGAACAAAAAAAGACCTCAATTTATGGAATCCGTGGTTCTTTGTGCACGTTTGTTTATCGTCATATGAACATCGGGATTCCGGCCTCTTACCATATTCTCGGCCGAAGAACATACCACAGCAATTGCAATTAACTCGGCAGCAAGCACACTTATCCATGCGACTGAGCTGAGAGCTTCACCGATACCAATATCATCGGATCCTTCACGCAAACCGGCGTACACGTAGTAGCAGGTCGTCACTATACTTATAAAGTAGAAACTAATGACAGCAAGTACAGGGAACGAAAACAGGCCAGTTATTTTTTCAGTCAAGTCATGGAGATCGCTGTGAATTCCTTGAATATCTATCAATGTGTTTACTAGCTTTGTCTCGTCTCTGGACGATACCACTGAATTTGAATTCGATGAATATCTATTGACGTCGATGCAACGTGCTCTTCGACAGTTGATCAGTTTTTCACGCTGCCCGAATGAACTTACTAGCACGTTATTCAATTTCTCATGAAGTTCCTTGGTCGCCACGATGACGCCCAATAAATTGAGGATCACGAAATGGTAGACAGGAGACATTAGGCTACTAGTAATTATCGCAATCACAGGCACAGTTTCGACATTAGTAGTTGCAATTCGCACAAACATCACATCTATTGTGATTTCAGATATCATCATGATAACGAATAAAGATCCAACGAATATCGCCTGTCGTTTCAACATTTTTTCGTAATTTGTCTCAATGTGAAAATATTTTAAAAGGTCCCCAATCGATACGAATAACTCGATGATTTCAAGAACCTCGTTCCTCTTGTACCACACTGTAGTCACCGTTATCACAAGTGTGATAACTCCGAGTTGAAATGACATCACATCACCGGCCTTGGTCAACGAGCTTTCGACACGATTGGTCATCGCTAGTTTGCATGTGATTAAGATCAACTGACCAATAACGTATATGACTATTGCTGTGATCGACCAAAGCTTGTCGCACAAGGATCCTTCCGACAGTTTATCATTTTTCAAACAAAATGGTGCAAGCCCAAACACTTTGGCGTAGTAGTATAAAAACGTCGCGTATGGACTCGATTTTCCTTCCGTCATCGTCCTCATAGCTCTCTGCCAGACGCGCGATGCGATCCCTACCAAGTCCGCGTCTTAACTGGCCGATGACGATCGATGATATTGTGCGGGCGATTCCACGGACAATGCAATACTCAACGTAATGAAAAGAGAATATGCTGATTTTATTCGAAACTACCAATTCATTAGGCGTTCCTAATATATCCAGGAGTATCTCACTTCATTGGTCATATTCCGCAGACTGTACCGTTTGCTGAATAGGCTATTGAAAATTCATAGACTGGGACATATATTGTGGACATCGCTGATAAAACGGATAACGTCGCGTCGGCCGTGTGAGTGAAACATTCCTCGACGTTTCTCATTACCTAAAAGCACCTATTGTCAGCACACGGAAGCATAGTTGCTGGTTATAGTTGCAATTGTCAGTGAGAAGGACTTATTATATTTGCACATCCGTACCTCGTGTTTCAACTCGTTTGGATGGTATTCAACCCAGATTTTATGCAGTGTAAACGCTGTAGATTTCCCCTGAAAATGAAACAACAAACTGGTTCGTTAAGTGGATCGATCATGAGTATAAAATCGATCGAGCAGTCTTCTCTATCTCGTTTGAAATTATCATTCCCTTACCGTTTTCTCAGCCGACGAACACGCCCAAGCGATGATACAGAGCTCTGCCACTTCCACACACATCGATAATTGTATTCCAAGTATTTGAAATATAGTTTCATAATTGAAGTTGGAGAGGAGGTCGACGGAAGCGGAGTACACGTAGTAGAGACAGGCTAATATATTGGAAAAATAATAGGCAATGATAATAATCAACGGGAAAGAACACGATTCGACTATTCTGTCGACCACTTCGTGAAGATCAGATTGTATTTTTTCAATCTTAACAAGGATCTGGAACGATTGCAGATCATCCGCTGACCGTGGATCGGCTTGAGTCTCCACCCTTTCGACCATAGTAGTTGGAATTTTTGGTTTTATTCGGTTCCCAAAAATCCTCGGACCTCTCCTGCAAGTCGAAATAAATCCGCTGAGCGGCTTGCAGAGGTTCAGCAATATTCGATTCACTTGTTTGAGACGTTCGTTGACGAGGAGAATCGCGTTTACGAAGATGAAGATCACAATATGGTGCGTGAAGAAGAAAAGTTTTTCCGCGAACATCACGTTGAAATGCCAAGAGTTGAGTTCCCTGATCCAAAATACAGCAATGGCGACGTAATCACTGGCGAGTATAACGCAGGATGAAATTATCACTCGGAATGCTAGGTATTTGAATTTCTTTTCATAATTCTGTCGAATCCCAACGGACTTCAGCACTTTGTCAACATTGAAGAACAAATTTATTATTTCCAAAACGTTGTTCCTCTCTGCGAGTAATAATATCGGAGGTATTATAGCGCCAAACAGTCCAATTATCAGCGTTATCATGTCAGCCTTCTTCGTCACTTTTGTTTCCCCATTGAATTCACTGTGAACCCAATTGTTCAACGTCAATGCTGTGACGGGAATGGAGATGAGTACGAAAATAAATGGGTATATCTTCGCCCACCACGATCCCTCGGACACTTTATTATTCCTCAAAGTGAACGGTGCCAGTCCCCAAACTTTCGTCAAGTAGTACAAAACAATTGCGTAAACGTTCAGCCTGCCGTACAATTTCGCATTGTGGCGTAGCCGATGCATGCTCACTCCTTCGCGTCGGACAAGCTTATGGTCGTAGACTAAGATCCGTCTACCAGCCTGCCTGCTCATTATAAAAATGATCCACTTTCGTGAAATGATTGACGAGATATCGCGTAAAAGAATGCTGTTATACTAATTGCGCGTCATATTTATTACCATAAGTGTGGAACTTTCATGATTATTCCCAAAGGTGGTATAGAATTGAATAATTGATGTCATTGATGTAACTGTTCACTGTGTAAAGTGTATGCGGGAAATTGGATCAATTTTTTAAATCAAAAATTCTGCCACCTGTGAGAGTAAGTTCAGTTTGCATTGCATACCTCGTCTTTCAGATTCACCGGGTGATGTCTATTCCACATTTTGTTCAGGGCCTGGATCGTTGACTTCGCCTGAATGGAATACAAGCAAGTTTATTCGATTTTATTACATAGCAGCGGTTACGGAACATCAAATTTTTCGTCAATCACTCATCGATCAATCACGAATCCTCACCGTCGTCTGAATCGAATGACACACGCGAGCGATGGCGAATAGTTCAATTATACTGATAGCCAGAACCACGTTACCGCCAAAAAGTTCGTAGATCGTTGTATATTCCATTGAGGCAACCAATTTTTGAACTGCGACGAAGGTGTAGTAGCACATGTTTGTTATCACGGTAAAATAATAAACGACAATAAGGAATATCTGCGCAGAAAATAGGGCGGTCGTCTTCTGAGTGATACCGTAAAGATTATCGTGAAGTTCTGCAATCGTCATGAGCTTTCCCAACGGTGATATGCTCGGAGATTCATTCCTGATTGCAGCAGCTGTAACTTCATCGACGGTCGGAGCCGCACTGATAAATCTATTCACGGGAGCCGGCGAGTCGAACCATCGGCGATCTTTAGCTAATTCATATCCAGGAGTACAAAGGTTCAAAAGACGTTCGTTGAGGAGCTGCAAACGCTCGTCGACGGAAGCAATCGCATTCACGAATATGTATATCACGATATCTTGGACACAGGACATCAAACCACCGAAACTCAGCAAACAGAGCAGGAACAATGAGTTTGGCGCGAAAGCGACTTTAAAGAAAGATCCATAAATTGCTAAAAATGTGATAATTAGTTTTGCCGAGAATATTATCCCCGCCGCAATCATTCGGACTTTCAATCGCTTCAGATGATTCTGTCTGATACGGAGATATCCGAAAATGAAATCACATCTTGAGAACGAATCCATAATTTCTATAATTACTTTTCTCTTCAGTACAAAGATAATCAATGATAAGATAACCGACAAATTTTGTACCATTGAACCGAATAAATTTGCGACCTTCGTCATGTTCGTCTCGGCGGAGTAATCCATTCGGTTTCTGATGATTAGGATGTAAATTGAATACGGAATGCACAACAATGTCAGAACCACGGGGTAAATTATTTCCATTGAAGATCCGCAATTGACTTGGTTATTTTTCAGTACGAATGGTGCCAAGCCCCACATCTTCGCGCAGTAATAAATCAACTTTGCGTACGAAGGGTTCGAACCCGTAGACCTTTTCGTCACTCTGCTCGAGTTCTCCGTCGTGACCGTCTTCTCTCGAGGGCAAGCCATTTCTGAATCTCGCTGGTTAAGGACGAAAACATTAGTCCAATGGTCGGGTTATGTTGGCTACTGCAGTTGCAAGGCAACATGCACATAGACAACATTTCAGTTCAAACAGTAGTTAAAAGTGCAGCGTGATCGCACCTCGGCAATGTTTACGAAGCTATAATTATTTTTGTTAAGCCAGAACCTCGCCAACGAGACTGAAGCGGTCATCCGGCCATTAATACTCAATGAGGTTGATAATTCGAGGCGGATGGTCCGGTTATTTTGTCGACGGTTGCGAGGCAACTGCATGGACAACATTTCAGTTCCGACGATAATTAAAAGTGCAGCGTGATCATACTCTGGCAATATTTTCCAAAGTACAATTACTTGACTTTCGAGTAAGAACTGAACGTGTGATCTTCTGGCCCACCATGCACTATAATGTGGCCGGTTATCCAACGATTTCGTCACATCGTTCGATGAATCAGCACCTCCCACGCAGACCGATCTATGTATAAACGATAAACAAACGGCGGCAAATGTTTTTCCCGTTAAAATTTTCGGAGAATCGATCATGTGCCAGGATGCTAACGCGTTCGGAGATAATCGCAGACTCGTATAAAACAAGGTGGTAAACTGCACTCCGACGTCCGTCATCTCTCGAGTTTGCCGGATAATCATCTCGACTTACCTCATCTTTCAATCCGACCGGACGACACTTGACCCATATTTTATGAAGTGTAACCCCCATCGAGTTCGCCTGGACAAAAGACAATCATGATAATCATGTTCATTTTCTAAGGGTCGAAATATATCGAACAAACTAAATAATAATGATAAATGAATCAGGGATTCTTACCGATCTTTGAGTTGAAGAGCATATGATTGCTATGGCAAACAATTCTCCCAGCGCTAGCATCATCCAGGAGAGGGAGATAGTCAGTTGTCCCACGCCTGCATAACTAATTGTACTAGACGCACTCGATACGACGTAGATGTAATAGGAGATATTCAAGATCAACGAGAAATAGCAGGCTAGGCTACCGATGATCGGCAGAGAGAATAGTTCTACCAGTCTGTTAGTCGCCTCACGAAGATTGTCGTACAGCTCTGCGATCTCTATGAACTTCTCGGCCAGCTTGAAAACATTTCGAGTAATAGGGCGAACACGAATCCCCGTTCCATCGGCTGCAGAAATGATGTTGAATCTGGTCAAATTTGTGGGAGCACCGTACCGATTTCTACCAGGACCTGTTTCACTTTCCGATACGAAGATATAGAGGATTTTCTCATTGAGCTGCTGATAACGTCTTTGGAGAAAGTACATGCTATTCAGAAATACGAGTATCGCATGATGCTGTACCAAATAGAGCAAATTCCCAGTAAAGACTACGTAACCCATCCAGAGATTTGCGCCGGAATTTACATAGTCCCGTAGAAGATGAGTCCAGGCGGAGAGTATGATGAGAGAACTAGATGATACTAAACCGGCGATAATAGCTCGGAGTTTGAGGTCCTTCTCGTAATTCTGTTCAACATTCAAAGTGCTGAGCATGTCGCGATCTACCTTGTACAGCGCGTCCACGATCCCTATGATTTCTCTCCTCTTGAGTGAAAACACTACCAAGAATAAACCACCGCCAATATTTTCCAAGTGATAAAATAATATGTCACTAGCATGCGTCACGGACGTCGAAAGCGAATTATTCACAATGAACCCGTTCATGACTGTGATTACGAATTGGGGAATGCACAGAGTTGCCAAAGACATCGGATACAATATTTGAAACGATGATCCAAGTAGCGGTCGGTTATCTTTCAAAGCGAATGGGGCAAGACCGCAGATTTTTGCCAAGTAGTATAAGAACAAGACGGACATATTCGCTTGGTTCTCCATTCGATTGAAAACGGTGTAAAACTGTTACAGCAATTTGCAATATTGTTTGGATGTCAACGGACGACAGCGTTTTCACAACTGCAACCATCGACATCAGGCCGCGGATACGAAGTACTTTATTCGGTGACCATTACAATGAATGAGACACATTGCGGCATAACCATCAATCATCCGCATAGCATATTATCATAGGTGATCAGTAATTCGCTAAAATTATTTCAGCAGTAATAGATGCTCGTTAGAACGAGTAGAAGTTTTCTATTTCTCTTATTATGCCGCAAAGTGAGTGAAGGATAAGAATCGAAAGTATAGTCAACATACCTCATCCCTCAATTGAATCGGACGGAGTTTTATCCACATTTTATTGCCCGCGATTGCCACCGATTTCGCCTGAACAAAAAATACACCATGAATCATCAAAGTATGCACCATTGACTCCAATATCCGAGTCAATGATTATTCGTAGAAAAATCATAATCTGAATGACGTCTCACCGCAGTTTGGGTCGAGTCGCACACTACCGCGACGGCGGACAGTTCTATCACGACGACAACTAAGCCCACAACGATGCTCCCGATTTGACAAATATCACTCGAATCGAAACTTCCACCAAAATTGGTACTAGATTTGTAAAAATGAAAGCAGACGGTAACTAGTTCCGTGAAACGATGTCCTATAATTAACATGAGCGGTAATGAGAATAGTATCGTCACGGCGTCAATGAGATCCCGAGCACTGTCGTTCAGTTCTTCAATCTTTTTTAGCTTCTGCAACGGTTTTAGATCGTCGTTGACGGAATGGATTGCCGAGCCAGTCAATTCCATGGTGCTGCTACGGCCGGGAGGAATGGTCCATCTCACAACGCGATGGTTATGGGATTTCGTGTCAACCGCACAGATATTCAGTAGCAGACAGTCGGCAGTGTGAACAAACTTTTCGCGGATGAGGCACACAGCGTTTATAAACGCGCACAACACTAGGCGAGTCATGAGATCCAACCAGTTTGAAATTATCATTTGTTCTACAGCCCAATCTTGTAAGTGCCATCTAGTGAACAAAATATTTACAGTACGAAGGTAGTCTATGATGGTCGAAGCGAGGTAATAACACGCCACTAAAATAGCGTGGGTCTTGAATTTCCTCTTGTAATCCTGTTCCACTCCCAGGGATTTGAGAATTCTATCAACTTTCAAAAATAGGTCCACGATCTCGACGGCCTTCCTCCTCCTCAACAGGATTGCAACGATACTGGACACCACGGCGATGAGTCTGAATTCCGCAATTGTGCCAATAGCGAGCTCGCTTATCAAGCTCAACTGTCCTCCGAAACCGACGCCGCGTCTGTTAACGGCGGAGATTACGGATGCACAAACACATAACCCAGCGACGAAAATCGGATAGATCGTGTCCCACGCCGAGCCATTAGAAACTTTGCCATCTTTCATAGCGAATGGAGCTAAGCCACAAATCTTGGATGAGTAGTAAAAGAACATTGCGTAAGTATCCGATCGGCGGTCCATTCTTAAATTTACGCTCGGCCTAGCTACCCTCTCAATTAGGAGTGTGAAACTGTTCTGCTCGATACTAACTGAGCAGCTGAGCTCGATCGTTATGCCGATCAATAGTTGCCGAACGGCGATTGGAACAGCTTGGCTAATGAAAATTATCGCATCAAAAAGTTTCATTATCATACGACGGTTCATTGGCGTCGGATAATAACTCAATAAAGTAATGTGCTGCTATAATCGCCAGTCCTGTTGATCTTGGCGGTATGACTGCGCGCCCGAAACCACTCTAAGATGAAGGAATATAGATATCAGAGAGGGCAGGGGATATTGACAGAGGAGATAACGCTGAATATAACATTGAATTTTTCTTAGCGTGTTATTATTAGGTGAAGATATCAGAACGGCGTACCTCATCCTTTAATTTTGTTGCCAACTGGATCGTTATTCATCAACAGTTCCCGAGCAACTGCAAAACTAGTAAGTCCGTAAACAGAGTTCAACTTGTCTCATTAGGGTATTGCAAGTTATCATTAATAGATCTACACATATTAGAAGCGGTAACGTGCCGCATATTGTCATCGTGAATATTGACTCAAAAAATACTGTTGAAATGGTTTGGGAATTTCCCGACGTTCGTAGTCAAACGATTGATTAACGGAGATCACAACGAACGATGTGCAATATTCGTGAGGTGAAACCATTGGAGAAATGACTTCGACTACGTTGTATTTCCGAATTTATATATTCATTGTCGCAATTGAACTTGCATGCGTCTGCAATAATCATTGCCATTATTCCTAAGGACAGCAAGATCATTGAAATGGTTCTGCAGCGTATCTCGTCGTCTTTTATCCAAATCCCATGCAATGCAAGTGCCGTGAATTTCTCCTGAACATACATATAAAAGATGGAAGAGAATGATGAAGATCGCGAGGCGGACTGTGAAGTGCAATAAATTGCCTGCGAAGAGCAAGTTCATCGACCAAAATGTGAGCGTGGTTCGCCCGTGAACTGCGATTAAAATGTACTCAACGATCACTATGACGCAAGCTGAGAATGCCACTTTGATGGTAGAAACTTTGAACTGTTTTTCATAATCCCGTTGTCCGCCTAAACCGTTCAGAGTCCCGTCGACTTTGATGAACAATTGTAGAATCTCCACGATATTGTTCCGCTATTGAAAGAAGCCTGACACAGATACACGGTTAGAAATAATTTGTGTAAATGTTACATTTTTCGCACGTTAAAATTATTGTGTCTAAAAAGTAAAAAAAAAAACAAGAACCACATTCGGTGTCGGTCAAATTGAGAATTATTTGTACATTGAAAGTTGACAGTATGTATAGGAGAAGATCTAAGGCAAATCAATGATTACCCACACAAAAATATTAATGCGTGCCTGGAACATTCTTGTCCGGGTGTACACATACATTATTTCGACGTCGAATCAACTCTCGGAGAATGTGGTTATTGCGAAAACAAGATGTTACCTTCATGTTGAATCTTTAACATTATTTTCAATCAACACCTGACACCAATGTTTCGTGTTGAATTAACATCAATTTTACAGTGGACCTGCTGGGACATGTGGATAATGTTAAATTTCACATTTTTTCTCTAACCGTGTACAAGAACCGCAAATATTCCAACTAGCCAGGCCACCGTATGAAGGTTCCGCGTCAATTTTGTTTGACCGGTAAATTCCACGCTCCGCAACTTTGTCCGACCAGTTTATCGCTCGAAATACACAATACACTGCCACGATAACCGGATTAATATTGCTCCACCGCGACGCACGGAGAATCCTGTTGTTCTTTAGATCGAATGGCACCAGTCCCAAAATTTTCGCCAAGTAATATGGAAAGGTTGGGTAAGGATTTGATCGTACAAGAATTTTTGAAACTTGACCAGAGTTGTACACGTTTTCTTCTCGAGGTCGGGAATTCTTTCGAGCGACGCTGCCGACCGAGCGGAACCACGTGGCTAGCCACGATAAAATATTCATTACGATAATTACTAGGATAACGCTTTCAGGAACGAGCACCAACGATAATAGCACGCCGCATTGTGGACGTCAATCATTGTCAGAGTACAGACAAGCGTAATGAAAATAATTTGAACTGCCGTGGGATGGCGGGGGAAGTACCGGTGTGCGTTTGAACATTGAGAAAATTCCACTACCGATCTCCAAACACCTGCACCGTAGCATTCGTGAGAAACCCTTTTTTGTGCATTGCCGATCATAATGACGAATCGGGTTAGGGGAAGCATTGCCACAACTATCGAATAAACTGCTCCATGCGATGGTCCCCGGTAAAGTGAACGTTTTTATAGTACTTTCCTCAATTCTTCTACTCGCACATCCAATACATTATTATCGATGAGACAAGTATCGGGTCTCAAAACGCAATCTTGCCCAATCTACGGAGCAGCACAGACATTCAGAATAATATCGGGTACTCTCGATAACGGATGACCAAAGAACATCATGAGGTTAGGTAAGCTCTCGGCGAAGAAATAGAATCGCTGCCAAAGATAAGAACAAAAATCAGTCATATACATCAGTATGAAGTCATTATGTATAATAACGTGACGAAATTTTCACAATAAAGCAGACACTTGAGGTTAAATTTACATATTTATGAAGCTGTCCGTTAGGACGAATCAAACCATCAGAAATGGAAGAATGTATACCCTCAAGGGTTTTCTGCGGCCGACAAACCCCAGAATGGTTTGGAATCATTTGTGTTCGCCTGCGATTTGAGATTTTTCGAAAAACCCGCCACTCCTCCGGAAAGGATGATAAAAAATGCTGATCGAATATCTCGGGAATCGATCGTACAAACTAGGAAATTTATTGATTTTCAAATGCACGTAACAATTTTTCTGCCGAAGAATTTTCTTTGCAAATTCAAATACCAAATTAGATATTCCCCCGACTCACCTCATCCTTAACCTCCAGTGAATGGTGCCTGATCCATATTCTATGGAGTCTAACTGCCATGCCGCTTCCCTGATGAACAAAAAATGTATAAACTACTGTATTTCCTAATTTATAACAAATTCTTTCTTTTTTTTTTCCTTTTTTTTGCAGTCGAATTGATTATATTGGTCAATCGAAAGACTGCGATCCAGATGAAAAGAATATTTGAAAATTTCTTACCGTTTTTTGTATTGATGAACAAATTACGGCAATCGCACATAGTTCGGCCATCATGATAACCAGCCAGCAGGCGGACACCAGAAATTCAACGACGGTTATCCAGTCATTCTTAGTACGAAGACTCGGCGCACTCACAGAAATAGAATAGCACAACGTCAATATCATCATTGTGTAATAGCCGAGAGTCAAGATCAACGGCGGAGAAAAAAGATCCACCACTTGGTCCGTCAGCTCGCGTAGATCATGGTAAAGTTCTTCAAACTTTCTGAGCTGATCGTAAGGCTTGAAGACACTTTGTCTCGCAGGGCTGTCAGCAATCGCCATCTCTTCGGCCACAGAAACGATGTTCAATCTTGTCCAATGATTAGAGTGACCGTGCCGAAGCCGAACGTAATTTAATTCGTATTTGGATTCAGAAATATCGAGGATTCGTTCGTTGAGCTGGACGTATCGTTTTTTCAATTCGTTTAATATACTTGAAAATATCAATAGCGCCGGGAGATGTATTAAATAAGTCACATTGCCTATCGTCATCATGTAGAATATCGATAAATTCACTGGTATATCCAGCTGGATCCAGTACAAAAGAGCACCGCCGATAATCAGGATCAGTATGAAACAAGTGGCTACACCTACCAAGATTGCTCCGCGTTTGAAGTATTTCTCATAATCTTGTTCAACTCTGAGAGTTTTCAAATGACAGTCCACTTCGCACAAAGCATTTATGATCTCTGTGATCCTTTTCCTCTTGAGCGCGAATGTCAACAAAAATGCGGCACCACCTAAGTTACCAAGGTGGTTGGACAGACTACTACCGATCTCCACCATGGTTGTCGGAGTCACATAACCACCGCGTTGTGAATAGCTCATTATAGTGAAGCACTGAGGAAGGAAGAGCATTGCCAGAAGTATTGAATAAACCGGATCGTACGATGATCCCAAGTGTGCACTGTTATTCCTCAGCGTGAAAGGTGCCAAACCGAAAAATTTTACAATGTAATACAGGAACATGACATAAGGATTTTCGCTGCTCGTCTCCATTTCTGCTTTCAATTTTCTTCTTCCAACTCGCAAATGTAGTTTGCGGGAGCAAAAATCAACTGATCATTAATATCCGATGATGTCCCCCACGCGACAGTCCCTTTATGACTGAGGAACGATCGAATGTTCGGTGACGTGGAGTAGAGTCAGACCATGTCTCTTTAGAATATTAGACTCACTAGTGTGTAATTATGATATTTGATCGCATCGGAAAGTTATTGATCTCGTGTTCGCACATTAATAAAACTGTCCATTAAGACAATTGAATAGTCGACTTGCACATATCTTTACTATTGTGCTATAAAGTGTTCCAGCTGAAGTAAATTTTCATTCCATTATCGAGATTTTCAGAACGAATCTTCAAATTAATAAAAATAATTCAATCAACCAATTTGACCTGCAGTATCTCCCGTATGGCCGAATGGATCAGAGTGATCCAAAACGGGGATTTTTTTTGACTAGATCAGGAATGACTTCGCTCTTATATCAGCAGCAAGTGATACGTTGAGAGCAGAATCACAGGACACGGTAAAGTCGAATGAAACAGCGAAGACGTGTAGGATCGAATGATTCGGAAATGGGTAGAAACTTAAAAACGAAACGGTTCTGAAACGTCTACGACGATCTCCCCGTCGCGAAATTTAATATTCGAATTACATTCTGGATTACAGTTTCGCGCAACTCACCTCGTCCTTTAACTCCAGTCGGTGACACCTGATCCACAACCTATGGAGTATGACTGCCATGTGGATTCCCTGATCGAAGAAAATTCAATTATTATTGCACTAGCCGCATCACGAAATGATTTTCATTGATTTGTTTTCGAATTATTGAATCGCTGCGGGCCGAAAGCTGGAATGTATGGACTAGTAACTAGACGAAGAGAACGAGGCATTCCGTACCGTTTTCTGCAGTCGGGAAGAAATTATGGCGATAGCGAATAGCTCCACCAACATTACTAACATCCAGCAGGTGGTTATCGCCAATTGACTGACTTCTTGCCAACGCTTGTCAATTAAAACATGCGGTGCACTAATGTAGATTGAATAGCACATGGTCAACATCATCATGGTATAATAATAAAGAGTCCCGATCAGCGGTAGAGAAAAAAGATCCACCACCTGGTCAGTCACTTCACGTAAATGACTGTAAATTTCTTCTATCTTTCTGAGCTTCTCGTAAGGCTTCAAGGCATTCTCCATCACAGGATTGATAGAAATCTCTATCGCTTTAGCCCCAGGAACAATATTCAATATTCTCCATCGATTGGAGTGACCGTGCCGATCCCGAACGTAATTTAATTTATAACCGGATTCAGAAATGTCGAGGATTCGATCGTTGAGCTGCTGATATCGGCTATCCATTTCATCCATTAAATTCAAGAATATCAAGAACGCGTGATGATGCAACGAATAAATCAAACTGCCAATGGTCATCACGTACCATAGCAATAAATTGGTCGATGAACCGGTAACGATCCAGTAAAGACATGTGTTGCCGATAATCAAGCCTAGTATGAAAGAAGATACTGCACAAACTATGATTGCCCGTCGTTTGAAATTACGTTCGTAATCTTGTTCAACGCCCAGGGTTTTCATGAGATAGTCTACCATACACAATGCATCCAAGATCTCCGTGATCTTTTTTCTCTTGAACGCGAATGTCAACAAGAATGCAGCACCACCGAGGTTACCGAGGTGGTTCGACACGCTATTACCGATCTTTACCATGGCCGTCGTATGCATGGTCGTATACAGGTCACCTTGTACGAGATACACTGTAATGATGAACTGAGGTAGGGAGAACATTGCCAAAATTACCGAATACACTGCTTGGTAGAACGGTCCCACGCTTACTCGATTATTCGTTAATGTGAAAGGTGCAAGACCCAAAAATTTTGCCAAGTAATATAAAAACATAATGTTAGCGTTTACAGAACTCTCGTTCATATTATTTCTTTCTTGGTATAGCTATGAACTAACCGCCGATATTCGTCGATGTTCCCGGCGAGAGTCCTTTTGCAACTGAGGACCGATTGAATGTTGAGTAACAGCGAGTACCCAGCGCAAAACGGATCTCCTGAGAATATAAAACTCATTAGTAATAGTGCAGAGCCATAATATTTGATCGCGCTGGAAAGTTATTCCACTGAAGTAGAGAATTGATGTCACGTTTACATATTCATAAAGATGTCCATTAGGACAATCGAATAGTACGCTCATACGGTTAGGCATTCATTGCTGCGCCTTGTGCTGACAATGAATGCGCCGCTACCATACAGTGCACAAATTATGGAGACGTGTATTTGGACGCATCACATCTCGAAGATCGGGTCGATATTCATTCGAACAAAGTTCATGGAACGTGATGATGAACGAGTTGGGAAATCGGAGCCGAATCCGAAATTTTGGCACGTAGGTAGCACACAAATTTTTCTTAAGGCGATGTAGTATACGCCTTGTCCAAATACCAAGATTGCAGACTCCGGGAAACTCAAGATGCAATTACGAAATCAATTGTAGCTTGCGCCAACCGATCTCTGAGAATGTCAGGTATTGACCACATGCCTCAAAAACGCGAAAATCGGTAAGAAGTTATTTTTCGTAAATTTATTGCTTACGAAGCGACTCTATTTTTTCACCGCGCAGCCGACCGTCATTGCGCGTTGTACAAACATTCAGAGCCCGCCTGGCTAATTGTGAGAACCATTCGATCATTCTACGTTACGAGTGTCTTTTTTTAAACGAAATAACTCAAAATACTACCTAGCAGCGATGATGTTTATGTCTCTTCGATAATAGAAACCAAAGGGACTAGCCGGGTAAGCATATCAGAATTGCCCCCAGAGTTTTTCGCCCGGCATTCGGACCAACATACTCGGGTTGAAAGAAACAATTTTTCCGAAAATTTCAACCCCCTACCCCTGTTATTTCGCTTCATCAATTGTACTTCTCGGTTTTCAAATTTTTCTCTTCGTATCTGACGAAGATTGTGGTCAAAATGAATCACGGACCGAAGAAGCCATTGATATATATATATATGCAAAAATATTATTTTCACTCGTTTTGGCATTAAACACGAGTTTTCATCATAGTATTATGATTTCAACTCTTGTTTTTCAGGAAAAACCACAATACACGTCTACCAAAATTTGTATATAGAACACCGCCATCAATCGGTACAACATTCCAACTTTTCACAGATTTTTCGAGTTCGCGCGCCATTCACAAAAGAATGAAACCCGATTTTGTTTTTGTTATTTCTAATGCCAGAAACGGCACTTCCAATAGTGTCAACAAAATACTTCTTCAATGTTAATCGACTTCCCTCGGAGCATATGAATGATTCCTCGATTTGAAGCAATATTCCTTTCGCAACGATATAATTACTCAAACTGAACGAATCTTCCTCCAGAGGAAATGAACGCTCTTTGGCTCTATTCGAAGCAATCTTCATTTGATTCAATGAAATTTGTTTCTCAATAACAGTGCCTCGCGCTTGGCTCAACAACCCAACTCAGTGCGAAAGGTGCGAAACCCAAAAATTTTGCCGTGTCACACAAAAACATAACATGAGGATTTTCGGTACTTCTCTCCATATCTGTTATCAACTTTTTTTTTTGAGCTCGCAAACGTAGTTTGGGAGCAAAAATCAATTAATCGCCAATATTATAGCTATTAAATAGTACGCTCGCACATTTTTCTGCTACTATGCTACCATGCAGCGGAAATAAATTTTCATTGCATTCTCAAGATTTGCGAAAACGATCACTCAGTTCAATAAATCATTGACTTAATTCGACCTGCAATATCACGCGTATGGATGCATGGATTAAACTGATCTAAAGCGGGTCATGCGCGTGACTTGATCAAGAATTGTTGCATTTGGAAACAGAAATCACGCATATTTACTGACGGTGATGTCATGACGCTTCTGAGCAGCAAGTGATACGATGGAACTCGAGTCATTCGACACGATAAAGTCAAATGGAGCAGCGAAGACGTGAATGATCGAATTATTTGGAAATGGGTAGAAACTTAAAAACGGAAAGGTTCCCAGACCTATATCACAATCTCTCTGTCGCAGAATTTCACATTCGAATTCCATTCTGGATTACATTTTCACTCAACTCACCTCGTCCTTCAACTCCAGTTGATGACACCTGATCCATAATCTATGCAGTACACCTGCCCCGTAGATTCCCTGATGAACGAAAATTTATAATCTACCGTGCTCGCCGCTTCATGGAAAATTTTTCTCCAAAGCTACATTGTCTATATAGGTCAATCAGAAGTCTGAAATCTTAATGAAACAAAATTTGAAAATTTCTCACCGTTTTCTGCATTGATGAACAAATTACGGCAAGCGCAATCAGTTCGGCCAACATGAATAACAGCCAACCGGTATTTCCCACAAATTCACCGACGATTATCCAGTCATTTTTATTGAGAATACTTCGTGCACTCACGCAAGTAGAATAGCACAACGTCAACATTATCATAGTGTAATAGCCGAGAGTCAAGATCAGCGGTAGAGAAAAGAGATCTACCACCTGGTCAGTCACTTCACGTAGATCACCGTAAAGTTCTGCAATCTTCCTGAGCTGCTCGTAAGGTTCCAAGATACTTTGGGTGACAGAACTGTCAAAAATTGCTATCTCTTCAGCCACGGAAATGATTTTCAATGTTTTCCGATGTTCAGAGTGACCGTGCCAATCCCGAACGTAGTTCAATTTGTATTCAGATTCATCAATCTTGAGGATTCGTTCGTTGAGCTGTACGTATCGTTTTTTCAATTCTTCTAATAAACCCAAGAATGTCAAAATCGCCTGGGGCTGGATTAAATAAATCAAATTGCCAATGGTGATTATGTACCATATCGATAAATTTACCGGCGAATTCAACTCGATCCAGTAGAAAAAGGTGCCGCTGGTGTTCAGCGTCAGTACAAGACAAGAGACTACACCAACCAAGATTGCTCCGTGTTTGAAATTTTTCTCATAATCTTGTTCAACTCCGAGACTTTTCAAATGACAGTCAACTTCGCACAAAGCATTTATGATCTCTGTGATCCTTTTCCTCTTGAGCGCGAATGTCAACAAAAATGCGGCACCACCTAAGTTACCAAGGTGGTTGGACAGACTACTACCGATCTCCACCATGGTTGTCGAACTCAGGTAACTACTACTACTTTCCGAATAGCTCATCATAATGAAGCACTGAGGAAGGGAGAGCATTGCCAAAAATATTGAATAAACTGCTTCGTATGATGATCCCAAGTGCGCTCTGTTATTCCTCAATGTGAAAGGTGCCAAACCCAAAAATTTTGCCATGTAATATAAAAACATAACATGAGGATTTTCAGTAGTTTCCTTCATTTCTGATTTCAACTCTTTTTTTTTCCAACTCGCAATTGTGGTTCGGAAGCAAAAATCAACTGAACACTAACATCCGTTGATGTTCCCCACACGACAGTCGCTTTGTAAGTGAGAAACGAACGAATGTTCAATGACAACAAGTACCGTCAGACCAAGTCTCATGAGAATAATATAGGTACTCATTAGGGCGAAGTTATAATATTTGAACGCATTGGGAAGTTATTGATCTCGCGCTTCCAGAACATTGATAAAGTTGTCCATTAGGACAAGCGAATAGTACTCTCGCACATTTTTCTATCAATTGGCGGGAGTAAATTTTCATTTCGTTATCGAGATTTCCAAAATAAATCTCTAAATTTGATAATTCGATTACTTCTTTCGACCTGCAATATCTCCCGTATGGCTGCATGGATCAAAGTGATCCAAAGCGAGAAATTTCTTTGACTCGATCAGGAATGGTTTTATTTGTCGAAATGGTGTATTGCGTGACTAGGAAAAAAAGTAGGTGTTCTCTGACGAGTGCGAACGTACACAGCACGAGGCGGAGCCGAGGGTGAAACGTTCACACGAGGTAGAAAACCTTTTTTATTCCGCATGCATGAAAAGATGCCGATTTTCCGGGACAAATTTTTGGTGAGCAGCTATCGCAGGGAGTATAATAGCGTTTTCTTCCCGCTCCCAAGGGAGGAAAATAAATATTGGATCTGCGCGCATGCACGAAGTCTCTTGACGCCCTCGGTCAGTAAACTGCCGTTTTGCTCCCGCTCCACAGGCGCGGAAAATCGCCCTTTCCGTGCATCTTTGATAATAAAAACTATATACATATTCACCGACGGTGATGCGTTTACTCTTCTCATCAGCAAGTGATATACGACGAGAGCAGAATCGACTCCAGTTGATGACACCCGATCCACAATCTATGGGCGAAGTACGTAATCGATAAGTTTACCTAAAAGGCCTGAACTTGACAATGGAGCGCACGTCGTCGCCCATCGGCGCATCGCACATGGTCATCTACACACTCTAGCAAAAATGCATCAACAATTCGGTAGCATGTGGTACATACCTACCTCCGTTTCGGTGCACAATCCTCTTCTCACGAGCACAAGATGTAGCGAGTACATTGCACTTGATAGCTGGGACAGTGGTAGTTGGCAGTTGCGATTCAAAAACAAACCACCTGAAACTATCGAGGTTTCATATGACTAGCGGCAATCAGGATTGTTGCAATGATCGTGGCTCGCGAAGAGGATAACAATTGAATCGCCTCATAGGTTACATGGCAAAGTTTATCGTACAGTTTTCCAAACTGTTCGTGATATGTTCGATGTATACGGAGCGTTTACGATCACACAAGCCACTCTGTTGTTTTATGTGGGCATTTAGAGCGTTAAAGAGGCTCTCGTTGACTCTCTTGCTTGGTTGATTGATAGAAAACACAACTGCAAAATGCGAAGTCGTAAATGAATGACTTAATGTCGTTGACGTTGAACGTCACCGTTGACGGATCCAAACGGAAGTAGGACAATATCCAGATAACTCTGATATAAAATAATTAGAAACCCCGAAATGCAGTCGTCGACGTGAGTCACCAAAGTGTTACATCGACTGCACTGTTCATTGTGCAATCGATATTTCGTAGAAACATGCCTATCTCAGGTGAAATTCGCTTGTAGATGGTTTGAAATGTCGTGCAAACCGCCGAGGTGCCATTCGCTCGTTACGCGCGTGTCCCTGTACTGTTTACTCACCGATCTTCGCGACTTCGAAGCTGCTCAAGTGCCTAATTGCATGCAAGAAATAGGTGAGAGCGGCGAAGCGACACGTGTCCGTTTGATTTCAGGTAAAATTATTTGAATTATCGGGTCTCTGTGCAACGGGAAAGATGAAAGCCATTCTTTTCGATTATTTACCTCATTCCGAGATTCCATCGGCCTGAATGTTATCCAAACGTTGTGAAGAACTACGACCGTGTCGTTTCCCTGAATGATAGGTAAAGTGGAAAGTATTATAGCTATTGAAAGTGACTCTGATATGTAACGTGTCGAAGATATTTTTGCCATAAGAAGAACGGGCCTCTCTCACCGCAGAACAAGTCGACGTGCAGGCCATCGCTATTGCAATCAACACCCCGTACATGAGAATCATGGTTGTGACATTTGCGTAGACTTGTCCAACGTCAAAGGATTTCTTGAATATCCAGTGCTCCATGAGGGCTGAGTACATGTACCATGTATCGGCGAGTATGCCCAAGAAGTAGAGGCATATAGTGAGCAAAAGAGGAACGGAAAAAACGTCATTAATATTTTCTGTAAGATCGCACAATAACCCGTGTAACTCTTTGATGATTTTCACTTGTTCCTGCATCCGATAAACGAGTCTGGATCTCCTCACGTCCGGATCAAATGTCTCGCAATTCATATTCCTACGTTCCCGCACAATGAAAAGATTGCGACTCGGAATTCCCACGGTTTCGTTGTTGGCTACGGTACCATTTCCGAACCTGCACGCCTCGAATAGCTTTTCGTTCAGGATTCGGAACCGCGTTTTCACCCACAATAATACGTTGACGAACATCAAAACCGTGCATTGGCGAACCAGGTATGTCATATTGTAAATGCACCAGAATGTAACGTCGTAGTACTCAGTGGTGCGAAACAATAGTATTTGACTCATCATTTCTAGAATTATATTGCCAATTATTACAGCGATCACTTGGATGGCTACGGTTCGGAATGCCCGATCGTAGTCTTGACGCACGCCAAATCTTATCAATGAGAAGTCTACGGCACAGAACGTATCGATTATTTGAACGAATCGTTCGTGTTTGTAGATGAATACCAGCCACGATGTAACGCAAGTGAGGTATACTCCGCACTCGAAAACGGTGTCTGAAGCTTTCGACAATTCGGAATCAATCAGAAACATAATTTTCGGTTGATTGGTTATCGCTGTTGCGAACAACAGAGTGTACACAACGGTCAATATCGCGATGTAACTTCGTTCTAAAATTGAGGATCCTACCGCTCTCCCATTCCGTAAGGAAAACGGAGCGAGGCCTAAAATTTTCGCCGTAAAGTATGTGAGCTTAACGAAGGAGCGAATTTTCATTTTGGAAAAAAATTAGTTCAATACAGAAACGCTATTCAAAGGACGAAAGTGCGCATAAGCGAGTTGCGACAACTGTACGTCGCGACCGACCGTTCTGCTTGTACTAATTTTGTTGAACTGCATTTCCTGCAACAGAGAATCAATTGGCTGGCTCGATAATTCATGGGGAAAATTGTTATCTCCTATAAAAATCGCTGGGTGACGATATTAACCAATTATATTCATTACGTTTATGGATAAGCCCCGACAATGTCATCTTCCGTTGGCATTACTGCCATGTGGTGTAGACGTGGCGAAGGCAACGACGAATGCTCACGTCTATCGATCCGCCGATATTTTCACTACGCTATAGCGTCGAAGGATTACCAAATTGCTAGGATATTGACACAAGGAAAATATGAAGTTGATTTTCTTGTAGATTCCATATCAGAATTATCCCGCTTACAGTTACATGGCCCGCTCAAAGGATAACAATGCCCGAGTGGGTCGGCAATTCGAACGACCAATTTCGGTCGGCGAATATTCATACACACACATTGGAATAAATTTTCTTTCGACTACCGGCACGAGAATGGCGAAAGTACACAAAAGGCTGCCTGATCCTGAACAAAAGGACACCCCACTGAAATGTATACTTACTGCGGCTGACTCGCGGACGGCTTCGTCCCAATTGTTTTCTGGTTGAGCAATATTAGACAATTTATTTTGACCACCACCGAACGCCGACGGCAGCGCCGGTTAAGTGCCAGTGAATGGAAGTAACTGCACGATCTTCTGCTGTCTAGTGTCCGATCTCCGAGTCTCCGATGACAGTTCAATACCGATATACCTAACCTCGTAATCTATTTCGTGGCTGTATTTTCCTATACAACGAGTATTTATTATTCATTGAGCAACAATTTTCTGAACGATTATCACTTTCGAATGACAACTTTCAATTTGCCGAAACAGATTACGAGGCTAGGTGTATCGGTATTAAACTGTCATCGGAGCCTCGGAGACAGCAGAAGATCGTGCAGCTACTTCCATTCGCTGGCACTCGACCGGCGCTGCCGTCGGCGTTCAGTGGTGGTCAATATCAATTGTCTGATATTGCCCAACCAGAAAACAATTGGGACGAAACCGTCCGCGAATGAACCGCAGTAAGTATAGCGAAGTGCGCGCGTGTGTGTAACGTAGCTACCACCATAGTGGTAGAATTTGACCGTAATTTTCAGTCTAAGCTTCTCATAGCAGGCGAGCGGTTGAATCGGTTTTCACAGCGTGTAACCGCCACTCGCAGACAGCCCTCCTCTTGACGAAACTCAAAGTTGTTATCAGCGATGAATGTCCGCGTGGAGGAGCGAGCAGGTCCTCACTTCTCCGTCGCGACCGCTCTCCGATGCCAACTTCTACCGGGGGATATAGGGTCGATTATATCGCCTCGCATGCATGCATGCATACCTAGTAGACGGCGAGTGCAGATACCGTGGAATTTACACGTAACAAATTCAGAACGTTGCGCGTATTGTTATATTCATCGAAATGCGCTTTGTTTGGGAACGTCGAATCATTGATGCAGGGAAGTTGATGCAAAAACGGAGTGGAGGTACTCGAATACCGTTGAGCATTGAGAATTATGGGTAGAATTTTTCAATCGGAACGAAAAGTGATCCTTAGAGCAACGGACTGTATATGTTCCGGATGAAAATCGACAGAGATAGTGAGAGGGAGAGAGAGAAAAAGGAATTGATAACCGGTATAACTGCAGCAGCCAATGAAAGACAAACTATTGGAAATTCCAGTGAAACGGATGCAGAGCAGTCTGGCTGATTATCCGATTATCCGATTCACCGGAACATTTACGTTTTGTATCCGCTCCCGCCATAGCCCCCCATCCTCCCAAATCTCAAATGCGAGAGCTAACCTGTCCCCCGTCGATCGTCGTTGTAAGCTTAACATTTCCCATACTAGCTATAACCGTGATTAGGAAATCTGATAAATTGCCTGAGTTGAAAATCGAATAACTTCCAGCTGCAGATTCAAAGCGCCAGGGAGTGACTTTACGACCTGTTGAGTTCCCGATCACGAAGTTAGTCTTATGTATCAATCAGTGAAGACATCGCGATCGAATACGTGATCTGTACCAAATATTGTTTTAAGTATTGCCGGGGAATTATTGTGTTTTCCTCCAAACGGGTGAATTCTTTATCACGCACCCGAGGGCTCGTCTGCTCGCTCGCAAACTTGCTTCGAATAAGGAAAAATGAGTGGAAAGAAAGAGGAAAAACACGCATGGATGAATTGTCGAGCCAGAAATACACAGCATATAATTTCCGAATAAATTCTCCTTCTCTCACTTTGAAGGATGACACGGATCGATGGATCCTGTTCGTCGAGGTGCGAGAGGCTCCTCTAACGAGGTTCTGATTAAAGAATCCAGCGACCCGCTGTGGGGGTTCGGGGTTCTGGCAGTACTTGTGGATTCGTCTGGCGAGGCTGACTAAGCGTGAGTTTGGAGGAGCCAGAGGCGTTTACATCGCTGGAAGCGACGCGGACGCGGCGACGCGAAGTTGGAAACGAA
Organism: Phymatocera aterrima; assembly: GCA_963170745.1. NCBI lineage: Eukaryota > Metazoa > Arthropoda > Insecta > Hymenoptera > Tenthredinidae > Phymatocera > Phymatocera aterrima. The sequence goes on along the minus strand of OY720666.1, from coordinate 715,442 downwards.
AGACAATATACCTGTGCACGAACGTCTACCTATCCATAAAGTCCACCATCATATGCTCAAGCTACAGACAATCACGATAACTAATATCTCCCAACGGACTTCAATTAATGCAGAATCAGACCCTAATCACGGGCGGTTGAATAACAGTTTAGAGAGCAAAATCAACGAGCGTGAAGAACGTGATTGGGGGATGTAGACGCACGTGATCTAGCACGTGCTTGAAGCGAACGTTGCGCGTGCCTTCGAATAGTATGATGGGATGAGGTTATAATCGTGTGACGAATGACGGTACCGCCGAAGTAGAACAATCGGCGGCATACGTATTACATTGATATGATATGAAGAGAGTTGTAGCCGGTAGATCGATCGACGCGGTGCTCCAGGTATCCACTGCCGTGAATTACCGGAGTACTCCGGAGTGACGAAAAAGTACGACGAAGGTTTCTTCCCTTCAACCTCCAACAAGCCGGCGAGCTTACCTCGTTTACTGGCTCTTGGACTTTACCCGGTAAAACCAATCGATAGCAATATTGTTCGAGAGAGTCTGGCCTCCTCTTCGCGCTCCTCGCACACATACGAACACGCGCGTGTGTATGCTATACCTACAAGCGTGGTATGTATGTACGTACACGTCGATAGCGTGGATAGAACTGGAATCCCCATATGCCAATGAGTGGGGGGTGGAGGGGGCAGGGGCCCTTCCACCATATTCTCATCCCAGAGATTCAGGTCTCTGCCTTTATGCGCCTCCCTTATATAGCTGCGTACCGGCAGGAAACGAGAGAGGGTTGTGGAGGTAAAAAAAATGCCCCAATTAACTGCAGGTTCCATAATATTCAAGGGAATTATGGTATGTATACCTGCTTGCACGGTCATTGATGAAAGGAAGCAGAAAAAAAAAAAAAAAAAAACAATAATGCGGGGAACACGAGAGCGGCGAATAGTGCTCGAGATCGATCACGGTCTTTTTTCAGTAAAATTTTCAGTAAACGCGCTCCTGCAGTCGAATTCAGATATTGAGAACGGTGGAAGTTAATACATATTAATTAGCCGTATGAAAGAGGTCTGGGGTATATACCCGCGTAGTCGGATTTGTATTGCTGGGAGATTTTCCCAGTATAAATAATTTGAAGAAATAGAAAAAAGTGAACAATTTATCGACACAGCTACCTCTGCGCAGATTTAAATCGACGTGAGTACGTGAAGACGAAAATGCGATATCGTGTGTGTCCTTCTTATATAGGTACGTATAGATACGGATCTGTCGACATGTAAATCTTGTACAGGGATTTTGTGGTACGTATGTTCGAGTATAAGCCGCAGCCGACGATATTGAAAAAGAATAAGTTTTAAAGAAGATTTTTCAGTCGTGGACCACCGAAACTGCACCAGCAGCAGGAAAAAGTATTAACCGTTGTCTATGTGAAAATCGTCGGATATGTGTATAGCATAGGGTACCTGCCCATCTATGCTGAAAAGGAAGAAGCCCGGAACTAGCAGACGACACTGTGGGAATAGAATTCCGTTCAAATATTTCCAACTACGTTACGTTATTATATACATAGGTATATATATATATATATATATATATATACCTAGCCACGGTGCGCGCAACGGAATAACTTGACTTTTTCGTAAGGATAGCTGCTCCGGATAGGCGTCGCCTAGAAGTTTCTCTGCATTTTTTAACCTCCTTCTGTTTGACAAACAACTTTATCCACACTTTTACAACTGAAATGTGTCACGTCTTTTCAAAATGATCGTCCTCGGTACTACGAGAGCTACACGTCACGGTGGATCTTTTGTTTGAGTGATCATTTCAGTATTTCATATCTAGCGCGCGTCGCACGAGGCGCGCTTTCGGCGAGCAAAAGTTTATTTCCGTTTTATTGTTATTTTTTTTCTTCTTTTTGGTTTTTCTCGGACTGCGAGTGGTCGGGAGTACGTTATCGAAGAGTACGTTCCACCGCGTGAATATCATGTGCATTCTGAATTTTGTCTTCGGCTGTACGGACATAGGACTCGAGTATATTCATCAAATCACAAAAACGTAAAATGCAGACGCGCATCGTCTTTCTCCAACGGTATACGGCGGCCTGTGACGGAATAGCCTGCGGCTGTTTCAGGGCGAGAGAAAAGAGAGCTGGGAGGCTGGGGGAGGGGGGAAGGGGCTAGAATAAATTTTCTAAAAACCGTACAATATCCCGGTATATACAGGGTGTTTCAGACCTACCAGATCACATTGATAGGGTGACTTCCTCGTCGAAATCTGAGACGAAAAGTCCCTTACCAAAAATCTCTAGGACTAATAGTTTCCAAGCTACAGAGGATGTAAGTCGACCTATCACAGGGCGTGTACATGAGACGGCCAGGGCCGCCTCATAAGCCTAGATTATAATGCACCCGTGATTATTTGATTATTTAGCTGGATGTTTGATGCTTGGGTACGACCTCAATTGTTGCCGTCGTTTCTGCCATAGTTTCCGTCGTCCGGGTCTTCGTCTCTGCAGTTTTCGTCGTTCAGGTCTTCTTTTCCGTAGTCTTCGGTCGTCGGCTTGTGAGACGTCCCTGACCGTCTCACGTACACGCCCTGTGATAGGTCAACTTAGATCCTTTGTAGCTTGGAAACTATTAGTCCTAGACATTTTTAGTGAGGGACTTTTCGTCTTAGATTTTCACGAGAAAACCACCCTATCGATATGATCCGATAGGTCTGAATCACCCGGTGTATTCTCGACCACCGCGAGATGCGCGCGCCTCGAATTTGCTGTTTCCAGCTTCCAGCTTCTCCTGCCGGATAGTGAAAGCCGGTCCAACGGCGGTCTGAAGCTCCGCTCTTTATTCATGCATAAAATCTATATTCTTTCTCAAGGAAGCACCCGCTGCCTCGTCACCATATTCATCTGCACCCTTCTTCTTCCTCGTTCTCTCCCTCTTCTTGACGCCTGGCCACCAGCCTCGCGCGACAGCTTGGGAGGACGCGCGGGAAATATGGGACAAGTAATCGACAGTTTATTACGCACTCGAAAATTCGAACGAGAGAATGTTGTCAATACGATCAAACGATTCGACGAGAACTATATAGTCAAAGAACGAGAAGTATACCTATAACTTATACCGCGTTTGAAGAAAACGAAGAACGAAAATGGAAAAACAAGTTTTAAATAAATTTAAATGAGATTATTTCCACTCGCCATTTTGCGTGAAATGGAGGGCTGGAAGACTTACCAAAAGTAGAAGCTGTAATCCTCGCAAACGGGGCCCTCTGAAATCGTAATCTATTATAGTCGGTACTTTTTCTATTTCTATTTCTATTTTTCATTTCTTTGCTTCCTTTCTCTCGATCTTTATCTTCATCTTTCTTTACCAGAATATATTGTATGATTGTCGAGTTTGGACGAGCATTAGGTATTTTCGATTTATACTTTTTTGGTTTTACTCTCTCTCTATTGAATTCGCGGGCCAGCTATAATAACGATCATTGCGAGAAAAAAAACCGACTAGATAGCCGCGGTGAATACCCGCGGTGCCGCAGCGATCGAAATCGTTTTCATTTAGCCTGACTGCTCTCATTTCATCGACCATGAATGGAACAGGAAAAGGATTAAGGTCACATATATTCTGTGAGCTTCCTGTCCGCATCTACATCTCTTTATGCCCCTCCCCGCTCCGATCGCGTGCTGCAGATACGCGCAAAAATCTCCGGGCTCAAATTGAGTGCGGAGTATTATAATTTCCGGGGGATTAAATCGTATGTATTTACGTATACCTATGACATCTACAGACATACTGCGAAGACCGCATATCCATGCGTCCGCGAGCGCGAATAATGAAAAGAGGATTCTACTGTTGATTGAGAAACTGATTAAGCAAGAAACCAAAATCGAGACGTTTTGGATTATTGTATAAATGTATACTACATCTCTTACGCCCCCTTAACCTTTCTTGCGCTTTTCACACACATGTATTTCTAGGTACAATAGCATAGAAAAAGTCAGAGAAGTGGCACTTGGCGATGGTATATATTTACTATACCTTGCTGTATATTTATCAAGTCAAGGCGACGTCGCCGACAATTTGAATTGTAAATCGCAGGGGCGCCCGCGTCCTGCCACCACCGTTTTATACATATATGAATGTATACGTACGTACATACATACGCGCGCGCTTACGCTAGATGTTAGGTCGTTGGGTTCCGGGGTTCCGGGGGTTTTGGGACAACAGCTTGTTACCTGCACCAGCACCAGCACCAGCACCAGCACCCGGCATAAAAGGGAGGAAAACTGAGTCCACAGTCGGTGTTTACTCGCGTTTATTCAGTAAGAAACGGATCCATCTCCGTGTTCCCCCGATGGGATAATCGAGTCTTACAGACGCATACAAATTTTCAAAATCCCGTCGATTGTCAATTCGGCTGAAACCATCACGCAAATGAGAAGAGAAACTAGCAATCATATCGAAGCGATACGTATAGGTAGGGGTATGTTCTCAGACTGAAAAAAAAGTTTGTTGGTATAAGCTCGTTTCTCGCATTTTGTGAAGATATTAATTAATTCTGAACAAACATTGTGCGGAATTGAATTCTTGTTTTCAAAGAGGTTATTTACATATAATGTACCGGTACATGGAGGCTGGAGGTGGGCGCGGTAGCTACTGCTCGATTGATGAATAAATAGAACCAATTGTGTGTGTGTACACTCGATTTGCAAAACAGATGTAAACACCACATAATACGTATAGGTATAAGGTATATACATACACTCTGTGTGTGTGTGTGTATACGCGCCTGATCGAAAGGGTTTCGCGGCTCTGAAACGGCGCTAACAATATACGGGGCGGGTGGATAAAAACCGGCCAGTTTTGCAAACGCGAGTAAAACCTAACCGCGCCGATCAATCCGGTCGATTATGGCTTTCATTTGAGAATTCGAAACGGCAAAAGTTTCTTCCCGTCGCATTCTTAGGAAATAATTATAGGCGTTCGAATATGTGAGCTTTTTGTGAGGCCCGGTATGCGGAACGTTGAACGCGCGATTTCCCCAAGTTTGAGAAAAAGTAGGGGGAGGATTATTCAGCGCACTCGACATTACGTGACTATTCTAAAAGCGACTATACAACCTCCCTCGATCGCATTAGAACGACGCCGTCCAACTTTTTTTTTTCGCACTCTGTATGTACGGTAGAATAATATTTATCCTCGTACACCCCGTCGCCATCCGCACACATAAACACGTGTAAACCATTGCTGGTCAATTATTTCTGCGCAAGTGTTTCGCCTGCACGTATGTAACTATACGGTATAGGTATATTAATTCGCACCCCCGATTATCGCGTCAATATTTAGTCAAGGCAGCAGTTCTATATTTTATTTTTATTATTTTCACATTTCACAAATTATGACAGGGACTGCGCGTATATATTATCGGGTCTGTGTACAGTGATATGTGCGTAAAATTATACGATATTCATACCGTACCAGAATTCATTTTTCCGTACGTACGCTCGTTTTCAATTTTTAATCAGAGCGATACACACCGTTCGCTGGCAATTATAAGCTCCTCCGGCGAGCGAGCCCGCTATACAATCGGTCTCGTTGTATCGAAAGGGGTTCCGTCCTAGTCGGTAGATATACATACACATGTACTGGATATTGGTATATCCGTACGTAATAATAATAATAATAATAATAACAACAATAATACCTGGTATAGTGTAGGTATATGCGTCTTTTGTATAATGATTTCCAAACTGTTCGTTCGGCGGGTGTTGAACTTCCCGCCTTTAGTGGGAGCTTTCGGCACGACTCAATGATCCTTGTGAGCTGCCAGCTTTCACGCTACACGGTACTCTTCATTCTCTGAAAAAGTGTATGTAGTACCTATAGATATACACGAAGCGATCTCTTTTGTCGCCCGGACACAACAATGAAGAGAGAAGAATGAAGGAAGTGGTGAGGGTTTCTTTCACGAATCCCTCCCCCACTAAAATATTCATTGTCTTTAAATGGGTGTTTATTTAGGCGGGTAAAGCACGTATGGTATACCTATAAAGGTGCGTTGCAACGCGTGCGCAAATACAAAAAAAAAAAAAGTAAAATAACATAGACAAAGAGAAAACATATTTGCCGCGCTTTTACGCAACATCCAGTAGCGCCAGCTGGCGAGAATATTGCGAACTGTGTTAGTCCAACCGTTGAGTGTAGATACCCTTCTACACTCAACGGTCCAACGACGGCCGAATACACGAGCGGCGCGCTTAGGAAAAATAAACCGCGGGCAGTCTGGACGCCGTTCGAGTCCGATTTGTAATAAATTTTCAACAGTTTTTCAACTCGGGAAATCGAGGATGGTAAAAAATCAATTAAATAAATTGTGGGGCTCGAACTGATGACGTCGATGTTTTAATTGTGCATAATATATATAAATAGGTAACGAAGTACAAAAATATGAATAGCGAAACATGTTGAATGAATGATAACAGTTATGATGATCGTTTTATTCCATTGATTACCGTCTCAATAATATCTCCCTGTACTCTGCGCCGCGTATTATAAATATTTACATGTTTTATACACAAATATTATATTTCATGTAACCGCCGATATGGGTATTGTATATGTATACAATTTCGGGAAGAAATTGCAAGAGACGCGGAAAAAAAAAGATTGAGAAAAAATCAATCTTCGCGATACACACACACGCACACACTCGACGCATGCACACATCTTAATACTGCATATTCAAATAGAAATAATTTATTCAGGATTGGGCAATATATGTATAGGTATATACTATATATATATATATATATATATACGAACGCGTAGAGACGCAAGCTACAGGAAAATGTTAACGGCTCCTGCTTTTTTTTCTAAGTTTTTCATTTCATTTCTTCAATTATTTTCACTATTTTCCTAATCATTTATTGCGATTTAGCTTCTTCCTTCAATTTCCAGATAACCAATTCCATGCACGAAACGGCATCTTCGTTGCTGTCGTGACCACCGACTGGAAACAAAGTGAGTGATAAGTTATATTCATAAGCGCTTCTGGAACTAAAAGAACCTGGAAAAGAAAAAGGTCGAAGGGAAAGAGGAAATCAGCTCACCGTCGTTTTGAATGATCTTCTGAAGATATTCGGAGCACAAATTCCTCAAGGCTCTTTTTTGCGGATATCCGTTACGATGCGGGAACATAATGCTCGTGTCAACGACAGTGTCGTGTACCAATTTCAACGCTTTGAAATCGCTCTCCAAGCTGTGTCCAATCAGTATAGTCTTGTCGGAAAACATGGATAATAACGTGGCCTGAACATCGAGCAACGTTGTCGTTACACCTTCCATATTATTCTCTGTAATCCCTGAGAATCTAAATTGACGCGAAGGAAATCATTCCCCTTCTCTTTTATCTGTTTTCCTTCTGATTCATTTTATTTTTATCGTCTTGGTAACGGAATGAAAAATGCCCGAATACTTGTTAATATTACCTTGTATTATAGTCTATCACAGGGTGATCCGGTTTCACCAAAGTCTCATAGACGACGTTACAATCCTCGTTGATAACGGTTACCCTGGTTAATTCGAGACCTTGAGTTGTGTAAGACATCTCACAGTCGAGAGCATAGGCGCCCTGTTCTTCGACGGCGATATGATCTACGGGGGTAAAAATAAGAAAAAAATTGGGGCAAAATCTATCTTTCTCCAAAAGACTCTCGATCTGTGAGTAAATGTTGCAAACCTTTCGGCAAAGTTTTAACGTAACCACGGAGATTCTCGTAATCGACGTGATCCCAAACGTGCGTTTTAGCGTCGCAGCAACCGGTCGCTGATCCATACTGCTGACAACAACTGTACCTCCCTTCACCTCTAATTGTATATTTCCTACCCCAGTGATATATACAGTTTTGTTGAACCAACGCGTTGCCATGTTTGTCAACCATATACGCTTGGCTACAACGACTGCAGAACCTCTCGTTCGGCACTTTGGATATTATTGTTTGATTCCGGGTGTTTGGTACGTAAATTTTTACGCGCCCCTGGAAAATAGCGGAGAGTGACGACGTGATTCGGCTGCATTCTCCTTCTTTTTTTCGGCTGCAATCTTCGTTGATTCTTCATTACTTACCGTTGGTCCGTCGGGATGGGGCCTAGGATAACCGTTTTCTCTCAGCTGTTCCTCAGTCATGATCCACTTCGATAGCATCGCGTATAAAGTGACTCCCTTGAATTCCGTCACGGATCTTTTCATCCTAACTACGCTCCAGGAGCCTTTTGATTTTCCAGTCAGAACCGCCTCGTGGGAAACGGTTCCGCTCGCAGAAGCTGAGCCGCTTTCGTTCGCCGATCGTTGGTCCAATTCTTTTCTCAAACGATGCGTTGCTAGCATACATGAATTTTTGTACACTGCAACAGCCTTGCAACGTTCATGACAAGCGAATTCCTCCCTCAACGCTCTTTGCGCCGCGTCTTCTCCGTTTGTGTATATCTGTATGCAAATATCTTGCATCATGTTCACGTAGTATTGACGAACGTTTAGAGGAAATTTTTGCGTCGCTACTTGAAGCGGCTCCGGTCTTATCAATTGAGGAATCTGCGAAAATGTCAAAAAGTTTCATCCCACGCTTTCAATCAGATAACAATCTTCCGCAAAGTTTTCAAATTCAAACTCACAACTTGAGGCACATGTGCGACCCGAGATCCGGCTTTGGCAGTTTGTGCGACCGTTTTATTTTCCAAATTCTTACTCATCGCCGCAGAGACCTTCTTCTTAGCCAATGCGAGGGAAGTTGCGTACGGAACATGAGCTATCCTCAAACGACCTGTTGGGAGAAGAATAAACTAAACACAGACGTACGCCAGAAGATTCACGGGAGCCAATTAAATTACCGTTTCCATTGAGAAGCTGATCACTCTTGACGGTAGAATTAGCAGAATTCTGTTGCTGCTGCTGCTGCTGGGAGGATTGGCCAGTGGAATTTTCGTGGGCAGTTGAAACAGCCGCGACTTTTTCCGCGATTGCTTCTCTCCTCAGACGCCATCGTTCTATCAATTTTTTTTGAGGATCTACCGGGACCCTAGCCGGTTGACTGGAAACCCTTTTTAGCTCTGAATACTGTCCGGCTGAGGCGTGGGCGACTCTCTTTTTACCCGAATCTTCGACCTCGTGGGATTCTCTGCGGGGCTGCTCTTTTATCGTTGATTCTTTGGGGTGCTCTGATACCTCGTATTCCTATTTTGAGTAAAAAGAATTGATGAGAGATTGATACATGCACGGAACTCTTTCATTTCGTTTTACAAATCATACCTGAAATATTTTCAGGCATTCTTCCTCGATGTCATGGTCAGAATCAGAGATCTCTAATATTTCTTCAGAGTATGGAGAAGCCGATCGAAACCTAAGAGAAGGGCTGTTCTCCTTTTCGTCATGATCCTCGGTGGTGCTTCCTTTATCATTGTTTTTTTTTCTTGCGTCAGACTTTTTGCTTGAACTAGTAGACTTTGAGCTAGATCTGGAGAGTTTCCCATCCGTTTTATTTGAAGAATGTTTATCCCTGCTGGATGAAGAGCTGGATTTACTCTTCTGTTTATCATCCCGACTACTAGATTTGTGGCGCTCCTCACTTTTCCCGCTAACATTCCTGTCCTTCTCTTTACTAGTCCTAGAAGAATCTCTACTTTTTTTATCGCTCCCTCTATCGCTGCGCTTGCTATCCCTTCTCTCCTTCGAGCTCCGCCTACTTTTCCCCTTATCGGAAGACAAGGAGTGTCTTTTATCCTTAGAACTTGAACTTCGTCTGTGCTTATCCTTTTCCCTGCTTTTTTCCCTGTTAACAACATCCTTCAAATCCTTTTCCTGCACATTTGTGCCGCTGCTCCTTCGCTCATGTCCGCTTTTATCCTTGTCCGTTTTTTCCTTAGACTTTTCCCTGTCTTTTGAGAGGCTTGATCTTCTTTCAGCAGTCTTAGTACCATCTCCGTTGTCATTAGATTTGCTATTACTGTTAGATTTGCTACTAGATTTATGACCGCTTTTAGATTTCTCTTCACATTTATCAGGCACCGCAGTAACCGGATCCGTTACCGTCTTGTCCGCATCTTTGGTTGAGTTATCTTTCGTCTTATCCTGTTCTTCTTCGTCAGAAAATTGCGGCTCGATTCCCATGTCATAACACTGGAATACCTGCGCCTCAGAAAGTCCAGCATTGTCTTTTGCAGGCTTTAAGCTATCCTCAACCTGGGCATCCAATTCGGTCCTAGGAAACTGGTCTGAAACAGGCTCATCCAGTTGCCTGACGGTATTGAGCGGAGTTTTGAGTTTTTTTGGGACATATTCTTCGCGTCTCTTTTTCGACCTTGGCTTATACTCGTCTTTGACCTTGAATAAATGATCGCTCGAGTTTCCATCCTCGTGATATGAATTTGGCGACGAAGAATCAGACTTTATAGTAGGAACGTAACTCTGTACATAACCAGATTCTCCTAAGCTATTCGTTATTGCGGTAGGTTTGTAAGTTATCTCGCTAACTTTACCAGTCGAATAGCTAGGAGCAGCTACGTTGTTATCCAAGGAGCTAGAAAGGTCCTGCGACACGCTTAACCATGGTTTAAATCTTTCGGGAGAAGATTTCCTCTTAACAGCAACCTTGCTTTCCCTTGTTGGCATATAGGCGACGACAGGGATATGCCGTTTCTTAAGCTCAGCTATCGGCGTGGGATTATAAACGCATGGCGCAGGCTTAGCCGGAAGCTGAGCAATGAGTATTTCAGGACCAGATGCTGAAGTCAGAGCAGGATTGAGCTCCTCCACTACTCTGGATACTATATTCTGTGATATTTCTCCCGATTCGCTCGCCTCGTGGCCTGCTAAAACCTTCTTCACCGCTTGGGAAACTAATTCTTGAAAAGCATTTGAATTCTGTTGACCTACGGAGGTTTTTTCACCTTTGTTCGATGCCACGCTTTGAACCGGCAGAACAGCGGCAGCGGATCCATCATCTGAATCACAGGAAAAGACAAAAAAGAAACGGCAAGTAATAGTCGGGTTTCAAGTTTCCATTTGTTAGTAACAATCGCACGAGGTGTTCCAAGTAAAGAGAACGCTGTACACCTCGATGCGGTTGAAAATTTCGTAGTCTTCTTATCATAGACAAGAATAGTGAGTTTCTTCAAATCCGAATTTTGTTTATATTTATTGGTCAAGCTTGTGGAGGGGTGGAGTGAAATGAGGGATTGAAGGAAGATGCAGATCCACAGTTTTTCGACTGTTCATTAATTCGGGATTTTGTGGTGTAAGTCGGGAGTTCCTCGTATTCGTAAAAAAGAAGGGGGCAGTGTCTTAGAAGCGGACGATCTGAAATGCATAATTTAGAATTGGTTAAGGTGGAGAAACAAAAGAATATTACCTCTCCGTGGATGTTTGAAGTGGCAGTAGGGCCTCTCGCACAACCCACTATCATAGAAAGGACAATTGATTGCCTTGAAATATCCTGTGGACGGCAGCATGACTCTATCGGTATTCGGTCGAATAGATGCAGCAGCGGAAAATGATCGTCATAACAAAATACATGATACTGCCTAATTTCTTGGATTAGGCTTGAATTATTACGGCGGGGGGGAGGGATTATTCTAACCGTGAACCAATTATCACGGCTCGCCTGATTCTTTGTATTTATTTATTTATTTATTCATTTGTTTGTTTATCTGTTCATTAATTTATCCGTTAAAATACTTATACTCTGACAATAGTTTACAGTGTTCGACATTTATTTAATATCGAAGACGATATAATCTCAATACGCAGATAGCAATTCTTGGTATAATAAACGTTAATCTTAGGCTGTTGTCTCTAGTTTTGAGGTTACATTTCGCTTTATGTCTACTCTTCTTTTCTCTCCACCGACTACGCTCGCGCCGTAGTCTGTCTCTGTACCGTACTATAGTTTTCGGTATAGTACGCTCTCGTTCCTCACGTCCGCACGCAGTGCGCACCCAGAGTTTACCCGATATCGTCCCACGCGCAGATCTCCTATTAAGTGGAACGCCATATTGTATTGAATATGATGTGCCTAGCCGGCGCGCACCGCCACCTATTCTCGATCGCGTGAAACGGCTCCACTCCGCCTCAACGGTTGGCAGAAACTTCCTATACCTATGCATATCGGTCAGATCGATGGGTAGAACGACCGTCCTGTTTTAACGTCTGAAAACGAAAAGAAACGTAGAGGACTTCACCTCAAAATACGATAGACACTGTCCACGCGGAACAAAATATTTCTGAAACCTTTGCGACACATCACAGAAGCATGCAACATTTTGTGCCGCGTGGGTGGATTTCTGTAGCCGAAATATTCAAACACATAATTAATACGTCGATTCGAAAACTAGGTAACTCCGGCAGGAATCGGCAAGGCGCGTTATACCGGTAAAAAAATGATGACAGACTCGGCCGCCACCTGATCAATTCCTATGATGTAGGATCGTCATTGTTCGCTTCAACGGTCTCACAATAATTCAAGTTTCATCGAACGAATATAATTCGACATACGCCATATCTGTGATTCTGTCGGTCGGAATAATCAAATGGAATTAAAATGATTGAACCGTTGTATGGACATATAACATGCCACCACCTTCATTAAATTAGGCAATCGCGGATCACTATAGTAGTACGCGAAACGCGCGTATTACATATTACGTAACTACAAAGTTTGGTACAGCTTGAGCAAATTTGCCCGCACGCACACTCTCTATCCCTTTTCCTTGCACACCGGCCCATCGGCGAATTGAGTGAGAAAACTTCTCGTGCGGGCAAATTTTCCCAAGTTCGTTCCCAGATTAATACTTAACTGAGAATTATGAGCGCGCACGTGCCAAATACTAATATTCCATACATCGTACGATGTGGTCGTGTAGAGATGATACTATTTCAATTGCTACTAGCAATTATATTGTTCGAGCAAGTCAACATGTAGCGAACTTGTATAATAGCAATCTGATTTTTGATCGCATAATCATTTGATGAACCATTCAATTCATTGATTAGTCTAAGTCACATGCTCATTCGTTCTCAGACTAATTCTACCCGGAGTAGAATGCGACACTTCGTGGATTCTATAAATTGTGGATAATGCATCAACTACTTCGTGTCTGCAAAACGTCGAGATGTCTTTTCGGAATAACTCGGGCACTAATGAACCGATTAAATACCGAATTCCGCCAGTTTTAAGTCGCAAAAATCCGCATCGATTAGTCTTTTGACCTCTACAAGACCTTGACATTTTGTTTGGCTTTTTGGTGCCAAGTCTGAGAACTTTGTTGTCTATGTCACTCGGTTGGATGGCGAAAAAGATGACACCATTTTCGCGCCGCTCTATCGACTACCGGCCCTGTAAAGGTTAAAAGTTAGATTCCATCGGATCTAACTTCTTCTTCAGATCTTTTCTTGCATGCAGAATTCTTAGTTATACGAGCCCGCATCGAATGGTCTAGCAAACGTTGAAATCCGTTCACTCGGAAAGTCCGATTTTCTAAAAGGACTCGGAGGAAAGAAAGACGAATGAGCAAAAGGAAAAGCACAGGTTTATTTCTATACATTGTTCGCTTATTTCATTCATATAGTTATATTATCATCTGATTTCCAAATACACAGAGTACCGCGGCCAACATTCTCGATTTGCGACGTTGAATTAGAATTCCGATTCTACTATTGGACGAATGGCTGTATTTCATGGGAATAAAAAGGTACAATCAGTCACAGCCAGCGCTGCGGGGAATCACCGTTTTCTCGACAGCTCCAATTTCAGTTGGGATTTCGTGACATTGTTTAATCTTCAACATAAGTAGAGCACCTCTTTGTTTTCACTCCAATGAAGATGGCTGTATACGGACAAGACAGTATAGTGTTTGACAATGAAAATACACTCTTATCATCGATAGGGATGCATGCGAATGAGGATGATTGATAATGAAAAAAATGGTACGAAGATCACCCGCGTATGAACGTTTGTAACACACATTGAGACGTGTGATTGAGACTGCTCGACATATTCTGAACACTCACAATTAAGTCGCAATGCTGAGTCTTCTTCCGATTTCGAAGACGGAAGACCTAGCTGCTACTCTTGTCCGTCGCCGCGATAATTCTTGAAACCTTTACCGATCGCGTTGTATCCACGATCGATCCAACTAGTTCATTACATTGGCATTTTTATCCTTAATACTGTATCATCGCCGAAAGATTATTTAATATCTGACCAATGCTCCCCGGTAGTCGGATTGTATACCTATAGTTCAGAATTGTTGACTTGTTTATGATCGTCGCGGAGATAGGATCGCACGGTACAACCAAAGAGGTTCATCTCGGACGACGTACAGTCCATATCAATCATATCAGCTATGAGGCATATAGTATATTCACCACGATTTCTCTAATAAGCTCGATGCAATACGATCGTGTGATTGTCACGAGTGATTGGCTGTTCAGCCGATAAAATATACGGAGCTACTGTTACGAAGGTGGGGCAGTTTTATCTGCGATTGAACGCTAATGATCTGCCTCACTCCATACCGCCAAGTACGAGAGGCCTTTGCTATCAGCTCAATAAATCGAATATCATGTTATCGAATCCCTAGATCTTTGACTCGCGCAAAAACAGGCTAGTTATCGTATTCCTCGCCAGAGTATTCGTCCAAATTTCGAAGACCTCCGTGTGCTCCATGGAGTAAATTGATTGATCCAGTTCTGCAGCTTCCGAAGCCTGTTGTGCATAGTCCACGGTAATCGAGTGGAGGATGAATATCGACGAAGCAAATATAGCTCCAGGTATTCATTGATAAATCTGTATGGGTCTGTACCTATTCTCCGTTTTGTAGAACGATAAGACATTCGTGATTTCCTCCCGGCTGAACCACCCCCCGATCACGTTTCCAAACTGTCTTCGTGCGCTTGTCATTTTTCCCGTTTTTATTGACGCGATAGCTCGTCGCAACTGCAGCTATCGACTAATTGGCTGGCCTCGAACATTCTCACCAGCAGGATTTCACGATGATCCTTATAGGAACAAGTTATTCTTCATAACTCGATTGAACAACTGCACGCTGCAGCGTCCTTAACCAATTCTATTCCGAGTTTTCCTTTCAAATAAATACGCACCGTGTCATCCCCATATTTACTCGGCTCGTTGAATCATACGATTTAACAATACCCCTGTACTTGGTAGCGATAGGTCGGATCGGTCGATCTGCCGACCGGTTATCAGCTGTTAACTTTAAAGAAGTGAATCTTCGCAGCTTACGTGTAGGTACACACGAACGGCAGTTCGATAAGTCAACTACGGAGGCAAACGTGGCTAAAAGAATACAATTCCATGGCCGATTTCTCTGCGTTGTTATATTTTCATGGACATCAAGGTTACGGATACAACGAGCGTGCTTTGAATCGGACGTCGGAATATTAGTTGTGACGTAGCGAAAACGAGTCGTTGAATCATATCCCGATTTGCACACCTCTCACGTATCTCTGCACTCGTAGTAGGTATGCAGCATGTATATTCAGGTATACACAAAGTTCCAGAACGCAATATATTCGTGCGCAACGACGATAAATTATTGACGCAAATTTATGATACATGAGCAAGAAAATGAGCGCGGATTAGGACATTTTGAATTACGCACAACGATGTACAAGCGAGGAACCGCAATCAGTCGAATCATACGATCGCTGTAATTGATGAATAAGAAGATTTCAACGATCTGACATCGTTACAGAAACCAGAAATACCAAGCTGTCGCATTGATCAGATTCCAGAACGTGCAGCGTCTTATCCGCAGCAGTATGGTTCACAAAGCCATTCCACACTGATGCGGTTGTGCAATTTTCTCATTATTTTCCAGTGTCTGCGTGATATCACATAATGCATATAACCATTTAACATTCACGCTCTTCCCCCGACGTAACATACGAATACATAATCAATCATAGTCCGAATAGGTATACATATATTTGCCCATCATACGCATATCAAGATTCGCAGCGGCGAACACATACAATGAGGATTCGTGCATTCGGCTTATTATTATGCAACCGGAATTTCCCGGCGGACATAATTTATAAAACGGTTCAGTCTACGCCGATAACAAATTGCCGCGAGCATATTCCAGTTTCCAGTCGCAGTACTTCTGGCTTCTCCATGCATATGCCTATGCCTGCACATTGGCATTGGCAGCTTGAAGACTCGCAACTGATTTTCCACGCAGGGTCATCGCGCCGCATGATATCTTATCCATATTCTTACAACGATTGCGAGAGTCACAGGGGAGTATTGGACGCCGTTTTTTTTCCATTGAAAATATCGCATTGACTGAATTTGCATGTAAGCTCACGCATTGTTGCAATCATCATGCAGGGAGAAAGAACATGGCAGTGGTCTCGCCTTATATGGCTCGTTACAATGCTATCAATCTATAGGCTACATTTATCGATGAAAAACCTCGAGAGGTCATTCTCTCATACAAAGTGAATAATCCCTGTTATCCACGTCCCGGGGGCGAAGGTTCAAGGACGTAACACATGCGAGATTTTTGAGAATATTTTTTCAAGTTTCAACGCTCCACGTTCGTGCCGCGTGCAGGTTTTGAAAAATCGGAACGTGTGTCGACACTCTCGATCATGCTTCAGACGGACTCGAAACGAACTCAACTAATGATCGATCTATAAAAAAATCGACAAACATGAGCGGATACCGATGTATCATGGTTCATATTTTGACAGCCAGGCCGAATATTATATCATGGATTCAAAGTTCGCAGAAAAATGAACCACCGCGTCTACGCATCGGAAGATTTCCGAAGCCCCTCAAATTCCCTCGCCGCGATTTACAATTGCCATTTTATATCAGGTGAGAAAAATCGTTGAGGAGAACGGGGAATTGCGATTGATAAATCATCTCATAACCAATTAATACGGCACGCTATATCTGCAGATCTTATTGCGTTGATGTATGTATAACGAGGAATGAAGAGACAATGGGACGTACGCGGCGGAGGAGGCTCAACTGTTTCGAACAGATCAGGTCATGGTCGCATCAAATTCGTAATCATGTAGTATATGCGAATTTCAGAAGAGAACCGTTACGTGAATAACCAATCAACTCAGCTGCGCATACACCTACCGTATACATATGTAGAGTGAATTATCATCCGGCCGGTATGCGATTGTAGTCAAATAATGATGAAGAATATACTCCGTTGCCTCTATAGGTATAGATTTCGCGTAAAGAGTTTTCGGTTACAGTCGTGCTCCGACATTCATGTAATACGCATCGAGGATCGTCCCAAGAACGCGTTGTGATTACTAGAGACACGCGCGTACGTACTCGAGTACTAATCCTGGCGCGATGTTGACGTCCGTGAAAATCAGCTGTTGCTCTTTGACATTTGTTCCTTAGACTATATACGTATACCTGTGTGTGCTGCTGGCGCAATTACATCTACGACTTCGACTATCTTCATTGTTTTTTCTTCGTTCTCTCCTGTCGCGATTCACGCATTATAGTTTCGATCGACAGATCACAATTGGCGATAAACTGTTCCTGCGAGAACCGCAGAGTTGACAATTTTCCACCGCAGCGCGGTAAAGAGAACGAAGTGCGCGGATCGCACTCTCATTAACATTTGCGATTAGCTGAAAGTTGTGCTTGTACCGCGACGCAGTCGTTATCGAGACCGCGCGGTAGCGAGCGAGTCGAGTTTCTGTCATTATAAGGAAACGCGAAACGACAGGGGAAAGAAAACACCTAAATCGTTGTCACGACTTTTGTTAATGTCAGTGGAAATGTGGAAGCGGCAATACGTATAGTCCGATATAAGACTTCTCCGACACACGACGTCATCCGTGTGTGTCATATAGAGTGGCGAAAATCTAGTTGTGCTGCAAAGATTCGTACAGGCGCAGTTTAATATATAAGTTTGAGATTACCGTGCGACTCGAGTGCTCTTCCCCATACTCCGATTTTTCCGTCAGCGGTGTCAGCTGAGAAAATGGTTAAAGGATCAATGAATGTTACAACAGAGAGGCCCAAGGATATTTCTGATCCAGAGGATTTTGCGCGGAGCGAGAAGATCGTAAGATGGAGGAATTTGGTGGCTTTTTGGATTCTCGGGTTGTGCAACAATTACGGATACGTCGTTATGCTCAGTGCGGCTCATGACATTATTCGAAGCAAATTCGGTGATTCCACGGTGAGTAAAATTCCCGCGCCCAGCGGAACTTCCGTAGCTAGCGTTTCCCCGTCTTTTGTGCTATAAATAGACTTAATTATACATACGATTAGATAGCTGATCGACTCGACCTTCTCAATCTTCGGCGCCACCTGTAAATTTTCTTGCTAGCAATTCAAATTGTGTCCACGTAAATGTAACAGTGGGTGTACTATAGAATTTAGCAAGCCGAATAATTTATCAGTGGAACGATTGTACTGTAAGATATGTTTACATTCTCGCTCGGTTTCTCGGATTCTCGAGTACCTCCGTAGCCCGCAACTTTGGAATCGTCCGATAACGCAACTTCGCCGAGAAAATGCAACACACTGTCAACAGGTGCTATACTTTTGGCAGACATCCTTCCCACCTTAGTAATAAAAGTGCTCGCACCATTCTTGCCGTTTTTCGTACAGTGAGTATGACGTTTGTCTCGTGAGAAATCATTATTTGAAATAATATTATGCGCTAATTATAATCTATACGCTCGTAGCAGAAATTTGTTAGAGGAACTTTGCTCAAATTTTTGCCCCCAACTTGCTATTTTTTCATTTTTTTTTTCTCTTCTTCACGTTATCAATGTTGAATAAATTTTTGTCTCTTCGAGTACGGAAAGACTTATTTAAATTTGAAAAATTGTCGATGTAGGCCGAGACGAAAATTTGAGTGGACGTCCTCCTGAACATTTTTTCATACCAGGTGTGTATAGATTCGATTATACATTTGGCAAAATCTTCGTAAACGATGTTTCACAATCTCAGAGTCTGCAGGTTGAATGTAAATGTTGTAATGGTGGATTTAACTTCTTTATCGCAGCCTGCGGTTAGCCGGTTGCGTGATTTCCAGTGGTGCTGGATTCGTTATAGTTGCATTAGCCAATTCCGAATGGCTTGCAATATTCGGAGTAGTCTTGACTTCGATATCAGCTGGCTTGGGGGAAGTCACTCTGCTGGGATACAGTCATTTGTTCAGCAAGTAAGTCATACGTGTGTTCGAATCATTTTCCCCATATCTCAGTGCCTTGAGTACGATCGTCAAGGAATTTCAATTCGCGGCGATAACTCCGTTGAGTTCGATCGAATTAGACCAGAAATCGAATGACTTCTATTCTTGAATGTGTCGCGGACCCCACCGATACTTTCACACGTAGATTCGACATCGATTAACATAATCTAGGATTGTAGTAAGAAATTTCAGACGGATTTATCATGAACGATAAATTGTTTTCCGTTCAATCTTTCTCTTTATGTGCTTTTTAAGAAAATGTTGGAAACAAAAGTTGTTCAGCTGGTCATTTTCCGGGAAATGAGTATTTGTTCGTTTCGTTATTACTTGTACATATATCTAAGCTGTGAAATGCAAAAAACCGCAAAAATGTTTGCGATTTGTTCATTCCCGGTTGATAGCTCAATGATCAACGTACGGATTCGAAATTCACTGATACATATTATATAAAGTCTTGCGAAAAAGTACGTGCATATCCTATCCGGCTCTGACTATGTCGTACAGTGTTGCAATAACAAACGATCTGCGAAAATTTCATTCTGGAGAATACAAATTGTTGTTATGAACGAACGGAAGAACCGGCTGAATTTACATTTTTTAGAAAACGACTACGTTTCGAACATTTTGTTAGAAAGTTCGTAGAAAAAAAGTTTGGACGGAAGAAACGAGTTTTGAATGTTGAACAATCTATCGTTGCTAAATCCTTCCAGAATTTTTCACTCCAATCCCAGATGGGGTTCATCGAGGTCGAATCTACCCATCGGAAGAATCGGTGGTCCCCAGATATTGAAGAATAGAAGTCAAGTCTAATTCGGCTGGACTAGTTGTCTCAAAGCTCTTTGCCATATAACTTCATGAGGAATATATATTATATAAAAGTATCGCTTCATTTGGTAATTACGTACAAATTGCATTTGGCGGTGAATACGTTGAGCCACCCGATAACATTGTTCTGAAATTTGTTTTCCTTCCTTTTCCTTTTCAGAAATGTAATTTCCACGTGGTCCTCCGGAACCGGCGGCGCCGGTGTTATCGGTGCCGTTTCATACGCCAGTTTAGTAACGTGGTTCAGCACTGAAACCACTCTTCTAGTAATGCTGGTTGTGCCAGTAGTCGAGGCCGCTGCATTTTGGCTCATATTGGTTCACCCTAAACACCAGCTTCCGGCACTCGGCAGTAAAACGACGGCAGAAAGTCGACAGTCGATTATTACTGTGCCGAAAAAAACACCGAAAGAAAAATTATCCCTGATGCCAGGATTGCTCAAGTACATGATACCGCTGGGCCTCGTCTATTTGTTCGAATACTTCATCAACCAAGGATTGGTTAGTGAAGTTTGTTGTCCTTATCATACACTCTAAGATCAAATGAAAAAGTTATTCTGTTTTTACAGTTTGAGCTCATCGACTTCGACGGAATATGGCTGGACCATGAAGCGCAGTACAGATGGCTTCAAGTGGATTATCAAATCGGTGTTTTCATCTCAAGATCGTCCGTGAATTTAATAACCGTGAACAAAATATGGTTGATGGCCGTCCTGCAGGTACGTGCATAGTCATTATCAATCATCTTCGAGCGATTTCACGAATTGGTAAGCCCATGAACGACTTCTATGAATTATCTCTTCCAGCTGGTGAACGTGGTGATCCTGACTTCGGAAACGTTGTATTTCTACATCCCAGACATTTGGATAGTCTTCGCGATCGTACTGTGGGAAGGTTTTCTAGGTGGCGGGGCTTACGTCAATACTTTTTACAAAATGTCCAAAGAGGTAAGAATTATACCAGTATAAAATGACTGGCAATGCAATTAACGTGACCACGAAGCGATTTGTGACTGATTTTTCACTCCAGATAGCGGAAGAAGATCGGCAATTCTCACTGGGAATAACTACCATGGCGGATTCGATCGGGATTGCTTTGGCCGGGTGGATATCGATGCCAGTTCATAATGCAATATGCATACTGCCACGACCAGTCAGATTGTAGTGGGCTCGATCGGAATCCCACTTCTGCGTGTTCCTTCAATTCCTTCTAAAAATTCACTGAACCTCGACCAAAATGTTTCAAAAATGACGAAAGATCTATTTACCGTTTATGCTTTTCTACAATTTTCCCTCCTCCTTTCTATCCCTCGATATATACGTGTTCGAGTATATATTCGAATGGCGCATAATTATTCTACCCATCAGTAGCCTTGAATATATGTAAATATACCTGGTTGACCTAGTTATACCTATATATGTGAAAATACCAAACCGAAGCTTCACTCTCTAAATATTCGGATCTGCGAATCTCACCGCCAATCAGTTTACAGTTACTCGTAAGTTTACCGCTGTTTCGATCAGCGGCATTATATGTACTTGCAACTGCAAACAGTGGCGGTTCGCCGATGCACGTTTAGAGAGTACCATTCCTGCGTAACGTTTGAAAGTACGCAGACCGCCGTAACTGGACGAACGAAACAATTAAATTCCACTCGCCGAATAGAGAGCGTTTGATTGATAATTCCCACCGTTCCTTGTCCCGCAATTTGAACGAATACAATGCGACGAGGAAAAGATTGACGAATTCTAGCCCGGCTGGATAATCTCAGAAGATTTTTGGGGACTGAACGCAAGTTGCGGTTAGGTATAATATTATACCGCAGTTTAATCAATATCATTCGGGATTTACACTGATTGTTTCGTGCGATATAATTACTTACACTATACGTAAAGCATGCGATCTCACTCGCAGTGTGAATTATGAATGACGAGTTCTGAAGATTTCTGATGCTTCGGCTATAAACTATAATTGCATTGCGAACTACGTTCCATAATTGATTATTCGTCTCATCTCTCACGTCGAAATCAGAATTTTACTATAAAATCTATAGCGTTATATAGTTAAGGTACTAAGCAGCTGGATAAAAATACAGATTATCATTTGCCAAACCGTAATATCATTACTTAAAAGTTAGCTAGGGTACAGTAGAAGTATCCAATACTCAAAAACGTATTGCGTAGGTATACGTTTGTGTATAATTTTCAACTGATTGACTCTTACGCGCATCTGTCTAGAATTAATTTACCGGACTCTTCGTACTCCTGACGAGACAACCACATCTGTTGAAACGAGCCAAGCGAACTTAAAATCGAACCACCTATCCATGCTCCGTATCTCCGCTCGCTCGAACTATTGGCACATATTATCTTCAGTCTCATACTCTGAAAATTCAAATAGAAGGTACACACATAAGAAATAATTTCGTTTTCGGAATAGCATATAGACTGAAATTTGAACAGAACATTCACGACTCCGACTCTGGAAACTAGAGACGAAGTAACTGGTGAAAATATTTACCGGTGGGGTTTTGCTGACCAGATCCCTGTTCAGTCGATCGCTGAAACCTGCCAGACAAGAGTTGCCACCTGTGACAACCACACTGCCGTATAAACTCTGAAAAATAGAGCGTGAATGCATCGTTAGGATGCTGGAGATATTGTGAATATTTCGATTCCATGCAGAAACAGCCAGTTTTTCCAAAACTAATAAGCTTACGGGGCGGATATCCATGTCGCACATCCCCACGCTGGTGGTGACTAGCGGACCGATACCGAGGATGCTTGCGCCGACGCCCTTGACGTTACTCGGATCGAAAAGTGCTTCCGGTATCATGAGCCTCGCGGATCCAAAATCGTCGTTGTAACCGGTAGGAAACTCGTAACGTTTCATTGGCAGAGCGTTGGCGATGTCTTCGTCGTACGGGGCGTCGGATATCTGCAGAGTATTCGTTTGGAAATCTTGGAGGAGTTCTCTGACCATGTAATTCAACCATGTTGTCGTTGGCTGGGGACCTGGACGCCGTGTCCAGCGCGGTGGATCCTGTTCTCGAACGACATCTGCGCAAGAAATAAAATCGTTCTCAATACGTTTCTTCGTTTTCGGGATCACTCCGCGGCTGGTGGTCCATTATACCTTTAGACCCAACCAAGCAGGCTGGTATCAAATCGATGTCCTTCTCTTCGAGAAACTGTTTGCACTGCATGGTAACGAAGTCACCGCCCAAAGGACTCTTCACTATCCCCTGGGTGATGACGTATCCGTCATGAACTGGAACGGCACTGGTGTGAGTGGCCCCGCTGTCGACAACCATCGCGGTCGATCTCCCATTCGCGTATGCGGCTAGAACGGCGTTCTTGCAAATGTACATTGCTGGCACGTTGAATTTCTCGAACATTAATTCGAGAAGCTTTTCTCGTTTGAATCTTGTGTTCCATGGACATTCGGTCATCAGGATTGGGTGGTGCTCTGCCACTGCGTGAAGCCGGTTTTTGTACGTGTATTCAGCCAGCCTTTCAAACATGTCCCAATCCTCGATCATCCCATCCTTCATCAGGCTCACTATCTCCATGTCTGTGTTGGTTAGAGTACAAACGAAAAATGTGTAGGTATAAATCTAGTGGAGAAGGACGAGAATCGGATAGGACTTTTTACATGGATCCTCTTACCTTTTTTACGGACTTGTATAGCAGTGGTGTCAATGTTGAATCGTTTTTTCGGGCATTGGATATTGTCCGACGAATTATCAGGGACATCATCTTCCCAGACGCCAAGGCTAGTCGGGACTTCCGCTTTGGGAGAATCTTCACCGCCATATCCAACTCGGAGACTTTGATGACCAATGTCAAATATAATAGCACCGACTTCGTCTGCGTAGGATGTAAAGAATGGGTGTGAGAATGAGAATCCCGCGTTTTTTTATCACGATCATTCATATCTGGGTGAATTTTTTTGAATGACTCGAGGACACCCGCCGTCATCGGGGATTCGTTCGGCACAAAAACAACAATCTTATCATCGCCTTTACAGCGATGAAAAATAATAAAGACTGAGAGGAACTCACCGCCGCCGTAGACGCCACCGCTCATAGTACGCAAAAATCATACTGTACAGCCTTCAGTTGTAGGAGCGCATGCGCCAGATCGGAGGGAGTTGGGGGACTGGTCCATAATCAGGGACGCGGAGATGCACTGATATTAGTCTGCGCCTCCGTAACCAGGTTACCGCCAACCCCAGCCTAGGGTCATCGACCCCGTAGAGTCGCACTACGGTTCGATCATTGCGAGCTCTCTGGGTGAGGTATATACATATTGCGTCTGGACGAGGTGTGGCAGCTGCGTATAAACAGGGCATTAAAATACACCGGCTCGCACATGTCGAATCAATATTATTTTTATTTTTGCAAAATATCCAAAACGAACGAACATTATGAAGAAAATTTACACTCTGACCGTGGTTTCTTCCCGATTTCGAATTACATCTATCCTACCTATATCTACACTGGTTTTTACCACAATTTCGATTAAAAATCACGACGAAAACTCAGTCTAACATTGATAAAAAATAATATAATTCATACTGAACACGATAAAAATTAAGCGTCTCTAGACGATTCAATAATTGATTAACTTAAGCTGCATGCAAGCTATGGCACATCACAATTTCAACCTCTATTCTTAAGTATACAGTTCACAACATCAGCAAATAAACGAAATCTATAGGTAAATTTGTACTGTGTGAAAACCCCAAGAGCAAAACAACTCCCGCCCCTTCCTTCGCCTACCAGATTGAAATCCTCACGTGCAAATGTCTGTTTTGCAGGTCATAGCACTTTTCGACGGTGACAAATTGTCTGCTGGACATTGAAATCGCAGGATAAGATCAATCGGTTTGCGTCGATTGATGAGCTCTGGACGGCAGCGGTATGACGGTATCACCAGCCGACAAGGAACCTTGTTGGAAATGTTGTGTTTCCGAAGAAACACCCCTGGTCGTAGCGGTGGGAGGTGTGTCTCTGCGCATTCTAGCGATCGGATCTCTTCCCCTAATTTTGTGCCAGCTTCGCGGCCTTTTTGCCACTGGACTAATAACCCCCGACTCGTTCCGAGGACTGCGTAATTCACGACGGTGCGCGAATACCGCGTCGTTTATTGGTTCCCTAGACCGTTTACCAGGTCGACGAAGAAGCGATGTGGCAATCGTCGAGAAGCCTGATGGACCGGGTTGTGACCCGTTGGATGAAGAACCTGAAGATTGGCGAGAACCGAAATATTCTGGAGAGCTTCTGGATGAACCAGCTCCTGAAAAACATTCAAGTTTATGACGCATGCGTTTGAACGTTCAATTTTCCATCTGTTGCTCACTCAAGATGAGGGGAAGAAGAAATCCGCTTACCTGGAAGTCCTCGGAATGCGTATCTCATGGCTTGTGCCACAGCTGAGAAAATCCCACCGCCATTGCTCCCGCCGGAAGTAGCTGATGACGTACCAGCTGTCCGAGTTCGAGGATTCGTTGGATTCGGTGTCACTTCGGTTGAGCAATAATCAAAAGTTGACGAAGCAGTGTAGCTGTCCACTGATGAGACTGATCGCAGTGTGCCATTAGGTGTGCTTTGCATTTGATTCGAGACGCTGGATATAGACGAAGTGATGCTTTCAGCCAGAGGATTTCGGTCGAGCTTCTGGAGACTTGAATTGATCAGTGGCAGCAAACTGGAAGTTGAAATATCGAATCCATTTTCGACAACAACCATCATCACGACACGCGATGACTTCGCAGCTGATGCAGCAGGTGGTGACGGAGCTTTGTCGAACGCCTTCGATTCTTCCGGACACTCGTGATTTTCCTTGTCGGAGTTATCCTCGTTTTCTTGCATCATTTGAGCCTCGGATTCTTCGTCGGCGATCGATTTTGCCACGGGAATCTCTGGGGCTTCGTGAAATTCTTCGCTGTCTGACACATGGTCGACGGTGCTTTCGGCTGCCATGAACTGATGTTGATCGGAGAAACGCACTTTTTTCGCTACATCCTTCTCAGGGTCAGCGACCGACGAACTGCATGGAGGATCTACCGAGTCTGGTACATCGGCACCTGCGCGAAGATTGTCTTGCGCCCCGGTGAGATCCATATCGAGAGAACCCTGCTCTTCCTGTTCTTCCATGACTTCTAAAATTCTGGCAGAATTTGTCCTGAAGAATTCTCTCGAATAGCCCGCAGAAACCTCTTCTGATAAACGATTCGGAGTTGTTCCAGCGGCTGATATCGAGGATGTATTTCCACCGCTGAGAGATCTCGAACCAGAATTATTGCTTCCGAATGGAGTATTGTCAGAATTAACCTCCTTCGAAGTGAGCAGCTGACTTCTAGCTGAGTAGAACAAGCTCGACGACGGATCTTTGTCGATTGTTTCGTTGCCGAACGTCCGGTTAATTGGCGTTGACTTGTTCTTCGCCGAAGCAGCCGCGGTCGGTGTTTTCGGCGTTCTGATGAAGAGCGCCGGAAACTTATTAGGTGTTTTAAATTGTGGCTTCGGTTTCTGGCCAGAAATACCAACGTGCATAGGCGTGCTTGTGTTTCTTATCAATTCTGGCGGAGAAGTGAAACTTTGCAAAGTATGAAATTCCGAGTCTGGCGAATCTTTTTGGCAAGAGGCTCCAGGGCAGGATATGGATTTGACGATTGGTGACGGTGAGGTTTGAGCCGTAAGTTTTCTCGTTGAATCTTGTAGCAGCGACTGGCGGCGTTGTCCACGCCAATATTCACACTTTGAGAAATTTTCCAGATCTGAACTGCTGCGGTATAGTTGACCGCACAGAACGCATATCAACGGCAAATGACGGATGACCAAGTGGCAGAGGAAATTGGAATCATCGAATATTTCGAGCGGCAATTTCTTCCGAGAACATAACGCGCAATCTATATCCGATTTTGGTCTCGGGTGCTTCTTTTGCTCGTGTAAATCTCTACAGCTGCCACAGCAGAATAATTTCTTACACTCGTGGCAACGGTTGTCCTGTTGACAATGATCATATCAATCGGTATCAGAATTTATATTCAAAGTTCAACGATAACTAGCTTTGAAGATTTCGAAATTTGGAACTTTTTAATTATTGATAAGATACCGCGTGGGCAATTATTGCACGTGAAAATCCAAATATAGTAAGTATGACGACTATACACAGGCATTGCTTTCACTTCCAATGGAGACAAGATTATCGAAATCACATGTTGTTAGAGTTGGCAAACTTATAACGAACGACCATTATTATAGCTATTCTTCATTGAAAACTACGCGTTGACTTCGCTATATAAGTAGAGACTGCGATTCGCTTTTTAATTATTCTTACGTTCGATAGTTTCTTGTATTTGACTCACGATGTTATTCGGTTAAATAAATACCTGATCGATTGTATTCATGCCTGCGCTTCGGTCATCTTGATCAACTACAAGTTTGTTTACGTATTGTATTAATATATACTGGCGAATGACTTGTCCGACTAAGTCTGTCCGTGATTACTCGATTTGCGGGCAAGTTGATTTCGTAATCCAGCGTACACGGCGCTACGAGCGGCCGTCGACTCAAGATTCAAAATTTGATTTTGAAGAAATCTGAGGTATCATAGTAGTATCAACAGTCGCAGATTTGCTCCGACTTGATTGAAGATTTACTCTCCCTTCATGTACGATCTATCTCCGAATCTGCAGTGTACCTGGATTTTATTTTTTGTTTCAAATCATGCAGAAAAATGTGAAAACGTTTTTATTTCAATGAAGCTCCGAAATCAACGGAGGAATATAGGAGACTGTTGGAATGAAAGACACGCATTGGAAAGCTGTAGTTGTATAGCCCGTGAAAAATGAAGGTGAAAAATCGATACACGATAAGAAAAATGTTAAATGGATATAAAATTTATTGAAAATCATTGCTCTCAGATGATTGACAGTTAATTTCATTGGATGAATCTTCCTGCTACTCGGAGGTACTCGGAGTTTCTTCTTTTGGATTTGAGTCCCTCGAACTGATGCTGCACTTATCTTTGAATGCCGAAATCGAAGATTCAGTTTGATTAAAAACGGTCAAACTAGTCCCAGGTTTTTTTAGCTGAAGCTTCCCTTTCTCAAGCAACGCGATTGCCTCCTCATACGGTGGTGTTATGGGAGATTGGTTTGGCTCGCGGTACTTGTACTCCTTTCCCTCATACTGGAATACACAAGACCATGAAAGAACTGTTGCCCACACATGGCCGATGGATATTTCGACGC
Source organism: Phymatocera aterrima (assembly GCA_963170745.1). Lineage (NCBI taxonomy): Eukaryota > Metazoa > Arthropoda > Insecta > Hymenoptera > Tenthredinidae > Phymatocera > Phymatocera aterrima. Next base: position 687,099 of record OY720666.1, on the reverse strand, counting down.
TATTTTACCTCAAGAGAGTAACAAGCGTCTGAATCTGGTTGACTGAGATCACCACAGACCACGAATGGCACAATATATCTGTTAACCCCAGTGAGCTGATTAAAATCGCAATGTTCATGAGTGAGAAGAGGGTTGAGCATATGAGGCTGATACCCCTCAGGAGGCTCGTAGCTCTTGCAGACAACAAAAGCTTCTATGCTAGAGTTCCTTGAGCTTCTCGGTTTCGTGCAATAAACTTGTTTGAAGAAAACCTTGAGCTGTGAATACAGCAGGGATATATCTTTCCCCCGGAATATTTTAGCGACAAATATTCCCCCAGGTTTTAAAATGTGTGTTGTAATATTAAGTGCGGCTAACAGCAGCTGAGATTGAATGTAAATATCCATGTCATGGAGTCCGGTAACTAAAAAAAAATTGAAGAATGCCTCAAACACTTCACAGACACGCAATATCACCGAAGAAACTTACCATCTGGTGCCCCGTCGCATACCACTAAGTCAGCTTGTTCGTTTTCAAAATGTTTTATGATTTCCTCAGCAGTACTAACTTTCGTTATGTCTCCTTGAATTTGTACAACTCCTTCAAGTGGTGCCATCGCTTGTAAATCCACGGCCACTATTCTTGGAATTTGGTTCTCCCCTCTACTGTGAATGTAATGGTAAAACACTGTGATCAAATGGCTCTGAGTTAATGATCAAGCCGTTTTTTGAAAAAAGAACTCAGAAAACCAACTTCAATTTTCTAGATAGAACCTGGCTCCAGCTCCCTGGCGCTGCGCAGAGGTCTACCGCTTTGGTAACTCCTGCAAATAGATCAAATCATTGCAATTTGGTGCTGCCTTAACATTCTCATTACTCGGGTCGTGAGGTTTGAAGCAAATTATTAATCACCCTCGAAGATGTGGAACTCTGAATCTATTTGCAGAAGCTTGAAAGCACTTCTAGCTCTCCAGCCTTCCTCCTTAGCACGTCTGTAGTAGATATCTCGTTTGTCTCTCGATGTTTTGCCCATTTTTGACTCGATTTATATTCCTGTTAGCGAGTCGCAGAGATTCACGTCTTCGTTGTCTAGTGCAGTCCCACGTGAAGATGACAGAATTTTATTTCAGGTTATGTTAACCCACCGAACAATCGACGTAGAGTAACGAGACTCGTGAATAACGATGAATGCTTCGATCGCCGAAAACTAAGAATATAACCTCATCGGATATTACATCGATACTTGTGAATTGTGTTATGAATTGAAACAATAAATAGGGGATATTTTACAATAGGAAAACATTAACACACAGACGCAGTCGCCATGTTACTTGTTAGTGCGTCATGGCGTCGGCTGCGAGTTGCAAGATTCGAATGATAAAATTACAATTAGTATCAAAAAGAATTATGTTTACTAGCAGTAAATATTCAAACTAAATATGCCTCATGCATATTATGTTATTTACAAATAATAGATGACCTGTAGATAAAAAAAGTAATCTCTGAGATTGATTCATTGGGATTAGGAACTGAAATAGCTGAGAAATTGTGTCCGTAGGCATATTCCTGTGTATGAACGATTCCAAGGATCGTGAGTGGCGGTATAAAAACGAGTGACATAACGATGCGCCGTCACTCGTCGGTAGATCTTCGACCGTGGCGGGTGCAACGACTCGTCGTTACTGCATTATTTGTTTAGCAAGCTTCGATTATAGTTTCTTCATTGAGCTAATTATAACCTCAGTGAATACAACAATCGAGGAAAACTTCGGGTGATGTCGAGATGGAGAACGACGGTAAATGATATAAACTTGACAAATATTAATCACAATTACCGGATTTTTCTTTGTTCATTTTGGTTATGTTTACGGAAATTTGTTGTTACGAGGAAAAAGAATTGTGATCTGGAAGTTTATGGTGGACGTGTTCTGAATGAAAGATGACATGAAAGATTTTTCAAACATCAATTTGTTTTTTAATGATAGCGGCAGCATGTAGCGATCAGCGTCCAAATTATAGTTTATAATTTATAATATACATATACTATATATATATATAAATATATGACAACGTAACATTGTAGAAGAACGAAAACGAGGAAAAATGTAAAATTGAAACAAGGAAAACACCAACGAATGGTAATACTATAGCGCTTTCAATTTAGCATAAGTCAATTGAATGTTACATTCATTACTGTGAGGCTAGAGTTCATAACGTTGAGGCAACAAAAGTCACGAAATATAACATCAGCGAACATTTTTCGACGAAGACAAATTTCAGCGGATTTTATTTTTCGTGGTTACTATTGCCTCGACGTTACGAGCTTCAGTCTCATCGATCCATAATTATAATATACAATATAGCATATAATTTAATAACGTCATTTGAATACATATAATAAAATGCCTAGGCTCTATTTTACATAAATTTTCTCTTATTCTCATATAATTTATTAGAATTACACTTACCTAAACAATTGGCTATTATTGTTACCTAAATTACAAAATTTTTTATTCATTAGTCTAAATTAAATTACTAGCTCGATCATGTTTCTGCGTCCTCCGATTGCTGCTGCGCTTCGTCCTCTGGCGAAGGTAGCTCCGCTTTCGTTGCTAATTGCAATCCATTTATCCACCTGCAACAAGAAACGGTTCCAAAAAATTGTACACATCAGATTAGAAGGATCGTTCGACGAGGAAACACTAAATTTGGGAATTGGTTTTCTCTACTCAAAATATATCTTGATGCTAGTACTATTTTTGTTTATGCCTCTGGTTTCAAACAATTGTGAGACCAGTCCAAAGAAATGAACGTAGTATTTTATTTGGTTGAAATCTTGCTTGCTCATATTTCATTTCTCAACTTTGATATGATATTCAGACAAAAGTTTATCAGTTTCTTAAGAATGAATATCAGAGAAGTGAATTTCAATGAAATGGCACGAAGATTAGCCGGCTTATTGGCAATCCTTTGAACTGATTCCTTTAATTCTTTTCCAAACGTCTGGATCAATTTTACTGCAAATTAATACTGATTGTGAGTTTAAAAAGTACTCGATGCACTTGTGTACCAAATTTCGTTAGAATTATCCAACCTCTTCGCCGTTTATTTGTCTCAAAAAAGTTGCGAGTGTCCTACTATCTCGTGGTACTGAAATGGAAAATTGTTGTATCTCCACTAACTTTTCGTGATCCTGATGAGTAAAAGCTTGCAAATAGTAGCTCTTTCTTGAGTGATGAATTTTGAAAGCTTTTTCACGATCTCTGAAGCTGAGTAGATCCTCTTCAGGTAGAGCGGTGCCTTCTGTAACCGCGAAACCAGGCATCGGCGTTGCGGTCATAGCCAAACTGTCCGAATCAGACTTAAAAGAGTACAGAACGAAGTCTGCGTGGAGGGCAAACCACCGCTTTGTCCATGGCTTACTAGCTTGCGTTTTCAGCAGTAAGTAACCTGACAATACCGACGTTGCACTAGCCGAAACCTGCAGCAAGCTTGGAGCTGGACCCGGTGGAGATGAGGGAGACTTTTTCAGCGGCTGAGTAAGTGCTGCGTGACACAAACGACACACTCTCATGTTCCTGTTGTCCTCAAAAAGCAATTTCTGGTTGGAACATTTACCACAGACTACCTGGAATGATGATAAAACAGTGAAATTCAGTGTGTTGTGATCGTGAATTTGTGGCATTTGAATTCAAGTGAAAATCACTCGGTGCTCAAGTGATCCAAACAACTCTTCAATAGTGCTTATGCTTTGAAGGTGAAATAATCAAAAGAGCGAATGATTGTTTGCATCAAACTACTAAGGTAGAATTATCCTCACAATTCCACAAGCTCTGCAGTTGTGCTTCCTTTTCATGACGGAGAAAATTGCCTCGCAAACCATGCACCTGGTAACATCATCAGCGGTTACTAGAGCTGACTTAGCACCGCCAGTTTTGAGGCTCGCTTTTCGCCTCATGATCTCTTGCATTGTTTTGAACAAGGCGTCTAACCAAGCTGCCTTTTCCTCCGCAGTATGAGTGTAAAGTTCAACGCTCTTGTGCTCGTCTCTGATATAGAATGTGTTTGCCGTTTCCAAGTTGTCTCCTTCGACCACCTGGAGACTCTCCACCATGAACTTAGCTCGCAGTCGATACAGCGGGCTGGGTATCAGTCTCATTGAACATAGTAATAGCACATCGCTGAGCTGTGATGAGCAAAAATCACAAGCAGAATTAGCATGTTGTTGAATAAAACGTTTGAAATATTTCGGCCTTACCAAAAATAAGTATCTCTCCTGATGGTCGCCGCTCCGTGCTGATATTTTTACGATTCTACCCTCCTTGACGAGTTCTCGTGTCGCGCTGACTAGATCGATGGCGTCGTAAATGCTCTCCTGAATTTCTAAAAGTTTTTTGAACTTATCGATCATCTTCATTGCTTCGTTGGTGTGATTTGCGGCAGTCGAAACAAGCTCCAAGGCTTCTGTAAAAGAATTAGTCAATCATAACTTGAGTTAGTGACCAGTGCCGCGTATAATTCTTCGAATAATTTACTTTTAGTGTCCTCATAGTCAGGGTTCTCTTCCGTAAGATTCTTGAGATAATCCTTGAGAAGTAGTTCATATCGAGGTAGTCGTTGTATGGGACTCAACATGTGATGAGCTAAAGAAAGCTTTGCGCATTCCTCGCGCCTTTGTATGTCGTTAATAATAGCTGCGAACCTTGGAATTTTGTGCTGGAGTGTATTGATCAAGTTCATGGCGTAGTCAAAGTTCTTCACGTACTCGGTGTACATTTTTAAAAAAGGTGCAAAGTTCTTCATTATGTCACCGATCCGGGGATCGTCGTCCCAAGATTTCATCCGCTCCTCAAGTTGAGGGAGTAAAAATTCGTTGTGAAATTTGTATATCGATTTTATGTTTGAAAACATGTGCTGCACCGTTTCCGGTGCGAACATAGGATGCGCACGATTTTCCTGATCAACTTTAAACTGAAACACTTGATCTATGAGGTGCAAAATATTCACGTAATTTCTTTCCGTTGATAAAAGCTCGTTAGCTATGTGACGCCCCTTCTTCCTTCTCTCTTCCAACGCATCTTTTTGCACGTAGATTTTAGATTCTGAACGTAGATCAACCTCATCGTCGTCTGCTGTGACTGTGGACTTAACTTCCAACGATTCCGACCTCTCCTCCGTCTCCTCTTCGCTTTCCGATTCACTAATCGCGTAACCGTCAAGCTCGTACTGGTGTGAACTTCTTTCCGCAACAACGTATCTATATGAAACATAAAAACCGACAGATAGAGAAAATCATTTCTATCAGACATACCTCACTAATTCTGTATTATCGTGCGCTGTTCGAGACCGAAGAATATATTGTTCCTGTTGCCTGTGTGAGGTTAGGAGTTTTGTGAAAGCTGAATATCGAGTCCAAAACGGCATTCCAAGAATTCATGGCATACATTGTTTATTTGGTATCGGAATCGAGTCCGTCGAGATATCTACCCAAAATCGAAGTATGCATTGGCTCAAGATAATGAGCTGCGAAAATAAATTCTACCTGTTGGTAATGCCCGGTGTCCCCACTTGCAAGTCACAATAAAACACACTGTTTGTTGACTTATGACATTGCGGTGGAGCGCCGATACTCCACCGCCACCAGTCAGGTGATAGCATTTTTTCACAATTTCAACATAAAACTTAAACAGAGCAACTAGGTAATGCTATTCCGATATACTGCCGAGCAACGCCGTTTCTACAATATGTCGCGAAGCAAACTATGGCGAAGAATGATTAAAAGCGCGATTTTCATTCGAGAGGATGCGGTTGACATGGTGACTCAATATTGTCACCTACTAACCAACACGACATGGCTACACGCTGCAGTCTTATCAGCTACAATTAGATATCTTATCATAGCATACGCCGATGTGCTATGATGATTTTTTCGTGCGTTTTAAGCGAAAGTGTATTGTTTAAAATCCGTGTCATCACCTGCTACTGCGATACTCCAAAACGCTGTGAGACATTTTGACAAAACTTGACTCCGACGATTGCTCGACGATTCTGTCAACATCTGAACAATCTGGAGCAGGACTAGAAGCTGACATAACGAATGGTTGGAATCTTGGGAAACCACCATAGCTCGCAATTCTGTGGAAAGAGTGCTTGCTGTACTGGTGGTCCTCCGAGCCACCCACCGAGTCCGAATCCTGTGAATTTGCATCCTCGCTTGTCGTGCTCCGGCTCTCCAATACACGCGAGTTTCTGTTACCCTGCAGGGAACCACCTTGCACCGTGGTATCATCCTCCTCCGTGACCAAGAGGTCTGTGTAGAAGGTGCTCGTCGAAGAAGTCGTCTTTGAACTGAACATTTTTATTGTACTAGTTGTGGTCGTCGTTGATCCTTCGAATGGCTCCGGAAGCAATCGGGCCATCCAGGACGATATGTCCCTCAGCTGCCCTCGCTGCATCCTGACATAAGAATGGAAAAGACTTCAAAATATTGATAATCAAAAGATTTTTCTCATTATTCACTCCAACGAGTTTGCCCGTTCTCGATATGATCATCTCTATGATTTCGGAATTGAAGACTACATGACGCCATATCCGAGACGGATGAAATTAATCGGGAATTCGACCCGTGTAGGCAGCATGATGCGTTCATTCAAGAGCGTAAGATGACCTCAGAATGTGTAAACCGCATGCGTATGAACCGTAAAGCCACAGAGCAATTGAAACTCCCAGCCAAGTATAGATAATGTAATTGATCTTGTAGGTAGGTACCCACAGATCATTTTCCGTCATCGTCTTACTCGGAAATGCAACGTTGTAAGTGAGTATGGCCGACAGAAATAAAACATTTTTCAGCCCCCAATGAAAGCTGCCGCAGTTGCTCTGATTCAGAATTCCTGGTATTTCAATCAGTGATTTGAAGCCTTCGGTTAAATATTTACGTTACGTTTCAAGTGGTCGGAAAATGTGCGTTCTAAAACCTAAATGTAAACAGTTTCCGATTCCGACTGCATACGCACATGTTTCAAAAACACGCCCAGCCATAACTAGGAGCTTGGATTTGTTATCATATCACTGGGAAATTCGGAAAAAACTCTTGATGTAAAGTGTTATTTATAATTCTCTGATCATCTAGCAAGATTTCCAATCATCCGGATCATCCAATAATAGCGGAGACGTACATTTATTTATACAAAACATCTGACTACTCCTGTATAATTATAGAATCTTCAGAGTCTAGAGTCTTCCAGCTCATCGTATCAATAATTACAATTGAAAAAATCGATGAAATTCCTCGATGTTCGATACCTAACTGATGCTCTTGTCCCGGACGGTTGGTGTTCGTTAAACTAAACGAAAGAAATTCAATGTAGCGTGTAATTCCAGGCCAGGGGATGCCAATTGAATCAGGTTTATCTGAGAAACGCAGTTGATGTTGCAAGAAATTCGAAATTATACGATTGACGTAACATTAATTGATGTACTACAATTATTGGAACCACGATCAAAGCACAAGTGTAATCTAGTCGAACGGGTCGGACAACATGAAGATTATTTTAAGTGTTGACGCGACACCAAGTTAGATAAGCAGCACATTTCAATGTTCGTATCAAACGTTGCGTTATCGTCATCATTGTCGGCATCATGAAACAGTTTGGATCAGAAGCATAATGAGATACAAAAAATGTTCTATGTTTAATTACCGTTTGCCCTTTTCTTGCAGACGTCTTCTGGATAGTAAAACAATAATAAGAAATCCTGTCGTGTTATGGCTAGCATAGTAGTTCCAGTTTGGATACTGTATGCGAGTTGATACACCTGGAGAGTGCACCAACGTTTTAAAACCCGGGCATTAACGCTGCAGGCTGATAATCAATTTATATATTAATTAACACAGTTGACACGCACAGAACGATCCATCCCCGACGTCACTGTATCGTTAATCATTAAAACCCTGCACCAATTACTACTAGCTGCTCCTTTATCTCCGAACCGCAGCACGAGGCACATGTTTAACTGTAGTTGGTATGAAACCAGACCAGATATATGCACGAAAGCCCGCGATCATCACAAATGGAACAAAAATACAGTCCGACCGTCGAACTACCGGAGCCAACCGTTCACGAAAACGTTCATCTCCTCTCCGCGGGCCAAAGTTTAATTCCGCCGTGGGTCTGTTGTGCCTTTTCTCTCTCTCATTTTTTCCTCGTTCCACTGCCTCTCTCTCTCCCTCTCGCACTCGGTCTTGTTGGCAGCTAAATAATCAGAGTGGGGGGGAGGGGGATCCACCGCTCGAAAGATGGCGTAAAATCGCGTCTGTCAGTTAATTACGATATCCCATATAGCTAGCTAGATGCTCTGCCACTGTAGCTAATATTCGGTGAGGCACTCGACAGTCCACTCGACACTCAGCACCAGGCACATAACCTCATCGAGTGAATATTCTCTACAGTCTGTGCTGTTTGGCTCAATCGTCAGCCCGCGCATGCCAGGGGCGTAGCTAGACCGGTTTCTTTATTGGGCAACTTCCAGGATCGATATAATTAACGTGTTTGTCAGCGTTTAATTTATCGCCTCTATTCCTGGCCAGAGCATGCAATTTGCAGTTTGCATCTCGTTCGTAAATCCCTCTGAAGTTCACGACCGGTCAATTGAAAAACGGGGTATAAAATTTGTATTCTATTTGCAGGAACGCGTTATAATGTGCGCAGTCGTTGATCGTTCGTCCTCTGCGCACGCCAGGGCTGTGTAACAGGAATATTTGATTTTTCATGCTGTGCTTGGCGCTCTTTTTCCTTGGGGCCTCATATACGTTTCTCAAGAATCGAGCACACTTTTTGTTCAATATTTTATGTGGGAATTCGCCAGTTTCTATCGGCCATGGTTCTTTTCCATCTTAGTGTCCGGGTAACGCGTTATCGGAGGGAAAAAAAATTACTGTGCAAAGAATAATTGATTCTGGTATAAATGGGTAATTTTCATATCGCACGAACTGTGCGTGGTCAACGCATGAGTGAACTCGCTTATTTTTCCGGTCGTGCTCTACTGCACGTGATTGGATTAGTAAACATCAGAACTACGCCGCGCGTCGCGTTTGAAAACTAGGCTAATACCAATCCCCATATAGTATTCCTCCAAAAGATTAAGGGGGGACTCCACTAATATATTGAACTGTTTTCCTTCGGGTGTGAGCTCACTCGTTTGCTTGGCATTCGCAGTTTCCAAAAACTCTATCGATTGTATATACATGATCTGGAAGAGTATAATTGCTATTGAAACATGTTGTGCCCTAATTACATCCTATCAAATATCCCGCACGTACTGACGATCTAAAGTCTGCATGATGTTATAGCAGCCGGAAATGCTCATCAATTATAGTACTCGTTGAATAGGTAGACAAATTGTACGCGCAGAGGGATCACATACGTATCCATACGTACTGTATTGTTGGAATATACTGACAAAGAAGAATGGAAAATCGTTAAAAAATTCGATTCGTTCTGAATCCAGCTCAGAAATAGTCCTTTTTCACGAATCCTCAATTGTGCCAGAAAGTTACGCGGTAATACGCAGCACGCGGTTGTTCTTCTTCTCGAACTCTTTCCTAAGCAATTCTTAAGGGTTTGGGGATTTGATACCTCTTCGGTGAACTTGAGTCGTAGTAGATGTCGCCACTGTTGTCTGGCTTGATTGGCGGTCAATTAGAAACGCTAAAATCGTCCGTTACTAACCGCTACACTTGTACACTTGTTGTTAGCTAAATAAGTATAATGGTACCTAGTGTCTGGTGCAGCGGGGCAACTGTATAACAGCTAACGGTTCACGCATTGTGTATCATATTGGTATCAAGGATTTACTACGTTGTGATTAATAACGGGCTCATATTCGCCGACCGCCGATCAGGGCTGTAGCGAGTTCCTCAATAGCCAATATTTGATCATTGAGCAGATAACAAATTTTTCAAATTCCAACACACAGAGGTATCTCAACAAAATGTTGAGTTCTTGGTCCCGCGAAATGATAAATTAAGGGGATCGAATGATGCGATATGGTTTACTCCCGTTAACCTTGAATTTATTGTCTATTATCAATCACAGCAGAGATGGCTATGCATAATCGCCATTCCAGCGTTATTCTACAGTCTGGACATGTTCTATTGTGCGATTGAAGAATATAGTATAGGAGTTTATTCATCAGTCAAAACGCTGCGAACATGTCAAGGGTACCGCTGTGTAACAAGAAATGAGATAATCTTCATGAATATAGATGAAGAGCCTCGAAGATGGCCCTTTCTTTTCTTTCGTTTTTTTCTTTTTTTTTCTTTCTTTTGCTTGTACATACATATGACGTATTGTCAGTTTTGCTCCTTGGCACGACACGTTCGATTTGACAATGAGAGATTACCACGCACAGCAAGTTTCTTGTGCCTGACGATGGCGCCAGCTATCGAGCCTCTTCGAACACCCGCTCGGGCAGTACTAGCAATCCCATTTTCAAACCTCCGTTGATAAGGTAGATCTTTGATAAGCATCTCCGTGGTTTTCATGGAATCTCTGAATTCTCAGTGAAAGCCGTGATCAATTTTCATAACTCCCTTATCACGAGATTATTGCCATAACTGTAAGAATAAATATTTAATGTATATCTATCGCAAGTCCGCTAATCGGTATGAAAGGCTCCACGAAACGTCTAGAAGAGATCAGATAAATGATGTGCGTGAAACAATAAACCGTACGGATAGATTGTAGTATCGTAGTAGCCAAGATTTCGATACTTCAATATCATGAAGATTTTTATGCAAATAATATATTTAAGTCGGACGTGATTAAACGAGCGTTGATATTTACCCGTTTTATGTTCATGATGAACAACGGACCTATAAATTCTTGAATAATATACATAGTTATCATCCCATATTTCGAGACTCAAATTATAATCCGGGGTTTTACGAACAATGATATCTCGGCAGTAATATAACAGAATAAATATTGCTCGCATACATTCCAGATTCTACGATGTAGCTGGTGATGAAAGACTTTTATGGTCACATGCAGCATACAATGTGATACAAAACGTACGGTATGCAATTTTTCCACAAACGTCCAAAAAAATTTCACCTATCAACGCTCAGTCCTCAATCCCTTCGGTATATTGTTGCAGTGTCCGTGACACAGTTAACCACTGCAGCAAGAATGATCGTGGAATATTGCAAACTTCGGTAAATTCTTAAATTGCCTCGATCTTTGATTGTAGCTCATGTTTTTCAAAGAAAAGACAAAATGAAGGGAAACATGTATATTTATGTATGCTTTAGCCGTGGTACTTTTATTGCAGTGTAATAGGTAATTGCTGTCTGCCGCGAATCCTGTCTTATACTACTTTTCCAGCTCTTGAACACATCCGCTGTTCATGGCACGTCCTAATAACTGAGAAAAATTCTACGTATATGTGATTGAATACGAGCTACAAGTCATCAGTCTATACGCATTTCGGTGCTAAAACTGCTTCGTACAGATAATTAGCAAAACGTTTCATAAGCCTTCTTTTGTAGCTCCCGCTTGAAAAAAGATTCTCGAAAGTCAAGTTACACAATCCGTCTACAATCTATAGAATCGTAGAGTTTTAATGACAGAGAACTGCACGCTCGGAGTCGAGCGAAGGAATAGTTATATGATAATTTTTTGCATCCGAATTCAGTGGGGAAAAAGTCGATCGACGCGTTTCACCAGACGAATGTAAAAAAAAGAGGCAAGAAATTATTCAATCGATTGATTAGCCTGGTTGTTTACGATTTACTGGAAATTGTCCACGACGCGAAAATCGTGTGCGATTATTGCGATTTTAACTCTGAACGAATCTTTCATTCCCGTCCCTTCGTTTCATGAGCTTCTCTACCAGGAAGGAGCTATTCTGGGCGCAATAAGCATTGTTGCACGTGAGCACGTGCTCCAGTGTAACACACCTTGGGTTTCAGGGTTTCGTCACGCAAATTCAGCCTCATGATCAACGTATTTGTGCGGCTTACACCATGTAAAACCGTGCGTGAACCACGATCCACGGATCCACTGCACGGCCCCGGACCGTAAAATCTGGGCTATGTTCGTTCAACGTGTGGTATAGCCGTGTAGCTGTTGCTGCAGAAGGATTAACAACCTGTTGGGGTCCATCCCTACTCCACAGAGTTAATTCTGAACAGCCGTTTATACTTGTGTGGTGTTCTATTATCCGTGTACACACAGCCGTTCAATCAACCACCGCAACGTTCTCTTATATATAAAGTGATAAACTCGGTTAAACCTCACACCAAGTTAGGACATCGTCGACACAAGCGTGAAAGGTACTTGCTGTATGGATCACATCCTAATTTTTAGATAACTCGATCACCCCTCGATCCGGGCATATTTTTGGAAGAATGTTCAACTCTTTCGAAATCATTAATTTTCTATTTTGAACGGTATTTCAAAATCCCGCCTTTTTTTTTTTATCTTTCACCAAATTCGGTGTGATCGATCAATCGGCTGCTAATAGAATTTCGTGAAGATTCTTTTTGTGTGGGTCCATGAGAGAAGGATACTCCCATCTCTATATGTCGAGTCCAGACTCCAACGCAACGTCGTAAGTACATTTTGCACGTGACATTTCGCAAGTGCAACTATAGTGGGATAAAATTTATCTTTACGGCTGCAGTAACCCAACTGACAGCTTTTAATTGCTTGGAGTCAATGATAACGCTAGAAATTCCAAGGAAGGGATAAAAAATGTTTCCCGCTAGAGCGTCAACGTACCATTCCAGTTCAGAAATTCAGTTAAAAAAATCAGCCACAGGTGTAAACTGTAACTTTTTTCGTCTTCCTCAGCAAAATCATGAAACTCTTGACAATTCTTCTTTCCACTGCAATGGGTTTAAGCTCATCGTACATACTGCCGAATGAACCTCATCATTTCGAAGGTACGTTCAATTTTCCCATTTTTAAATATTGTTCGAAACCTTGAATCTAGGCGCTCGAAACCTTCGTTACCTTCGATTACGTGCAAAATTATCATCAATTACTCGTTATCAATTAACATTTAGCTCCGGCTGCTCATTCTCTTTCTGTATAGCTTCATCCTTCTCCAGCAAAAAGGCTGGTGGACTACTCAATTATGTATTGCAAGGCTCGTAATGAGTTTATACAAAGAAAATAAGTCTCTTGTGGTACCATTTTCGGAGAGAATGAAAAGAATTTTCGAATTTTTATCCCATGTAGCTTCATACAACGATAGACGTCAGACATACGGTTCAATGAGTTCTTCGTCAGTAATCATAAAAAATTTGTATTTGCACAAGCCGGTAATCATAGTGGGCCAACTGAGCAAACAGCGTTCGCTTAAAAAATAATGTATTTCGAAGCATTGGTGTTATCCAAATCGCACACGCCGAAATAATGTCGCAAGTGCGTGACAAGACGATGAAATAACCAGACCAGAAAATTCCAGACAAATTCATGCCTACGTTACACGGATAATAGACTCATGTATCAGACGAAAAAATGGCGAAGTAAAAGGAAAAAGTTGATGCAAAAAGTTGTTTAGTGAGACACAAAGCCGCGAGCGCGTATCAACTGATTAATTTTGTCAGAGTAACGGACTAAGCGTTATGTATAGAATATGTAACGATGTCCTAAAAGAACCGCTCTTGATTAAAATGAAAAAAGTTCCCCCACCCACCTCCGCCGTGGCTGGAACTACGAGAAATTCGTGCCAAGGCAAATGCTTTAACGAGGTTACAATTTAGCATCGATAAACTGTCCGCCAGAGACTGCTAAGCCGAGGGTCATTTTCCTCACGTTTATTACAGTCATAGCGGTAGAAAGATTTTTCACTATCCTCTGGTGCTGTAGATACGTCCTTCTGGATGAAATCCGGGCAAGAAAATCTGAGGAGAATACTCTCGATGCAAGATAACGTAAATCAGGCGAGAAACATCATCATATTCATCGGCGATGGAATGGGGATGACGTCCGTTACAGCTGGGAGGGTATTTCAGGGGCAACGGAAAGGTGGCCCAGGAGAGGAGTACAAATTGGAATTCGAAAAGTTCCCTAATACCGGACTATCGAAGGTATATAATAATCACTGACCATTCTGATCATCGTCATTCACAACCATCAAAGAATGAGAGAAGAAAAAAGTAAGAAATATGAAAGTATTTCGAGAATCGATGAAAACGGAAATTCGGTTCTCAGTCCTGTAACACGGAAAAATAATCAGTAGGCCTTATTTCGTAGGCCACGATTTCTGAACGCTAGGCTGAGAAATCGACAAATTTCTCTTTGCCAACGATTTGAAGAATACAAGTTTTGACGAACTTCCACCCAGAATCTGACATGTTCACTGATTCATAAGTTCCTATCGATGTTTTTTCTTGAAGACTTACAACGTCGATAAACAAGTACCAGACTCAGCTGCAACAGCGACCGCAATGTTCTCTGGTGTGAAGTGTCGTTACAAAGTTCTGGGTCTGGACTCGAGATCAGTTTTTGGACAATGTGACAAGACTGTTAATAAACTGAGCAGGGTTTCAACGATCGCGGAGTGGGCCCAAGCAGCTGGCAAAGACACCGGTGTGTAAACGTTTTTCTCATTCTATTCAAACAAGTATTTCATTACAATTCAGACAACAGACATCAATATGAGCCGAAAATCGTATGCGAGAATTCCTTATGATCTTACGTCAGCCTCTGCTATTTTCTCCCACTTGCTTGTTTGAATCGTAATCATCGCAAAACCTGTTCCCGGGTGCCCATTGAACGTGATATCATGCATGAAAATTCGTTAAACTTAATATCCTCTTGGTTGGGCACGCGCACGATCGGTTGTAACTGACGGTAGTCGGTCTTTCATGCATAGATCTACGCGACTAGGAGCTCGGCAAGGTTCTCGAGGTAATATTAGCAGCATGAATATGCAAGATTAACTAGACCACTTTGTCATTTTTACGTGTCTCAACAATCTAATCTACATACCATTGCGCATATGTGCGCGCTTGGTCATTTGCACATGGATGTACCTATATACATTGTGCGACGTGTGTCGCCGTCTCCATAGAATATGGCATTACGCCTGCGATAATTCGTCAGTGTCGTTTGTACTACGAGGACAGACCGTATTGATATGCCGTCAGAGTAACACTCGAACAGGAGAAACCGTAGGACCGCACGCTCAGGGTTAGCGTTGTGAAGCCTCATTGATATTGGCCCTGTGCAATGTGCATTCGAAAGAAATGGGAAGTCCTCTGTAGGTCTCTTAATAACCGGGTTCTCTTGCATCTTTGAACACCGCAGGGTTTGTCACAACAACAGCAGTCACTCATGCCACACCTGGAGCTCTTTATGCACACATTAATAACAGGGATTGGGAATGTGACACGGAAATTCCGGACAGTCAGAAAGACTGTACTAAGGACATCGCTAGACAGCTTGTCGAAGATACTCCTGGAAGCAATTTCAAGGTAATTATAGTGTGACTTCGGACTCGGACATCATGGCTTTCTGTGGGTATGCGCAATTCTGCACGTTCCTGAGATAAAACTGATGTCATGTAGAGAATGAATATCCGTATTTTTCTGAGCACTGGAATTCTTTGACCATATCTATGTATACCCAGGTGATAATGGGCGGCGGTGCCCAACCTTTGGGACTCACTAAGCACCAGGTAGACGACGGAGTCTGCGTTCGTGGCGATGGCCTAGATCTGGCCGAAATATGGAAGAAGAAAAATCCTCGTGGCAAATTCGTCGCTAATACTGGAGAACTGATGTCTGTTGACACCGGTAGCGCGTCGAAAATCTTAGGAGTATTCGCACCCAACCATTTGCCGTATCATGCCGTCCGCGAGACGAGCGACGAGGGCACTCCATCCTTAGCAAACATGACCCTACAGGCGATCAAAATGCTCAGAAGAAACAAGAACGGTTTCCTATTAATGGTTCGTGTATTTTGATCAGATCGTTTCTTTCGCAGTGTCTTATCTTCACTGCAGAAGAAGATTAACCGAATGATCCTCAGGTCGAAAGCGGGCGAATAGACATGGCGCATCACGCCAATTTCGCGAAGCTTGCACTCCATGAAGTCGCGGCTCTGGAGGAGGCTGTGCAAATAGCTTTGGACCAAGTGAACATCGAAGAAACATTGATAATAGTAACGGCCGACCATTCCCATGCATTTACAATGAATGGTTACCCAGAACGAGGCAACGATATTCTCGGTTTTGCAAACAAACCGGGAACGGAAGCCTACGAGACTCTCGCCTACACAAATGGTCCAGGATTTCTGTACCACAGAATAAACGACACTAATTCACAAACACCGAATCAAACTTGGAGAGCCGTTGCCGATGATCCAAACAGGGGGGATCCCTACTACAGAAACTTCGCTGGAATGTATCTCGAGGATGAGACTCACGGGGGCGAAGATGTCCCCGTTTATGCTATCGGTATGGATTCGATTTCCTATCATGAAAAGTCGCAATATTCATGACATGAAAAGTTACGAGCTCTTCGAGAGAACTGTATGATCTGTTTTTCACTGATGTTTCAGGTCCCTACTCTCACCTCTTCCGCGGTACATTCGAACAGAATTACATCGCTCACGCAGTCGCGTATGCCGGTTGCCTACAGAACTGGCCTTCGCATTGTGACAATTCGTATCATCATGGACGAGCCTATGCTAGTACAGGTACATTATCGACATCCCCATCTTTCTACGCAATGATCGTGATTGTTTGCATCTACGGTTACTGCGGTCGGTAAGGATGGCGAATTATTGCAGCACCGCATCCGTAATGATCGTTGCTGCAAGTGGGTACCTATATTAATTTAGTATTTCAAATGTGAGTATGCGTGTGTGTGTATAGATAATTGATATTTAACTAGAAGGAAACAGAAGAAGATAAACTTTGTAATTTATTTGATCATATAATCACGTAGCACCTGCCTTTTATCTCCTCGTGAATGTTTTATCAGGAGATGCGATTGTGTATTATTAGGAGAATTGGAGTAATTTTGCAGGTAGCTCTGGCTGATTTTTTTTTCTTTTTCTCTCTTACCGGGACATGAAATCTGTGTTTCAGCATGGTTGCCATTTCACGTAAATGTGGTTTTATTTACAAACGTAATTGTTGTGATTTTCAGAACGCTATGTGAACATGAGTTACATGACATTTTGTACAGGAAAATCAGGACCAATTAAATAATTGTATATAAATACCAATAACGAAATAAAATGCAAAGAAATGCCATATATATATATATATATATATATATATATATATATATATATATATATATAGCTATGAAAAATGAGAATCTGTCTCTTTCTCCGATATTATTGTGAATGGTTTCAGGCAGCGGCTTTCACGATGCTCAGAAAATAATTTTTATAAATTAGAGGCACTGATTCATCGCTGACGAAGTTTCTGTCAGGCTTCAAACTGGCAAATGGATTCCGTCGCGGTTCTAGAACAACGTCAATGTCACATACTGACTTGATTCTTTTAATATCCATCGGGATTTCCCGCTCAGTGTAAGCAGTGATTAAAATCGGCACCTTGGTCCGACATAATTCGAAAATAGTTTTTGGCCAAGTATCTCGACCATCGAAACCAGTCTGACGATATAAACCAGGATTGAATAAGCACGTCAAGTCTGGCTTCCTGTAATCCAACGAGGAGCAAAAATCGTGGTATAGAGTCTCAGGGACGAAAGAAACGTTGATTTTTTTACCGAGGAATTTGCACTTCGGACAAGCTTTTACCTTGCTCAAAAGCTCCCACGGTACTTCAGGCAGGAATAATTCAGGGCCGGTTATCACCAGCTTGAAATTTCTCAAATCTGGTAAAAAATGAAGAAAAAGTTTCTCCCATACCCGGAGATTGATTCCCTCGTACTGGAATTCCGCACCGATCAAATGCACGACCAAATTCTCAACGGTTCTCCAATCCTGACGAGATTCTTGAAATGCGTACAACGTCGTGAGGGGAATGCTTGCCAGGTGAGACAAAGTGGTGTAATTATAGATATCCATGTTCCGGAAATAGCAAGAATTATTATTGACCATCGACATAATACTGTCGAAATTATTCTGCGATAGACTAGGTGCCATAAAATGAACGTTGGGTATATGCGGCTCGACGTTTCCATGCATCCTTTGCGCCGACAGTATTTTGCGGAGTATTTTGTATTCCAGGCACCATTTTGAGTGGCTGTCGCCGTGATCTTGACACCAAAAAACGACTTCACAATTCTTGCAGCACTCCAAATTACCGCAGTCGTTACGGTGGCATTTGAAACAGACTCGAGGATAAAGAATTATTTCCTTTTCCCACAACTCGAGGTGACGTTGAAGTGTTTTTTCCGTCGACTGGATGGATCCGACCCTTAGAATTCTGTACTCTTCTGGATTGCCCGGACTTTCACTGCCGCCGATTAAACCCGGAGGATTTTTCTTTTCCGAGTACATTGTACTCAACACTTTGCACAATTCTTCGTGAGAAGGGATGTCCTCTTGCCTGTGATTTCCTCCGCAGTAAGAAACCATCTTACAGTTTTCACACAAGTATTCTGGTCTGCATATCCGCGAACAAACCAAACACGAGTTCGAAAGGAACATTTTTCTCGGCCGGAAATCAAATTCTATTGTCTCTTCGTCGTCTGTTTCGTTCTCGGATTCGATTTGCCCACTTTCTTTGACTATAGGAAAAGACAGTCTCGACGATATGTCGATTGGATTTTCCGGCATCTCTTCTGTCGCGGAGAGCGCTTTCTCTGAAATATTTTTCACCGGCGCTCCTTCGACCACCACGCGGGAAGATCTTTTCTGCCTTCTGTTATTCCTCCCCATCCTGAAGTAAATTTCTAAAACCAAAAATGTCGGTTTCTCGGAATTTTGTAATTCCAAAATTCTCTTGTTCTTTTCACTTTTGGGCTACTTACGAGCTTTCTTTTCATCAGTATCATAATAAAATCCAAAACACAATGACAAAAATCTCAAAAACGTATTCTCATACTATCTTCGGATGTTTGATTGCACATGACCGGAATGGTCGGCGGTACTGAACAATGTGACGATCTGCAGTGGAGGTTTGCAATTGTCTCTAATCTTAGCTAAACGAAGCAGACTTCGAAATGCCAAATAGATAAGTTGTTCGCAAGATGCGCAGCTTGTCAACGGGCACCATGCCCAGTCTGATCGTATTTCTAGCTAGCTATGGTTCGGCTGGGGATTCACACCGCAGGGGCATTATCACGATCAAAGGCTAAAGCGTCTGGATGTAGCTAACGGATATATAGAAGCAATTTGTATACAAGTCGGATCAATTAACGTGAAGGGGACACACTAAATGATATGCCTATCTTATCTTTTTACTTCACAGACGTATCTTGTATCCGAGCGACGTTCGTGAATTAGATCATTGAATATAGTCCGTCAGAACACTTGTTTTTAACGCGATCTGCATCGCACAGCTGCAGGTATTTATTTAACATGTATAAACTCCTACGTACTGAACTCAATTCCGCGCCATCAAATTTGTTCAATGATTCGTGTCTCAAATTGAACAGCCCCTCGAGGTTATCAACGTAAATATTACTGAATCGTCCCGGATTCTGTCTTCCTCATTTCCAATTACATGTGTGCTCACCGTGGCGTTCAGGGTAAACCGATCGTTATGAGTAAAGAATTTGAAGTGTTCGAAATGATTTATTTCGACTTCTATCTTTGAGTGTTGATAACTGGGCCACTTTTCAACTTATAGGGTTGTTTTTGGTTCCAAAATGCGCATTATTTTTCAGGAATAGTTACACGAGCCTATGCGCGTAGTTCCTGGACTTCAACGTTACTCAGTGGCCCGTCTTTATACGGACATCGAGTCGCATTATCAAATTACGGTAATATAAATCGGCGATTTAGAATTTAGAAGGCAGTAAATTCTCATTATCAATGAATCAATCATATATCGATGATAATACGGGCGAGTACAGCATTCACGATCTAGATCCGTTGAAAAATTAACGGCTCGTGCAGCTCGCCCCGCCATCTGATTGGCATTCAATTTATTTCTGATAGCGGGTATCGCTTCGGTTCTGACTATAGCACTAATGTAGCTGATAACGGCCGATCGCGGGCCCCGTGGATCGTGTGTGGAAACGGCGAAAGAATTATTCACCAGTTGACAACTCGCTGTGGCCTATACGCGCCACGTTTCTCGAAGCAAATATTATTTTTTCAATATATGGTAAAATATTTGTATATACATGTGACTGCACGCACGTACTCATTGCGAATATTCAGCGAATTGTTTTGCGCATCACACTGA
This sequence comes from Phymatocera aterrima, assembly GCA_963170745.1. Lineage (NCBI taxonomy): Eukaryota > Metazoa > Arthropoda > Insecta > Hymenoptera > Tenthredinidae > Phymatocera > Phymatocera aterrima. Next base: position 666,772 of record OY720666.1, on the reverse strand, counting down.
TGCATGTGTTAGTGTCACGACTATAAACATGTGAATAGAACAAATCGAGGAATTTTTAATTCGATCGAGGTATAATATAGATCATAGTGATTTTTTAATTCCAATTGCGCATGAATTTATGGTGGAAAAAGGGAATGCGAAAAAATAATCCCTTATAACTCTAAATGACGAGGTAATCGCAGGTTGGTTTTCCAACGCAAAATTTCTCTGCGATTGGTCTGCGAATTCAAAAATCTCTATAATATCGTACAATCAGATTCATTCTGGTATGCGGCAGGAAAATACAATTTTTACAGTTTGTCCGGGATAGAGTTCTTCGAGTACAAACTGTGAGAAGTCTCCAAAATGCATTCTCTTTTCATATATATGCATTTTCATAATAAAACCGTAATCTTCTGTGAGATTTTAAGTCAATTCCGAATTCGAAAACGAAAGACAATTAATTCTGCGGAAACGCGCTGTTATTGAGGTAATCATAAAGTTTGCGGGTCTTGCTTTTCCCTCTTCAATTAAGTCTTCCAAGGCTTTCAACGGGTATATAGTGGACATATTCCGAAATTTTCGAAGAAACGTATAAACATCGGAAACATATTTTCACACGGGGATTTTCAACTTCCTTGAGCCCGTTGTGAGTATAATATTGCAAACGTACACCGTAACAAAAGGAATAATAAATGTATAACGTGTGTATATACCTTTGCATGACGCATGTGTACGTATGTAATTATGTGAATTTGCCACGCGTTGAGAATACTACTGCGCTGTCGCAGCAAGCCTTGACGCTTGACAACCACACAGCTGAGAGTAGAGATAATAAATACATTGTGACATACTAGGCGTACTAGGCTTATAATGTAAGGGGGAAATACCCGGTAGGGTACAGATGTAAAATTTAGTAACCACTTAATTCGACGATTTAACGGCAGCTCCCTACGTTCTGTTCAGATGAAGTAAAACCGGGCGGCACCAGGGATTATTTCAAGTCCAAAAACTTGATAATGGGAAGAAGAACGCCGGAGATATTTAGGTTTGTATATAGACTTTTAGGTTATGTCTCTAAGGTCCGCGCTTTCTGGTACTACATTACACTGTTATCGTTCGTCAATTTTTTTGTTTTGCTGACAACTGTATAGTTGCGTTGCCCACAACCGTGGTTCACAACTTTAAGGCAGTTCATTTTTTACCCATAATTCAACTTATTGCATTCAATTTCTAAAACGAAATGATCGAAGCGCGGCTTCATTATTCGCAATATCGCAATTCTTGAGCTTCGAATTGACAATCATTATGAACAATAATAATAATGATATAATAGATAAGAAATTTGTACGTCTGACCTAATGCGTTGTGATGAAAAAAAGCTAATATTCGAAAAAATAACGCAACGCTGCAAAATGCTTGGTTATCACAACAATTATTGAGGCTGCGCTACGTTCGATTACGTTACAGCATTTACAAAGATGCGATTAATAGACGAGCATCGCGAATTTTTCGGTTATTTGAGATCGCAACATATCTGTTATAGTATATATTTATTGTAAACAGAATATTACCATATTCTCTACTGTCCTTTTTCTTCTCTATCTAGAAAATGATCATGAAGAACTGTGATAATAAGATGGTAAGTTTATTATTATGAAAAAATTTTATGAATTAGATTTCAAGAGCCTGTATCCCTGTATCTCGAACAATTAAAAAAAATCCACTCAATCAGATAGCTTGGCAAGTGTCTCGAACCCGGTAGACATCACATAGCGGCTATATTTAATCGTACATTCTACGAATGCTCGAAGAACTCGCTTCAGCACTCGACTAGTTTGTTCAGACTGTCACGGTCTTAGCGACGGTCGAGTGTTCCTCTCTTTTCGATCTCCACGCTATCTCCAATGAATTTATCTTCTCAATCCCCGCAGCGTACTAAAAATAAGATTGTTCATTTGATCCGCAGTGTTTTGTAGTGATCTACAAATACTTGTTAAATAAAAATGGACCAAGTCGATAGCCGCCAACTGCCAGATTACTCCGTCGAACCTAAGCAGCTGCGATATAGAAGGAATCCAGAAAAATTCTCCAGGTTGTCAAGGATGGTTGGTTTGGGCGGAGAGGAGTCCGTCAATGTGAACATGGCGGATGTCGCAACTGAACTGAACTCGGATTCAGAAGTAGAAAGCGGCGAGGATGACACCAGGCAATTGATTACTCAAACTGCATCCACAACTGTCAAAGGAATGAACAATAACAGCAGGAAGATAGCAAATCAAAATCAGTCGACGGATTCAGAGGATGAAAATGTCTGGTCGATAACTGTTCAAATGTTCATACCATTTTTGTTGGCTGGTTTTGGAATGGTGGCCGCCAGCTTGCTGCTCGACGTTGTTCAGGTGAGGAAAAACAGCCACCGGAATGTAGTGACTAGAAGAACTCTGAAGAAACTTGCTCCAATCTTTTTACTTTCAGCATTGGCCAGTTTTCCAAGTAGTTTCCGAAGTCTACATTCTCGTCCCTGCGCTTCTTGGGCTCAAAGGAAACTTAGAAATGACATTGGCCTCTCGTTTGTCAACACAAGCGAACCTAGGGCATATGGACACGAGGAAACAGCAATGGACACTGATAGTTGGGAACCTTGCATTGATACAGTGTCAAGCAATGGTTGTAGGGCTTTTGGCGTCCCTGGCAGCGGTGGTATTAGGCTGGATACCAGAAGCGCATTTCGACATAAACCATGGGCTGTTGCTCTGTGCGAGCTCCTTGGCCACCGCGTCAGTAGCTAGTTTTGTTTTAGGGCTTGTAATGGTTGCGGTCATATTATTGTCTAGAAGAATGAATATCAATCCCGATAACGTTGCCACACCCATCGCAGCTTCCCTCGGCGATCTTACGACGCTCGCCCTTTTAGCGTGGATCGCATCTTTGCTATACAACGCAATCGGTGAGAAGAGGTTTATCCATAATCGTTCTCATTTCATGTTCATCCGCACAATTAATAGACATCTCCCTGATCTCTGAGTGGCTGTGTTTTAATCCTCATTCTCCCCACCGATTGTCCTCTTCCCAATAAGCAGATCCTCTTTTTCTAATTCCCTTTGGAGTATCATCGTCACCGTCATTACAAGTTGGCGGTTTTTATATTTTTTTAATTCCATTTTGTACACGAGTAACTTCAAGATCAAACCTTTTCGGTGTTTTGTAGATTTTGCTCCGTGGATAGCACCGGTCATCATAGTCATATCCTTAATCGCAACACCATTCTGGGGGTATGTTGCTTCCCGTAATCCATTTACCAGAGAAGTATTGAGTTACGGCTGGACACCGGTAATATCTGCGATGCTTATAAGCAGGTAATGACATTGGGGACGAAAAAAATTGCAATTCTGTGCGTGAACATAGAGTTGGAAGTGATTTTTTTTCACCGACGATAAAACCAGATCGTTTTTCTCATTTTCATCTCTTCCAGCATCGGGGGTCTAATACTAGACTTCACCATATCAACATACAAAGGTATAGCAGTTTTTCAACTAGTGATAAACGGGGTCGGAGGAAATCTGGTCGCAGTACAAGCGAGTAGAATATCAACCTCGTTACACAAAAAGCGAAATTCGGAGCATCCGCAGATTCCGGCAATCTGCATTAGTCCGCTTCATGCCTTTCTAGATCCAGGTAAAAGTGAAGACGCAAAGCAGTCAAAATTACTGTTCTTCAACTTCTCAGAACCTCTAATTTCTCCCATTTCCAATCTTCTCAGGTGGACATGCAAGAACGGCACGAGTTTTGATCATGATGGTGATACCTGGGCACTTGATATTCAGTTATATGATAAGTTATCTGCAAGCGGGACACACCTCGCTGACTCCAATATTTATTATCATTTATTTGTTTGCTGCTTTGCTGCAGGTGAGAGTTCGACTATTTTCATCGAAAATATGGAACGTTGTGAAACGGAATGGCGATTTCCGGAGATCGAGTATCGAGTATCGAGTCCTCATGCCCCCTCCTTACCGTTTCAGGTCATACTACTATTGTACATAGCGCAGTTGTTGGTCGTTTGGATGTGGACGTTGGGGATGGACCCGGATAGTTCTGCCATACCGTACTTAACCGCAGCCGGCGATCTTATAGGAACTGCCTTGCTAGGAATTGCTTTTCACATTCTCTACGCAATCGGGGACGGAGATTCGGACGTTGGTGATTAAAATTTCAATTTCTCTATACAAATCTTCGTTTGCGTTCATTCGAATGCTCTGCACAGCGCAGTGAGAGTGAAAACTGGATTTTAGCTGCAGCGTCTCGATTTTAGTTCCTCTAATAAATGTATCGATAATATTCGCGCACAAGGAAATTAACAAGTAAAACAATTCCCGTTTCGAAGTACCTAATCAATCACCTGTTTACTTCGATTGATTGCCATGAATAATAATTATTATTTCACGATCAAGCAGGCTGTATATTATTTTAGTAAATCTGATGATAAATGCATTGGAGACGTTGGACCAGATAGGTGAAACAATTTTTGCATTAATAATTACGTTCTGTATCTTTATTACATAGCTCCGTAGTTTTTCGAGTTACTTTAAATTATTCTCTTTAGGGTCTTTGTTCCAATCGATTTTCATATTGCAGGATAAATATACGCCAAGTTTCGTATATAGGCGTATACTTTCCTGACGATTATTGATTGACATTATTATTCGTGAATTTTAGTACGATATAAAAATACAAATCTAGTTTTAATTTCGTTACAGTTTAATACTTTACAGGATCCAAAAAGCAAACATATATATATATATCGTCAAAGATTATAATTATGCCAGTATACTATATGTATAGTACGCGTAAAATAGGTAACACGCTAATTATAATATATGTATAATAGTATAGTATATTATACGTGATGTTAATTAATTTTAAATTATTTTATTATTGCATACGAGCCACGGTTCAGAGCCCGAATTTTATTATTTATTATATTCGTGTATTTCACGTGGCTGAATTTTACAACGTTACAAGGGATAACAAACTAGCGAAAAGTAATATCCGCTGGAAATTTTTCTTCGTCGTAAAAATTTCAGCCGATATTATCTTCCATCATTTTGTCAACTCGATGTGATTCATAAACTTCACCAGCCTGATTTTCTTTCCCAATGTATAGCACACAGGCATCGTAGCCGTGTTATGATTTTCGAGATTTATGAAAATTAAAATGCCTCAGCACATTGCCCGCGATATATTGCCATAGAATTAAATCAATCCTTATTAGATTTCTAAGATATGCCATATTTTGAACATCTATTCTTTGTACCTGCGTATATTCAGGATTTCAGTACGCCTGCCGTTTCATGCTTGTGCAATTTTTTTTTGCATGTCGATGTCTAGTATGACTATTCTTGTTTCCGTCGTGACTCTATAAGTTTCAGCAGTATACAAAACATTAGGTGGTAGTGATTTTTCTCCTCTTATCTTTCGATCTTTCAACTTTCCCTTGTTTCCAAGCGTCTCGATCGAAACGATTTCTTTTTTTGTTTCGTTTTTCGCGGTCCAACGCGCGTCCAGTCAACAGAAATTCGTTTTTTCTGAGGCTAATTGTGAAACGAAATTGCAACGAATTGAAGAAAAACCAAAAACGAGAAATAACCCATTTCCGAATATCGTTCCTCGAATATTCGGATGAATAATTTAATGGAACATAATTAAGATATAAAATTTTTTATACCGCCTGATACAGAAATTTTGTTTAAATATATTACTGCTGTAACATGCCAATGTTAATAAAATCTTTTATATCGGAATTCTAGCTCTTGGTTTAATCGACTCGATTAATATAACAATGATTACCAGCTTCCTCAGAACTTGAAGAGTTTTGAGCATGAGGTCGCGTGGTGACCGATTTTACAGTTTTTCAGAATCTCGGTCTCCTTTTTTCGCAAAACTTCGAATCGATTCGTAATTTTTTGCGAAATGAGTATGCAAGTGTTAGCAAGTGCGCTCTGGGCAGCCAGGGCAAAACAAATACATCGTACGAATTTTTGATAGGACATTTATCGTGCTGCGAGACGGGATTCGAGGTCATATTTCACAAATTATTCGATGAATAATTATCAGGATGATTTTCCAAATCTGGTTTACCTGCAGATCGCACTTTCTGACACCTGTACAATTATTTTGCAAAAAATTGCAAGTCGATTCGAAATTATGTGAAAACATAAGACCGAGATTCTGAAAAACTGTAAAATCGGTCACGTGACCCCGTGCTAAAAATTCTTTGAATGTTTTACTTCATTCCATTTTAGTACCTGTATACCTACGAAAAACGAGATCAGTTATTCCTACCTCGGCCGTGTTCATTTTTTAACTGGCAGTACTGCGAGTTTTTCTAGTCTCTTTCTCACTTCTGTAGGTTCGTGGATACAGCTGTCTCTCTATGACACAAGCTCCCAGTACTGCCAGTGGATAAAGGAACTTAGCCCTCATCAACGCTCGTTTGAATTTCGAGCGTGAGCATCGCGCGTCGGTAAGCTATAGAAGCCCGAAATTCGGATAATTTGACAGTGAGCGAAGATGGACAACCAAAATTATCCGTTTGACTTTTTGGAAACAAAGATTTATAGCGAAAACCTAACTTACGTATTTTTTTTCTCTCCTTTCTATCCGATGATCCGATTTTGGAAAAACTTTCGCATATGGTTTACCGCTCGTATTCGTGCCAAGATTTCCACAAAAAATCATATTGGAAATTTGAGAGAAACGGAAATGAGATATTTTCTATTCTCAACACGAAAGCATGGGGGTCGTACGACGATGGTTGTAATTTTGCTACGAAATGAAGTATGTATACGGAGTAACGTATACCAAGTTGAATTGTGCGAATGGTGCACTACAGCATACTATAGGGACACGTTAGCATAGGTTTGCGAGCTAGTGACGCATGTGTGACAACGATATATCATGATGAATGCGTGACAGATCACTATCTTCCCTACAGCCATCATTACACACAATCGCCTGTCAACTGTTTAATAGAGAAAATCGTCTTAAACAAACGTGACCAGCGTTTGACAGTGTGGGTGACTTCAGTTGTTATAGGTCCACGATACAGTTATGTGTTATCTTATGCTATGTTATGCCATGCTGTGTTGCGTTACGCTACGTTATGTTACGTTACGTTACGCACTGTGTCAAATTTGCACCAATACCTGACGATCTGTGCTGTACATACCTAGAGTATAACAACGTCACGTGACATGAAACGATCATTTTAGATCACTGTATTTAATCTTGCCAAATTAATTATACCTACCTCCGCTAAGCTATCACAATCGCAGTTGTTCTCAGATCGTTTATCATTTATTTATTCCTTTTCTTTTCTTTTCTTCAATTATTGTGAAAAAATCCTCACAGGCTGTGATCGCGGGTTCGAGTCCAAAGCTATACCGGAGTACAGTTGTAGGCTACTGAATCTCCGATCGAGAATCTCGACGTTTTACTTTTTGGAAAATGGAAACAGAGGTACCCGAATGACACTTCAGTGGGAGGTAAAAATGCCTCGAATCGCCAAAAAGTATCGCAGATCTGGGACCTGCAGTGGATCAAAACCTTTCATGGTGAGTATGTGGTGTTGGTTTGCAGGGACCTCTAGTTGATCGTTCTAGTTCATCTCGTTTTTTATACCAAAGTACCAGTTAGTTCTTGAAATAACTAAATTTCAATAGAGGGAATTCCGCTGAGAGAAAATTGGCTCACGAACCGATTCGTAACCGATCTTCAATATTCCTCGAGCTCCTGCAGCACGATTGCCATGCGCGCGCTGATGCCGAATTATTTGACGTCAAGAATCTACTTCCCGATTCCCTAGTCTCCGTCGAACGTTATCCCGAAAGTTGGCGACGACGAACCCCGAGAATTACACTACAAAAGTTCGATGGGAAAGAAGAGACGAGCGGGAAACGAGCGAGTTTGTTGTAAACGTTTGCTGCCCGATGCTCGCACGCTTCCCGAGTCGCGACTTATCATCCACTACCATTTCCACCCACACCTATAGCTCTTGTAACATCTTAATTATAATTTGTAAGGTTCGCCATATAGCGACCAGTTGCCCCGTGTCCCAGTACTCGGTGAATAGAGTGCCTCGATCCTTGCACCGATCGCGATCCTCCGCGGATTTAAATCCACCGAATACATACGTACATATCGCCAAGTTTGATTCGGTAGCATTGTGTGGCGTAGGTATAGGTGTACGAAGTAATAACGCGAGTGGGCACGGTGTAGGTACAGAACAAGCTGTAAATACCTATAGATATAGTAACAATAAAACGACAAGCGTGATACACCAACTGCGAATGAAATAGTTGGAGATCCGTCAGTGACGACTTACTCCGCCGTCGTGTCGCGAGCCAACGCACTTCCTCGCACCGTTTCCTATTCCATTCGTCTTGTTCTTTCCTTCGTTCGTGTCTCCTCGTTCATGGAAACGAGTAAACGGAATTGTATAATTTGTTCAAACGGTCAGAGCGTACGAGCCGGAATCTCGTCGTCGGTTTAGCTTCTCTTTTTCATTTTATTTATCAAAATTTGCAAATTATGAGATGTCCGTGAACCGAACTGGCAGACCTAGACACGAATCTATAGCCACGCAACGGGATATAAAATTGATCTGAAGTAAAGGCGAAATAAGAAGAAAGATCGATAGATTCGAATCGTCAGATAAAGGAGAGAAAGAACGGCAAAAATGAGTGGTGAATGTTCATAAAATGTTGTCAATTTTGTTTCACTGCCGAATAACTTGATCGAAAATAAGGATTATATGGGTGACAATTAAATGCGCAATCGGAGGAACCGCTTGAAGTTCTTTGAGGTAAGGAACACACGTCAATGGAGCTGACCACCCGCGATCAGCGAGTGTAAGTATATATTCTATCATCGTATGTATGTATATGTATATGTATCATTATTGTTGTATAGTATATACAATATACGTACATAGATGCGTGGGCGTACGGCTTCTCAAGTTTACCGTATCGTATTCAAACGACGTTGAATTTTGTCCGGTGCAACCGCAGATCCGAGGTGCCAGGTCTCTCGAAACAATAATATAGGCGCCTGGTAGCCTGACGATGTGCTCGCGTGTCACGTTGCTTCATGGGATTCAAGATAAATTCTCCTTTCATCGATACCGCGGCGCGGCAGCAGTTTCCCGCGCGAGTATACAACTACAATCGAAAAAGTAAACAAGTATTCTGGATAATCTGATATTCGCCATGTTTTATCCATGAGAGAGTCTCAATCTGAATATAATTGGAGTTTATCGAACCCGAAAACAGTTGTCTTGACTTCGAATAAAATTTCAAGAACACAGATTTCCGCTACTCGATTTTGAGCTCTGATTTTCCTCTCTTATGTGCTCTTCGTTTTAATCTTCGTCCTCCCTCGTTCTCCAGACTTTCGTAAATCGCGATAACAATCATTGCCCGCCGTTCTAATCGGCACTAATGTTGTGACGGACGCCTTCGGTGAGGAAGGCGAAAACCTATAGCTAATTTTTTATTCGGTTCGTCTGCGTCAGTGCCGTTCGTCGTGATAATCTTGACAGTTCTACTGAGCCGGAACATCCGAAAATTGTGTACCGTCGCATTTTACCGTCACAGTGTTCGGGAAACCAGTTCGATCGACCAGTATAATCAATGGGACAACATTTGGTCCTCGATAAAATCTTTCTTTGAGCCGTAATCGTTTCCCTTCTCATTGCACGATCAATGCGGTTTGCGAAAATTCGTAAATTTATTATTTTCAAACGGAATTTTGATCTCACAACACCGCGATGACCGGGCAGATGAGACGCAGGCACAGTAGTATAGGCAATCGAGCGTTACACCACAATATAATAACTGCAGATATCAGGAAAATCATAATCGTACCCAGATGAATCAAGGAAATGTGATTATCGAATCCGCAAATTCAGGTTTTTGGGTAAACGGAGCGTATGTACATGACATTGTCAAATCTAAGAGCCGCGTCAGCGAACACTGGTCGCTGTTGTGTTTGCGGTGCACTCTGGGAGGTTAATGGCTAACTGTTGACCATGAAATCTGGTTGCAATGTCAATTAGATAAGACTGCTATAGAGATTGCTCTAGGTTCAAATTATCTCGACTATAGGTATGCTATATACGCATAGTCCGTGAGCATTTAACGGTTGAATCGTCAGCTGGAAGCAGTTTGTCTGTCCATACCAGCGGACGTCTAATCCAATGGAATATCTGGCTGAGACATCGGCTGTACCACGTGAGCGGAAAAGAGCGGAGATCGGAATTAGTTTGATTAGCTTCCTGCGGGTGTTTGTTAGATCACTGGTTAGAGCCGAAAAAACGCCATATAGCGATGTAGTCTCTTACCTTTATCCCGTATTTCTGCACCGGCGGCGTGTCGACGGCTTCTGCGGTTCTGTTTGGATGAATTATTGTTTGGTATACTCTGTGTGAGAAGAGTTCCCGCGTTCGCAGTAGCATATGTCAGTCAGTCAGTCAACGGTCCGGTCAGCCGGTTTATATTTAAATTTAGAACGTATAGTCCGAGTAATGAAGTGTAAGCCCACGTGAATACGTTTTACGTAATTGAAACAACCATGAAATAACTAGAGATTTGAATATATACTGCAGAAATATAGTCGTTATAAGTTCATTCATCAGCCCAATGTCAGAGCGAATATTTTCAAGGTCGCGTCGTGCGAGGAATCCCCGCGTGGATGGAAGATGATCCTCAGCTATGCCTCCGGAATCTCGAACCTACGGCCATAGCTGCTGAAACTTTTGTCGAAAGGACTACACGAATTGTTATATTGTTTTACTACTGCTCGAGTGTGTCATCACCCACGTACGACCTTAGCACTCACTTACCAAAACCTTACTCTAAAACGATTCCATTGTTAATATAGAGATGGGTAAGAGCTGGTTCAAAAGTAACGCTTCCGGTGCGAATTAACCGCTTAACACAACTTATGGCATAAAGCAATACCTACTCTCGGCTTCTTTTAGGTTTTAGCCCACCATTATAGAACGAGAGGTAGGTAGGCAGGCATACGAGGTGGTACATTGACCGAACCAATTTTATTCCCGCAAACTTCACCGGCCATTGCTTCTTGCAAAAATTATTGTCGCCCGTGAACCCGACGCGAGGTAATGGACAAATTTACACACTATAATGCCGCAATGAATCCTGGAGAGCTGTTATCTAGACTACGCAAGCTCCGCAACTCACGCGAGACGAGGAAAACATGCGAATATTATTCAAGAATTCGCCAAATTTTCGAGAACATCTACTTAGCGCGAGAATGCAGGCGATAGCCGAGAAGCTCCTCGGCGAAAATTATACCTGCTCCCGGATCTACTGAGGGATTGAATTGTCATCCGGAAACCTGAGTGCAGGGTGGGGTAGTCGACTCGTACGAGCACTTGTATCCCTCAAGCTATAATTATATGTGTGTACGAAATATAGTGTAGAGTAGAGTGGAGTAGAGTACGCGGTGTTCTCCGACCAACCAGCTATAGAGTTGAGTGGACCGTTTTGTTCTACAGGCGGTGGAGAGCGTATAGCGTAGAATAGAGTAGATAAATAGCAATGTGGATGTTGCGCAACAATTAGACGACTGCTCGTATTTCGTGTCAGTTTCATCTCTCCGCGTGAACGTGTGCAGTTCGAATAACCCGGCACAACGACCACATTACCGTTCAGCACCGATCCTCTCGACTTCCAGACTCATGCAGTTATGGCGAAAATAAATCAACACGATGGAAACCCGCGAAATACAATCGAATCGAGGCTCAAGGATACCTCCTGATATTATTAGATCAAAGGTCGAAGGATAATAGGATCAGCTCGGGCGCCGCATGCGATGTTTCACTCTAATTTTAGCTCTTGCTGCATGTAAACGAATCGGTCTACAGAGTCTCGTGGCGTCACTTTTATACCTACAGTAAGTAACATGGCGAAAAATCAGCGAAGAAATGATCGGAGAAAATTTCAGTCGTCGATTGAATCAGCATGGAACGCCACATGTGCATGATCGTCCTTACAAGCGACGTTGCATCGTAAAAGGAGTAATTCCAAACCGTTGCCGTCTCCAGCGCCGAAACGGGCCACACGGAAGTGCCAAGTCGGAGGATCGAGTCTCTGAGGAAGGGGCCGATGCTTCTCGGGGGATTTTGAGCTGGCCGATGAGGGGCAGCGGGGGTCATCTTCTCGGGGTCAGTCGTGTACCGCAGATGTGGATCATGTGTGAACGAAAATACGTAATTTTTTAGCGAGGATATGAGATTCGCCGTTCTCGTTATCGAAATACATGTTCACAATCGTGACGAAAATGAGGCCGCAGTATCCAACGGTGTGAACATCGCGTCGCGATGGTCTTGGCGGATCAATAAAGTCGCGTCTGCTCTATGGGCGTTTGCTCAGTCTGGCCTAGACTCGGTACAGACGACTGCTTGGGCGAAGGGTGATCGTCTTCAGTCGCAATGTAACCTCATGACGGGCTGGCCTGTTCTTGGCCTTCCAGAGAATTCCATCCATGCTGGAAACCAAGGACATCCACTGGAAGTATCACGACCGTAATAATATCCGAGAATCAATTAGACCACCGGTGCCTTAATTTGAGAACTTCGAACCGGTCTCATCCGGACGAGGAGGAGATTTGGAATAATCATTTTCGCAAGTCGTTGATCGGATTGGAACAAGGTATGCAGGACTTTGGATAGAACGCTTTAAGGACCCGCGAGGCCAATTTCCAATCGCAAAGCACATGGCTAGGGCTATAATTGACCGTACGGATTCACAGTCTGCTCTGATAACCCCATTTTGTAATAAGAAACTCTAGTGTCAATTGTATGATTGGAAGCTGTTTGTTAATCTCGTCATCAGCACTCGCCAGTGCGGAGTGTCCACTCCGTTCTTGGCTTAGGCTCGATCATTGTTTTCGCGTACTTCATTCCACTCCGTCCCGCGAACATGGAGGATATTCCTCAATGGGATCCACGCTTCTGGGGCTCTTCGACCAGATTTTTGTTGTCTTTCTGCTTGTTCTATCGCTGTCAGAATATATATATAGACAATGCAAGTGCAGCGTTGAAAAAGAAACCTGTTGATCGAAGCCTCTCGGCGATATGGGCAATCAGACGTGGCAGCGGCTTGCGGGAGCACACGAATGGAAAGAAGGTCTGAAATTATATTCTAAGTAGGTAGTAGTACATCAAAATTGAAAGCCTCAAGAAAAACGATGATGACGTATGAGGAAGATTGGAAAAGCGAGATAGGTAGGGAGCTCTGGTTAGATTTACAACCATTCTGTCGAGGCGCCGCGATGTTGATTACGCAATTCTCTCCATTTGTGTCTTGAACAACTCGTAGGAACCTAACTCCACGGGTAGCTAGGAGAGAGAGCGAGAGAGAGAGAGAGAAAGAGAGAGAGAGAGAGAGAGAGCAGAGCGAAGTTACACCAGTTAGCGAATCTCTTATCATCGTCAAAAGAACAATTGCTATATATTGGTAGCATGTGCCAGAGTTCAAACCAGTCGTAAGATGATAGAGGGTCAGATACATCCACTTCCGGCACCACAACCGCCAGAAAAACACCCGAATTATTCACCGACCGTTTACGTCAAAAGATTCGAGAAGTAAGAGCTTACTCTGGTCTGATCGTTTTCGCGAAATACTGAGGAAAAAGAATATGGGGATATATTTTTGCGACGTAGTGACAAAGTTCATTCCTCAATCATCTAACAGTGAAACTGAAGAGTGCATGTTCACGAAAACGGTTGATGTGCTATTCGGGAATCTCCGCCCTTCAAACAATCAGACTAAAAAATTTTGGCGAAAATCTACGCGGGATAAATCTTCGGCAGAAATAATTTCTTAATCTCTTTCAATGAGACTCTGGCTACCGCCCACGATGTTCCCAAACCTAATTACCTTCGCGTACAGTGCAGGCTGCGATAGTTGGAGAACAAATATTTGAACTAGTTCGTTGACCGAAGATGATAAAGTTTCAGCGATATCCCGGTGCTACTAGTATAGCTGAACAACTTTCATGAGGTCCAAAATCGGACTGATGATAAGTTCGATGAATAAAATGTCCTTTCAATTTTCCAGTGGGCAATGTAAGGAGCCGCTACTGTACAACAAAAGGCATTCATACAGGATGACGCCGACCAGTGGTCGGTCGAGGACGGCCTCCGAATCGAATATTGGTGCAACGTCGGTTGTGTTACTTACCGAAGAAGAGTCTGAGGTTAACATGCTCGAAGATGGTGACGGTAATCGTCTTCCAGACATCGTTGTCGAGACGAAGCTTTACGGCGGCGGCACAGCTGACGAACCGATAGAATCGTACTTGGCGATAACCATCCAAGTATTTATTCCATTTTTGGTTGCTGGCTTGGGAATGGTTGGGGCCGGGTTGGTCCTCGACTTGGTTCAAGTAAGGCGACATCTCGTTCTCGCTGAAATCACGCCTAAAGTGACTATTATCTTATCTAGAAAAATGATTCTTGCAGCATTGGGTGGTATTCGAGAGAGTCAATGAGCTGATGATCCTGGTACCTGCGCTTCTCGGTCTTAAGGGTAACCTCGAAATGACCTTGGCATCGAGACTCTCGACCCAGGCCAACCTGGGACACATGGACACGCCGAAACAACAATCCGCAATGATTGTTGGGAACCTTGTCTTGATTCAGGTAGCTAGTCGTCAAGGTTTTGCCTTCCGAGATACTACTGTTGAGAGAAAATGGGAATAAAAAAGCTCTCATTGGCGTTAGATCCTTCTAGCTTCTGTTAAGGAAAGAAAATCTGAAGATCAATGTCACCCAAGGTGAACGTTTGCCTTACGCAACATCGACGTACCGAGGCATCGGCGCTGGCGCAAGACGTTGATTTTAGTTTTAGGGATAAAGTAAAATTTAATGCGCCGGAGTAAAACGCGGTTGGTTTATTATCTTATTTTAATATTTGTTCTCCGCTGTGCTGTGCCATGACGCGTATTGGCCTTCAGTAAAAACTGCCTTCTCGCGTTGTTTGATTACTCGATAATGTGATATTCCTGATTAGATCGCGATCTTACTTTGTATAGTATTTGGTTGAACGTAGCATCTGGCTTCTTGTCTTACACGCGAAAATAGAAATAATGAAATGCGATAACAACTCACCGAAATATCCCGGAACACGCATCTCCGAAAACTGTAATATCTTAGCCCCTGAAAATCGGAGGAAGAATTTTCAAAGAGTCTCCCAAACAAAGCAAGAAGAACAACTTCAAACCTCAACTCTCAACCCGCCCTTCGTTCATTGCCCTCCGATTTTTCGACGCAATGTTACGGGCTGGGAGAAAAAAAGAAAACCGCGTCGATATAACAAATCGCCGGGAATCTAACGATCACGTATCTTCGACAGTGTCAAGCAATCGTGGTAGGCTTCCTGGGCTCCGTGGTGGCAATAATGATGGGCGCATTCCGAAACGGTACGGTATCGTTGGACCACGCTTATCTCCTCTGCGCAAGCAGTTTGGTAACAGCATCCCTGGCGTCATTCGTTCTTGGCCTAATTACCGCCGGAGTAATTGTCTTCTCACGTCACTGCAACATAAACCCGGACAACGTGGCAACGCCAATAGCAGCAAGTTTGGGAGACATAACATCGCTCGCACTGCTCTCATGGATCGCGACTATCCTCTACGAATCGATAGACAAACAGGACTGGCTTGCGCCGTTGATAATCGCCTGCTACGTCTTGGTCACGCCACTTTGGGTTTGGATAGCGAAAAAGAACGAGCACACGAACGACGTTTTGTACACCGGATGGACACCGGTACTAGTCGCAATGTTGATCAGCAGGTAAATGGTCCTGAAAATCGTATTCATGCTGAAGACGAATGTCGACTTCGTTCCTCGACCCGTTCTTTTCACATCGAGTGCCCAGAGAAGAGAACCACCATCGGCGATTGTTATGCACTAACAATTTATCTTTACCTTGCAGTTGCGGAGGCCTGATCCTCGAGTTCATGGTTTCCCGTTTTGAAAACTTGACCGTTTTCCAACCGGTGATAAACGGTGTCGGTGGGAACCTCGTGGCCGTGCAAGCGAGTCGGATATCAACAGCACTGCACAAGCAGGCCGATCTTGGAACTCTCTTGATACCGCCTGGTCACACTCACCCGATTATCTTCATCACGCCGATAGCGAATTTCTTCGGCAAAGGTTCGGTACTCGGAGACCATGAATTTCGATTGATTTTGCGCGTTGTATTTCATTCGTTTATTCTCTTCCAGGGCTGCACGCGAGAACGACAAGAGTGCTGATGGCGATGGTGATACCCGGTCACATAATATTCATCTATATGATAAATTACATGAAAGATGGTAACGCGTCGTTGACGCCACTCTTCGTATTCGTTTACCTCTGCGCGGCGCTTCTTCAGGTCGCCGCTCTTCTTTACATCGCATTCATAATGATACATTGGATGTGGAAGAGAAAAATTGACCCGGATAATTCTGCCATACCTTATTTAACTGCGATGGGTGATCTCCTCGGTATCAGTCTACTAGCAATTGCCTTCCAATTCCTCTACCTCGTTGGGGATCAGGACTCTGACTTGCCGTTATAACGCGGGAGAACTAAACCCAAAGGTAAAGCTATAAAAAGAGAAGTTGAAGAGATGGAAAAACAACGTATGCTCGTCCGAGTTTGAAATTGACCTGCTACCTGTAATAATTGATAACAATTAAACAATTAAACAAACAAAAAGAAGAATATTTTTCATAATATCTCGCTTCGCATACGTATATATATACATACGTATATGTATACTACACTATACAATACAATATAGATAATTTATAATTTTTATTGAACGATGATCGTGCCAATTTTAAATGCAAAGTACAAGCTGCAGTACAGGATAATCATATATACTTGGCGGCGATTCGCTGCCGCGTATGAATCTTGATGAACACAAAAATTCATATATATAGTACATATAACTATATATACGTAAATATATGCATTTGTACGTATGATTCTGAATTTCGGCATTTGTTCTATATTCGTTACAATTATTTTACTCCATTCGAATCGTATGTTAAACAGTCCGGAAAGGCTGAGGAAAAATTCGTCTGCTCCTCCGATTCTTTTCATTATCTCCATTTCCTTCTTATTTTTTCATTATCTGGCATATACCAGCCACGTGTCGATGTATGGACATACGTACGTGGAGTATAGATCATAGTATAATATCTGAGTAAATTAATATGCGTCAATTTTCAACATACCAAATATTTTGGAAAATAGATCGCGAGAAATTCATGGACTTTCACCTGAGACTGCAGAGGGTCAATTCCATTAGGAAATCAGCCGAACTCGATGAATTTGCGGCCAAAAAATTTTTCATTGTTTCAGTTTTCGCTAGAAATTTCCGAAATCGGATGGTATTCGAGGTTATCTCTTCGAGGAGTAAAAAAAAAATCGCGGAGCATTAAAATTTGCTCTTAAAAATTTATCAGACTCGGCTAATTTCGCGAAGATTGAGTTACCTCCAGTATATAGTTATAAATATAGTGATAGTACGATAATACGAATGAATAACCAACATATATATGTATGTATATGTATATAGATGAAAATATTTAGGTAATAAATAGCAATTGATAATTGTATAACAATAATCTGTTCAGCTGCGAGAGGATATCAGCTGTAATTTGTATATATACAATGTATGAAGAATCTTTTGAGATTTTCTTCAGTTTAATAACAATGAAGTATGTACATACATACTTTGCGATCTATATGCTATGTATGTATAATATTTATGTAAAACGATGTAACTATATTATCTATAAAACATGTATCTAGGCACGATATCGGAACGACGAAGAATTGAAAAAGCGAATTTCATTGATAAATTGATTGAATCCATTAATTTCAATTAATTAATTGGACGATGGTGCTACGTAGGTTATATATATATATATATATACTTTGTATAAAATTTATTGATAATTAATGAGCGCGGTTGTAATCAAATTGAAGAAGTGTAAGTAGATAAGTACACATATATGATATCGCAGCTTGAGCCGAAGGGCCGAAACCTATGAGACGCGGACGTAACCTGTATAATGAATGGAAAAATAATCTTTCGGATCGAAAAAATCACATATCTTACATCACATGCTGGTATGATACGGAGAGAGAAAAATTTCGAGCGAATTGCGAATTATTGTTTTCTCCTGCTTAAAGGGTTGTTCGATAACGCAGAAGTTTCGTTCATGCAGCGCAGCGAATTGATAATCTCGCAGTATGATTTTCACGGTAAAATAATCAAACGATATTCAATTATAAATTAATGTAATCATTGATGGGAGGCCGAGAATGATAAGTATTGTAGTACAGAGATATATTCGTAATAGATGATATTTTGTATAAAAAATGGCAGAGGGTTAAAAAAACGAACGACGAAAAAAAAGAAAAATACAAGTAAAGTAAAAAAACAAAATATGAAGAAATTGTAGAGAAGATTCGATTATTTATTTTGCTGAATACATATTATTAGTATACCTAGCAGCCACAGAGAGCTGTAATCGCTGGAAGAAATAATATTCATACCGATACTGAAAATTGTCCACGTAATGCAGCTCAACCGATTAATCACTACATTATATATTTTTACAGGAAAATGGAAAATACAGTGTAAATATGTGCTATAAATATAGTAGAGAAAGAAAAGAAACCCGCGATATTGTCCCTCAGAGATATTAACAATAAACTATTACATATACCTGCAGTGTATGTGACTGGTATAATTTATCTATACAATTGTTTACCGATTTGTCCGAAGAATTTACAAATTTTTTGAATGAAACCGTTTCAATTAAACTCCACTGCCTATAACAATATGATATGATTATTGTTATCATTTTCACACGAACTCTACGAAATTTGATCGGCAATTGAATAATCTATACTATTTTCGATAATTGCAGATTGTGCGGTAAAACTGATTTGCTATAATCATACATCGAACTTGTGAAATTGAGCGAGCCTAAGAAAGGTCAATGTACTTTTACAGTATAAACTATATAAGATAACATGCAATAAAATGGTATATGAATGTATACGCGTGCGTATATATATATATAGTGACACAAAAAAATAACGAAGAAAATTACAGTCAGGTATGCTCGTTGATTGTTTGGTGCATCAGAATTTTTCCATCCCCTCCTCGCATTGTTTACTCCTTTGAGGTAGATAATTCATTAGAATGAAATGAAATATAGATTATAGTTATTGAACCGGAACAGGTAAGTGACGACAAACCAACGTATACTTTATTTAAACAATAACATTCGACGACGATTACACTATAAATTGTACGATACAATCAAGATCAATACTTTTTGGGTCAAAAATATTGTACATTAATTTGTAATTTAATGCTTAATTAATTAAATGACTATTCAATTTTACTAACACTTGATCAAATAATTAAGCAATTGACCATTTGATTTCACTAATCGTAAAATGTAGACTTACCGAATTACACACTCTCCAATACTGGATGAAAAAATCATACAGATTTTCCATTACAACACACTACTTAGATGAATACACAAAACGGCATAATTTTTTGCTATTCCATCTCATTTTCTGCATCTTCTAAAATGATCCGACCCGCGAAATCATTCTATTGTATGTATATAAAACTGTGATAATTAGTTTGAATAAAATTCATGTACTATCGAAGTATTAAATTTTTAGTGGACCATTCTTCTTACTCTAGGAAGCAGAAGTCGAATCAATTTTAACTAAAATTATCGCGCCAATGACAATCGGTGCCCTAGCCCTCCGACAAATCTTAGCGAACTTTGTTCACAGCTAGAATCACTGTTTTTTATCCGTGATATACAGACAATTCCGATTCGATGATTTCAATTATTCTATATACTATCAATTAAAATCTATTTACATACATATACCATAAATAAAATTGCCTCGAGTAGGTACAGATTGGTACTACATGCTAATATTCATTGGATTTACGTGTGTTCATTCTAAAATTGTAATAAATAAATCGAAAATCAATTACGCCCGTCAGCCGGGGGAAAAATGATCAGATCCTAAATCGAAGCTGATTACATCCGACCAGACGAAAATTTCGTCCGATTAGATCTGTCACAAAACCTGACTAGATCTGACTGCATACTGCATGCTTATATATATAGTGCGATTTCACCGATTCGATGTTCGAACTGTTAAATTTCGATCCGACTAAATCTGTTCAAATCCCACTATATCAAAATTGGATCTATGTATAGGGATATGAGTTACAGTTATTTATGACATCACATACTTATGCATCGATATTTGTTTATAATTTATAAAAAATGATTGAAAATATGATGACTATTCCTGCGGATGAATCTGCGCGTGCACTTTCGTTGTAAAATTCGTGATGCTAATCTACATATATGCAGTGCCACTTGATGCGTAACCACGCGATTTACAATAATTTCGATGAATTAAGGAAATCAACGAACTGCGAGTATCGGGGATCAGTTGCGAGGCGTGGTAAATTTTTTTTTTTCTCTATATTTTGCTTTCATGCAGAAATAGGAAACTACAATTAGTACGCGGTCGAATAAAAAATTAAACTATAACAGTCGAAACTTTAAAACCCAAACCCCGTAGTATATATAAGTACTGCAATTATTTTTTATCTAGAAATATAATTCAAAGGATTTCGCTGATTGATGACAATTATTTTGAAAGAGATCTTTAGAATAACCGATCATTGGTAAGAGCTCATCTGTCGATTGTTAATCGATTCAATTCACTAATTTTTTTTCTTCCCTTTCCGAATAATTTCTAAAATTTTCTCCTCATTCCATATTCTTCGTATCGATCGGATAACAATTTATCAAAAAATGTTATCGATCGCTCAGTCTCTGCATATATTATCTATAAATTGTTATTTTATTCCACAGACAAAGTTCAATGATAGTCACCATACTCGTGACCCGTAGCTCGTAGCATCCAAAAAGCTGCAGCGAGTAACACCGAGCCTGAAAAATCGCCTAAAGCCGTTAAATATGGAATAGCGGAATTGTCCGGATCGATTTTGTATCGCCACATAGCGTGGATGATTATGTGAGCGATGTAGAGGAGGAGAATGATCTGAAAAAACGAGAAAATAATTATGCACGTAAGTATAAGTGACGGATGAATGTCTCCCAATTCAATAGTAACGGTTCAAAGATCTCGCTAATGATTATTCCGTTGTTTGTAATATACTTCCATATGATATAAAATGAACTGGAAGTTTATGCAGCAGAAGAAAACTCCTTCTTCTTCTCTCTGTCAGACTTTTTCGTCTGCACTACACTCTATCATCTCATGAGATAAGCTTTTATAATGTTTAACGATGGTGTTTTACTTAGCGTTAATTTATTCCGTTCTCTCTTATCTCGAGATCGTATAATGGCTAGAGATACTACCGGTCGTTCGGGATGCCAAGACATGCTGCTTTTTATAGACATCCATTTGTCCTTTTATTCTGATTATAATATCTACAATCTCATAGGTGCAATAAAACCTTTGATATGAAACAATGGATCGATCGATCTTTGAAAACATGACGCGCGTCGACTAGGAGATTCTCATTTCAATACACATCCGCAGCGTTAACTATGACTTAACTAACACACGCTACTCATTCGTGGCCTATTGTTAGGTATATGTACCTGGAAAACTCCGACGGCCAAATATGCCAGCACGAAATGAATGTGCAGGGTTGAATAGCCCCATTGTATATAGTCTGCTGTAAAGATGAAGAGAAGCTGCCCAGGCACCGACATCCCGATTAAAATTCGTGCTGTCTTAGCGTACGGTACTGCAAACAGAGTGGCGTCACATTCAGGGATTAGTATCGCAATCCAGAATATGGATACTTAGAATTCTGGCTCTTGGAGGCACAATTACTCCACTTTTTGTAATAGACCTTCTTCGAAATTTGTCTGCGCGTTCAGAAATCCTCGGAAATAGTACAATCATTCTTGA
This sequence comes from Phymatocera aterrima, assembly GCA_963170745.1. Classification (NCBI taxonomy): domain Eukaryota; kingdom Metazoa; phylum Arthropoda; class Insecta; order Hymenoptera; family Tenthredinidae; genus Phymatocera; species Phymatocera aterrima. Next base: position 644,697 of record OY720666.1, on the reverse strand, counting down.
ATCTTCAACTCGGGTCTTTGGGACTCAGAAAAGTTTCGAAAGAAGGACTCAACAATTCAGAGGTGGAAACATTCGCTGGAAAAAGTCGAACGAGCCTTTCATGGTATTCACAAACCTCCTTTGACGAGCGCAGCCCACGGAGAAACGAACATTTTCGAATGAGGTGGTAAAATTCCTAGTAAAGAAGTCTGGTGCAACATTGTGGACATTCGCGATGACTGTACGGACACAAGGTTGCCACCGATCCCGTTGATTATCGGCTGGAATATGACGAATCCGTCAAAAACATCGACTACCTGATCGAGTACCAATCCGCCGAGCCTGAAACGCGAAGAAAAACCGGTGATAATAATCCCCGAGGAACGTTTTCAGGTATCAAGACGCCGGCTACTCACCCGCTGATGAACAGCGCAGATAACACCGGAGTCCATCCGGTCTTCAGAACATTCTTCGTGTACTTATTTTTCAGAACAATCCACACCCAGAACGGAAGTAGACAGAGATAACCGCCGAGGATGAGGTAGAGGATCCACGTCTGATTATTCAGTCGATTGAACAGGGAAGATGCGATTATCGCCAGAACGCTTATCGACACCAGATCGCCGATCGATGCGGCCAGCGGTGTGGCCAGATTGTCGGGATTCATTTTACACCGACGTGATATCATTATCACCGCAATCAAAACGAAGTCTGTAAGGACATGAATTGCGTGTCTATACATAACGTAACAATAGATGAAATGTCGGAGGATTTTTCAGAGGTTAAAACAATCATGAGTAAGCGTTGCAGTCCGCAACTTGTCCGGTTGCGCCGCGAGTGCAATATTTTGGCAGTTGCTTGTAGAATTTCAGCAAACATTAGAAACTGCGTATTTGTCTTTTTTCTCTCGTCTTTATACTGGGCTAGAAACAGTTGAGCACACAGAGCGTGTCTGTCCAGTTTATCGTGGCAGTAAAATAAGCTCGGCGAGACGAAACGGGAACATGAATATAATTGGCGGGTGCACCGCGAATCTGTGACAAACAATTGGCGGAGATAAAACTTTGATAAACTCTCACCTAATACGAAACATGAACTTGTCGCTGTACAAACACTCGTAGAGGTCAACAGCAGGGCATTGTTCCAAACGAAATGTCCTTGCATAATGGCTCCGGCTGATAAAGCGAATATTGAGACCAATATCGCTGCTACTATGGCCTGGATTTGCACCAAGACGACGTTCCCGATTATCATTTTGCCGATCTCGCGGACGCTCGTCATGTTCCCAAGATTTGCCTGCGTGCTCAGTCGCGAGGCTAAGCACATATCCAAATTCCCTTTCAGACCCAGAAGTGCTGGTACCAAAATGAAGAGCTCGCTCACTGCCACGAAGACTGGCCATCTCTGCAGTTTCGAGAAGCAAATCATAAATCGCTGATTATTATACCACGTTCGGTGAATGATTTCTCTATCAGGAAACCGAGACAGGCCACTGCCGCGGTAATGGAAGGGTTATCGTTGGGCGGAATATGGTTAGGAATCGTTCGGAGAAGCCTGAGATTCTGTGAGGAAAAGTCGAGAGAAATCTTGAAAGAATTTTACGATCCGTTGAAACGTTCGCCGGGCCACGCCGCGCCGAGCCGCGCCGCGCCGCGCGCCGCTCCGCACTCGATGCTACAAAACGATTTAATGATCGGCTGCGGTGACCACTAAACTTGAGGGCAATAAAATCGAAGTGATTCGAGATATAATATTATACTTTTATACCCGCGCCCGTGTATTAGTGGCATACAGATCGCATAAATACATACGCGGATACAAGACGGAATATACGCGGTACATCGAGAGAGGAATCTATATACGAGTATAATACTGATTCACCATAGTTATTACTTTTGTTCTTACGGCGAGCTGTGTATGTATCGCCGATTCGGCGGAGCCTGATGTGGGGGACATCCCGTAAGAAATGGGGCGTTAAAACAGTCAGGACCCACTTGACTTCGCCACGAAGTAGTCCATTAATACAATACAAAATGGCGGATTTCTATTCTCTCATTTTATTGTGTCGTGAAACAACTTTTATTCATCTCATAGTCATAGCTTCTATCGGTCAGCCTACTGGTCGCCCCTCGATTCCCGAATCATGTTTCGAAATGATCGCATTTCACGAATATTCGGCGTTCCCCGGAGCAAAGGTTTCTCTGAATCCTCTGCCGGAGCTTGATTATTAAAAAACGAAATGGGATAATCACCTGTACATTAGCCAGCATCAAACCAGCCGCGATCGTACCAACTCCAGCGATGAAAAACGGCACGGAAATCTGCAGCGTCATCATGTAGCATTTCTCGGTTTTCACAAGCTTCTTCTCATTCATTTCCGGGCCAGGCAGTCCGTTCGAAAAGTCTGAATATGGGTCCGAATTTGTTATCGTAGTGATACTGACAACCGATGTGACACTCGACAGCGAACCGCTTCCTGGGCTCGGAGGTGGCAGTCCCTTCGTGCGAGCATACTCTGAATTTGAATAAAAAATTGGGTTCGATCGGTTACGAAAATTCGTGAACAACTCATTCCAAGCTGAGAAAAAGATTGACCAGCGAAATGATTCACCTGGTAATTTTTCACCCCCGATTCTTCCGGCCTGCAGTTCCTGCTCCGAAAAGTTAGTATTTCTGACATTTGGATCTGGATTATCGAGACCCGGACACGCCAGCTTCTCTGTGTCGGCAACAACGCTGAACGAATTATTGTTATTCATATTATCATTTTGATTTGGAATTCTGTCAGCCAGGTTCACGCTGTGTAATGTCGGGTTTTGACTCGGTAGATCCGAAACCCTCAGTAGTTTCGGCTCGTTTTCCAGGTCCGGGAAGGCTACCATGTCTGTAACGGGAGAAAACATGGAATTCAGAAGAGGGGCTGGAGATTTGCGATTCGGAAGAGCGCCGGATAATTGGCTTCTCGGTTTTTTTTCTTTTCTCTCTCTCTCTCTCTACCGACAACGCAACTGGCGTAAGCATCTTCCCGAAAGCTGGAGGCGCTTTGACTTTGTTCGAAAAATAATTTTCGGCGTAACACGTCGTTCAAAGGCAAACAGATGAGAAACATCGGTGTTATCGCAATTATCGAGGAACTGCAGCCACCGCTGCGGTGTATTATTCGACTACACGGTGCGGTTATTCGTTACGGAATGGCAATCGCGAACGCGGCTGCCGATTGTTCTACCTCCTTTAGGTCGGATTATTTCCTCTGTTTGTTATTATTTTTCAATGCGTCCGCTGACAGCGAAGCGCGTCGATGAAGCGATTAAAAACAAGTTTGAAAAAGTGTTGAAATTGACTATGATAACGTCATTTGAAGGAGGATCTATGTCAGTATATAATTATGCCCACATGCGGCATTGAAAAGTGGCAAACAGTACGTTTGGCATAATTTCATTGTCAAATTTTCTTTTCAAAATCTAATATCTCGGCTTCAAAGAATGAAATTGTCTCCGTAATTTGTTTTTCTTCTCACTCATGCTTCGTCCTTAAGTTTTTCAAAAGCGAAGCAATAGAATAACGAAAGCCGACGCAGAAAATTGAGTAGACTATTTCGTTTTTCCATTTAATACAACTTTGATCATTTTTCACTCTGAATATCACCGATCATTCCATCGACTGAACATCTTTCCGTGCATCGCGACGAAGAATGAAGATATTGTTGGTACCTGTATCCATAGAATCTGTAGAACTTTCTGAGACTACACCGAGCACAGAAGAGCGAAGAATAGATGTCGAAACAAAATATTGTCCGCGACAAAATGTCGTGAAATTTGAAAGATTGCGAGAAAGTGATCTACTTACCGGATGCAATATTGCAGCGAATCGTGGGTCGAGTGAGTCAATCCAATGGGAAGAAGATGGATCAGTGATCTGTATGAGATTCTTGACGTTTCCGATCGGCGAAAATCGTTCCACCAAAATCTGTTTGCGGAATAAAAGAAAAAAATGAAGAAAGAAATAGAGAAGAGATAGAATTTTCGATTGTCCTAGTTCTATGGAATACGATATCGCCGGGCTTCAACTAGATAGAGAAATTCGTGGATAGAAAAATGTGACTTCTGAAAAGTTGATAAAGCACCGCTCCAGAAGTACCTACGTGAAGTTTAATCTCAATGACATAATACTCGATACGACATGCGGACAGTTATAGTTTTAACCATTTTTATCGCCGATGATAAAAAAATTTCTATATTTACGATGTTTGTTCCACGATTTTTTCACTTTACGATATTTTTCCGAGGTCAGGTATCTCGGTTTCTTATTGCCGTTGATCCTGTAGCGAACCTAGAGGATTATATTTCTGAGACTAAATTTTGTTTCCCTGTCTTCTGGAATTAATTCTATTCCGGGCCTACGACGGTTTCGAGATTAATGCGTGAGAAAAGGAAAAAAGAAGAAAGCCCAAAAGACTGAAGTAAACTCGTTATTCCTGTCTCTTTTTCAAATTCGATATTATACTGAAATATATATTACTTACGGTGAGAATTTGTTGCAAGAAATAAGAGCCAGCGTGGTTTTATTTGATTATATAGAACGGTTTTCCTCTCCCTGAGATCTTTCTGGTTATCGAATCACTGGCTCGAGTAAAAAATAACTGAATTTATGTAAACGTTTAAAACGATCACGGAACAACGGATCGGCGGAAAGAATCATGAACTTTGACGCGGAATTTGAAAACCCCGGAGGAACTTGGGTCGCAATCGATAAAATCCAAGTTTCAAAAGCTGAGAATTTGAAAAATTGTTAGCCGATTAAAAAATGTCCAATCTTTTTTACAGTCTAAGCCTTTCCTCCGCGCAGATCTGTCTACCGCGAGGGACCAAGTTTGTCTGGTAATAACTCCCGTTGCGTTGCTGCAATGTACGAGTCTTGACTGACTCGTCACTCGCCTCAATTCGTGTCTTACAACGTCAGTCGACGCTCCGCACGTGGATAAAACGCTCTGTCTTCAGATTGGGGGAAGCACTATTTTTTACGATTCTTAATCCACACGAGGTATACTATCGACGGATTACAAATTGCATAATGTAACGCGATAGCAACTGTACCTAATCCTGCATCATTCAGACAATATTTAACCAAAAACCAAAGATTGTGCAACGCAACGTATGTCTGATGTAGCCACTCTACTCGTTGTAATGAGCAAAAATGGAGAATAAATTGTAATGCTCGATCATCATCTTCAAGGAATTATACAAAAATTGCCGTCATAATATTCCTCACTTTTTGAGAATATCCGACCGCATTTTATACAGGAAAACGAGTGAAACCTGTAACCGGCTGATAGATCGCTCTCTTCTTTAAAAACCCGCGGAGATAAAGAGATTCCGAAATTTGATAAAAACCTTCGACCTATCTAGGTCCACTACGTCTCTCGCAAAAGCTGATTACATTACGTCAAACCTTGGAGTATCTATTGAGTCGTTCAATGATTCCTTCCACGTACTTATACAAGTACTGAGACATCGGACGAGGCATATAAGCTGCAGTAATCTTTGAGAGAGAGAGAGAGAGAGACAGAGAGAGAGAAAAAAATTGTTTGAAATACGAATAGGTCAGCAGCTGGTGACGAGCATCGGCAGGTATTGGTGGTGAAATTATCAATTGGAAGATTCTGCAATACGGGAATTTGTGCGATTCGATTCTACGTCGATCCCCGGTTAACCTGATCGGGTACGATGCCAGTAGTTTTGATAATAAATCGTCAAGAATTTTCACTTTCATGGAATTCATTTTCACAATCCGGCACGACTGCGATAATATTGCAACAGATTATGACAGCTATGGAGGAAAAAATTAACCAGATATCACAATTATTGCTACTCTGTTATCTGCTTGAGAAATTGTAGACTCAGGTCGCAGCATAAAAAGAAGAAAAATGGGGGGAAAAATATGAACAATATCATTATCCAAATATGTATAACACTCGTAAGTATTCCTCTCTTCGTTCAACCGTTCTGCAGTTATTACACGACGACGTCGATATATAAACTAAAGAATAGTCGAAGATGAATTTGTCGAAGAATGATTTCAGCGCGAGGATATAGTTCGGGGATTCCACGGACACTTGCGTCTCTTGAGTTAAACGCTCGTTCTTTATTCCGTCCAGAATGCGTAATGAATTTTTTCAAACTCATTGTCTGATAGGAATAAAACCTCGATTTTTACTACTAGCGGTTCGTGTAGCTCCAGCCTTGAGCTCGCTATTCTTTCATTCAGACCTTAATACTCAGTTCCAACTGGAATTGAACATCGAATAATATAATTAGGAGTCTAAATTACCTGTTTTTGAGAATCAATTGCACAAAATTACTCGACTGACGCGCGTTACTTATTATCTACTCATAATACTTGGGTACACGTACATACAAGCCAAAGAAGCTGAAAAGCTGCATCATGCATAGACAATCTCAAAAGGAGAGGATAAAGAAGCAGGTACTACTGCAACGTTTTCGCAAATTATTCTTCGTGATAATTCCAATCATTATTTTCCTATTCCTCTTCGATTGACAGGAACTGTTCGCCACGGCTCATCCCTGTCGTAAATTTCTAGTATTTCGTCGCGTAGAAACGCAATTTGAAAAGGTACAACGGTTAGAAAAAAAGGGATTCGTCCGTATTGCTTTGTCTGTTCGTTACCTCCGGATTTGTCACAGAACTTTCGCACTCTTTACAACACATATTAAACACTCTTCACGGATTTTTTATTCCGCGATTCTGCTCTACGTTAATTATCGTCGAAATTCAGTGGGATATGTTATTCAACGATTCAGGCAATGAAACCCCCGAAAATTCCACCGCGATCTACTCTTTCACTGGGATTGAAAATCGGGTGAAAAACTAGGGGCTGCCAGCCAGATGCCACGAAAATGGTATTTCGTTGGATACAATAATAATCGAGTTCTCGTTGAGCAGCCATACATGGTGTCGCGCGAGTGGACAGGAATTTTTCTTACCAATTCCACGCGCCATCTATTGCCTAACTAGCAGCCTCAAGAATTCGGCTCCGAAAAGGTGCAAATGGACTTTGAATGAAAATATTTTCTTTTCCTGTATACACAAACGTAACCGTGTTCACTGGACATTACGGATGTGTGTATTGGAGTTTGCGAGTACGGATGAACCGAGCGAAAGCGGAGCGGAACGACACGAAGAGAAAAAACAGAACAGAAAGACGAAGCAAATCTCCATTGAGTTGTAATTGCGATTGATAACAACTTCTGTTAGTCACGATATTTGAAAACATGTTGTGTTCTCTCTATCGTCTGTCCGTTTCCTTGTCAATTGAATTATCGCTGGAACGAACCTGTGTTTTCCCATCCGATGTATCGTAATTCGTAATTTCCCGAATCTATCCGCGTCATCCATTGCCAATGAACAATTACACCTACACGCCGAATACGACAGCCGTAACCATTGTTCCATGAGACTTCGGTAAATCCCCCTCTCATCGCTGTACGAAAATCTCCTGGGCAATCGGTGTGCCTATAGATGCGGGAATTTCTTATCGGGCATTACCTACTCGTTGCGCAATACCAACGCCGGAAGAAGTGGATAACTCGCCTCGCTAGAAATTGGCTCTCCAATGTCATCGAGAATAGTGCTCGACTATTTCATACTGAAAAAAATTCAGAGGAGGTTGAAACAAGAAGACAAATTCGGAAGGCAGACTTCGTCGAGCTGATATCAACCGATAAAAAAATTGGCATAGGTATCCATAATTTCACATTGTTCAGAAGAAGAGCCTGTACAGATTGTAGAGATAATTGGCTATCCCGTAAATTCAAATCTGCGATATCTACATTGTTTTCTACATGAATACCTGTTTGTCGTCTGCAGAATGTAATTGGCAATGGAAAACATGATATACGTATCGATCAGACACAATTGTATCGGGGATGTCCAATGATTCTACCGTGGAGAACGTAATTATTACAAACAAAATAGATAGTCTAGTGTTATTCGCTTGTTTCGAACTCTTGATCGATTGCGATAATGAGGAGGCTTGATTACAAAATGACAAGAAGTTGAGCTGCGCATTTTCGAGCTCTGAAAAACTCTGTCACGTCCACGTTCCAGTTGTATACGAAGGTAGCTAATTATGAATTAACACGTGGCGCGATGTGATGCTTGCCCAATTCTGAGCTTAACCCAAAGGCAAAAGAACCCACGTGAAAACCAGGCAGAGTCTGCGATCTCCTTTCTAGATGATACACAATAATTATTATCAATTGTGAAAGTGAGTATAATAAAGTTGTGTGTACAATATGTATGTACACTTGTCTGTATGCATGTCGTAGAAACGACGTGTATACAGAGTGTGTAGGTGCTCATCATCCTTCTTGTAGCAGGAGGTAGGTAGAGGCGGATACCTAAAACGCGCATTACGTGACGTGAACTTGCACGTTTCACAGATTTATTATAGTCACGTGACTGGATTAAACAATTGAAAAACCATTTCCGTGTAGGTACTACCTCATTCTCACTTACACCTGTTCCTTACATCCCATATTCTAGGTACTTATTGTCACATGGATGTGGAATATGAGTTATATTGCATGATGCAGGAGACGGGGAAGACCACGGCGCGGCGGTCAGAGCGGAAAACATAACCTCGGAGTATTTCGTCCTCGAACTTCTAGTTTCTGATTCACCCCTGACCAAAAGAGGAAACGAGAAGAGAACGGAGGTGCAGAGCAACTGATATAACATTGTACGAAATATTTCTGAACGAAGATTCTTCCACTTTGTACGAAGATGAACAAAAACGAACGATATTCTAAAATGAAAAATATTGCAACAATGACACAGGCTTCGTTAGGACACAGTCAGATGAATACGTGAAAAAAATGTCTTGTAGCAAAAGAAAAGAGAAGAGGAACAGAAGGAAGAAAACTAACAGCAATGTGGTTCACGCGATGGCATCGAACTTCGCAATGTTCTCATGACGATATAATGTTGATTATTGAACTGACTTATGATTCGACGCGATACATATATACATAATTACCGTGATTCATGTCTATACTTATCCGTATCGCTGCAATCCGTGTCATTTGATCAACACGTAAGCAAGCGACGCAGGTAGATGTGTAACATGCGATGCCGCAGCTGTGCGCAATGCAACATATCCCTAACTGTTGATCGTGATTGTTTGAATTGTTGAATGAAGCGGATATGCGGATACCTATTACTTCTTCTATGCGATATGTATCATCGGTGTACTTACAGTATGAAAAATAATCTTGACCGCTCGGTCGTGGGTACATACGTACAACGTACGTGCGTCCGCAATATTCCAGTAATCGCATTATCATACGGAATCATAGGCCAATAATTGTTCTGGGCATGCACGATGCATTGAATTTCAGGTCATGGCTCAACGACGATCCTTCTCGCACTCGCGCTCACGCTCGTACTCGTGCACAGACGGCATATAACAGATTCGAATTTGTTTAAGATTTTGAAGCACGTTATTACGGCAGCGGCTACACCCGCCTCCATATTTCTTGTATGTACGTACACATAATACAACGCAAGGATAACTGCGTCAATGCGTACGCGATACGTGATCGATCGTTTATCGTCAGCATAGTACTCTACAATCTCACGCGACAAGAGAACAACGATGATGAAGATCTCAAGCCCAATAATCACATTCGATGATATTCTCGTTCGAATTATGACCGAGATGCAATAATTGGTGCAATGAAATGAATGCAACATGTACAAGACTCGAGCTGATTGAAAATCTGTGAAAAAAGAGAGATTAGGATGATCGTTTATAAGTTATAATCACACCTATTGATACGATCGTTGATTTTATCTTAGTCTGTTCGTAATCGCGAGATAGTCCATCATTCACACTGCAGTTTCCGATTGCACATCAGTTAGAATCGTGAGTAGCCGGATACACGTAGGAACAAATTCTTTTCTCATCCCATATAATCAACCCCATCGAGGCCCGTCTGTATCGAACGGAACTCGAATTCTCGCGAAGTCCCGAGATCTCGGCGAAGTAGAATCGCGAAGAAATCGGATGATGCTGATTTCGCGAATCCAGAGAGAGCGACGTGCCGCGATGGATTTCTCGCCGGTTCGAATCCCAAGCTCAGCTATTTCAGCTGCAACTTCCCTCAATGACGGGATGAAAAGCGGTGTCTAATCGTTTTCAAAAACGACGAGGCACGCGTTACCCATTGATTTGGTTTCCCGTCTTCTTCTCCTCGTTCGTCTTCTGTGCGAACGCGGCGAGAGGCCGCACGTGTCGCGTTCAACGTGGCAGACACAGTGTCCTTGGGGAGAGATAAAAGCTTGCAATTTCAAATAGAGAAGCGTGAAATTCAATACTCGACTACTGCGATGAGTGACTAGATTCAGCGTGGATGGACGCGGTAGCTAGGCACATATAGGTGCGAGGTACGAGGTGGCAAAAATGATTATGTTGTCGACTGATAACGTTAGCGCGAGAGACACGTGCGATTTCCGAATATGAGTGCAGTGTGCTCGAAGACACGATGATACCAAGACGTATATCTACGAAGGTAAAGGTACAAGACCTTAACGCGAGTCTACGTCTCTCGTCTCTCGCATTCTGTGCTTTATATGCGGTATTATCAGTAGTATAACAGGAAAAAAGAATAGAAGAAAAGAAAAAGACAAGAAAAAAAAAGAAAAGAAAGAGAACACAGCGACGAGAAGTAGGTAACCGGAGACTTTCGTCACAGTCGCTGACTTGGAGGTCGTCACAGCATATAGTATCATTCTGTGCACTGCAGTATGCAACTAATTCCTAACTCGTGCGAGTACCTGTTATAGGTATACGTAGGTATATTACGCCCGTTACCGTCGGATACGTCTGCATCCAAATTTCGCCGCGTCATCAGGCTCCGATCGTGGATATCCGCGAGGAAGACCGGAACAGGAAGTAGCGAATGGCCGAATTTCCATTATTATACAATAATCATGAGACTGTATCGTAGTATGTACTTACTTCGGATTATCCTGGCGGTGATCGATCGTCATTGAATTCTATGGATCCAATAATCGGATCGGAGTGGTGACGGTGCTCGATGTTTCGTTTCCTATTGCTATTTTTTTTCTCAATTATTTTGCTCAAAAATTGGGGAATCCCGGTTCTACCGTGATTTTATCACGCGGAGACCCGATTGGTCAATCGCATCGGTGCGAATTTTCAATGAACACTGGAGTAACGACGGATCTGTCGGATTATAGAGAAACTTGCGCTCGGGACACCCCTCCGCGCCGCGCCGGTTTCTTTCTAAAGATCATTTTCACTTTCTTCGTCACGGTCTGTCGATGCTGATCTGTGACATAACTTCCAATTCAATGATTATACGTAAAAGAAAACGGAGATGCAGGCTGTGTAATTAGGAGTTATAGGTAGGTATACCTACGTACAGTTGTACATAATCCGATACGGCGCGATCCAGGCTCAAAATAAGGGCAAAACAGTGTAAGAAATCAGGGAATGATGCAGAATGAAAAGAGGAAAATAATGTAAATGTATATAATTTCATCATTATTCTCATCTATATGTATAATTTTATTTTAATATATTATACAGACGTTTCACCATACAAACCTAATTTTTAAATGACTAGTATTATTATTATTATTGTTATTATTATTGTTATTATTATTATCATTACCAATATTGTTATTCTTGTATTAAATACTACGGAAAATGACATAGAATCATCGCTCGTACTGCAATAATTATTCATCCTTCGTCCTGCAAGCTTTGCGTTTCAGTAGTAATTATTTATCCAACTGAATATATGATCATTATTTACGATGACGATGATGATAATAATAACAATAATAATAACAATAATAATAATAAATAATTGTTACAATATATATTATATTATACATATACAATATATATATACTTACAATACGATAATTCATATATATATATATTGTTTATTATAACTATAATATAAATAATTATGTATATATCTTTTGATTTTATTATTTTATCTTTCTTCTTATCAATTAAATTTCCTTATCGTGTAATTTTGATTTTCAAAATTTGATTTTAGATTATTAATTCGTTTTTGGCGCTCGTCAGCCCCCTCCCCTCCCTGCCCGTCGACCTATGAGGTATATTTTCAATAAATTTCTACTCCATTTTCTGTCGACTGGTGAACGAAAAGTATAATGTGTATAGATTCTTCTCGTAAAATTATGAAGCGATACGGCCATCTCCGGTAAGTACATTATGTAGGTATAATATTGGTGAAAACGGATTTCTCTCTTTTTTGATTAGTCGCACAGACGCCGATTCTTCTCCACCTTTTTCTGAATTCTACTCTTTCGTGGTTCGTTCTCTTTTCAACATTCGTTATCATATACATAGTATATGTATACGCATATATGTAATCTCATTTTATATTGTATAAATATAGTTCGCAGACGGATGTAGCGTATAATATCTACTATTATAAATCACACTCGACGTGAGCGCGAATTTTTTTATCCTAACTATTTCATTTGTTTTTAATTTTCCACTCTTTTTCCCTCCTCAATTTCCATCTCGTTCTTCTCTTCCCTCTCGAAATAATGACGCTATAATTATCGAATTACTCGTAATAGTATTCCTATGTGTATAGCTTTATAATGAATTCTTCTCTTTCACATTTAATTTTCCCTTAACTCCAATGACATCGGTATTTAGTTATCTAGTCAATTATCATTATCATTATTATTACCACATAATATCTCGTATCTCCTACCTGTATACTATATGAATTAATTATAATCATATTATTATCTATAATGGAAAGCATTAGATATTTATAGGAACATTCGATATAGTGTTGAGTGCAACTGCAATTAGAAATGATTAAATTTTGCAATTTTAATTAATAATTATAGTAATTAGTTATCAATCATTTTCATTCTGATTAATTTTTGCACTAAATTTATTTCTCCTCGTATATATATCTTATAAATTAAATATATTATGGCATAGTTACACCTATATGTATAATATTATAGTTGTACTCAATTTTCCTTCATTTTCTTTATCTTTTCGTCACTCCATTTCTTTTCATTTTTCTTCCGTTTTCGACATCATATACATACCTACACGTAATATATCATATTTAAATATGAATATATATATATAAATACATATTACGTATTACACGTATTTCGTTCTTAATATCTATAATATATTCAAACGATTATATTACTATAATATACTATATTCTATTTATATACGTAGTAGTAACTTATCAAGGGACCCTGAATCGTGAAACGTGTTAATTAATCGATCGTTCGATCAATCAAGTAATTATGTAGTTATTTATTCTTATTCCTAACCACCGTTCTCGCCTTAAAATTCTAATTTTGATTTTTGTGCTTAAAATTTACATATATAATATGGTAGATAACTAGATACACTCTACCTATACGTTCGCGATCTTGAACTCAATCATTCTGGTTGACTAGATTAATTCCAATGAATCATTCTCGGTTTCATTCATTTCTTTCGCTATTTTCCTCGTTTTCTTTCCCCCCACCCCCCTCACCCGACCGATTCCAAATTTTTCATTCTCATCCGGCAATGTGAAATGTGTTTGGTCCAGCCCAGCGCAGTTCAATTATTATAAATAACTTGTGATTCAAGTTACAAGTATTATTCAAGTTTCGTCTTTAATTTATGTATGTAATTTAAAGTCGCGGTATATAGTATCTATAGACTGGATCGCGAATAAAATGCGCAATTGTAACTATATAATATACATAATATAAGTATATAACTATCTTCGTAGTATATATATATGTATAGTATATGATAATTAATGTATAATAATGTATAAAACTAAAGCCAAACCTAGATGTATATAGGAACACAGGGTATATCATAATATAGGAACTTAATAATCTTGGTTCAGGTGTATAATAATATATAATAATACATAATACATTATAATATATTATATATATTATATATTTATTAATATGATCATTACTAATCATGAATCGTAGGTATATATTCATTCAATTTTTCTTCTCGCTTCTTTGTTTCTGTTCGATTAACAATTTTCATCCCTCCAATTATTCGCTGTATTGCATGTATATATACATACGTATAGACTAATATACACGTATATATCATCGTCAAATAGGAACATTGTTTTTGGTTTCTTTTTGTTTCATTTATCTGATACGCGCGCTAATTGTTCTAATTAACAAAAATACAAAAGAATAATCTGTCTAACAACTTTTTGATTTTGATAGTTTATCTTTATATTCTGCGCGCGTAGGTATACATATATGTATACCAGCTCGATCAAATTGCAACGGCGTCTACTTTTTTCGTAAAAACGAAGAGAAGCGGGTAAAATATATGGTCGCGACCCCCCCCCCCCCTCCCTCCCCCCGAAAATTATTACCTGCGCGATGCGGATTTTCGACCAGATGTGTCGATCGGTGTCGCCGAGGAGCGGGACAAATAAAAGAAAAAAAAAATCTTCGCCGTTTCTCGATTTGGCGAAAGAAAAAAACGAGCAAAAAGAGCAGAAAAGCAGGAAAAAAGTATATTTATATATACCTGAGCCTCTCCTGCAGCGGGGAAGGGGGCCCCGAAAAAGGGTAACGCGGCTTTACGTTTTACCCTTCCAGTTGGATAGCATCGCGTCACGTCACTACCCTCTTAACAATGCTGATATTAATTCACCGGATTTTTGGAACTATTTTCTCCACCCTTAACCCTATAATTTTACGTTTTTGTCGAAAAAGAAAAAAAAAAGTATGTTTTTGCGCCTACTCTTCTTTTCTCCTCTATTTTTGTCCTTTTTGCCCAATTTTTTTTTTTTTTTTTTGCCTCTCTTTCTACAATCGCTCCGCGTGCATCTGTCGTTCGATTTCAACACCGCGCCTGCACAAAAGCAATTGGCCCGTACGGCACGCGCCCGTTCGATTTAAGCCGTGGGTATACGTGGAGCGAAGAAGGGTGGTCGTCGGGTGTGTAGGTACCTACTAAATTTCTATGAAAGATTTTTCCAAAATATTGTGTAAATCGGGGATAGCGAATGAAAGAAAGGTCTATACACACACACACACACATACGTATACGGGCTACGATGCAGCTGAAGAATATTTCCCCCTTTTTTTCCCCCCCGTTTCGTTTTCTTCTCTCTCTTTTTTCTCTACAAATTCACAGAAAAATGGCATAAAATTTCCATCGGGGTTGCGGGGTGGTAATGCAGGTATATGAGAGCCCCACGACGATCAAACCACCCCCCTTGTCCCGCACAATGTGTAATGGCGAAGTGTCGCTAAATAAATAAAGGGTTGTTATATATTGTTGTTATCGTGATTATTTTCTTCATTTTTCTTTTGATTCGCAATTTCATCCCCCTGTAACACTGGAAATAATATCTTTTCACACCTTTAGGCCAACCCGTACGCGATTTCCCGCAGCTTGTAAAACTTACGTTTCAGATTTTCCGGATTTAGGGAAATTCTATATATATATATTTATACATACATTTTGTATTGTGGGGGTATATTGTATGTGCAACCCCTTCGGCAACAATGAGCATAAAGGGAACGAAAAAATATGTGTAACGATGCAAAAGGACTTATTGTGAGCGAAGGCAACTTCGGAAGGGAATATTATTTAGGGTTGCAGGAATTTTCATAATAATCAGGATAAGAAAGAACCACGAGAGGGGGAGGGAGGGGGGGGCAGGATAAGAGAATGTTCAGTTGAACAGTCAAAAAAACAGTCTGAATTGATATATATGTTCAATTATTGAATATTGTAGATCGGAAGCTTAGTGAATTTATTCTCGGAGCAGCTCCGAATGAATCGGTAATGAATTGGATGAGAAAAAAATGGAAGGGACCATCATCGTCTTCGACAAATAATATGCAGATAATTGTGTGTGATACGAATATGGAAAATAGTTGCGCCGATCGCAAGATCGGAAAAAGCGCGGCTAAACGAAGCTTTCGGGGAGACTGATTGGGGAAAGCACGGAATGAAATCTATCCGACGTATGAGTAGATATGAAAAACTTTCGACGATCGCTGGGGGGTCGGGGAGCTCGCGTCATCACCGACCAATCCTCGTGGTCGTTGAGGGATGCTTGAATAAGGATAAGAACGCCGAAATTATTACGAGCTGGATGAAATTTCCAAGTTGCGGTATAAGATGACGAGCTCGGGGTTGCGGTGCGTGGGGGATGAGGTGACGCGGAGACGCGGAGGCGAGGAGACGAGGGGTTCCGTCTTGTAGTGCGAATGAGGCGGAGGTGTATGGTATCAGAAGTATGTACCCAACAGACTTTTTCTCGTCGCTCGACGCGGGGAAAAAGGGCGCGGGGAGAAATATAGGAGGAGCGAGAGAGACAGAGCGGCTGAGGGGGTTGAAGACAGACTTTGATAATTGCAATCCACTTCTACGAGGCCGGGGTTGGTTGCGCGGGGTGTCGCGTAGGCGTAGGCGTAGATATATACATACATACTATTCCGCGTTACCGTGTACACGTACCTACTCTCACATACATATGTAATGGAAAGAAAAAGATGAGAGAGAGAGGTGGGGGGAGACGGAACAACGAAAGTGGGGGTAGTTTTGCGGTTCGATATCTCTCTTATAACCTCATAGCCGCGTGGCGTGGCAGTGGATATGGTGGTAGATATGTAGTGGCGGACGAACGCGATGCTAACGTATAGCAGTAGCCCTTTATGTGTTTCTTGATTAATAACGAGAAAGAAAAACGATGGACGGGGGGGGGGGGGGGGGGGGGCAGGGACGGAAGAGCGGGGCGTAAAAACGAAGAGAAACAAGTTTTTATCTCTCCTGCTTTCCTCTTCTTCTCTATAAAAGATACGACGACGACGTCCAGACTTTGCCCCGGTTACACTGTGCCCCCCGCCCGCTGTCAATTCACCCCATTCTATTTCCGAGTTCGCGAAACTCCGGTGAAATTTACTTTCTTCAACCAAATCCTTTCGAGTTTTCACGAATTTTTGTATTCCAGTCAATTTGGAGAAATGATCAAGTCGCGGCGAGGCGGGGGGTGGGGGGGGGGGCAACGTTGTCCCGCTTTTTCACCCCACCTTGGTCACTTTTCGAGTTTCCGAGCTACACTCGTATATACAGCTATAGCTATGTAATATGGGCATAGGTATACCATGACGTGATATAATGATAAACATAATAATATGAGAGAACGCGTCGAGGTTTATAACGCGCAGGAGTTTTCTTTACTACCCTGATGACGAGATACGTTGGTATTGGGTCAGCTACGCGTATCTATGTATGTTTAGTCCCTCGAAAACCGTCGTAATATTTTGCTACCCTCTGCCCCCCCCCCCCCCCCCCCCCCGGCCGCTTCGCCACCGGTCATCGTGCAAACTCTTTTTGGCAACATAAAACGCAAGATATTAGATCCTCCCGAAGGGTTCTTGAGTCTCGTACGCGCGTGAGCCTAAAGAAGGTTGTAGGTATACAAAAATAATGATAATAATAACGAAAAAAGCAAAGCCTGGTCAGGGGGGGTTCATGATTAAAAACTAGCTAATATATCGCGATTCGATGCATAACCTCCCCCGAATCTTTCTCGCGCGGAAAGTGGCGTGCTCCGAAATTGTTTCCGTTCATTTTTTGTACCCTTCTAAGCTAGAGGTGGGTTACGCGTACGTTATGCTACGTGGGTTACGTCCATGTCGCGTCCCTTAACTCTGGTTTCTCAACGTTCGCGCCTTTCACTTTCCTGCCTGCCTCGTTTCCCTCTTTCTCTCTCTCTCTCTCTCTCTCTCTCTCTCTCTCTCTCTCTCTCTCTCTCTCTCTCTCTCTCTCTCTCTTTCGGAAGCCGCAAGATATTATTGATTTTTATACATTCTGCCTCCCCGGGGGGTGGATGGGTGGGTTGTTCAAGGAACCACACGAGGGGTGTCTCTCTCTTTCTCTGTTTGTGTTTGAGAGTTTTCGGCGGTGGGTTTCCTGGGCGGGGGTGGAGGTCGAGGTGGACGCGGACGCGGACGCGGACGTGAACCGCGCTCTATACCGTGTTATTTACTCATCGTTCGCTGGTGCTTGCCGGACAGGGTGGCCCTTCCCCCCATAACTTGGCATTCGCCCTTATTCCTATACCATTCTACATCGCGCAATTTTTCAACCGAAGAATATCGTAACTTATTATACTCAACTGATGACACGGGTGTGTACGTTATTTTTCTTTTCACAACAACCGAAGATTATTTTTGTTCGAAATTTAATTTTTTTTTCTCCACGCACTGCACCTATGATCGCGTGTGGGCATCAGCACATCGTATTGAATGAGATAATGATCTATCGAAACGGCTACGCCTGCAGTAATTTGATCGAGGATATATACGCGCGCGTGGCACATGTTATACCTATGTGAAGTAATTCGATAGCAATGGTGGGAGAAAAAAAAAAAAAAAAAGAAAAAAGGAATGAAACTAAAAACCTGTAGAAATATTTGGATGCGAATGTGTGTAAAGTATATGCATAATGAGTAAATAAAGGCAAACGGGGGATGAAATTGGAGAAAAAAAATGTTTATTCAAATCAACTCAGACACATGATAATAATAATAATAATGATAATGATAAATGATAATCATTCGAAATGATCTACCGATGTTCCATCGGTGAGAAAAATAATGTAGTATACCAACATGAAAACTGTAAGAAAAAGTGTAGAAGAAAAACGAGAGTGTACGTAATGTGATAATAATTGGAAATTGAACGGAAAGACAAAATTGGGACAAATGATGAAAAAAGGAACACATAATGGGTAGATAATGTATGTATATACGTCCGTGTACACGGAATATAATAATAGTAAATAAATAATTGTTTATCATCGCGCGCAATATTCTTCTACGGTTTCTGTTTCTGCAGTTTCGTTCTATTATTTTCGTTTTCATTTCCCTCTTCAATATGTATATATACCTGTACCTATGTACTTTGCTTCTCTCTTCCTCTCTCCATCTTTCTTTCGATTTTGACTAGCTTAATTATATAGGAATATGTAAACCGTTTCAAAAAATGACTAGTTTTATATGTATAGGAAATGTAACTAATAAATTGATCTGTAATTCATACAAGTATGTATGAATGTACTAACCTACAAATATAATATTGTATGATACACGGATTTTTAATCGACCTTATGTTCCATACTAATATTATATATAAGTGTATACCTATAGACATAATATACATTGTAGGTACGGTATACACCTATGTCTCTGTCCAATGTAATCATAGTTTTCGAAATTCAGGTTTCAATCGCCCGCCGAAACACTCGTACGTATATAAACACGCGTATGTATGTTTGCATAGCATATGAGTTATATTCACTTCTATGTAATCATTCGTGTGTATATCTATACATGGCAATTATATCTATTCATATAATACACAATAAATCAATTTTTCATAACTATCATATATTATAATAGGTAGGTAGGTATATGTTACCATACAGTCGTAATAATAACTAATATAGATGTATATATTTATACATATATATATATCTATATATGTATATATATCTTTGTATGTATATATACTATATAGAGAATTATTCCTCTTCATCTCATTATCGTTAATTTTTTGATTTTGCGCTCATTTTGTTTGTTAGGTTTGTTTCTTTTTTTGTTTTTTCTCGTTTTTCAGGTTTTCTTTTTTCGTTTCTCATCGATCGAAGGCAATTGTTCGCGTTATATAATATAGTAGGTGTATAGTAATTACGACGACTTAGTATTTTTTTTTTTTTTTTTTCGTTTTCGTTTAACCATCATCGTATTGAATAACTTTACAGATTACCGCGTAATGTCGTATGTAGTAATCAAAATATTAAATTATCCGATAGAATGAATTTATAATATTACATCATACAATCGGTCTCGCAGCAAACGATAACTGCTGCAGTTACAGCGACGATAATTTTTCCCTCGAATCGCCCCTCTCTTTCACTCTCGCACTCTATTTTCATAAAATATACACAACATTTTTCGGTATGGATGACTCAAATATTATATAGTTGCGATCGAACGGAATGAATTTGTTGCGAAATAATTACCCGGTCTTCTAATCAATTCCCCGCTCTTTATTTTTTGCTAAGTGTTCGGTAAAAATAATAACAATGATACATGGATATCGGGAAACAGCTCGTACAGACGAAAAATGTTCAGCAAACGGACAATCTCCCCCCCCCCCCCCCCTCCCCGGCTCCTGCTCCTTCTCCGCGCCATTTCGCCTGATATCTATTATCAATATTCAATAGGCTTCGGCAATTAATATTTATGGCTTTTACTCCACGCCTGCAGCAGCAGCAGCAGCAGCAGCAGCCTCGGCCCATTAAGCGCACAATGTGCTCGGCTCGGAGCAGTATTGGCAATTAAAAACCATCCCCGGATCGGATTTGCATCGACTACTATAGGTAGCAGCTATAGTACGCTACCGATCGGTGGAAGGTATATCGTTGTAATAGCTTTCCGCATTCACGGCCATTGTACGCGCGCGCGCGCGCATTTGTATGTAATAATATGCATATGCGTACGCGTATTTTGGAGAAGGGAGAAAACGAGGGATGGCGCAAAGGGGGAAAGGGGGAAGTGGGGACATCCGCACGAGGCCGAAGTATGAATAATAGCCGATTCGGACACAGTAGACGTTTCGGACGCTGCACGCGCGCAGCGTTCTTTCGCAACTTTTTCCCCGGAAAAATCTTCCCCCTCTAGGTACTCCCTCGGAGGTGATTTTTACAATGGATTTGCACGCGGCCGAGTATCTGAGGTCACGGAGTTGACCTCAGGGCCAGATCGCCGAACAGATGCGTTCCGTGCCGTACTTAATGCGACTATAACCTCGCTCTTCTCGTCACTCTCGCAGCCGCAGCTTTCGCTATTTTTCTCTGTCTCCGCAGGACTTTAGCGCGACAATGCATCCTCAAAATTGGATTTCTCCTCATCCCCTGTCAATAGACCTTGTTAATGGCTTCCCCGGCTCTCTGCCCTCGCATATCCTCCGATCAGATACAATATTCAAATTCGCGTACATGCAATGGCTGGATCTCAACATTGTTCAAAAATTTCCCCGCTTCCCTCGCCTCCACCTTTTGTACCACATACTCGAACGAATTCTGAATTATCGAAAAACGAATATACGCCTGTATGCGCGTGGCCGACTTGGACGACCGATTCCCGTAATATACGTTATTTCAATTTTTTGGTTATACAGCTACCCCGTGAAGTTCGACCGAACCGTAGCCAGCTGTTCGTCAGACAAACAGACCGCGAAATGCATTTCACGAAAACCGCCCCCTCGGGAGATTCTCGACCGCAATATTTACGAATTTTTGAAATTATCATCACCGTCGCCGTTACGTATTCCGTTCCGTGTTCCGGCTGTCGTCCATCGCTCGCACGCTACGTTGCCAATACCAATACCGATACATAATACGGTATTGCGGGTACAATGAAACGCGGTTAGAACGCGAGAGCCAGTAGTAGGTCATTATTAAGTAATAATACACATATTCTCGTACTACACGTATGCACACGCGGATTGAATTATTTATCATTAGGTATAAACGGTAGGTAGGTGCAGGGCGTACCTACCCACGTTGCATTTCACAAAGTACAATTTTTCATATTGAACCCCCGACACTGACCCCTTCCGCTACCTCCCGCCCCTCTCGTACGGTGCCGCGTGTGGTATCGTTCACCATGGAATTGGAACAATGAATAATTCAATCGGCTCAATAAGCGATTCTATTATGAATGGATATAAACGAGAATAAGAAAACCTTCGGAGGTCTGTTTGTCTGCCGAGGTAAGCCAAACAAATTCTATTTCTCTTTCTTTCTTTCTTTCTCCATTTGCCCCGGTAATAGTTTCTCTTTTTATTTTCACCATATATTTCATCTATTTATCAAGAATTGAAATCCGGGGAAGCCTGCGTTCTCCTCATTTTTTTCCTCATTCTCTCTTCCAGGTTTATTCTATTCCCGTTTTTTTTCGTTTTCTTTTTTTTTTTTTTTTACATTTTTACCGTTTTCTTTTTCGTATCGCGATCGAGCTGCCATTTTCCCTCGTTAGTAGGTATATATACCTATCTATGATCACTATCGGCAATAATAGTTGTTTTTTAATTTTTTTACAATTACAAATCGTATTATATATACCTACTATAATATATAATGGTATCTTCGCGTTGATTTAATTTATAAATTATAGGTAGGTATAATATATTATTATACATATAGTGTGTCGTTTCTTTGATCAATATTTATATATATATGTGTATATATATGTATGTGCATATATATACATATTTATTCATAGTTTATTATTATTACTATTATTAGTTAATTTTTGTTTTCTCTTGTTTTTTTCTATCTCTCCTTCGTTCTCCGACTTACTAAAATTTTGATTTCAGTTTCAAAAGCTGCAAGGCACGAGTATCAACAGCTTTTTTTAAGGAACTATATGTTTCTGATGCCCCCCACCCGCGCTCACAACGATCTTCTTATATTATTATTATTATTATTATTATTATTATTATTATCATAATCATTATTATATATTTATGTATATATATGTATAACATTATCATAAATATCGATATCGTTATCATTATCATTATTATTATTAATATTGTTACTATTATTATTATTATTATTATTTCATAGACTAGATATTTACGATCCGAATATAGTAATAATAATAATACCTATCCATATGTCAGTTATTACATAATCAAGTTTAATCCGACTAGATATTTTCTATTTTTCGACTTTTCTTTCTTCATATCAATATTATCTATACTATATTCACGGTAATATAGTATGAATACTCGATATACAGTATATAAATTTATTTCATACATATCAATATCTTCTGTAAATAGTTCTTCGTTCACGGTATAGGATGTAGATGATGTAAATACCCATATATATATATATACCTACATACAATATAGACAATAAATATCATAACAGTTTATTTTCTCGAAGAAAATTGTTTGTTTCTCATTTTTCTCCCCCTGTTTTATGTTTCAATGGGAAAATTAAATTATGAATATTATTTTTATTATTGTTGTTATTCCTGTTATTATTATTATTATTGTTATTATTGTATAATTAGTATTTCTTATGCAGATCAATATATAACCTATGAGATCCACGTATGTATATATATATATATATATATACTATCATTTAGTTTGTCGACTACAGGTTTTTTCTTTTTGTTCTTTTGTTGCTTTTGATTTTGTAATTTCTTTTATTTTTGTCCTATCATCTTGGTGGCTGTGTATATATATTGTATATTATCTATATTATTATTATTATTATTATTATTATTATTATTATTATTATTATCGTTATTATTATGATTGTACTTTTGGTTTCGAGTTATACTGTGTTCACCCTGAGTTGCGTTTGCGTTTTGTTTGTTATATTTGTTTTATTCATTTTTCTTCCAATTTTTATTATCATTATCGTTAACATTATCATTATTATCATTATTATCATTGTTATTATTATAGTTATTATATTTATAGTACAATTATTTAGTCCGGTTTAGGTATCCGTTCTCATTCTCTCTTTCTTTCTTTCTTTCTTCGTGTTTTAATTGCGGTACAAGTCAGGTCAGTGAAAACCGAACCGCATTTCAGATATCGAATCGTATTCGTTATCTCGCGATCTCGTGAATGAGAGAACCAGAAAGGAACGAGGTAAACTTCAATGAAACCACCTCACGCGAGATTTTTGTGAGTTCTTTTTCTCTCTCTCTCTGTCTCTATGTTTTCGAGTTTTTGGGTCTTCGGGCCGCGTTTCTTGCATTTACAAAACCCTCGAATCTAAAAACTTGTATTAACTATTTCACGATAATCTATATGCATATGTACTCGCTGCATGACTATATAATATGATTTATCTTATACATGTATTTTATCATTATTATTGAACATCCATTTATCGTACTCCCATTTATTTTCCGGTCAGGCAGCGGTAAATGGTATTAAATAAAATTATCTTCGATTTTGCGGCTTTGTCACTTGTTTTCTTTTCTTCTTTCTCTCAATCGTTTCATTGGTAAAATATTCACTCTACGCTGTATATATATGTAATGATAATACCTAAATGTATGAACGTACGACATATATATATATATATATATATATATATACTGTCTATGTAAAATGATAATAATAATAATAATAATAATAATAATAATAACAACAACAATAACAACAATGATAATAATGAAATCTTGTAATAATAATCGTACAGCAGTAGTAGCAGCGTAACTATACTATCTTATACGAACGATGATTTCAATAAATATTTAGTTATGGTTTCCGGTATAGGTTATAGATATAGATATATTGAGCATTTGAAGAAGAGAAAAAGAGAATTAACTGAAATCAAGTTATACGAATATCAAATGGTATATCTATAGTATCTGTACCCATAGAGAGAGATTTGGATGACGTCAATTGGTCATAAAAACTAAAAAAAAAAAAAAGAACAATGAAAAAAAACTCAACGTGAGAAAATATTTGTATACAGGGTGATTCGGGATCCAGGGAAAAGATTTTAGGATCAGATTCCGCAGGAAATTCTAAAAATAAAGTCTATTTTCGAAAACTTCGTGGGATCTATGGTTCTCGAGTTATTAATTTTCGAAGTTGACGAATCAGCGGGCGTTCGCCTGCTCCGTACAGTGCCGGATCTAGCCGTGGGCACTGACATAGATCCGTGGCGCACAAATCGATTGAATTATAATTCGCAAACTATTTACTACATTTAATTATACCAAATTTTTGGGGTCGTCAGCCCTCTAAATTCCGGCAGTATTCCCGGGAACGGTACGTTTTCCCTCGTCCGGGACCAGCGCACTCTAGTTTTCGCGGTCCAGATCGTCGGCTTCCCGAGATCGCTGCCCGAATTTAGACGGCTGACGACCCAACAAAATTTTTGTAATTAAATGTTAGGAATAAATTGAAAATTTTAATTCAATCGATTTGTGTGCCACGGGTCTGTGTCAGTGCACACGCTAGATACGGCACTATACGGAGCTGACGAACGCCTACTGATTGGTCAAACTCAAAAATTAATAACACGACAACCATAGATCGCACGAGGTTTTCAAAAAGGAACTGTATTCTCAGAATTTCACGAGGAATCTGATACTAAAATCTTTTCTGTGGGTCCCGAATCACCCTGTATACTATAGATAAAATTGCTGCAGCGGAGGAACAATATTGTTATTATTATTATTATTGTTATTATTATTGTTATTATTATTATATGATACTATATATACACCTATATTGTATATAGTTCTGGTTAGAAAATTTCGTTATTCTTTTTCCGTCGAATTTTCTGTTCGTTCGTTCACAATATTATAACATACGATTGCATAATATGTATACCATGAGGATAATTGTTTCGACAATTGAAAACTGTTTTGGCATATAGTATACCTGTATTGTATAATATTAATTTATTGTTATTGTTATACCGCGTCGCGTCGTTGGCGCTCGTCACGTTTAAAATAGGAACTTTTTTCAATCACCGATCAATAATATTGTAATACTATACTATATATATATATATTAATTATTATATAATAATTAATATTCACAATAATAACATCACGATTATATATTATTAAATAATACATCTACATATTATAACAACGTGGTTTTCAAAACGCGTCGTGAAGTACATAACATTTCTTTCTCTCTCTCTCTCTCTCTCTCTCTCTCTCTCTCTCTCTCTCTTTTGTTTTCATTTTCGTCATTCAATTACAAAAACCTGCACGCAACGGTTTGCAACTGCCTGCCGGCCACATCCATGCGATCATCGCTCGCGGAAATTTTCTAAGAATAATAGTAATAGTAGTAATAATAATGATAATAATAATAATAATGTGAATAACAACAATAATAACAATACAATGATCATATAACCAAGATAAGGAACTTAAAACCACAGGTGCATACATATATATATATATAGTATACATAATGAAAGTCTTTCTTGCTTTCCTTCTCGTTTCTTTGTCTCCTTTTTCCGCCCATCCCGTCATTTATATCAAAAAATATCTTTTGTTGCGATAGTTATACATATATATACATACATATATATATATATATATATATATATATATATACGTAGATAGTAAATTCTTTTCTTTCCTTTACTATTTTTTATCAGCGGTCTGTCCGGTTCGCTCACTCATGATATTACTACAATATACTTATGGATCTATATTATACGTTGTTGTTGTAAGGAATGTAATTATATTTATCTGTTTATCAACCACATAGTAAGGTGATAGTGTAATTCATAGGTCATATACCATATATAATCGTATGAGTCAGAAAAGAAAAAAATGCGATGTGTTTTTGCGTGCCCCCCCCCCCCCCCCCCCCCCCCGGGTTTACTCAATATTTATAGTATATCTATAGTTTATAATAATAATAATAATAATTGTACGAAAATATGATGTCTAGGAACTGTAGTTTCATTTCAGGTTGGACTTAGATTAAAGGATGCAAAGAGTGGGGCATTTATGCGCGTCCTAACCGGGAGGTAAACGTATGCAGGTGCAAATTTCTTTTCTGTATTGATTTCCGAGCCACCGTGAACAGCCTCGCATTCTTCAATGAGGAATTGTTGCATTACCGTTTGGTTCGGATTCGAATTCGTGTCTTGGGGCATCGCGTAAATGGCGGGAATTTTGTGTTTGTTGGCAACCTCCCTGAGACTCCTCGTCAATTCGTTGATCACTGTTTCTTGAGGATCGTTCACTCCCGTCCTGTGATCCTTCCTGATGTGCTTTTTTATACGGTTCAAATTTGGACTGGAAAGTCCGCATTGCGAACACTTGTATTCACCCTGCGGCGTCACCTGGACAACTGTCGCCTCCTCCGGTCTTTGGAGCTTGGGTAGATCATTGAACGACACGTTTTGCACGGAGGCGTGTGGGCTCGATTGTTTCGAATCGTCCTTCGTATCGAGGTCCGTCCGATCCTTCGACTCGCTATCCTTCTCCGACGAGGATTCGGGTCGCGAACTATTGAGCTGTAGATGCGCCGGTTGGAATGGTGATATTATACCGGGAAACTGGTGCTGAGTAAGTAAGTGATGCTGGAGTAATTCAGGCTGAGCGAAACCCTGGACGCATACAGGACATTGTAAATTTCTCTCCGTGTCTACGCTGCCGACACTTTGCGGGCTCGTGTGAGATCTCTCGTGGACGAAGAGGAACGCCAGGACTGGTGTACTGAACGTGCAGTACGAACACCGGTAGCTTTGCAATTGCTGGTCTTCAGCGGAGCCGAAGAGTGTCGATAGCACTTGGTTCCCGAGCCCAGAGTAATCTCCCGTTTTCAAATGCTGGCTCAGTTCAATACCGTTCGGTATTTTCAGGCTTGGATTTTGGTGCGACAGCCGCGAGGGACCGGGCGTCCTTCCACTTCGTGATACGGATTGATATTGCTGTTCCAATTCCCGCCATTTGTCTATACCCGCCTTCTGATGATCGCTCAGAAGATGTGCCTTCAGCCATTTTGTGCTCCGGAATCTTCTGTTGCATATTGGACAGACCTCCGTGAAGTAAGTGTAGTACCGATGAGTCAAATCGCTCAGTTGTTCGGGTTTTAGGGCGGGATCTTCGCTGTTGTTCGTGTCGTTATCGACTTGTTTAGCGGCCGACGAATTGCTCGACGTAGTGGTAGTCCCCTCTTCGATTATACCGTGAGTATTGTGCTTGTGAACACGGAGAAAATACTTGCTGCATAATTCCTTGTTGCAAATGTTGCATATGACTCCGCCGATCTGTGCTCCGTTTTCTATCTCTATACCGTGCATTCGTTGCATGTGTGTCTTCATGAAGTATTTGTTGCACAATTCCTTGTTGCATATCTCGCAGTAGCTCGACGTCGGGGTCATAGAGACTGAGCTTCTTCTCTCCTGAGTTTGGACAGTCGGCGTTGTCGGTGCAATAGTCGATGGAACAGTCGGAAGGACTGTCGCCAATGGTACCGAAGTCGGCGTCGAGGGCTGATGATCTTCGGCCACGTGTTTCCGCAGTGCATCCTGGCCGGGGAATTCCTTATCGCAAAATGTACAAATCAGAGAACTGCTGCTCGGAGTTGGTGATTTTTCCGTTCCCTGCAAGGGCGACGACACAGCTTCGTCAACGACCGCACCGTGATCCATTGCCATGTGACTTCTCAAGGATTGTCTGGAATCGTAGTCCTTTCCACAGATCGGACAGGCCGCTCCTCGCCCTGATTCCAAACCGTTCAGCTGTAAGATCATCGTCTGCAACTTCTGGAGATCCTCGCTGATCGAATCGGCTCTCTGGTCACCGGTGTCCACGTCATTTTCCTGCTTCGGCGATATCTGTTCCTCGATTTCGTGTAGCTTCTGACGATGTGCCTGCTGCAGTCCAAGCGTTTGAAACCTAATCCCGCATGGTTTGCACTCGTACTCTTCACCCGGACGATCACCGGACTCAGAACTATTCCCACTAGTCTCACCAACGATGAGATTCAACGGACTAGTCTGCACGTGATGCCATGCCGCCGCTGCGGCTGGATTACTCGGAGATTTTTCACTATCTTGAACCACTATACCGTGTCTCTTCATCTTATGTGTCCGCAAGAAATACTTGTTGCAATACTCCTTGCAACAAACCTCGCAGAATGCTTCAGGGTTTATGACTCCCAGTCTCCTCAACCGGTCAACGTTGAACCCAGAATCTCTGGCCTGCTGGATAGACTGAGGAGAGAGATGCCTGGGTGCAGGCATGAAGGTTGTGTCTTCCTGCTCGACTCCAAACTCCTGTTTGAACAGCGCTTCCATTGCCCCAGGGCTGAGGCTGTGATGTGAAGTCTCTCTCTCATCCTCGGCGGACTGAGGTGGCAGCATTTGAGAATCGGCGTCGTTGGGATCACCGCTGTGAACTTTCTGCTTGTGTTTCCTCACTAATTCATCGTTCTTGAATCGTTTTTGGCAAAGGTCGCAAACCGAGTTCAGAGTCTGTGGTGCTTGAAGGACAGGTTGCCCACCAGGGACTCCGACCGTCGGCGGTTCCAGTTTCAACTGTTGTTGTTGCTGCTGCGGCGGTTGTTGATCGAGTTTCATACCACCGGCTAAAAAGGACCCCGGATATTGCGGCCCGGTGAAACCTGATTCCCCGACTGTTTGCCCTGGAGTATCAACGTATATACCGTGTTTATTCGCTTTGTGGGTTTTGAGGAAATACTTGTTGCAAAATTCTTTGTTACACAAATCGCAGTAGGCGTCTGGGTTGAATATTCTGACTGGCGCCGGACCTATCGGCGGCCTATTAGCAACTTGGCTCGTATCTCCCAGCGTGAAGTTAGGCAGCGGAAGATACTGCGCGAGCGCACCGGCAAAGGGGAGTGCTTGAAGGTGATTTGAAATTGAGGATAAGGAGCCGGTCGAACCGGAAGGAGGCCATTCATCGGTTTGAGATTGCAATTGAATATTTTGCGACTGGGATTGAACGTGTCCCGACAGCCACGTCGCGGCGAAACTCTTGATACCGATACCGGAGAGATTTACAGGACTCTCTGGCTGCTGTTCCTGATGAGTATTTAACTCCTGTTTAATATGAATGTGAGAGTGAACCGGCGACCGCTGTGGATTCTGGTTTGAAATATTCGATAAATTATGTTCGCTGTTGATGTGGCGGTTAAGCATTTCCTTGCTATCAAACAATTGACTACAATATTGGCAGCGGAATTCGTTATTCAAATTTTCGTCCTTTGACGTCTGATGGAGGATCCGGTGGTCGACCGTGGGCTTACCTTCGCTGTCTTCAACGCCCGGCGTGCTGTCATCTTCTTCAGATTCGTCTTCCCGATCATCGCTCATTAGCAACGCTGGGAATCTAACGGGGGTCGATTGTTTTCTACGTTTTTTTCCACCAGCCGAATCCACCTCGCCGTGAGGACGCTTCAACGTCTCTCTGTCCTCGACGCTTGATCCGTCGCTGTCCCCGTCGCCGGATTCCGGAAGTAGAGATTCTCGAGCTATCGTCGACGCCATGCCCGTTTCTAGCTGCGCCGCCGTTGCACCTGCTTCTCTCATGCGAGGCCACGATGGCCTTCAGAAACCGCCGGTCTGTGGATCAGAAAATTCATTCGCATTAGGAAATACGTCCGAGGATTCGAAATTCTATTTCCCAAACCAATTCTGCACTTGGCGAGGGCTCGTTCGGGCTTTGTTACAGCAATGAGTCAGCCGATATCCCTATAAATTATACCTCAGTCCCTAAGGTCTTATACTTGTCACGTGATTCGTCCACTGCGGTGGTGTTGCTCGTCTAACGAGCAATTGCCGAAGCCTATCGGCCGTTGAATATAATTGGGATTGAGAAGTCGCAATTTTTAATTACCGGCCGATAGAGGGTCGGTCTTCCGTTCGGCAATTGATAGGCAATGCTTCAGTATTACCGAAAACCTCATTCAAGACGTCCAATACTGAGGCAAGAAGAGAAGAGATGATATAAACGAGATACCGGTGGTGCGGGGCTTTCGTTTAGAATCTTATGATGATTCGAGCCAGTGAGTAAAGCTTCGGGGGTACATACCCGCCCACAAAGGGACCCTAACAAGTATTTCATCCCTACAGGACGGAGCGGAAAAGGAATAAGGCGGCGGACACAGGATAGGACGGCGAGAGTGAAGCTCGCTGCGGCGGGGGGCGGGGGAGGAATGGACACATGACTCATATACGTATACATATACTATATTCCATCTGTACGTACATACGTACGCAGCTATGCTGTATAAATAAATATCCACCCGGACTTTGTCGCATTGATGGACATTCGTTCCTCATCAGGATTAACAGAAGGTAGGTAGAAAACTGAACGATTTCTTTTCCTTTTTATATCACGAACAGAGAGACAGAGAGACAAACGAATGATAGGGAAAAGGAAAACAGATAATAGGTGGCGATCATTAAAATCACAATCGTATCCTGTGTGTAGGCTTTGGTTTTAATTCTCGCGTGCGAGACCATGAGACTTTGTTAACTAAACTTAATTTTCTATGCTTCTCGTTCTTTTGCCAAGCCACCTTCGAGTCCGATGTAACTTCTGATAAGGATATGTCAAATAACTGTTCAGCATTTCGTCTTTTATTTTCTCCTCGTTTCCTCGTCACTCGAATCAAAATGTAATTCAGACTCAATCAGACTCTCGACCATTGAGTCAGGCTTGGTGATACTGGAGGAGAAAAGAAACGTCAATCGCGATTTAAGTTTGGCCAGCGGAATATCGCTCTAATGGTAGACT
The DNA here is from genome assembly GCA_963170745.1 of Phymatocera aterrima. Lineage (NCBI taxonomy): Eukaryota > Metazoa > Arthropoda > Insecta > Hymenoptera > Tenthredinidae > Phymatocera > Phymatocera aterrima. The sequence continues at coordinate 613,297 of OY720666.1, read as the reverse complement.
CGGCGATGACCGCGATTGTCAGAGCCTCGGTCGCGTCGTTAGATGGTGAAAAATGCCAGATTGTCAATCTTGTTAACGTCAGCGTTGAAACCAACGAAGCTGAGAGAAATGGAGAACTCGGTGGCCATATTTGGTGGACAGCACGACATAGCGAACATCGATTTCTCAGAGGACGACGTAGGTACCTACTCGTATTATACGTGCGTCAAACTGAATCGATTCCTGATTAAAGATATAAGCACACATCATGATTTTAATGGTCACTATTGTAACTCGGTAAAAGAAAATCAGGTCTGACTCTCCAAGGAACAAATTGGAGAAGAAGGTTGGAGAAAAAAATCACGATTTCGCGATATGCCAAAAGGCCGCGGAGAAATGGTTAACAAAACTTACGTCAGAACGCGAGAACCTCGGTGAACCTTATTCTCCACTTTCTCAATTAACTCGTAAAAATAATTTTAACCCCGCACTGAGAAAACTTTTGAAGATTGAAAACGGAAAACGTAATAATGGCACATATCGAAGAGATCCGTCACTGTCTGCATTCAACCAATAGACCCTTCCGCAGGGAAAACGAGGGTCAAAAAGAGACAGAAGAAATCGCACTTTGTCTTATCACAGAAAGAACCAACTCCTATCTCACTTCACGCAAACAGAGGAACAAAACGAACGACCAAAAATGAACCACAAAAAAGCGTATAATAATAGAAGAAGAAGACAACTAACGTCACGTGTCACACAATTTCCGAATTTCAGAAGTCCCCCTTCTTTCTTCTTCCCATTATTATTATTGCGATTGTTATTCTTCTTTTTCGACTTCCTTTTCGGTTTTTTTCTCCTTCTTCTCTCCCCCTCGGTAAGTGTGAACTTTATTTTCTTCTCGACATGGCAGTGTGAAAGAAGTAACACGTAAGTGAAAATCGCGTGCGAAAGGTCACCGTGCCAGGTAGTCTGTCACGTGTGAGCCATGCTGGATCCATGTGTGCCAAGTTTGGTGGCTGGTTGGCTGGCTGGCTGGTTATGAATCGAGCAACGCCTTTTCCCGAGGTTTCCGATGTTGTAGAATTTATCACCCCCCCTCCCCCTGCCCCTCCCGATTCCTATAACTTGGAAACTCGGAACATCGAAATAAGGGTCGAATCCCCAATTTCATCCGAGCCCCCCACCCCGCCCCGGGTCCCCCTGCAGATCATTTGTATGCGTTTTTGGATAAACTTTTGCCGAAGATTATATTCATCCCCGAAGCGTCGCGTCGCGTCGTGCCAATTTATGCACCTACACGTCGCCCTAAATAGTAGACAGAATTTCCGACGTTTTTTTTACAATTTTTTTCATCTATTCCAACGTGTATAGACACCGATCGACCGATTTACATACCGGACAAAATTTCAACGCATTTTTCAAAGATCAATTATCCATTCATGCAGGGGACTACGCGTCAATTAGCGGATGAGAGCAACATTCGTCACCCCGCGATTAACCGACGGATGAAAACCCCGGTTTAAAAAAACCCTGCTGCTCGATAGCCGGGGTTGAAAGGCCAGAGGGTTGATTTGAGAGGGATAATATGATAATTTCGAATCGAAAGATAAAGCATCGTGTATAATTATGATTTGCAAAATTCGTTTATGATCTAATTTTACGGGAGGTATTACGAAAAGAGATTCGTCCGTGTTCGCAGAGACATAATCGACCCGCCGACTATGGGTCTAAACTGGACGAGATTTTGACATAAATGCACGAACGGCGGCAGCGGCGTAACGCGCCGCGTGAACGAGGGTAGCTGCACATAATATCATATGGGTAGAAAAATTGACGTGATGCCAACCAGGTGCGGCGGTTTGCGCAACGGGCGACAGATTTTCACCAAAAATATTCGTAAACAAGCCCGTATGCCGTTTTGCGCTCGGTGTTGAACATACACCCGTTTCCCAAAATGCGGAGAATTCAATGCTTTTAATAGCGGAGAGAATAGCCGTAGGATTTTCTGGGGTGGAATTGGAATTGGGGAGAGGAAAGGAGAGAGAAGAAGGGGATGGGGATCCGGGAACGATGAAAGGGTAAATGTGACAAACAAGTTGGTCGTTTTCGAGAGTACGCTTATTCTCCTACTCCTCTCCCTCCTTCTCCTCCCTCCAGCTCCAGCTCGCTCTTTCTGTTTATCTCGTCTTCTCTTCTTCTCTCTCGGCAACGATAATTCCAATTTCGGTTCTCGCAGCTCTTTTGCACACCTTTCGATAACCAACCCCATCCTCGGGCATTGTTAGACACACAATCTGTTCGCAGCCCATTTTATCACGCAAACAACTGGATTTGAAACTGGCGGAAAAAATAATTATGTGCAAACAATAACTCTTTCTCCCTTATTTATCGCTTCTCTGCTTTCCCCACTCTTAAGCTGCGCGTCTTCCTTCCCTACACAACGATTTCAAACTTTCACCTCGAAGTTCTATCCGTTGGATTATGACGTAATTGAAGAGATGGAGATTTAATATGGAAGTGGAATCCTGCGAGAATGAATTTTCCCTCCGCATATAGATACCGGCTCCTTTTGGAGGGTGAGGCAGAGTTTCGAGAAGGAAGGTTATCGATTCGTCCTAATTATCAGAGCGCCTGTCGGCCATTATTTTACCAAATATCGTCCGATTCCGTTCTCTCTCCAGCCCCCGCGATTCCCCCCTTCGGCCATTTTCCGTTTTCCGTTTCTTTTTCGCCCTTCTGCGAGGGACCGCGGATGGCTGAGGGGGTGGGCGATAGCCGGCGGCGTCCCTTGGCGGTGCAGAGACTTCCTTCATAACAAAATACCGTCGCCTCGATATTATATACGACTCGACTCTCCCTGGTGGTAGGGGGTGGTAAGAGTCGGCGGTTCGGGGGGACGGGAAAGGAGAAGAAGAAAGAAATGAGAGCCAGCGAACGGAGGGGAAGGGGGTGGGGAAAATTTCGGTCCCCCGAAACGGGGACGAAACGCGAGGGAAACAAAAGAGGAGAAAGACCTGGCAAATGAAATGAAAACGTCGAACGAGCTTCGCCTGAAAGTTCGTAATTCCGTAGATTTACGATATAATGCGTGTCCATATCCCCCCCCCCCCCCCGCCCTTATTTCTACTCCCATTCTTCACCCCCCTCTGCCCCTCATCCCTACCGATACACTATACGCTGCCTCCTTCGGCCGCCACCCGCCGCCCCCACCACCCCCGCTTTACGACCCCCGCGTCGATATATGTGTACCTCAATTTGACAGCTAGATGACAACTCACTGACGTTGAGTAAGTGTCGGGGTGCAAACTTTTCAGTGATTTTTTTATTCCCATTCTATTCACGTTTTCTATTTCGTTTTTTCTTCCACAGACGCGGTCGTTCGTTGAGCTAATGGTGCCTACGTAGTTGAGCTTTTTCGCTTTTTTTGGGGGGGGGGGGGATAAAGAAAATTGTCGAAGATTCGAGCAAAATGGCGAGATAGTAGGAGAAAAGAAAAAATAAACGCCGAGGTTCTCGAAAAATGATAAATTGGTCGTAGGTATAATTTGTTGATTAGTCTAGCGAGACGAGGAATGATGTAGGTACCCACTGCTCACGCTATATACGTACCACCATATTCGTTAACGAATTTTATTGTCAGTTTCGGTCGTTCTTAGGCCCTGCAGGAAGAAAATAAATGTACATAGGTATGTGGAAACATCCCACGCCGGTCTTGTGCTCGTATACACGGGTACGACGATGTATGTTTTCGAGGAGCATGAACACGTGACAAGCTAGAGCATCCCACAGTCGGAATCGAGGAAGGGGTAGGTCTTCGGATTGCATTGAATAGTTGCGAACGAGGAGCGCAGGAAGAGGAATCCCCTGATTAGGAGGAATACGATAAAATTAAGAAAGGGGGAAAAAAGATCCTAGAAGCACTTTGCACGCTGGGACAAAGTTCCCTACGGGGGGGGGGGGGTAGGGAGCGAGAGACCGGAGCCGGTATTGGCGAGGAAGAATCCCGGAGCGGCCCGGAAAAGGTAATAAAAAGAAATATGGAATAAAGAAGGAGAAATTGTAAAGCTTGAAACTGTCCGATTGTGTTGGTGTGTGGAATGAAGGGCCATGTGGAGTTTTAGGCTGAGGCCTATTGATCGGTGGTGGACGCACTTGGGCGCCCCGGCACACGCGCATTCGTCTTCCCGTAAACAAGACAAATATCGTCATGCCAGCCCTGTAAACCCCCGACGAAACCCCTCCGCTCGAAAAAGGTCCCCTTGGTTCTCTCTCTCTCGCGCTTACTCTCTCTTTCTCTCACCCCTGCAGTCCTCCGCCACCGCCACCACCTCCGCCTCCGCCTCCACCTCCACCTTCTCCTCGGCCGAGGCCTAGACTCTAGAGTATATCCTGCGCCCCTCGCGAACCACTCCAGGCCTTACACCCACCCACGATGTGGATATATGTATGTGTAGAGTATTTGAAACTATAGCAACGCGGAATGAAACCACCTAGCCCCCAGCCCCAGCCCCAGCCCCATCCCCAGCCCCCGACCTCCAACCGCCAACCCGCAGCCCTCAAACGCCAGGTCCTGAAATTCGGATCGACAAACGGACGGACAATCGGATTGACCGACTGATATTGGCTCTGGTGGGCCTTGGGCTCCTTCGAGGATTGGATGTATTTATTATACTATGTGGATATAACCCCACTTCGAGATAATATTCAACCATTTCCGCAAACATTTCTCGGTGGGAAGGTTTTCGGTGTTCAATTCGTCTTTCAAATTTATCCACGCGACAAATTTGTTCCGAACGGTTGACCGAGAGGTGAAACAGCTGGGCTCCGAACTGTCCGGAGAGGCAATAATTATCGGCTGAATATCCTGCCGAACAAAAATCCTTTCGCTTTTTTCTCTCATTTCTCTTTCGGTCATTCCCATTTTTAGGGGCAGGTGGTGAAACGGAAGATGCCTATTGAATCAATCCGAGCTTGAGAGATTTTGAATTCGATTTTTCGCGACCCTCACCACCCCCCATTCGCTATCCGGATACGAAAGTTTGAAAAATTTCGTAGTTAATTGGAAGAAAAAAATTTGGTGTCGTTAAGTACGAAGAGAACGAATAGCCCCCGGAGCAAAAATGGAAAGTAAAAATAAAAGCCAGTCGCGCCACACACGCCACGCCCTTCTAAAAGCATTCCCGGTTGGTCACCCCCTCAATTCTCTCACCCCAATTTTATTTTCCCTCTTTCTCAGAAAATCGTTACCAAATTAATTTCGTTCGTTAGTCTAGAGTTGGAGAAAAACAGAGAGAAAAAAAAAAAAGAAAGAAAGAAAAGGGAAAAAGAGAAGAAAGATGAAAAGGAAGTTGGCTTATTAATATCGAGAAGAAGAAGGAATAAACAAACAAACAAAAAAAAAAAAAAAAAATAGAAATCGAAGAGAAGAGAAAAGAGCGAAAGAAAACTCTATGTCCGTATACGTATGAAACTTTTCCACGATATTGTCATCCACCTATTATATTACAATTATTATTACTGTCGATAACAGTCCCCCTCGCAATATCACATTCACCGTCAGCGAATGCCTCCAGTAGTGTTCCGAAATAGGAATAAAATTTGCAGATAACTTTTCTCCCGAAAATTTCGATCCGTAGAACCGCACATCGATTTGCAGGAAATATGTAAAAAGAATATAGTCCCTTTTCACCAGCGTCGTTCGTGTATACTGCTATAGTACAGTATAGCCAAACTTGTTCTTATCCTACTTAAAAATTGACCTAGGTAATTGTGAAAAGTGTATAATTCCAAGAGATTTTGTTGAGCCTGAAAATGTCACGGGAGGGGCAGGGGGAGGGGCGTTAAAGCGACTTTAAAGAGCTTCCGCGGAGTGTTTACATGAGGTGTGAATGGGGTTGAGGATCGGGTCGACAGATAAGGGTAGTTTTAGCGTTTTAGCGTGATCTGCGCACAGCGCCGCGTCAGATGAACCCACGTGTCGCGTTCACATGCAAAAGACGCCCGGTGTGGCGGGAGGCCCCTAAGCAGCCAGGGAACACACAGTCTGGCTTGGGAACTCTTGCCCGGCAAAGCTCGCCCGAGAGGAGGATAGGAGCGAGCTGTAGAAGGGTTAGAAAATAGTAGATTCCTGCAGGGAACCGATATCGTCATCCCCCGTTAAATTCACCGCTAATTATTACTCGTCGAAATCTTCATGCAGATTTATATGTAAAACTTTTCCCGCACAACCCTTGCATAAATCGTATAAATTTGCATAACAATAAGTGCGCAGTAAAAGAAGTTGATGAGCTGACTTCCATTTCAGAAGAAACAAGACAACGAAACTTTGACTTTCGTTGGATCTATTGCAACCACGATCGCCTCGATCCTCGAGATTCGACTAAATTTGCGATTAAACGCGAATGCGAATTTAACTACGTACATTGTATTTGAATTCTCACTTCACATCCGCTGATTTTTCAGTTCATTTGTTCGAGCTGCAGATTCCAAGACTCGAATTTATCGCTCGAACAAATTTTCCATTCCAAATGGATAAGCAGGATGAATCGTGAAACGAAATTCATACGGTTGGAAATATCAGCTGTGACTCGAGAAACGTTTAAATTCATGAAAATATCAAGCCTAGTTTTTGGAGAATCGAAATTTTGTCAGTTTCTCATCAATTTTTCGATAGTTGGCAAAAAAAAATCGTAATCAGAAGCACATCGATTCACGACTCACCGCACCACGCTGCATATTAATCTGACGAACAAATTCCATTCACCCTCGATAAATTGAGAACAATAATTAATACATCGAAGCACTTTTGTTTAGTTTATCATTCCTCTTGGGAATGAAATTTTTTTAAATGAATTTTCATCACGGATTTAGGAATGGTTTATCGTAACTTTTTAATCAATCAATTAATTTTTCTATCAGATTAGGTGTATCTAATTGTAAAACGCCACACGAATCACATGTCGGCGAGGATCGAACGGTCGCGCGATCAGTAAAGGGGAACGGAGCACATGCACCAGCGACAAAACTCAAAGAAGGAAAAACAAAACAGAACAAACGAACAAAACACAACGCTAGAAATGTAACAGAATGATATCTGACCGAATGGAGAACTCGCGAGATCTCTGCGTCGAAGAGAACAATTTTCAAAGAGGGATGTGAATCTGGTGCACGTGTAACGGTGGACATAAATAGACGAAAAAAGACGAAAGAAAATACGAAATGAGGGAAACACCAACAACTGTAAAGTACAATCCGGAATGAAAAAGTTGATAGAAAATGAAAACGAAATTGACACAAAAATGTGTGAAAACGAGAAAAAAATTGGAAGAAAAAAAAAACCAATTTTTAACAGCGGCTACTTACAATTGTTTTGGCCATCATGCCACGATAGCGGCCATACTTGATATGAGAAAGTATCCCCACATTGTCCGCCAGGCCGTCCACTAATTCTACCACCCCTCACCCTTCCCTGTCCCTCGACGCCCCCGCAACCCCCACCGATCTTACGCGAGCGAGCCTAGCGTACGAGCTACCCCCACGAACTCGAGTCCAGGAATGGCTCAAGCGCTCGGGACCCAGAACCACTTTTTCCGAATTCATTCATCAACAATTTTGGAGAAAATCGATGTTTGAAATATTTCGGGATTCATGACCGACAGAATATTCCGTAGTTCGTCCCCAGCGTTCATATCCGTTTTTTGAGTTTCCGGAAACATGAAGTTCATGGAACGGCCACGTCCGGATGGAAGGAAATCAAAACAATGAATGAGGAATGAGAAATTAGAAAGCGGACCCCGTGTCGCTTTTGGAAGGCTAGGAGCCCCGGTGGTTACCTAGGAAGAAGACGAGTTTGCGATGTGCTTTTCCGTTACCCGCGTAGAGAAAGACGCGGGGAATTATCGAGGACGACCCACCACTGTTCGCTTTCTCCCTTCATCAATTCTGGCCCCTTCTCCGCTCTCGCGCGCGCAACCAGCATACACACATTGAAGATAGAGGGACACGGCATCGCGCCCCCGCTCATACTTCCACATTCGTTCTAAACTATCGGCGTCCTTCTTCCAATTCGGACTCCGCGCGCGCGGTCGCGGAGTAGATTTTTACCCCAGTTCACAATTCCTCACTCTCTGCCTCCCCCCTCTGCCTCCCCCGCTTCGCCTGGGCCATCAGAATGACGGAGAAAGAAGCGAGGGATGAGGGACGAAGGGAAAAGGGAAAAGGGAAGGTGAAGGTGGCCCATGGTCACTTGGAATTTGGCCACCAAGATCCCCCACCAAATTCAAGCACCCTCTCTCTCTCTCTCTCTCCCTCTTTCTCTCTCCGAGCGCGTTTCTCCTAGCCCCCGTTATCCTCCGTACCCCTCAGAACCAACAAATTAGTTTAGCCTCCCGGACAAGCCTGCCTCTACTATATCTACGAGCCTGAGTGACGCTCGAGACTTCCTTCATATATATTATTATATTGCAGGTTCTTTATTCCTATACAGATTATACCGTCATCGTCGGAGAGATGTGTCGCGGAGCTGGAGCTAGGGGAGAGTTACGAGAAAATCAGGGAATCACCAAATGCTGTCTCGCGCGTCTTATCCATCATGCGGTTTTCAATCAATAAACTTGAGTAAACCATTCTCCTTTCGATTTTTTTTTTCGAATGTGCCTAAACGACGTTCTATTCATCGCGCTGAACTTTCTCCAGGTATCAGTCTACGGAGAGATTTTCAAAAATCGGTCTAGCCTTAATTTCACGGCTGGAACAACAGTTCCCATCTTCCCCGAAGGCGTGACACGATCACATTCAAATATCAAATTCGAAGTAACCGTCGCGGAAAATGTAAAACCGACGTTTCGGTGCCTGAACCCACAAAACGACGATTCCAAGCCCCGTCATAATCTAGATTTCGGAAATTTGCATCGGGATCACGATCTGTAGATGAGGAGGGAGTGCAAAACGAATGACTGAAATTCAAAATCTCACCAATCCTGGCGACAGTCTGCGGATAACCCGGGGAAAAACTGATAACTGATGTTCCCAAACACCGTTTAAAGCTAGATGCGTACACATACCGACGATTCGGATGAAATTCATCGCAAAATACCGAGAGACTCGGTGATCCCACAGGTACCAGCACCAGCAGGAGAATACCCGCCAATAATTGGGGGAAGAATATGAATCCCCCAATACTAGCGGCATAGTATGGTGGCGAGGGGGGTGAGTGACTAATGCCAACCGGCGCGGCGCGGCGCAGCGCGGCGAGCGGTTGCGTAAAAGTCCGGATCAAAAATCGTCGAGGCAGGATGTAGTGCCCTGCATAATTTATGTTTGAATACGAAATGAGGTGATTTAGAGCGAAGGAGAGAGATGAAGAGACAGAAATGTAGGGTACGTCGGGGGAGGCGCGGGAACACGAGTAGTCGGACGACTTGGGAATAGCTACCCGCAGAGAGAAGAGGCGGAGGAAGAGGCCACGGCACGGCACGGCACGCAACAGTCTCTGCAATATTAACGACTATAATAAGCCGGAAAGTGCAGGTACCTACATGATGCTGGAATTAATGGTATTAAATGGGGAGACATAAGTTTCAGGTAATAATTTTGATCGGTAAAAATGGTCTGCGTTGTGTTCTCCTTTCACTTTTTTCTCCCATTTCCTCTCTATCTGACAAACCGCACACGGCACAGTGAGAACAGACCCGCGCCCGCGGCCGCGCGCGCCACCCGCAGTCGTTTTCCCACTCCCTTCAAACCCGGATGCACGAGGGAAATAAACCACACGCACAGGTCTGTAGTATATGTAATGCATGCATACATACACCTGCGAGCAAACTGTACTTAACAATCGTGTTCACTTTTCTCTACTTTTATCGCCCATTTGATAACGGTTCATTATTAATCCGGCTCGAACGATTCACACGGTTTCGTTATATTTATCCAAGGCAGAGCTTTCCTATCAATCGCCCATCATCCGGTCCGCAGACAGAGAAAGAGGATCTTTTTATTCTAGCAACTGCAGGTGCTGCAGCTTTCCGTGATGAGTGCCGAAAGCCGGAGTATTCATATTACTTTCACACGATTCGGTGTACGAGTTTACAGAGCTGAGGACATCTTTCCTGTCGCTCGGGAGATCCTTGGAAGCTCGAGCTTTTCGTAGCGTATCTATAGGATGAAGGCAGCGTAGTGTTCCTGCTTCTAATTTGAAACCGATAACCCGGCGCGGCGTTCGAGAAACGTGAAACGAAAAATCGTGACGAAGGAAAAAGAGTGTTTCCATTGCCGCATACGGTTCATTTTCGGCCTACGTCTCTTTTGTAACGGCCGCATTGTTCGGCGGTAACGATTTGTTAGCCTCGGGTCACTCCGAAGCTCCGACGAATTTCGTCTTTACAGAACCCATAGAATATCTGGTTACGAGCCTCGTCACAGCGACACGTGCCTGTCAATGGTTTTACCAAAGAAAATAATAAGACCATATTATATAGTCCCAAGATCTCTCCGCTAGCTGCACGTCTAGAGAATAGAGATGTCCGTGTCTATGTCATCGTTCTTTCACCGCTGATCATGATTATCATTGTCATTATTATTTCGTCGAGGAATACGAATAAAACTTTTCCAAGTTTTATTCGGCCGCACGGCAAAAATTCAACGTTGCTTTTCGCTGGTTTCTCCACGAGTTGTCAATAATATTGTATGTCTTTACCTTATTTTCGGTTCTTGTATCGTTTTCTGTTTTTTTTTTTGTTTCTTTTTCTTTTCTTTCCATCGTCGCTCTCATCTTCGATTATCGAGATTCGAATACGTATGACATTGAAAGTGAAAACGATACGGGGTGGATTTTTTTTTTTTTTTTTTGGTTGTTCGAGGTAAATCGAAACTTTGTTTCCATTGTCCATCTAATTTCGGCGTTTCGGTCTCGCAGCGGGGAGAAGAAAAAACTTGGAAAAAAATAAACATAAAAAAAAAAAAAGAAAAAACCTATAAGACGAAAAAAAGTTTTATACAGAAAAAGCTGACAAAGGGGACAAGAGAGAGAGAGAGAGAGAGAGAGAGAGAGAGAGACAGACAGCGGGATTGAAAAAGAGAGAGAGATAGAGAGAAAGGGAGGCATTGTCCAGCTGTCCTTCCGTAGCCAACTGACCGCTCTGCGAGGTCCCGTGGTCCCTGTAGACCCTCGCGTAGACCCCGTATAGGCCGCAGTGAAGGTCGTAACAATATCGCATTGATCGTGAGATTTGGCTTTGGCGTTTGCGTACCTCGCCGTTTGCCACTATATCCGTATATTTCATACCCACTGCGGGGGGGGGGGGGGGGGGGGGGGCAAAACAAAAAAAACTTTAACTGAAGAAAAAAAACCTGATCGACCCAAAAAGATGATATACTTTTTTCCCGATTTTTTCACTTAAACTTGATAAAAAAAAAAATAAATAAAAAATATACACACGCGCGAGATGTGCTACGGTAGTTGTACTTTTCGGGGTCTAGCTTCTTTTTTTTTTTCTTTTTTGTACCCATCGGTTTTTTCATTTTACTTTTCTTTTTTTTTATTGCAGATCGGTGGTCTGCATCTGCAGCTCGACCCTTGCGCGTGCAGGTCGTGTGTGCAGCTTGATCTGCGGAGAAGATCGTTGAGGCGGACGACGAACGGGGCGAGGGGGGCGGGAGGGCTTGGATGATTGGAAAATTACGAGCGACGAGGCGAAAGAGAGAGAAAAAAAGAGGAAGATGAAGACGAAGAGAAAATTTTTTTGCATCAGAGAATATTTTGAGCATATACATATATACAAGTTTTGTGATCACATTTTCTGCACGGCTGTTTTAGTCCTGAGAAGGGCGCTAGATTCCACTTGATGATGGACAGTCCGCGATATCAGTTTCAATGTCCATCTGTCCGTTCTGCCCATCTGCCGTTTGTTCATCCTAAAAGCTTCTCCGATATGACAAAATCTATACCTATACTTGTAGGTCAATTCAAACATCATTCGGTTTCGGTAATGTCAACGTCGTTTGATCACCGAATGACATATTTCGACGGCATACATTCGCCCCGATTCCAGTGTGATTTTGTATTTTTGTTCCATCATCGTCAAGGTTTTTCAGTTTGCTTCTAGCTTCTTGCCTCTCCTTCGACTCTCTTATCGTCATACTGCAATGGAAAAAGAGGAACGAACTCGATGAAGAACACAGTACAACACTGCAAACACGCACGCACACACTCAAACGGGGGGATAGAATAGTCCGGTAAATATACTTACCTGTTGATCCATGCGGAGGCATGCAAAGATCTATGGCGCGCCTGTTGAGGTTGCAGACACTCGCTCGTGTACATAGTACTAGGTCGGGTTTATTATCGGAACCAGCGCTCCAAGGTATACCTACCGCACCACACATACGTACACGCGGGATGCACACGTTACACGGCAATGTACTACATATACACAGACGCGAACGCGGATCCACAGCAAGTTACAATAGTGTGCCGCCAGGTACGTTGACCCACTACAGTAGTCTACCGTCTAGGATAGACTGCTTAGCGCCACCTCCCCGTCTTCCTTAGTCCGGTTGATACTTTCGCCGTCGTGTTTGTGATCTCTTCTCGGTTCACATTATGCACCAGAGGAGATGCAGTCCGGCGAATGATCATGAAAGTCTGACAGAAGAGGAAAGGGGAATTGAATCCAGGCTTGTCTCCGAATAAGACAGGGGCAGACAATCTGCAGGTTCTGTTCTATTGAGGTCAAAGATATGAGTTCACGGTCAAGTGACCATCGCGATACCACAGCCCAATGCTCGCGTCACCTTGCACAAACTTTAGATTTTTATGCACGTGCCGTGTGCGAGTGTCTCACTGCATGCGATTTATAGACCGGAAGATAAGAAGAGGCAAGATAGAATATCGTTCCGCGATGAACAAAAATATTCATCGATTCCAATGGAAAATCTATTACAGTTTCTAAAGCCTTCTCAATCGTTTCATATCACAATCTGTTTGATAAGTCCATTTCTAAATCCGCTGGATTCGTTGCGTCTGAAATTCCACGCGCGCCGTTTTATTCGTTTCAAGAATTGCCTCATCGCATCAATTGTGATCACAACGTACGGAGGATATCGCTCAATTGGTTTTACTCGTAGTCGATAAGTTTCTCGGCATCTGCCTCATCCACAGATGGATACTGAACGACACTCGGTACGCAGGCCATGTTATCCTGAGACGGTACTGAACCATTTACTGTGGATAATTACCGACCGAGGGATCAGAAATAGAGATTTTGAGCCGTCGGTACGAAAACTGATAGTTCTTTCCGGGCAACTTTATATTGCTTTGTCTCTGTGTTGAAGCGAATGTAATTGGTGCCGCTGGGACGACGCGGAACTGGATTAAAATGTGAAGAGACCCTCCGGAGAAAAAGTTCAAAAATACGCGTGCATCTGCAAAAAAATGTTCGCGGCTCTAGCTTACCGACCGGGAGAGCGAATCACGAATGTGTTTTCATATTTTTTGATGTGGGAATTGAGATCCCAGGCTGAGTGCGCCTGCGCACGAACACCAGTCACTGTCTCTGGTAGGGTTTGGATTCACTGTCGAAAGTCCGAGACTGGTTTTAGAGGTAAGCAGCACTAACAAGCGTCGAGGGAACGGGTAGCGTATAATACAAGATGGCGAACGTGTGCGGATGATCGTTCGCGTTGTGAGTACGACAAATTCGGGGGTTGAATAAAGATAAATGAATAGTGGATCAGAAAGGAGAAAGAATATGAATTGCAAGTGGTGATTTGATGTTTATTATGCTAAACATAAAAACGGTGATCAATTGCTCTTGTGATGATACCGTAATCTCGGTGGAGTATTTATCATACCGCCAGTTGATATTAACCCCGAATAATAAACCTGCGGGGATGCATATCCTGCACAACACGCAGCCACAGTATACAGTATAATAGAGTACAGCAGAGCATACAGTGTTGTGAAAATAAACAAACAATATGAGCGGCGAGGTTACGAGCATCGGTGATCCCGGAGGATTTCCGGATCCAGATATTGACACAATGCTCGAGGAAAAGAACCAGCTTATCGCCAGGCAATATGCCGAAATTGAAAGACTTCAACGTGAGCTTTCCGATGTTATTGGCGAACGCGATACCCTCCTATGCGAAGTGTCAAAGTTGAAATTTGAACTCGAGATGGCTGATCTGAAACGGCTGCAAGACGACAGGTGAGTGAGCTTCCTACTCTTTCCCGGTCTTCATGAAATTCGCAGTAACCGTTTCGCATCGTTGTTAATATCCAATAACAAATTTTCACCCGTTCACGCAACTTCGCCGTCCGATCCCCATCTGTCTATCTCATAATCGCAGCACTTTTTCCGAAGAGCTATGCTACCTTAATCGCTTATCTTATTTTTCCGGCTATGTTTATTCAAGTCTTGTCGATATCTCGCGCTCTCGTATCCAGCTGCACACATACGCGGTATGTTTGTGCCAACTCTGAACGACACAGTAATATCGTTTCCTGCTTGTTCTCGATACCACGATACCTTTTCTCCTCGGAAAATTGTGTACAAAATATTGTGCATGCGTATTGCTGCCCGAACGGTACGATCTATGGATCTTCAATTTTCATTCGACGTATGAGAACTTGAAATACCGAACCTTGGCCGATCGTACATTTACCGGTAATCTCCATTTCTATGATCGCGTAGCTATCATAACGTTATCGCAGGATTACTGGCGAGGCAGATAATCAGTCGATACTGATCGATCGAGCGCTCACGCTGGATACTGATAACTGATAGCGAAGAATCTATGTTACGATTGAACCAAAAAATGATTGTGAAAGATCGGAAGATTCTTCGGGCGACGAGAAGCGTTCCTCCGTCTCACTGTGAAAATTAAGAGATTGAGCACATTGCGTGCTCCCACACTCGATGTTCTCGGATACGTAATGCCATGCGGCATTCCGTGCGGTGTGGCTGTATTATCCCCGTGGCATTGCCTAATGCTTGAACAGATTTCGACATCAAATTTTCACTTTTGGAATTCTTTTCTCTCCGCGCGGTGACCAGCCGGTTGCCTCGTTATCTCGTCTGACCATAACCGTGTCTTCCTTCCTTGTCGAGTTGATATGAAGTGTAAATCCTTCAGCTGATTACGAGTATCTATTCTATTTTCAAACCGCCGCGCTGGTGCTAAAAGTATGTCGAATATTTCAGGCCCTTGAGCACTTGACAATGAAATTAGCATTAAAATGAATAAAACAAAATTTCGAGATTGCGTGCGGGGACGCACTCAAAATACGAGAAAATAACAAGTCCGGTCCGAATTTAAAAATGAGGAACGCTAATTTGTGCCGAAAGAGATTCACTCCGAACGAGATCAAGGACAGGGAAAACTTGACATCGTAGGTATTCGGAGGGAATTTCAAATTCCGTATGAAGTTATTTTAGAATCGGATATTCAGAATTCCTGCAACGTTGCCAGCACAAAATCCTCGATCCGGATACTCAACTCTGAATGAATATCACAATCGATTCGTTGACCCTCTTCCAGAAATTTACAATCTCAGGTAAAAGATTCTTGGCACTCCCGATGAAAACATCGTTTCGTTTTTATTCATTCCTTTGCAGCCGGACGTCCTCCGGTAACAATTTTCTTACCAATTTCGAAACCTTACAAATTTTATTCATTCCCCCGTTTTTTTCGCTCCTCACCTCCACCGCTCGTAGCTTTTCAAACGAAGGTCACGTTTCGGGACAACTTTGTCACGATGATTAACGTGATGGGATCCTTGCGTGACAAGCGAACCGTGAAAGAGCAGCGTTGTAGTACACAAGACCTTGAAAACCACAAACGCATGTAGAACGGATTGAAAAAGTTTCATTAATTAACTGAATTCTCTGCATAATTAGAATACGTTGGTAAAAGTGTAGAGAACCCAAAGCCAGGCTCGTGCTAACTAATCGATTTCGGTTAGGATCATAAATTGACCAGAAAACCCCGAATACTAAGAACCTTACGGTGGTCAGGGCCTCCCAGTGACCGCAACTAATCACGAATCTCTTGAAGTAAAAAGGAAAAGGAAGAGAAGAAGGACATGGCTAAAAGGCGCCGGCCGCGGTCAGCTATCGCGTGGGACGTAAATCAAGCTAAACAGTTTAGACTGGATCTCTCCATACATACTCAGAGCTCCGGTGCATACCGACGTTTGCAAGTAAACGCATGTGTAAATCGTACGTTACAGCTGTGCGTCGTATGGCGAGGACAATGAGTTCGGAATAAGTCTTAGAATCTTAGCCGTGACCCTCCTCTCGGTTTGCCGGAGGTTTGCAACTGCGTCTAGTAATAGGCGGTGGACATAGTAACTTCTTGGTGGAGCGCTTTTGGGAAAATCTGTGAAAGCATTCCGGCGCCGGCGCCGAAATAAAACGCATTCTCTTATACCTAATCGAGGGAAATTTCTCCATCAACTGTACGTGAAAGGATTTAAACGATGGAATTAAAAAGAGCGTAGGCATGTATGTGCACGGTGACCTCTGGGCTGTCTTTCCCCTCGCCAATTAGGACCAATTAACTTCTGAGTAAATTATACGTCCGTTCGAAAGCAATTCCGTTTTATAAAACTGCAGCGGGGTGCTTTTCATTGAATTATCAAGATTTGTCCATCGTAGTAATATATTATATGACAAAGTCAGAGAGTGAGAGAGAGAGAGAGTGGACGTACAGATTTTTACCGCCGTGACGTATATAAACTTGTACAGCCGGGTGGTGATGGTGAAGTGCAGCTTCTGCACAAGTTTACCTAGTTCAGATATGTCAGCACCAGGGCTGGCCATTTGGGACCGTTTATGGCTGCCAAGGCTGCATTTCCATCCGTAGTTAACCTCGTTTACAGATTTTCCACTGCTCACTGTGTTACATTCAACGATGTGGAGTGTGAGCAGCATCATTCGAAGAAGGCATCGTTCGTTTTCCAATACCGTAGAGCACGAAGTATCTGGTGCAAGTGATCGCCAGAGACACTTACGTATCTTCTCTAATACCAGGCAGCCACTCGTATTCGAGAGACAGAAATTCCATGAGAGAAAAATATCTCGCGCTGTGCTATACGTAGTATGTGCATTCGATGAGCTTGACATTGAAAACGTCGGACTTTGGGTCAACCATCCCCGATCACATATTATGCGTCATGGCCTCGCAGTGCAGGGCTATTAGAATATCATTTCATTATTTACACAGCTGTCCTTCGCGCGGTAAAAAAGGGTCCATCCTGCCGTCGAGGCATCGCCAACTCACAAACTTCACGCGCAGTTCAATTTTAGTGCAGAAAAAAAAAAACCTTCCCAAGATATTTCAGAAACACATTCTGACCACAATTCTGAGAAATGGTTCGGCACGGTATCCCACGGGAACTGAGACTCGATTTACCTGAAGAAAGGAAGAAACGAATAAGGGTCCATTTTCCGACTTGCGCGATTCAACGATCTGCATCCATTTTTTGTTTGTTCGTTTTCTTTTTCTGGTTTTTCTACGCTACGCAGCCGACCTCCGATATTCTGTTTCACTTTTTTCCTCGTTACAATTTTTGTAAATCTCTGCAGTGCAGGGTTGAGCCCGAATCACATGCCCATATTCAGACGGAGAAACAGATGATTACCTTTATCCTGACCGTGAGTCACGTGCAGCGCTGATGAAAACGGATGTGCGAATTCGTTTCAAAGTATTTTTTTCATTTGTCTTTTTTTCCCTCACGATCTGACGGGCTTAGAGGTTGGTTCCTCACTTTGTGGAAGTGCATATCGTTGCCATCGTCGAAATACTCTCCGATTTTTTTCAGACTCCGGTAGGTATACCAACGGCTGTCGAGTTAGGCTCAAGCCCGTGTAGTTGAACACACAGTAGAGGTTTCTATATATATATCTCGAACTCTGTTGGACCATCGCAGAGAGGCTTCACCTCCTCAGCTTCTCTCCCGACGCTTTCCTTCCAGGGTTGTTTGCTTTTGTTTAAATACCGATGGGCGAGTAGCACCTCGGTTTCAGTGTTTTTCCAATCTCTGTATATAAAGAAATGTTCGCGGTATGAATGTAGTGTAGCATATATAGTGTATCACGAAGTCCATAAAATTACGTGAGTATATCCGAAAAAGAATTCGGATCTATACTGCATAGATATACGTATACGTATATGTATGCTTTCTAAATTTGAGAGGATAAGAAGAGAACGCCAACGTGCAGAGGTTACAAGTTTCACGAAAAACAAACCATCATATTTCCAGAAATACCCTTTTTTTCACTGAAAAAACTCCGCGACTCACCCCTCGACGACTCCACCCCCTACCGACAGAACGGCACCAAAATACAAAGCGCGACGCGAGAAGATGGTTCGATGCTGTAAGATTTATTTTTCCACGTGCCAAGAAAGACACCGCCTTTTGACAGGTGCGCTCTCGCCTCTATTTTTGACGGATTGCTTCTTTTCTTGCCCTTCCCCTTCCCCCTCCCTCTCTCTTACCTCTTGGCAGCTCTTCCCGGGTATCCCCTATTTTTACGAAAACGGCATCTCACTTTTTGGCGACTTTATCTCTCCTCTCTCTCTCTCTCTCTGTTTTTCCTGGGTGCAAAAATAACCGAGGATCACCTTGCTTCAAGGAGGATTTATTATGCAACAAACCGAGTTGCCATATACATTCCGAACGCAATCGATAAACCGATACTTTATTCCTCACATTGGAAATAGTTTTCGAATTACACGCGCGTCGTCCGAGATATCGCGAAATCCTTAAAAAGTAATTTGCCTCTATACCCGCAGTCCTACCTTTCCACGGTTTATTTATCTGAGGCACTATTTTCCCGCGAGGTTGTTCACCTCGTACTCTGTAAACAGGGAACTCTACGTCAACAGGCAATTAATGTCTCCGACCGTGAAGACGCAATCTTCTGTGCGTTCGGGTGTTAATTGTCTTGGCGTGCGGGTTCTACTGTATCGAGGAATCGGGAGTTAGCGGTTTTTCTCAAAGACTCATTGCATATATTATAGACTGAAATTGGATTATTTGACGTAGATTATCCTAACATTTCGAACTTCCCTGCGCATTAGATAGAGATACCGTGGTTGATTTTCTTTCACATTTTTCAAGAAGCTAGTCAGAAATTTGGACAGCGGTTACGCGCTGAAATAGCGCTATATCAGAAGGGTTCGAGGGGCTTAGGATGTATTAAATTATACCGCACTCTGTGAGAATAATTCGTTACGCTCGACAAACTCGCGTTGCCGCCCGCGGAGTTTGCTGGCCTTCTTACGAATAATTAATTACCTACACTCCCTCCACCGGCATACACAGTTGATATAAACCGATTCTGAAATACTGTAAGCCGCCCCGTTTTCGCTAAACCTAAAACACAACTATACACGTTTCGTATTGTAAATCTCGAAACTCGGCCCGTCCCACTCCGTAATTCGGAGATTCGAGGGTTCTACTGTACATGAAAACTCCCAGGGTAATTGGGTTTTTTGGCAAAGAAGAGACAACTTTTCAATCATTTCTCATCAATTAGCTTGTTGGAAGATGCGAAGAGTACGAGATCCCGGAGTAATTGATCTTCAGGAAACAGTTTTCTGCGGCGATGTGATCCGCAGTAAACATAACCTGCTAAAAATAAGCCAGAATGAATAGAAAATAGTGAACATTGTTGATCTTTGTTAACATATTTGTAACATTTTGGACCGCATCGCGAGGTCTGTCGGAGGGTATTTCGAATGTCACAGGGAAGGTGATAACGCGGAGTGTCTGTAGCACTGAACATATACCTATAAGCATCGTACAGTGTGTACTGTGCAGAAAATATACGAGGAACCAGGAAGCGAAGAGCGCAGACGCCGATGGGTAGTGATGACGCCGGGCGTCGAGACGCCGTTGTCCCCGCCGCCAAAGCCCACCAGTAGTTCTGTCTAACGATTCTTCGTCGGGTCTTTCATTGACCGTGCGTGAGAAGAGAAAAAAGAAGCCGACGAAAGAGGAGAAAAAGAAAAGGTGCTTGGTATACGTAGTACGTTATACCTGGTGTTACCGTGGCAGTGACTATACATGACGCGGGAATTAATTTCACAGCGTTTAACACGTGCGGTGTTCGGAATAAAAGAGAAACGATAATAATAATAATAATAACAACAACAACAACAATAATAATAATATATAAGAATAATAAGAACAATATTTGTTCTTTGTTTGTTTTCTTTTTTTGTCTCTCATGTCTTTCATTTCTTTCTCTACAAATTCGGCTCACCGATTTCCACAATTATCGTGCGATAATTACTTTATTTAATTGTATAATAATTCATAATTCTACACCTGATCAAATAGGTACGTGACGCAAATGAATTCTACCGATCGACATGATATATTCGTATATAGTATATAGTATAGCATCCATCGACCGATTGTTTTCGTATTGATATCTGGTCGAATTTTCTATATTCCGTAGGTAGGTACCCGACCGAAAAATTTGGCGACATATATTTCGTCCGCACGGATGTAATTGTAACAGAAAAGATAAAAATCAAAAATTGCAACGAACGTTAAATTGCACAAGTGTTATATATATACATATAATAAATAAATAAGTTGCAAGTGTGATAAATAAGAAGAAGATCATGAGGTCAGTTCTATTCCCCGGAGAAATTATAAGGCAAGAATTATAATATAAGTGAATAATTTTATTAATGCAGATAATATAATAACTATACATCATATAATGGGGAAAAAACCGTTGATGCTCGCTCCATTACACAGTTCCGTTCGATTAAAAAGAACCTGAACTTTGATTTCATGAGTCGGAGCTGTGTGTATGTATATAATATACGTATATATACGTACATACAGTTATAACATAACTGAGTTATATAACCGAGCTTTTTTCCTCACCTTTTTTCTTATTCTTCACTCTACTTCTTCTTCTTACCGTTCTTCTTCTTCTCAATCATTCCACTCCCGGTGCATACTTCTTTTGCTTCGTTATTTTAACGATGTTTGAAACGGCTAGTTGCGTCAGTATAATTAATTTATGCATCCGCATGTATGTATTCATCAGCTTTCATGCTTACTTGGCTATTAGTTCAAGGCTCCACGAGGCTAGCCTAGGCTTGCTAGGCCAGCGATATATCGCCTGAATGTGGATACTACGCGTACGTAATATTATACCTACGTATGTCTAACGGCCAATTTCATCGACCATATACGCGCGTAAAAACATCTCGTGTACATACATTACAAATAAGCGCTAACCGTACCTCGTTGTCCGACTTACGAGATCGATGTCCAATGTTGCATATGCTACATCGCACTCTTTGCTTCCATGATTACGATCCCCGCGTCTCGACGATCATTGCCCGCCAATGATAACCGCGATTCAATATCATACACAATTAGGTGACACAACGACGACCGTCGCCGCTCGTCGATCTATGCATACAAATGCGCATAATCTGCATACATTTATACCTGGAATATATTCATGCGCCATGTCCGTCAGGATCTCGTTATTACGAGTTCCGGATGCGGAGCCGCAACGAAGCCTGATGATCACCTTGACGATTATTACCGCTCAAAACTGAACGCCAAATGAATACGAAAAAGAAAAAGAAAAGGGACGCGATTTTTGACCGACCACACAAGCTCCTTATACAACTGGATACACTGCAGGTACGAGGCTTCCGTTCTCATCGGGATCCGAATCCTGGAGTAGGTGTATATACCTGACTGATATAACAACATTCCCGCGCGTGGGTACGAAGACTTTCAAGATGGCGGAGCGCGGAGGGTTTTGTGCGTGCGTTCATGCGTGCGTGGGTTTACTTTAACCTACAAACAATTTGGCGTGGGCAAACCGCTTCTCATATGGGAGTAACTGCAAGATACAAATGATAGTTTCATACATCGTATATAGTTGTACGTAATGAATGTTCAGACTTGTTAGAGATATTCTCAGGCGAGAAGAGTCGGGCGCGTCGCTAGCTGTAGTTTTTTGCACTGCGATCATCACACCCGGCTCCGGCGATCGCACAACGCAGCACGATGATCTGCATTTATTTATACTTAACTATTGTACGCGCATTTCTAATTTTCATATCTTACCGGCTGCGGGCCTCCAAAGCCGGAGCTTTCTGTCTAATCGAAATTCGAAATGGTAAATGGAAATTGGAGTTTTACCCCAAAGTAATTTCGGGGCCGCAGGAACAACCCCTGGCTCTGTGCGTGCGTAGATGGCTTCCGTTGCTCAAACTATCGATTGGTACTGCTGCAGTTTTGGGAGGGTGCTGCAGGGCGATGAATTTTATTACACCGCCTGCCACACGCAATACTAAATGACATTCGAGCGCCTAGATGCCGCTGTAGTAGTTACAGCCTGTAGTGTACGGAGCCACTTTCGTCAATTGACGGGGAAAAGTTGCCCCGGAGATTAAACCGGCCAGCGAAAATTTATCGAACACTTTCGGTGAGATTAGTTTCGCACGATTCAAGAATCGAGCCCCGGGCCGGGACAGTCTGAGATTGTAGGAACTTTCGGAGGGACTGGCCCAGCCTGTCCGATAGCAATTTTTCACAACTGATGTCTGTACGGAAACGTGATTAGGAAAAAGTCAGGATTCATCAGTGGCGTTGCTTCTCACAGTCAGAGGCAGCCGGCTGGCTACTGAAGTAGTGGCAGGATCGTTGCGCCTCGATTTCACACTCTTTGTTCTCCTTTATATTCTCACCATGAGAATTCGTACCTCCGTGATGATTCGAACCGGTGATATATCGCTCGATGCGATGATTCACGTTCTAGAAAACGACCGAAAGACCGAAAGAGGAAATCGAAGTTTGCGAAATTTCCGAGATTTGGCTTCCGGAGCATTCGGCACAAATATCTAGTTGTTTCCCGAAAAATTAAACATCGCAAGCTGGAGAACAAGGATCTGAGCTGTGAGATGAAAATGCTGACAGGAAAACGAAGCCCTGTGCCTTCAAAAATGACTCTCTTGCGGCTAGAATCGGCAGAGGGAAGGCTCAAGGCGCGTTGTTTCCCGTCGAAAAACGGGTGTAACGTTGTTTGATATCGATCATAAACTGCTCGACTCGACCCTCCAATGATTCTGATTCACCTAGACACCTAGGTAACCCCCGAGCCCCAAACTCTGAGGCATGAACCCACGTTACCACGTGATCAAGAGTGCAATTAGAGGGGAATGACTCACGACGAAATAGTATAACGCAAAGGAGAGAGAAGAAAAGCGTGAGAGAGCGAGAGGGGGAAGAAAAAGAGCGAAAAAGGAGAGAGAGTCGTCACGTATGGGCACTGTTGTGCACATATGCAGCAGCACTGCCAACAGCAGCGGAGTTGAGTGCGTTACCACACGCAACGCGACTTCACGTATAGTACTGCATACGTAGGGTGTACAGTACCTACGAATTCCACTTATAATAATCCATCGTGAACTCACGATGCGATGCACTGTGCAAGAGCAGCGCTTTGAACTTGAGCAGAATAAGAAAAAGAAGAAGAAGAAGAAGAAGAAGAAGAGGAGGAAGAAGAATGAAAAGAACCTCTTGACAATATATTATGTACGAGGTGGTCCCCTCACAGCGCTCAGCTTAGCTTCCCATCGCACAGTCTTTTCAAAAATACTTCAATCAATATCGAAGTCGAGCTAAATATAACTGGATTATACTCAGGGTTCCATTTAGTTGGTGCCTCATGAACCGAACTGAACTCTAGGATCTGTAGTGGAGATGTAAGAAACACCTGGAAAGAAAATTGCGGACTGACCGGAAAAAAACCAGTTCCTTCGCTTTTCATCTAGCGATTCAAACATTTCTGTATCTCCGATTTGAAGATCACACTCTCGCATGCAATAGAATTGAAAGACCTCAATATTTCAATGCAAGGACTATGAACATTACGAACAGTTTTCCGCCACTCCATTCCATTGTAAGGAGGTATGCGCTCTATGGCTCATGGTGTTATATTGATCGCTGCAGGGGGGCGGGGGGGGGGCTAGAAATTCTCCCAAGGGATTGTAGTTCGCAGCTTATGGTGCTGCCGCGCTTTCTGCAACAGAGAGGGAAGGATGAAGAGAAAGAGCAAGGAGAAACTAAAGCTAAAGCTGAAGCTAAATTCACCATAAGTCCCGCGGCGCCGCGCCGTGTACGTCCCAGCCACTACGCTCGCTACCCCTTAACACAGTAGCCAGTAGCGTAGCTGTAAGGGAGAGCCGAGTAGTTGAAGTGGGAGGCAATTTATGCGGGATAAAAATGTAGAACGCCAGCTGTACTCGCACTCGCACTCGTACTCGTACTCGCAGTCCCAGTGGCGTGGCTATGATTCAGCATTGACCAAAATTACTCTATCAAATCCCAGACTGGATCCGAATAAATTCATTTATGCGAATCGGTCGACTCTTTTTCGCTGTCTCAGCCTCCGTACCGCAGGAAACAA
The DNA here is from genome assembly GCA_963170745.1 of Phymatocera aterrima. Taxonomy (NCBI): domain Eukaryota; kingdom Metazoa; phylum Arthropoda; class Insecta; order Hymenoptera; family Tenthredinidae; genus Phymatocera; species Phymatocera aterrima. The sequence goes on along the minus strand of OY720666.1, from coordinate 588,854 downwards.
ACAAACAAATAAGAGGAAGGAGAGAAAGACGGGCATGGAAAGACTAATATAACAGCGAGAACCACCGTTCGCGGATTTCTATCACGAATCTGTAATCATAACCTAACTACCATAATGAATTAGTCCCTGATATAATCAGTGTGAAATTTACTACGCCACTGGGATATGCAAATCGGATTGCTCTCACGCCCGGCGGGCTGCAGTGCCCAGGCGCTCACGCAGAGCGAGGAATTCTATTTGGAATAATTAGGTGCAGTCTATCTACTATTAGAGCTGATTGTGAGCACTGTGACTCTCCAAATTGAATTTTTTATTTTTTCAGAAGGATGAAGCTATTCTTCGTACACGCCGATCGATTTTCCTTCCATTTCTGATATTACACAGCAGAATATGACGCGTAGTGGCGATTATAGGCGGTTGTCTCTATAAAATAAAACATTGTGATTGATATACTTGATAGAGACTGATCAACAGCTTTCGACAAAACATTGTCATACTTCAGACTGATCACAACTAGGGATGATCGAATGGCTCGTGCAGAGCTCTCGGTTATTATCACAACAATGCGATGGATAAAAATAAGAAAATTAATCAGCAGCTACTATCGCAAAAGAATTTCTGTACCTACATTTTTTATTTATAGCATATAGATACTAACGAGGATCAAAGATCAGCTTAACTTCTGTTCAATTTATACAGCACAGTGAATCTGTGTTCTTGAAGGTCAGGGAAAACGCGATAGGTGTGTAAATTTTATTTCCCTTTGTTTTCCTGGCTAGGTGCCAGTAGCAACCGTGCCGCTCGACGACAAACATGTTTACGGATATACATACGTACACAAATATGAAGTTATAGGATAGCATGTGCGAGAGGAAATAAATGGCAAATTATACGTAGAGGAGAATTTCTACCGCTTACAGTATATAATTATCAGTCAGATTTCCGTAAGCCCAGCGGGGGCGTTTCGAATATGACTGGTAGTGTCAGTCTCGTTGCAAATGTGTCTTTTTTCTCTTATCATACGTACGTTTCATGTTTGCGAATGCATGCGATTGAGCGATTTGCGCAATTAATTATCGCCTTCGTTGTTCCGATGATTAATTGTTGTCTGCATTCTATATATATGTATCGCGTTATCGCGCGTATCGTATAGTGAAAACGCCCAGGCAGCTGTACAGCGAGATTGCGAATGATTGCAAAAATATGATACAAATACCGCGAGAGATGAAACAAATTTGACCAAAAACTAGGAGTTCTGTAGCTCGAGTTGCCGTGTTTCGAGCATCCCCGAAAACTCAATTTCCCTGTGGCTAATTTTAATTAAGCCACTAACGACGGGCGGCTATAGGTATATATACCAACGTAACCACGTTATGCATAATCAAAGCGATCGCACATTCCGGCGAATATACCATCCAATTGAAAATCAGCAACTTAACAATCGAGAAATACAATTGAAAAATAATAATGCGACAACGATCAATGCCCGGAATTGTATAATAACGATCTTCGTGAAAAGTACGGATCAACAGATTTCGTCAATTCTTTCGCTGCAGAGAGGAAATTCGGATTTCGAAACATTATTTCATTTGAATTTCGCGCCTGCATGCAGGTTCGAAGGGGACAAAATTACCTCGGCCAAACTGGACTCAGCTTTTGATTCGCCGTCGCTGAGCTTTTCATCAATGAAATATCCTCACTATAGAATTTGGAGGACGGATTTCAAACGGAGTTTATTCTAGCCAATGAAAGGATAGTTCCAAACGAATAATAACCGCCTACACAGTTCACTTATCGCATTTCAAAATCAGAGATAAGATAACCGGACTAATTTGTGTTTTCTCTTGTCTGCAGAGCGATTTCATGTTGAATATAATGACCGATATTGTGGCGCGTGCGGAGTATCGACGACAAGACGCGACTCCGTAGTTTTTAAGAGATTATTTTCTCATTTTTCACACGGTTCAGGGTGAATGGTGATTCGATGTATGAAACGGTGCAGTGCCGCGGAGTTTCTATCACCGATCCTGTGAAAATGTGTTTCAAAGCTGTCTGCTGTCGACGAGGTGGTTATAGGTAGCGATGCGATAGATATAAACCCCTAAATACAACTCGTAACTGATCGATGCTTTCTAGCCCAGCTTGAAATGCGAATATAACAAAAATAAAAAGCCATTTGAATTCAAAATGAAGAAGTTCTGTCAAGAGATCGAGATCGATATTCTGCTAGCAGAAAACATGATAACACAAGTTGTTGAATGTTAATACTAAGATTTTCCGAGACCCTGGAGTGAGAGAATCGAAGATTTTTATACGATTTTATTCTGCTTGTTTCAGGTGAGCTTTCCATCTTCATCTTCGTCTTCTGTATCTACGAGTAAATTATTGTTATGTGACCACTCCTCGGCTGCACTCGCAGGAAGGTATTTTTAGTCTATTAAGCAATGCAGAATGAGAGAAAACTGGTTTCACTGGGTCTCATGTATCGCATATGCAGAATTCTTTGGATTCTCTCGTTCTATCGTTATTATTCCAACACCGTGGACTCGAAACTAAATCTAAATAAAGTACTCGAACAAATTAACCCGTGTCTATCTATTTATCCATCCGTGATCACCACGAAGTTATTACTTTATCGTCTCCAATTTCAACCAGTAGTGATATTTCTCCACGATACGGTACCAAAGTCACTCGAAACCCCCAGATTTTAAATCGGCCGGAATTCAATCGCGCTCCGCCCTCCGGATGGTGAGAAACCCGAATGCCACCGGCGCAAGTTGTGTTGCAGCGGTTCAGGCGCAAAATATACGTAAATCTGTCCTACACGCTGCATGGCGATTCTTCCTCATTTTCACTCCACAGACTCCTAATTATAATCAGGTGGATCCCGACACGGAGTTTCTCGTTTTTCATAATCTCTGTAACATTTTAACCCATTTTCATCTTCTCGGTTCAATTTTCATTTCCACCTGGTACGCAATAAAAAGAATTGAATGAATTGAATCTCCGAGCGGTTTTTGACGAAAATTTCAGCCAAAAATCGCTCGAAAATTCATTTTATTCTTCATTTCATGAGACCAGCTATAAGCTCCGTCAATATCGAATGATTTTATCGACGAGTGAATGTTAATTCTTTCAAATTCATCTGACAATGTCGATATTATCGTTTCTCTTACACAATAATCGAAGGCCGTCTGTCGCATGTTCTTTATTCTCGAGTCTCTACCTCCGCATGGGGCGACTTAACATTTTTCAAACCATTATCGCAATACTCTGATCAGTGAAATAATTATCGAAAATATGATATTCAATTCGAACGTCTCGCTCGTCGATTATCGCAGTTTCGAACCCCGATGATCTTTGTTTATTTCGCCCTTGTTCCAACATTCTCCTTTTCGTTCGGAATCTGAGTAGCTTTGTTCACACAATTATTATAGGTAGGTATAAACTTTCCCTGGTGCCCGCACGTGACAAGATTGTCTCGCCTGCAGATATTGTGTCCCACATGTTCACCCGTCGAATCGAGCCGCGTAGTCAGACACGAGATGCGAACATGTCAGAATCTGCATATCTCCATGAGGCAAATACACGCGCGTTTTAAGTGCATTATCGAGTCTAGTTCCCCTCCGCCGTAGGTATAGTGCACCTTATACCTGATCTGAAAATAAGAAAGAAAATAGAGTTTCTATTCTATGCCGCGTGCTCCACGATATCGCAAATACGTATGTATGTCCAGAACTTTCCATTACGTTTATCTATCCATCGATCTACAGCTGTCCATGATCCATCTATCCGCATCCGGAGGAAGACTGCGGTCAGGAACGTAATTTCTCCTTCTCTTCTCCATCTTTTCACCTATTTCGTACCAGAAATCGTTCGTCTTATACACAACCGAGAGCACAGAATTTTTTATATCAATTCGCGGATGAAGCATGGAAAAATGGAAGTTGAACTATAATCCAGCGAATATCTGCAAGTGCGATTTTTCATTCCGTATATGTAGACCCATTTCACGTTGCTAGAAATGCGATATTCGTGCTCCTGCAGTTAGGCAATGGAATTGAGTTAAGCCCGTGGCACGGCGCCGTGGGGTTATATGTTAAGTTAACTTGAGTTAAGTTACGTTACGTTACGTCAGAGAGACGTACGAAGAGAAAATATGAAAACACGGAAGACGGAGGGAAAAAAAGTAACTAACTAACGTCAGAAATGCCCGTCTGGCACTTTTAAGCTGCATTTTATTTTTACCTCAAAACGTTATACATGGTACAGTGCGCAGTATATGCAGCTCTAAAGCCGAACGCTACAGGAATAGATAAAATTAAGAAGAAGCTGCCGCTAGCTGGGTAGCTATAACAAAAATGGAATCTTGCTCATGGAGAGTTAGAATTTAGCCGCGCAAACTACCGTGCCAGTTAATCTTGGGATTCAGAATACCGAAAAAAGGTCAAATTTAGAAATTTTCGAACAAACTCTCGGGGTCTGCATTCCCAATTTGTCGAAAATCGCAGCTATCTTACTTCTCGATTAAAAATATCCATCTTTGCCGTATAGTTCGGGCTTTTGTCAACATTTTTCACCGGCACCAAGGCGAATGTAACTGTTGGTCGACACGCTACACCCACGACCGGCACGATCGGAGGGGCTAACTTCGATTCCATCGAATGCCATTATGCCCACACATTTTGTATGTTAATTGGGATAAGATATGGGACCGTTGAATAGTATTTTTGAGCATTATCGTCATCAGTTTCCCGCTATTTCACATACCTACTTACCGATTTCTTAGTCGCATAATTGAACGTGAAAAATCGAACGTTTGTATGCATGATATGAATGTAATTTGCGACAATTTGTGACTGGAGAACGAAGCGGTGATTTCGTTTATTGTGAATATCAATAGAAGAGATTCTTCGTCAACTTCACGGGGAAATGGATTCTTTCTAAATCACTGCGACGATCCCTTGAGGAAAATTTTGTGTTTCGTTGGAAATCGGATTTAGACGCGAACCGTTAGTTCTGGTTTTAATCGGACTATTCTGTAGTGTGTAATCGCTTTCTGAACGCACATACACGCGTATAGGTATACCCAGGTGGCTATAATTACGAGTAGGTATGAAGAAATTTCTCCACCGATTTAATACGCGATACAAAAAATACCTGTTAATTCTGTCCTTTGTACCCATATTTAGCGATCAAACAGCCAAATCAATGTCCGGATCTGTATACGCATAGATTTCAATATCTGAATTATTTGAAGACTCGAGGATCGCGATAATCATCGTCATCCTGACGTCAATTAATTTCCTGTCCGTAATCGCACGAAATACCTACTCATAACGTGGTACAAACTTTAATCATTCGCCGCACTACCGGAGTACTGTATAGTAAAGAAACGTACCGTTAGAATCAGAATTAGACTTATTTATGTACCTACCTGGCGATAATAAAACTGTAAAGATAAATATTATCTGTATGCCCTAACCCCGAACTTGAGACTGATATTCCTATCGAAATTATGAATTTGTGTAACGTAGCGAGCAGTACCTACATATGTATAGTATAAAGTTTCTAATTTTATCATCTTTTTCCAGTTTTTTAATGAATTTTTTTCATTCCTTTTCCTTTTTCATTCGTCTACTCATTCGCGAAATATCTATCTAAATTATATTTTATTACTGTAACCGCAAGGCCACGATAGACCGGACCCCGTACGAGCTAGTTGTAAATATCAAGTTTTATTTTTCACGGCAAGAGGTATCCTCTGTTGCTGCATAAGGTACAGTTAACGGTTCGAAGTCGTTTATTTGCAATCGCATGTATACCCACAGCATCAGCAGCAGAGGTCGTCGTAAATTCGACCTGAAATAATAATTCTCTATCTCATATACCTACAGCAACGTGCTCGGTAATGTTCGCAATTTCAATTTTCTATCTCATTTCATATGATATGTATGTACGAGGCTGAAGTTCACAACGCCAAGGCAACGAAATCGCGAAAAATAATATCAGCTGTCCCGAATTTCGAGAAGAATATCTGTTTGTTTGCTTGGCGCCCAAAATGGGGCCGTGTATCATTTGCTCCTTGTTCCTGTTCTGCGTCCCATATTTTTCTACATATTTTTCCTTTCCCGAAGATTTCCAAGATCGATGGAAAGAAAAAAGGAAAATAAAAACAACAACAAAGATTTTTCTCTGTCAAACAAAATTTCGGCGATTGATCGCTTTCAAATACACCTTTCACGATAAAACTCGAAACAGATATGAAATTATTCCCCGCGATTTCGTTACCGGTACGTTAATCGGTCTCATTTAATATGAACATTGAAAATATTCTAGCGCGTCAACTCAAAATATCTACTGAAACCTCAATAATCACAACAAGAATGAACTCATTCCATATGGTCTGAGCTCGCCGAACTAGTTTTCAAAACATTATAATCTTTGCCAAAAACTCCAAACATTTTTTTAGTACACCGTCATAAAGATGTAGAAAGCTATTTCGGACTATTTTTCCCGCTCCTCTCTCACTTCGACTCTCTTCATTGACGCTTTGATACTTTTTCTTATTAATTTAACCACGATCGCCGTTCCTCAATACATGTACCATATCCTGTCTAAATTCTTGTATCTACATAAATTTATAATTTCACATTGGTACGTGTGTATATACATATATATATACACGTATCTGATCCTCGTAGTACATAGATACCTACTTATGATTCTGTTAACAAATTTATGAAACGAGGCCAGGTCGGTTTTCTTTTGCCCAATTGAAGTAGTTCGGTACAGTATGTACGCAACAGTAGGTAGTGGATTTTCTCACATCGTTTTATGACATCATTAATAAAGAGAAAAAAAGGAACGAGAGAAAGACAAAAGCGAGACAGACGCGGCGTCGTTACGTTAACGCCTTTATGAATTTCCGTTGCCGGTACGACGCGAGTAACAACGTGCGCAGCCACTCAGACAACAACAACCGCTGGAATAATAGCATCGATTCGAATCGCCCCGCCGCGGAAAGAAATCCGCCGCTCGCAGTCGACTTTGGCAGAATTTTTGAGGATGAAAATTGGACACAGCTAATCTTGTAGCAAGAGTTTGAAATTGGCCGAACAAAAAAGCCTCGAGCACCGAATTTTTTTTGTTCCATAACCGTTGAATCAAATCCTGAACGGATGTACATATTATCGCGATCGAATTCTATTATCCGATTTTATACTACAGGAAATCGTATACAATTATGCGATATGGCTGAACGGCGCTACTGACATTGAGGGAGAAACCGCGCGGCCCGGCCCGGCGCGGCGCCAAGGATTAGAACGTAGGTACAAAAACTGCAAGGTGAAAAGAAAAAAATGTGATTATCAGAATTTCACCGCAAATTAACGAATAGATTTGGTATTGTTCTAGAATATCTGAAATGCCGTGTGAATCGGCCTCATATTATCCCACAGCAACAAAACCGAGGATCTGGCAATGAGCCAAGTTGTTATTCGTAGCCCAAAAATTATTCGAGATATATACTATAAAAATCTCGCTCCGCCTCCGCTGCTCCGACCTGCTCCCCACCTATTTTCAAATCTTCCTCTCATCTGTTCGATCTATTTTAAAAACTAGACTCTAAAAGAACTACCAAGACTCTGAGACTCGCTCACGAGGATCACGATATCGCAGAGAGACGACACGACCAGTTCAAGAAAAGGCGCTCGAATCTTCCATCTTCTATACCTACTACTGAAAAAAACAAAAAAGAAATCCAGCATTTGGTATTATTTTCGACCGCGTCGCACGTGCGATTTTGAGTCAAAGTGACCTAAGCACGACTAGTTCTCTTCGTTGCCTCTGTTACAATCAGCGTAGAGCTAAAAGGACGACAAAACGAAAGAGTAATAAACGTTATGCGCAATCACCGAAAGTGCACGTTGCGTGGAAAAATCATTCCCAGACGTATTTCCAGACATAAAACAACCAGTTGTGAGTAGTCTAGCATCAACAGAAGCAGCAGCAGCAGCAGCAGCCGCAGCAGTCACAGTTATATTACTACTGCAACAGAGATACACACTTCGTTCTTCCACGGTACGACGCGATGTGATATGCCATTCGCCTTTAGAGAGAGAATAGTCTAGTGCTTATTCTGTGAGTTGAAAAAGGAAGTGCGAAGGAGAAGGGGATTTTAGCACGGTTGGTTTACAGTCTAGAGCTGACTGAGCTGAGGTTGTGAAGTAACTGCCAGCGGTGGCAAACCAACCAACACCAGAGAATCCAGTCATGCTGAAACCACCAAACACTGGCAAACGACGTAGTCCCGCGTCTCCTCATGTTCCGAACATGTCACCCCCCTTCACCCCCTCCCCACGAAGTGATCAAGTGTTCAAGTGTCGTCCAAGTGCTGAAGTGTTAACGTGTTAAATTTCCCATCCCTGCAGGCCCAATACTGTCGTAAAAAGATCGCAACAGTGTTTCCCGCGGGATCGGTTAAAAACTGACCATCGCAGTCTACGAATGGAACCGAGTGTCTAGTCAGAGTGGAATCAAGTGTTCCATGTAAATCAATGCAACGGCGTCGCGTGGGTTCGATCGTGGTAAAGAGATAACGTAACAAGCAGTGCCAATCTACGTAATTTTTCCAATAATCGGTCTTCTTGCGAATCGTAATCGACCGCAATCGACGACAGTTAGGACCGCTGCACAGGATTAGCTGACAATTAACGTATGCTAGGGATCGAAATGAAGGTCTGAAAATTATGGTTCGCGTTCATCCCTCGTTAGTTGGACTCGGGTAGGTATGACATTGTGGAAAGTGAAAAAGAAAAGAAAAGCAAAGCAAAAAAAAAGAAAAAGGGAAGAACAAAAAACGGTCCTCCAGAACTTTCTCACAGTTATGCAAATCGCGTTACGATCACGAATTGCACGGCGTCACCTGCGCAAAAGTATGTGTACAGGTGTATATATATATATTGTGAATATAGAGACAAAGAGGGAGGAATAAAATATCGAAATTACCGCGTACTTCTATGTATGGGACTACAGAAAAGGCCAGATAACGGAGAAAAAGAAAAGGCCAGAAGACACGTTACGTTTTCTACTATGTATTAATAAATTCATATATCCTACGCGTCAAAAGGATCTTTCGAACAGTTTTGAAAAATTGATGACACGCGGAAAAAATTAACCGATGACGTTAACGGATGCGAATACGTCCTTTCATTTGTATATATATGGGACATCGGATACAATTCGCTATTTACCGTGCGTCGGTCTGATGTATGCTATTTGCCTTGTCAGTTTTGATTAAAATTATCATTATATTGATCAATGGTGTATCATCAGCATGTCGGAGTGGATACAGGTGCTCGTGACTCATAATTATTATATTTTCACGAGTGAAGAGGCAATCACTATATATCGGTGTTTACGAGGATGAGATTCACATCTTTGCGGAAACGAGATCGCGGAAAATGGCAGCAGCTGTTGTTCGAGAATCCGAAGTGTTTTCGCTTTTCGTGATTTTTTCCTAAAAATTTCGGTGATTCCAGTCATACGTATACTCAGCGAATCTGTGCAATAATTTTTTTTTTTTTTGCTTCTACGGAATAGCACGTATTGTGGTGTTGATTTTATAATTGGTGTCACTCTCTCACAGCTCGCGCAAGTTCAACCGTAGGTTACTGTACGTTGTATATCCAGATGTAAAGGTCGTGTGCGCACTTTCTCTCGTGAAAAAAATGATCAGAATTCCGGAAAGAGACGGTATTTATAGAAATTCGTCATCGAACTCGAATAATTCTACAATATTCGTCGTGATCGCCCGGCTGTCGATCAAACTAGAATACTGTAACTCCGCGACTCAGTTACACATAGATCATTTCCACTGGGATCCGTGGTTTCGTCTTTTCCTATGTAGGACTGGGGTCAATGAAGAACGCTTTCTCGATTCTAATCAGTATATGTTTTTCGAAAATTATGTATACACGCGTATATCAACTATTTCGAGCGACTTTCGATATTTCCCAGTCTATAATTTTCTCTCTTTCCTTTTTGTCCTTGTTTCTGTTGTGTGCCCCGTATACTGTGTATGCCTGTTCTGTTCTTACATACTATTATAATACAATTGTTCCGCGCAACGGCAACCAACCGTTATCGTGCGTAGCTCTAGCTAGAATAGGTAATGTTTTTGAGCGTTTCGTAATCCTGAATACAACAGCTTATATATATAGAATGATAGATGATATAACTTACTTAGGTAACAAATAACTCGGGCGATTATTTGTAACTATCATTATGAAAAATAATAGCGTGCACTAAAATATAATATAACATAACGTAACGAAGACCGCGTACAGTTTATTTCGGCCAATGACGTGCCCGTCGCGTCGTTTTTACGTTTTTCTTGTTCTCAAACTAATGCAAATTGGAAGATCATTTTCCTTGTTCGTTGACTCCCATCGTCTATGATTCCCCCAATTCGGTCTCCGTGGAGCTTGTCACCGGTCGAAGAATTTCTGGTAAAAAATAGAGCATTGTGAATTTGGAAGAGCGAGACATTCGCGGAAAGTAAAAAGATCGAAGTAGGAATGGCCGGTCGTCGATTCACGATATATTTAAGTTTGAGGAATCCGTTAACTACAATATTGGTCTACGCCTCCGTCTAACTAGTTGTTAACTTTCACTAGATTGTAAACTTTTACTTTTCCAACTTGCCTGGGTGGAGGTACCAGCGATACACCTATACACTCTTACATCGATAGACCGGCACTCCTACACAGAAGGTATTCCCATTCGAGATGCGTGTATGACTCGACGTAAATTTACCGTGTTCATATTGATCCCGATCTTCTTCGTCGTTGATCGTGATTACGAAATATGATCAAATCCACGAACGAATGGCCGCTGACCCGACTTGACTTGGATAGACCTGTTCACAGTTCAAAGGAACGATGGAACTGGTATACTGTCCCACATTGCGACCAGCATAACAATCACCACGGCTTAAACATTCAAGCGGTTCTTTGACACGCTATGACTTTAGCTGTAAAACCGCATTTGTATGCGAGGGCACCATTGCCAATTCTGGAACGAGCTGGATATGTTCGATAGCGGAGAGTAGTTTTCATCCTTTAATTTCTCTTCGCTTTTCGGCGGGATGAAATTATTTCACGACTCCGGAAAAGGTGATTCGCGGGCTCTTGTCCATGTCCGCAGATCAATTATACGGCATCTGCGCGGGGATATGCTCAATAATATGGGATTTCTGAACAATCCGTTAACCCGCGTGGGCACTTCGAACGACCCACGTCGAATCGCGTTTCTGGCATCATCGCCGCATCGCTACGAGAGCGTAGATCATCGGTTGACTAAAATTAGTATCTTCCTTACAATTATCGTACGACGTTAGAGCGATGACGTATCCACGTCCCGGTGTTTTCTAAAAACGACTGAACTCACGATCGTCTTATCGTTTTTCGGGTTAAAATATACTCAATCGGGAAGCAGATTGTATACGAGTTCTAGGTTTCAGCCTAGTTTCCGTTATTCCGATGATTCTGAAAATTGGTTTATTCCGGCTAGTTTCTCTCATCCAGATACATAGAGCCGGGCGTTAGTCGAGCGTCATCTCTTCTGCTTCTTCCAGACGACCCCGTTTTGGTGTAATAAAAGCCTACAGCTTATCGATCTAATTCAGTCTCGGGAGTACCCGATACGCTGTAGAGACGAGAAATATCGATTGTTCCAAATCAAGAACAATGGTGGGCTACCCACGAAGTTCGTGTCGTGAATTTTCAACACCCTGGCTTTTTAACGACGAACGACCGCCGGATTACTGCCGCGGCCGTCGCGTCGCAAGCTTCACGTATTCGGGACAAGTTCGTGCATGGCTCGTAATTGCAGCCGGTCGAGGGAAAGGCATATAGTAGGCAAACGACACGCGGCCATACGGGTATAATAACTCCTTGATCCCGTATGTTAGGGGTCATTCGAAACCGCGCTGAAGAAAGTATATTCCAATCTGCGAAAAGCCTGAATTCAGGTTTATATTTCCTCGGTAAAAGGAGAGAGAAAAGAGAAGAAAAGAAACTTTCGCCTGCGTCTTATTTGTATTCGCTTCCCAAATTTCATATTCCTATTTATACATACACACCAGCTACACAATCCAATGGATTGTTTCAGTCGTCCTTATCTACACAGCAGCGTTAGACTTTTTACAACCAGTGGGAAACCCCGGGTACCTTATAGTTCCTAGTTGTCTGGCAGTTTCTATTCACGGATTACTGGGTCAAGCGGTTCTTAGCACTTCTAACGTGCACCGCGCACACGCCGCGCCGCGCCGTGCCGCGCCGTGCCGAACCGGCAACCCTACACTTGCTTCGAAAAGTCCAGCATCATAATTCAGCAGCGCAGATTACAGTGTGAGTCGGATTCTCAGTTAGTGACAAAGCAACCGTCAGAGTTCTGAACGCGGAGTTGGAGTCGGTCGCAAATGGCAATAACAACTCGTTCCCATTCAATGTTACATTATTCTAATGCTAGCTAATTGGAAAGAAAAGAGAGCACGTCGCAGCACGTAGCAGCGCATGCAAGGTCAGCCCATCGACCGAAACCGTTCTTATGGCTTCGTGATTCTCTCTCTGGCATTTCAGTTCAGTAGTCCCTTGTTTTTAGTGCAGTGTAGTAGATATAGGATGAAGAAAAGCGCGGGCCAGAGCTTCCTCATTTATACTAGCGAGAAATCATCTCGCTTTGTATCGATACCTACTTCGAATTCGGGTGAGCAGCTCGGTGATCCGCAGAAATTTGGATCAAGCGATCAGAAAATCCTCTCGACACTCATTCAATATTTGAGGTAGACATAGCTATTTCATGGGTCGGAAATATTCCGGCGTAATGATAAAAGTGAGTGCGTGTAGATATTTATAAACATATACGCGGCATGTGTGCCAAGTTGAAGGACGCCAATTGAAGCGAGCATGGAGCGTATATCTGGACAATAGAGTACGAACCCCACTTTTATCGATAGTGGGAGGTAGCGCCCCCCACCGAACCTAACCTATCCGATTCTCCCCCACCTTGGATTCCCACTCCGGTTGACCGAGCCGCGCAAAACCTCGGTAAAGCCTTTGAGTGTGTGCAGGCGGACAGTGTCATGTTGTGATCTTGTACGAGCGCGGCGCCGCGGGTGAATCGGCCGGATAAATATCGCCTGACGTATACCTATAACCACAGGTTTATCTAAACATATACACGATACACATATATCCGTCCTCGGCGCGAAACGGGGTTCGATTCGATGCGAGCAGGCCGTTTATCTACGTTTTTATATTGACGGGGACCTCGCGTGGGTGCGTGAACGGATAGCCTCGGGACTTGAGAATCTCTTTGAAATCAGTTGCATTGATTAGAATAACGAGATCGATAATTTTTCACGACGACGAAGGTCGACGGTAACTCGAAGACCATTTGTTGGAATATGCGTATCCCGTTGTTTGTTCAGTTTTAATTCTGAAAGTAAATTGGCACTGCTTGACCCGAGTTAACGTGTACCGTACCTTGACTGGCCTTCAACTGAACTGAACCTAACTTGACTCGACTGAACTGGACTTAACTGACAACTGGAAATCGCCCGAGTTGACCCAGTTTTACGCAAATAAACGTGTGACAAGAGTCTTCCATTAACCTGATACGTATGTACCTGTATACAGTAGTATGACATATGTCCATTATTTATTCCGTTTGAAACAGCAGAAGGAGATCGAGAACGAGAACGAGAACGAGACCGAGACCGAGCGTGCAGAGTTTGTATTTTGAAAAATAAAGTGAACTGAATCATCATGCCGACGCTGCAGGCTTGACTAAACCAACAGACTGAATAACAGAACAAAAAAACACACAACATCATTTTTATTATGAGTATGAATAAACATCGCCGCACTCTGCTTCTGCAGGACTCGCGTTGGTGAATTTTTTCCCCAACGGCGAGGTCGAGCATAGTCCGCGAGTGCAGTTCCACTAACGAACCCAAAGATAAATTGTGATACGTCCTAGAACCTAAGTATGTGCATACTTATTCAAAGATAGATAATACCTACGCTGTCATAAACGAGTCTTGAGTGAAGTGCTGTACGATCTACTCCCGAAACTAAAGTAAAACTGAAAAGCAAATAAACATGTTCGGTGTAACGGTGATGGAACAACGTGCGGAAAGAAAACCTCCGCGGATTGGACAGGGCAATCATCATCACCATCACCAATACAACCATCAAATGGTTCGGACAACAAAAGTTCATCAAAGTTCACGAACCACGCGAGTAGTTACAGTGCAAGAGAGAGTCGTCAGGTCACGACTTCAGCTCGGATATTCAACACCCACTGCCTTCATGCATCGGTATTTTACCCTTTTACTTTATGTGTATGCCTCCACTCTTATTTCTCCCGGCGGAGTATCAGTTAACTCAAATCTCTGCTCAAAGTGCACGATCATTGATCAGTGGGCGTCTTTGCGGACGCCCACATATTTCGCGGCTTTATATACATAGGTATATATGCTCTAGGTATGTGTATAAACCAGTCGGAGAAACGAGAATTAACAATAATTATCCCCCACCTACGGTACGGATTCGTTGCACTGCTTTATCAAGAGGAGCATCATGGTATTTAGAAATTCCATAGACTCGATAGAATGTAGATCGCGTTTACAGTTTACAGTTTACAGTTTGCAGTTTACGTGTTGGTATATGCGATGCAAGATCAAGAAGCCCAGTCACTTCTATTAATGGGATCTTTCGAGCATATACCTAGTATACGTATGTATATAGACACTGGTCAATTTATACTTCGATTACTGCGGCCGTCTATTCTTATGTAATAGACTAACAGCGACTATACTTGACAAATGCGGCATTGGTAAATACGTAGGATGATGTGGCACAGATGTTGGACGCACAAGATTATGATAACGCATTGCGCTGCTCCAATGCAACGATATTAGCGAGTCGAATCTCTTTCTTTCGTTACGATTGCAGCGTTCTGTCGTGCAGACGTTACGTAGTCGACGTCGTCGTTACGGGTCGTTGGAGTAAGCCAACCGCCGATAACTGCAGAGAAGATTTTTACGGATCGAATATCATCGGAGATGCGGAAGCCGCGCGCTACACCGCGCCGCGCCGCCCGCCGCCCGCCGCAATCCGCATGTTTATATTAACCGGTTAAAAATTGTGGTTACCTATACTAGAATCGTACATCCATGAAATATGCATCGGGGATTATCTTGACTTGGTTAATGTACAGTTACGCCGCCGGTATCGTATGCAGTCCGACGAGTATGGGGACGGGGCCGACACACACGGACACATAAAAGTCGAGTATTGTTTTATTGGTCAACGAAGAAGTGTACGTTTCTCCTGTCAAAGCATTGACTTGAATAACAAACTGTTTTGAGACGGCATTGCTACCTCGCCGGATCCATACATGGACTGCGCTGTGCATTCGTCACACTCTCTGGGACGACGATGCTTATATTCTTTAGTTTATAAGTTAATTATTTAATTAGCATGTTATAAGAGACGGGGAATCGCGATACCAGGAATCAACTCATCACGGGACAAAGGAAAGCTTCGAAACGAAGCTTCTCAAAAACTCACACCGACATAAACGACGGTGAGTTTCTCCATCTCTCCGTAAACCAGAGGGGATTCATTGTGAGTAAAATACTTGCACCTGATTCGCGGTGTGCTCAATCATTCCGAAACCACTGCCAAAAAACAATCTTCTGGAATTCAACTAGATTTGGTAGATCCTCTGCAGATGCCAGGATACGTAACACTCTCGTTACGTAACCAAATATATTCCACTGCCCAGTTAGCAACGAGATTCCATCGGTCTGCAGGTTTGACTTTGAAACTGAGGAAAAAGACGGAGAATAAGAAGTAGTAGTTGCCCAGCTGGTGATAATTAGGTGCAATTAATGTTCCTTCATTCCTTATACATCGGTTCCGCACACCGGTGGAATAACGGCGCTTTGAGTTTGAATTTCGATAACTGATTGCGAGGCTAACCGCATGATACGATTAGAGATAAAGCAATAACGGCGAGTAGGTATATCGCGACGTCCCTGAGTTTCAGGGTAACTCGGTGAAAGAAGCCTTGGCTCGAGGCTCGCCACTCGGACTATCTGACTCGGGGACTCCGGTTTAGAGCCGAGATACATATCCAACGTTCACTCTTCACCGTAATTATTCACGTCTGTAATGCGCGCCATCGCTCGCCGAGTCTCGATTACATAATATCTACGTCTTTATATGGTCAGTCGCCATGCTGTGCTAAATTCATTTACGTTGTAATCTTTTGAAAGGATGCCTCCTCGCGTCCCGTCGCTCGCGTCGCGGCGTCGCGGCGTCGGCCAGTGTCTCCTCTCGTACCGTTCCGTGCTGCGTGACACTGATCCAGTCCAACTATCATAGTAAATTTATAGTGCCTCGTGAAAGGAGGGGGAATTCGTATCGCAAACATGGCCGCGCTCATTGACGTTTCAACGGAAGTGATAAACCGGAAGTGACAATTCCAGTCCTATCGGATAGAACAACCACCGCCCGGCGCAGTCTCAATTCTCTCCAGCTATCGTATTCATCGTAGCTGGGATACCGGGGGAGAAAAACAGGACGGACGACTATCAATTACGTGACGCGGCTAAGTCACCGTAGGCCACCGTTCGTTCATTGTGGGGAAATATTTTGCCCAATCATGTCTACAGATCGATGAAAGGTTGTTCATACCTACACCGCAGAGTCAAGACACCGAGTGGTACCTCGTCTATGCTGCGGCGCAAACTGAAAGGCAAAACATCTGTGCGCGGTGTTGTTGACATGAAATGTGTCTCGGGTGGGCGAGGATATACTTCCTTTCCTATTTTGGTCCCAGGTAGCCGATTCCCTCCTTCATCTCACGATCATCGTTATCATCATCATTATTTGGTCTTGAATTTTACATATCTTCGAAATCATCCTTCTGCCAGCTAGGTCAGGATTATACTGCCCACGTAGATACAGGGACCGCGGTTCGGCGAGGGCTCCTCTGCTTTGTAACTGCTAGTGTAACGATAATAATCATCGTATTAATAAAACGGTTTAGCTTCACGCTCGCTAAGTAAATTATTTCAGGCAGGATCTCTTCTCTCTGCGTTATGCTGTTAACGGCAATCAACGGTTCTTAATTGCTCGATAATAATTACCCCGTATAGGCATAGTTCGCGCCTCCACGTTGCGGCTAATGGCTCCTTATCGAACAACATAGGTATACCCGTTCAATATTCCGTTGATCATGGAACCAGGTGAACGCCGCCTCTTCCATTCGGTATCAATTCTCTGGGGCGCGTCGAAATCAATATCGAATAAAAACACATCGGATAACGAGATCAAGGCAAAGTCGTAAACCGAAGGTAGCACAGACATTTACATACCGCATACAACGTACCTACATTACAGTACAGTACAGTACAGTAATTCATTCGGCCTTGAGACTTATCACCGCGAGTGAAATGACCGCGGTCAAATTTTATCGTCGAGCTCGAATAACGACGAGGAATACGAGTGCCGCGATCCTGCAGTTTTCTACCGATTTCTATACATATTATACCTGCCTACCCAGAGCTATCGGCTGCGATCTGCCTCGCCATACTCCGCCTAACTCAATTTCACCGAGGCGAGGTCTGTGAATCTATTAATGAAACGAAGCCGTAACTGGACTGCGGTCATCGTGAAAACCGAGAACTGGAACAGCTGGATATGGTCGCACCTCGTTTACAGCTGAGCTAACGCAAAGCACGCGCGGTAAAAACTCTTGCACCACGCCATGCATCGCCGGGGGTTTTGCTTTGGCACTGTAGCGTAGGTACATGATATACCTTGTTGGTGTCCATCAGGATTATGGTAACGTCAAATGAAACTCATGCACCACCCGGTGTTTTTTACCTCCGCGTCCGACAGGCCCGATCAATAGCTAGAAACTCGATTCCGTTCGCTGACCAGAACGAACGGTAGTTATACTTACTCCGGTCGGATATACTTTCAGGCTATACCAACAAACACAATATACCTACTCCACAGTTTGATCTAGTTCGATTTCTATTTCATCAATTACACTCCTGCATACCCGACCGTTTCCACGTCATAATCACTGATCGATTAGCTTACTTTCCGATCTCTTCCCGTCTCCGAATTCCACGCCGTATCTGTATGCTAACAATAGCCTCGCAATAGTTCGTATTCTGTGAACCATCCTGCGGTTCAAAGTAGCATTAAATACCTAAAATGGGACAAAGAGACGCGTGCACCTATCGGCGGGACGCAACGCACCGCGTCCTATCGCGTGCAAGGGAGTCCCTGGAGCTGAGGAGCTCAGCCCGAGGTTCGTTCAATGAATTAGTTTGCTCAGTGAATCGTTTAGTTCAGAGAAAGGGGTTGATGATGGTAATACTGTGATACAGCGTTGGCAAACAGTATCTGTGCCAGTGGAACAAAGGATCGCGAGCTCACAGCGTGATGTTGTCGTGGTATAGACGTCACGTTTACGTCGGACGTGTTTCCGTCGACAAACTGGAAACTAAGTGAGTTGATTTTCCGGTTATAGAACACAGAACGGCAGAACTGTATGAACAGCTTGACATTTCGTACACTGCTATTCACCGACACCAAGAGCCGATTCATCCCGCCGCGCCGTACGATCATGGGCACGAAATTGTTGATAGAATTATTGACTCGCAGACGTTGGTAGGACATTGGCCAGCCTCTGCGTCTCTGTGATTCTCTTTTTCTGTCTCAGTTCGTCTTATTTTTTTGTCAATCCATGACCTCGTGCACGAATCTCTGTCAATTTGTTGCCCACACGCACGTATGAGCTATACAGTCGAGCTGACGGTCACATAATTGGGAACTGCACGCACATCGAGAAGCTGACTCGAGTTGAGCGACAAAAACATGTGTGCCAGTTTACCGTATTATAGAACTGTAGGGTATAAGTGACTCGTGTTTTACGTCTCTATGTGTGTACTGTATGAAAACCGGTAAACTGTTAAAATTGATGAGACGTAAGTCTTTATTGTGGAAACTGGACGCGATCGCGCTTGCTGCAGACCGGATCATCAGGTTGCGGAATGAAGATTTCGGGGCTTTTTTCCATTTCTTCATGTCCATACCGAAAGAAGGATCGTGACCGGTATCATGCTTTGAATGTGATAAAAAAAACCAAACAAATGCGTTAGGTTTTCTTATTCATGATTTCGAACACGCGCTTCAGAACATATCTCTTGATCTGCAATCTGGCTCGAAACGTGACCTCGACAAGCTGCTCCTTTCCGGTCTTGATAAACCATTTCCGAAATCTTACGTATTAACGTCCGGCCATGGAGATCTCGCGGGGAAAAGAATCTAATACGCCGATCCCAGCAAGCAGCTGTTATTTTCTCCATCCGTTTCATACTTTACAGGCATCCCTGTTCGGTAATCCCGTATACGACGATTCCGGAATACGCTATTGCGGGAGTTCCGTGGAGTCGGGAAAACAGGAAGAAAAAAATAACATCATAACACGAGACACGAGACATGAGACATGATACCGCATGAAGGCTTACATGGCACGTGTCTAAGTGCCAGGTGAACCACTCGGAACCGGAGTCACATAGTCCCATAGTCTGAGGGCCAGTCTCGAGGGTTTGTAGCCCAGAGTGTTCCGAGTCGAGGCGCGTTGTCGTTGAGGCTAAAAAATGCGACGAGAAAAATCGTAGAATTAGCGATAACACGAAAAGTGGTGGAAAGCTCGGATGGTTTTCGTCGGAGCATCGAGTCCGCGTACGCTTCGGAGTGCATTCGCATAATTGAGAAACCGGATGTTGAAAATGGAGGAGAATCCTCTACTTGATTTACAGATTCACAAACAAATATATTTCATAGCCTCTAACCTATTTCCGTTTACGACCAAAACTTCTTCTCTTTTATTCCTCTCCTTCCTCCCCCCAAGGGTCGGGTAAACTTGAGTCGAGTGGCTCGTGGCTTCTTCTTCATCTTCGTTCGTTCGCTGATTCGTTGTTCGTTCTTTCTTACTACACCCAACATCATCTGGTTATCGTTCGCGCGTGTGCCACGACGTGATGAGTCATTTCGACTCCCGTGTGTAGGGAACTGTGGCAGGGGGCGGAGTGTCGGACACGTGCTCGGTGCTGTACGCCAGGCAGATGTTTTTTATGCCTGACGCACACTCCCACATACATCGATAGCCGCGGACGGTGAAGGAATACAGTATAGCGTACTATGGCCGAATGTTCCACGACGTTTAATTGATACAGAAAGAGAGATATCGGTCCTATTCGTCCCCGTTTGTTCATCGATTCGATGAAATCAATCGTTTTTCTATTGGAAATGATGAAAAATTGATTTTTTAAACTGATTTAACTCGACCGTAGAACAAGGAAGTCGAGTTTCAGTCGACGCTCTTTAAACACGAAAAGTAATCTGAGTGGGGAGAAACAGTCCGGAATAATCGTGAACAGCAAATGTTTAAACATCCGAACGTCATGAGCAAATATGTAACTGCCCATATACATACTTATAGTATACACTATACAGATAAACAGACGTCGTGTTATAATATCTGAGTCTTTCGTAATAACAGACTCACAAAAGTTTCCAAAGCCTCTCGGTGAGAACCGTGTCTCGTTGGAAACGGGGGAGAAAACAGTCCGGTCAAAAATGTGGGAAAATAAAATCCACGGTCTAAAAATGTCAAAGTAGGAGGTACAAAAGACGGACGGAGAACGTTATTCCGCAAAGATAATCCCTGCGCGTCTGTATCTACTCGGTATATCGCGAACCCAGGAAAACGTTGAAGGAGAAAATATTGGATGACGTAAAAGATCCCTAACGGAATATTTCCGCTTTCGCCACATGGAAAAACTCGGAGGTCCTTTAAAGGCTTAAAACTCCATTGTGTAGTCTCCACGGGCCCACACAACAATAAGAGGATTACCTGACTCGTGGGTCTCGTCTAGCTGCCCCAAATCGTATAAGAGGAGGGCTCGTCGCTAGCCCCAGAAGCCAAGAGTCTACCCCTCGTCGATCGTTGTTCAAAAAATGATTGGCTCCGGCTGATAGCGTCTTACGATGCCGATAATTACTTCAGCGGTAACATAGTAATTGAGTTTTCCTCGTAGAGGCTCGTTACCTTAATTGTTAATTGACACCCATTAAGTGTCGTTTATTTAGTAATTACCAGATTGATAATTCCGCGGCAGCAGACTGGAGGCTCTTCCTCATATTTCAGTATCGACAAACATATTGGCCATTCGAAGAGGCGAAACCTAGATAGACGAAACGTGAATATGTCTAATAATGGAACAATGCAGGTGCAAACTATCTCCGAAGAGTGCATCTGCCTCGTGATAATCGACACCTTTATTTTATTCTCACCGATCTTCCTATACCTGAGACGAGGAGACGTTCTTTTCATAAAAATCTTCAGCCAGGTGCGATCTAGGTGAGCATGTGCTCCTAGCGATGAGAGAGGAAAAGAAGAAAAGAAGCAAGGAGAAAAAAGAATGAGAATGCAGGAACGATCGGGCGAGGAACTGGCCTGGGGAACGTGCCACGAGATACAAATACCCTGGAGGAGGCAGATGTTTCTTTTCCGGCCGGCAAGTCTTCCCTGGACTGCAGTACAGCGTCGCCCTGCATCTTTCGAAATTTCATTTATTAATCTCCGCGAGAGCATTAAATACGCGGGAGAATAACGTAGCAGAAAAATACATGCGAGATTCTAATCCAGATCTTCGCGCGTTGCACATGAAACATGCAATCGGTCCCGCAGCAAGGAGATAGACTCACACTCTGAGCGGAAATGATCATCAAAGAGCACGACCCCCCTTTGAGTAAAGACCCTATCGAGTGATCGGCTTGAAGACTCTCGAAGAAATCTTAAAATATAATATGACCTGGTGTAATGTTGCAAGCATTTACGTGCTGCAGACCGAGCCAATATACCGATACTCCAAAAGTAGCTAGGTACTCACCGAAACAGGTACTCGAAGAGGTTATTTCTGTCGGATATCGAAGCTGCTTTAAATTCTCCCCTTATCCGTGAACGGTGCAGCTCATCGTCGGCTGAAGAGTTCAACGGACAAACTTCCCACTCGACAATTACCGAAGTAGTTACTTTTTGAAACAGGTTTTTCATCAATTTGATTGATTACTTTTAGATCACTTGGTTTCCAATTTCACTCTCATGCGGTGCGCATCATCCTCGCCGTCAAGTTTCTAGTCCCATATTCTTCGGTATTGAGTCTCGTTTCTTCAGGATGATAATCATAATCACAATCATCATTCTCCTCCGTATATAGTGATATAATTTGGCTGAGGTACCTACAAGCAGACTCCCCTTTTTCGGTGCAACTACCTGCTGACAGACATGTGTTGGGCCTCTGCGACTACCTTTCTCATACTGCCACTGGCGTCTTTTCTTCATTATTTACGCTTCTGCCCTTGAAGGGGCCTTTTTGAGGACAGCTGCGCTCCTAGCTCGTACCTTCAGTCAACTGCCAGAAGCTGAGTCCTACGGATGGGTCGCTCGGTGCCACTCTCATAGTTCCGTTTCAGTTCAAAAACGGAAGATTACCGAACCTCTCAAGTCTTTTCGCCAGTGATATTCCAGTGATTTTAGGTTTCTAGTGATATTTGAGTTCAACTGCGTTCACGGAGTCGCCGAAATGATTATCTGTGTTTCAGGGTTTCTCGTTGGGTACGTAATTATTACAGGATTTCTTAGACTTTTGTGATTCGTGAACGGGAGGGAAATAGCACGTGGCGGATTTATGAGGATCGATCCCTCCGCCGGCGATCTTTACCTTTCGGCTCATCTTCCTGGCCAGACTCAGACGTGCGCGTGTGTTTTACCGGAAACAAAATAGAAACAGGAAATTGCGTTCGCCAATTACTTGAAACGGATATTAAAGCCGGAGCGAGCTGGAGCCATGTTGGTGCAGCAATCTCGCGTCCTGTCGATAACAACACATGATTTAAAAACCCATGTCCATATTATAATCATAATAGCCGGGTTCCTCTTCCTCGTTCACTTTCACGACGCGAGCTGGCTTTGCTGCGCGTTGCATAATTTACATCTTTTTCTGCCGTATACATGTATCATGTAGGTATCACACTCTCGTGTACGTGCACACATACGCAGAGGCGATGAAGTCCCTGTCGATATCGCATCCACATCGTAGAGACGTGTCTCTTTGGCCAGGGATCTGGCGGGCTTATCGCTCTTGTTGGCACTAGGATCACGTTTTTGTTTTCTAAACATTTTCAAAGCTCTATGCCATTTCGCGATAGCCTTACAGACTTTGACATTGATACGCTTTATTGAATTATGTGGACGGTCTGAAGTGTACAGACGCGCACGTATATCCGTCGGGTGAAGTTAGAACCCGATTTCGAGGAGGAAGGAGGAGCAGTAGCTGTGTAAGGGAACCTTGGGAAATGGTATTTTAATTCACACCGAACAAAGGCGCACTCCGGACTAAAAGCCCTGCACTGCAGCTTTATGTGCCTTTGTTCTTGATCGTCACTAAGCTCGATCCTCCGAAGGTCTGACGCAGAGTTTTCGTTTTTTTTTTTTTCATTCAACTAAAATTGAATTAGAATTACCCCTCCCGCCCTTCCTTCCTTCCTTCCTTCCTTCCTTCCTACCTTAACCTGCATCCTGCTGTCATCCTCGGTTTCCTCGGTTTTCTCGAAACCCGAATTACCCCTTCAAATTCGAACTGCTCATTCGACGACCAAAAACCTTCAACAGTCGCATTCGCTCAACTGCTGATTGAACGAAATTCAATCTTCTGATCAGGCACCGCGATGACGAGGGCCCATAAAAAAAGGGAGCTCAGAGCTTGATGAAACGAAATGGGATAGCGGGACTCGTGGGGTCGATATAATAATGTTCTCGAAAAAGACCCAGACCTCCAGGCTGCTCCGTCCGGTGGGGTCTAACAACGACGGCTGAATCCTGGCTCAGCTGATGATCGGGAGAGGAAAAATTCTCGATCGATTTCGAACGACAAATTAATAATTGTCTCTCCCCTCTGCTCTTTACAGTTTTCCACAAAAAATGGAGAGACCATCGCACAGTGCGAGTCTCGGGCAAGTTCACGGAGCGGGTTCCCACGGGATGTATTCAACCGGAAGTCAGTCGGCGCTCTCGACTTCGTACATTACAGGACAGTCGTACATCCAGGGACAGAATTATATTCACACTTCGTATCCGACTGCAACCGCCCAGGCATTTCCACACGCTGGATATAACCAGCCACAGAGCTACGGCGCCATGGTTCAGGGATACGGGGGACAGCCTCAGTCGTCTTACCAGCAACCACTGCACAAGAAGGGATCAGTCAGAAATGGGGATGTCCTTAAACGGTGCAGGCTTCAAAATGCGTAAGTGATTTCACGAGTGGTTCGCACATTTTTCCGGCAATCTTTTTTCCTCAATTTAAAAGTGGAATGTTCGGAACCGAGCCTCGACGTAGTCGAGTAAGGTATTCGCCAAGTCCAACCTACTGCTGCAGGAAACATCTGCTATATATGCTGGATAACATCGAGCAATCGAATCCGGCCTATACAGAGAAACGAACGTGTGAATTACTTTGAACTTAGTTAGACGTAAATTGAACCCTTTAACGTTAATTTTCACTAGGACGACAACGACGGCGATACTTATACATATACCGAATGTAATTGCTGCCACTTGCGGCGTGTTTACATATATTTAGCTCTTTCTCCCTCCCTCTCTCTCGCTCTCTCTCTCTCTCTCTCTCTCTCGCTCCCGTACACGGGTTTCTCGAGTCTCGAGAGAATAAGAAGGAAAAAAATATTTGCTCGTTTATTTGAACGAGTTTTTAAATAAGCACCGTGCCAGCCACGTAAGCAGTAATTAGTTTCACGTCAGCAAATTCTTAGCACGGTATAGCCCGTTTTGAAACAATCATTAGTGCATACATGTCACGGTGCAACAGCACCTTAATTCTCTTCTAAATATATTATATTTCTGATTTTTTGTTTTCGTTTGTTTTCTTTTGGTCTGTCGATCGTTTATGAGAGCACTGTGAAAATTTGCATAAAAATAAAAAGATAAAAATAAGACACAGAATTTTGAATCTGTAGTCAAGATTTCGAAGATCGGGGAAAAATTTTTGCTCCTGTTTTTCTGCTCCTAATAAATAATCGTTATCTCTCTGCTGGCTCCATTTATCTGACTCGCTTGCCGCCGGACGTGTAACTAACGACAACTGTGCAACGTATCAGTCTCGCGTTGGCATTTCGCGGTTTCACAGTCAGCTGTAAAATAAAACGCGTGTAATAGTATACAGTCGAATTTCGCGGGGGAGGGGGCGGGGGAATTGTGTACGTGCGCAAAAAATGAACTGGAACGACTTGTTGCTTAATAACAGGCTTGAATTCGTAGTTAAAGATTTATACACCGGTTCACACAATTTGAATCCTCGGTTTTTGAAAGCACCTCAGATGTCTTCTCCGCTGAGTATTCATTATGTAATACTTGGAACAGGTACGAGCTCTCGCAAGATCTTCTGGACAAGCAGATCGAGATGCTGGAGCGAAAATACGGTGGAGTAAAGGCTAGAAACGCGGCACTGACGATCCAGAGAGCATTCCGCAGGTACACGCTGCTGAAGAAATTCGCAGCTATCACAGCAATGGCCAAAGCAGAAAAACGACTGAGCAGGAGATTGCAGGAGACAAGCGACAGACCTTCGAGCGCTATGGAAAGCGAGAGGATCGCCTACCACAGTCAGATCTACATCCAGCAACCCCAGCAGCCGAACAACAGACCAATGCCCATAAGGAGTATGTCGCTGAGGGAAAGACGGCACGTCGATAATTCACAGTCGTCCTCGCATATACCCAGAAGCCAGAGCGGTCGTTGCGAAATTCAAGTCGGTCCTCACCAGACATCGGCAACGGGGCACCATCAGAGCAACCATAACTTGCACCAGAGCAATCACAGTCTCCATCAAATCGGTCGGCACACGCCTTCTCTGATGCCGAGTCCTTGCGGGAGACATCAACCGCCTCCGAGTCCCTGTTGGGATTCGAGTTCCCAGGGAAGTGGGTCCAGCATTCACTACTACAATCCTCAGGAGGCGCTTTGTGGTTTGAGGCAAGACACGCCGCCGAGAGACCTGCATAGGACGCCTTGCACCTCCCCGTCTACTCCGCAGAACCTCCAGGCGCCACTTCCCCAGTCATGGGGCAACAGCTCCCAAACAGGATCAGGCGGAAGGATCAGAAACTGTGGGAAGAAGGTGCCACCGGAAGTTCCGAAGAGAACTTCCTCAATAACTTCGAGATCCATGGAAGGGAGGCATAACGGACTCAGCAAGAGCGTCGAGAACGGAAGTCTCAGCTCGGTCCAGAGCTCTGGTAGCGATTCGACGAATTGCGAAAGCTCCGAGGGCGACGCTCACAGGGGATCGCCGATTTGGAAACACAAAGGGATCGTAAGTCCGAATCAAATGCTGGTTCCTTTTTTTTTCTTTGCATTTAACGGTCGAGATTCGTCCTTGAGCCGGTTTCTTATCCTTCTCTTTCTCTCTTCTTTTCTCCTGCACAGTCGAGTTCACCTGAGCACCAGGAATGTGGACACACAACCGAGAGCGGTGGGGCTATGAGCAGCATCAAAGAACTAAGTCATTCGCACGCGAGCTCGGGATACCAACTCCCGTTGATGGACCACACCGAAGCACCGCCGCAAACTAGTTACAAAGTATCAGAAACGGTCAGAAAACGACAGTACAGAGTGGGGCTGAATCTGTTTAACAAAAAACCAGAGCGGGGTATAAGCTACCTGATCAGGCGAGGCTTTTTGGAAAACAGTCCACAAGGTGTGGCGAGGTTCTTGATCAGCAGGAAGGGATTGTCGAAGCAGATGATCGGCGAGTACCTTGGAAATCTTCAAAACTCCTTCAACATGGCTGTCTTAGAGTGAGTGATCCGTATTTGGTTCCCAAAATCTATTGAAAATCGTGCCTTTTGTTGATTCACGCAATCGTACCGTTTTCTAGTCAAATGTTTGCTCAAGGATTTGTACTCGCTAGACGTCAGAATCTCTGCAAACAATGATAACGCGTTAAATATTGAATGAAAATGAAAAATACAATGCCGTATCGTTATCCTGTTCCCAGGTGCTTCTCTCACGAGCTCGATCTCTCCGGGATGCAGGTAGACGTAGCTCTCCGAAAGTTCCAAGCATATTTCCGAATGCCTGGCGAAGCTCAGAAGATAGAACGTCTTATGGAGGTCTACAGCCAACGCTACTGCCAATGCAATCCCGACGTCGTAGCGCGGCTACGTTCTCCTGACACGGTATTCGTGTTAGCTTTTGCTATAATAATGCTGAACACCGATTTGCACACTCCGAACCTGAAGCCTGAGCGTAGGATGCGACTGGATGACTTCATAAAAAATCTTCGGGGGATCGACGACTGCGGCGACATCGACAGAGACATTCTGGTTGGAATATACGAACGAGTGAAAGCCAACGAGTTCAAACCGGGCTCGGACCATGTCACGCAAGTGATGAAAGTCCAGGCAACGATAGTCGGAAAAAAGCCAAACATGGCTCTACCGCATCGGAGATTAGTCTGCTATTGTAGATTGTACGAAATACCCGACATCCACAAAAAGGAGAGACCCGGGGTCCATCAAAGGGAAGTCTTCCTCTTCAACGACCTTCTAGTCGTCACGAAAATACTTAGCAAAAAGAAGAGCAGCGTCACTTACACCTTCAGACAGAGTTTCCCACTCTGCGGAATGGTCGTCACCCTGTTCGAAGTTGCACGTAAGTATAACCTGCCAAATGACTCGAATTCACTTGGCTAAATCGTCGTCGTCGCGGCTTGTCGTTAATCCATAATTTTATCATGCATTCTCAACAGATTATCCTTACGGGATAAGATTGTCGCAACGCGTCGACGGCAAAGTATTAGTGACTTTTAACGCAAGGAACGAACACGACCGATGCAAATTCGCGGAAGACCTTCGAGAGTCGATCAGCGAAATGGACGAGATGGAAACGTTGAGAATAGAAACGGAATTGGAACGGCAGAAAAGCAGCCGCGGGGCGAGAGGCAGCGCCGAAAATCGAGACTCGGGTGTTGCCGACGTCGAAGTTTGCCCTTGTCCCGGAACTTGCACGGAGAGGACCGAGACCACCGACGTTGAGACGCAGCTGAAGCGATCCGCTCTGAGCAACTCACTCCTGGACATTCACGAGCAATGTGAGTTTTCCTGCGACAATTGATCTACCAGTCGAAGTCGAAAATGCGATGTCCGCATTCTTTAGGGTGTTCCCGATCCCCTGACGATCTTTTGACGTTTTTCTCTTCTCTTCACAGTCGCAGGAGAAAAACCTCAGCGTCGCGGAAGCGTCGGCTCGCTGGATAGCGGTATGTCAATTTCATTTCAATCTACTTCAGCGAGCTCGATGAGCCAGGGTGTGAAAAACCCGAACCTGAACCCGAACCCGAACCCGGTGCAGTCCCATCATCCCGTTCACCCGGGGGCAACTATCCCCGGGGGCGCTAAGGGCTTGGCTCAGCAGCCATCTTTTCTAGGAGGTCTTTTCGCTAAACGCGAACGAAAACCATCGAGATCTGAAGATACCGGGCCGTTCAGTCGGACGACCGAAGTATGAACCTAAACAATTAGCACCATCCTCTTTCGTTATATTCCCAAAACATTTCAAGTGCAAAGATTTCCGGCTCAAGGTCGTTATTTTCGTACGAAAATGTATAATATCATAAAGGATATAGAAAGCCATGACAATTTTATTTTCGATTCTATAAATCCGATGTATCCAGGCCATGACGTTTCTCAATTGTATTATATAGTATACATTACTCAATTGCGTTCGAAGTTTTGATAGCTGGTATAGCTAACGTTTCAAAATTTTCAATCTATGAGCTGAAGATTTTTCATTCGAGATGATTTCGGAGTATAGACACATACGATTGGGCAGGATCCAATCCGAGAATAGATGAAAACGAATAAATAAATAAATGAATAAATAAATAAATAAATAAATAAATAGAAGAAACGAAAAATTGAATCATAATACTATAAATAAATTTTCAAAGAATTGTATAGGATATTTATTATACCGCAAATAAGAATCTGATTACGATTACATTATTACGAAGTATTCGAATGTATAATTGTGTGTATACATGTAACAAGTTTCGCTTTATCATTCAACAAGATGACAAGAGAAAAAAAGAATAAGAAATAGTCGAAACTGACTGAATCGTTACGAATGTTGTATTATGTAGTATACTTGTACGCAAAGAAATTGTAAATTAATGATAAATATAATAATTTGTAACGATAATTAGAAGAAAAGAGAAAAAACGAAAGTATTCTAATAAATTCCCGCACGAATGAATCGTTTTTTTTTTTTTTTTTTTTTTTTTCTTAGCAAATACACGTCTAAACAAACAAAAATAATAATGGGGTTAATTATAATTTGTGTATGTATGTATAAATATTGTTATAGTATATATGTAGCTGCCAGCCGAAATTATGGCAAGGCGGAATAATAAATAATAATTATTATTATTATACCCATAAATATGAAATACGCTATGAACATAGAATGATAAGAATAACAATAATAATAATAACAATGATAATTCTAAGCAATAGTATCATCAATTACCTGTATTTGACGTCTATTATTGTAATATTTCGTTTATAGAAATCTGTACATTATGAAAATATTATATATACGCGTATATACGTATATACATGTATATCATTTCCGCATGATGATGAAAGAATCGTGAAAAATATATTATCGAACAGGATGAAATAACGAGGGAGAGTGGACAATTCATTTTGTTCATTTCTTTTCTTTTCTTTTCTTTTCTTTTCTTTTCTTTTCTTATCTTTACCACGATAATTAATTAGCTGTTAGAACAAAATAATATCGCAGGTATATATATGTAGGGATTTTGAGCATGACGAGAGAAATTGCACAAAGGTGATACAACACGCTGCTGCTCAATCGTGTTGTCATATAATCATGAATATATACAAATCTCCGATTGTTATTCTCTTTTTTAATTATATTTGTCAAATCTCTGTCAATCAATTTCGTTTATAGTCACGTCTAGGTCTAGTAATAATGATGATAATAATAATAATAATAATAATAATAATAATAATAATAATAATATTAATAATAATAATAATTGATAACCATAATATCACACCGTCAAGTATATTTTATCATTACCAGCTGCCGCGTCGTCGTCGTGTGTATAATATCATGTAAAAACAACAAAAACGAAAAGAAGAAACCAAGTATCGAATTTCACCAATGCATATACACTATAAGCGCTATGAAATATGGTCATCATTATGAGCAATCGTAATATTAACATGTAATGATAATAATAATAATGATAATAATAATTAATACGAATGATAAAAATGATGAATAAGTGAAAATATTTAAGATAATAATGATAGTAACAATAGCAATATGAGTTTGAAGAATATATGTTCAATTATATAGATGACTATCTGAAAAATGATCACAGTAGCGCAGACTTTGAGGCTATTATATTGAAAAACATTATAATAGAAAGAAATGGAAAGAGAGAAAAAATGGACAGGAATATTTTGAGGAACCGAACGAAGAACATAAGAAAAGATTATAGTCCATCAATCAATCTTCGTGGTTTTCATGAGAAAATCTATGATGATCAGTTTTTTTTTTTCTTTTCGAATTCTCCAATTTCTTCTCACGCGATTCCGAATTGCGACTATACTATACTAGGTATATTATATTTATAATACGACCGTATAAATAGTGATCTCTAGTCCGTCACATGAACACACAGTCTCTCGCGTAAAGTAAAGATACTCTATGTAAGAATATGAGGAAAATTTGAAGGCGAATTGGATAAGGAAATATAAAAATATAACGATATATTCTTATTGTTGGGAATTCGTTTTGATAAAACTACGGTATACATTAATATTGATAATTGATGATGTGCACGAGCGTCGAATATTATAATTTATCATACAATGCAGTATTATACAGCAGTTATATAGTTTTCAATATGTATATACATATACGTTTTAGGAAAATTACTGGCAGCTGTGTAGGCGATACATTTATTCTTCGTTGACAAAGGAAAATCAATTACGAACGAAAATACTATTCCCAATTACAGTTATTCTTAATTGAAGATCAGTATCAATGATTCACCGTAATTACTATATATAAATACATTAGTCACCATTTATATACTAATTATTTTCGCGAGCTGGGAGTTTTTAGGTCTTTTTCCGGTGTTTTTCAATTAAAATTTGGAAAAATGATGAATTTTGTAAGCGTATAATCAAGAATCATCAATTATTCAGTACGGTCCATACAATTCTGTCGTAGACAATAAAATGAAATAAAATAATAGAAAATAATAAACCCTGATAGGTATATAGTGCGGGAAGCTGATTTCGTTTGTGAATCAATCAAACGTTATACGAATTCGGTATAATCTATAATAACGATGAATAATAATGATAATAATCAAACATATAATAATAATAATAATAATAATACTAGCAATAGTCATCTGAGTAATGATTAGAATCGGAGAATGGAGAGCAAAAGAAGAAAAGTATTGACTAACATCTTATACTTTTTCCCCTGCCCGGAACGTGGAATGTTTTGCTTGGAAATTGTATAATATCTTCCGGTGGAAATCTAAATGCGAATATTGAGCCATTTTTACGATGATACATACTATAATATGTGTTATTCAGTTGGATCAAAACCGCAATAAACCGCATGCATTCATGCTCACGCGTGTATATCAAAAATTGTTTATAATTAATGCAATATTCACAATAATACTTGTATAGTACGTATGTATACAATAGTATTATAGCGTTCGGCGTCGATGTATCTCACACAGGGCACATACAGATCGCAGCAATATTTCTACGCTAGTGCAGAAATATTGCAGAAATATTTCTACAGATATATTTATTTTATTTCTCCAATCTCTGTGCTGCGTGGGATAGTTTCACAAAATCACGCGTGTTTTAGGACGAGTATACGTAACTACATAATTGTATAGGTTCATCCGTCGACTGTATTGGGTTGCGTGCACTCAAATTTGCAAGAAATTTTGAACAAAAAACGAAATTCTTCGGAACTTCTGTTCGTGCAACACTTCCATGCATGTGCTCACAATCCAACAGCACGAGCTATTATGCAGGGCCACGGTGTACCGTGGATACGGTTGTTGGAAAGGGTTTAACCGTATATTGTAAATTATAGCGAACACAAATTATAATTATTCATAAGCAATTGTACGATTACTACTATGACAAACAAAACAAAAATGAAGAAACAAACTGAAGAATATCTTGATCACTATAATTATCATCACGAAAATTCCTCTGTGTCTATATTATATTATATAAATTGTGTCATTGTCGTACTATACCTATAATAAATTAATAAATTGTATAAAGATAATAATATAATTAAACCGATAGTAGGTGTATTTTTAATAAAAATTGTCGAAACTAATTATTAATAAACGTGCACGATTACGTACCTAGCCTATATATAAAAAGTGAATAAATTGAATATCGTTGTTATGTCTTATAATATACCAATATTATTATCATTATTATCATTTTTGTTATTTTTATCATTATTATTGCACTATGTACTGAATACCGCGGGATTATCCTCGATTTATTCGATCTAATAACTAATGATAATAATATTTATTATACAACCATAACGTCTTTTGAAGAGCTTATCGATAATACGATTATAATAATAAGCCTATACTGATAAACTTCTTGATATTTATACACCACTCATATATATATATATATATATATATGAAGAATATTGAAATCGTTATAACATATGAATTACCGTGCGTTTATTGAGCAATATACATTATAATAATTGAAATTCTTATTGTGACTAAAACTGACTGTTCATTAATTATAATTATGTCTTATTGGAATCTTAATTAGTATATCCGATATAGATATAAATATACATGGTAATTGATTGATGAATAAATCGACGAGAGATTTTTTTATTTATCATCATAGATTATATAGTATATCGTCGAAATGGAATTATAGAGCGAAAAATTTGTGGAAGCTTGTCAGCTGTGCTATGGTCATTACAGTTATTGCTTGCATTCATAGCTATATGGCAATTGTTGTATCGAAGAATTCAAAATTTTACGAATTTTATTCCAATTCAATATATAATTCAAATACCTCGAATAAAAGACTGCAGCCAGGTACAAATTACAATATTCCATAAAAATCGTGTTTTACTTCGATTATTATTCTAATTCAGGGTATTCATCATTGTTATCTTTATTACAGTATAACGATTAAAAATCTGGCGCGTATTACTAATATATTAATAATTTATGAAACACTGAAATAGATTTTACGAAGGTTTATATACCTATACGCGAGGAACGAAGAGTTATTAAATGTTAATCTTCCACAATATATACGCGCGAATAATACATAGAGCAATTCGTCATTCATATCATCGTTGGAACTTCTTCGTTTCCGATTATTGTATTAGAAACAAGTCGGAGGTATTATACTACAAGGTTTACTAGAATACATGTAAAATATATTATTACATTAATCACAGGAAAATATGGATGAGAGTAGAATCCCGTGAGATGCCAGATATCAGAGTACTGCGTAGGTACGAATAGCTCTACAGTTGTATAATAACGATGCAATTTGAAGTGCATGCTGAACCAGGCAACGCCGAAAATTGTCGATTGGAAAATTTCGAAACTTCGCAGAGGGCGGTTTCGCCGCAGAATCGGTTACGAGCTTTCGCAGTTCACTTTTTTCATTGCCTCGAATCAGCATGAACGAATTTGTTTTTCTCGAATGTAAAAAACGGACGATTCGACGCCTCTATGGAATCCAATGAGGTGTCGATGGAAGGTACGATTATTCGATCAATATTGTATAAATCAATCCGGAATGGAATTTTCGAAGCTTTAATCAATCGTAGCGAATCGACACGCGTTCTACGAAATCTCTGTAATTGTTGAAGTGGGAGCTGAAAACGAATAAGGAACAACAAAAATTGTACAATATACCAAAATGTAAATATATAAAATACATATGTATTATAGTTTAATTATCACGAATAGTTGAATACGTGTATAGCATGTATTCACGTAAAATCTATGTAAATCTTGATTGTTATAAATACAATAATAGTATCAAGAAGAATTGTCATTTTTTAGCATGCATGTACACTGTGTGATGTTATTATTTGTCGTATTGTATTCAAATACACTCTGTGGCATCTCGCTAAACGGTCTCGATCACTTTCCAAACTGCAATTAAGCTAAACCTTTGAAGACCTAGAATATAAACACTAGATCCCTGAAAGAGGAACCGATACTGGACTCCAATCGTTCAAACTACGCGCCAAGATCGTGTTTTATTTAGAATTCCGGTGAAATTCCCTAGATTTTTGTCCAGAACCTCGGGAAACAGCGGCTGCATCCGTAATAGTGTTCTCCGTGAGTATTTCAAATCGTAGTTCGTAAGTCCCGCCACTAGGTATACTCAGTGTTCCAATTCTACCCAATACGAAGAAAAAAAACAATCTGTGATAATTATGTGATTCGTGTTATTGGCTGCCATTGCTGTACCGTCAAGTGACGTGTCTGCTGTCGAGGTGTTGCTCTTGGGAGTAGAAAATATTGCAGAGAAAATAGTGTATGATGCGATTGCAGTGATACGAAAGAATTAAACAAAATGTTGACTAAGTTTGAAACAAAATCCGCTCGCGTCAAGGGCTTGTCCTTTCATCCTAAAAGGCCCTGGGTTCTCGCAAGGTGAGTAATTCATCCAACAATTCTAACACAACATGTTTTATGGTGGATTGAGTTGAGTTCGTTGAGAATAATTCAAGCTTCGTAAGAGGATATATTGAAATTATCGTACTCATATGTTTGATCCTGTGATATTCATCTCACCGATCTTTACGAGATTGTGTTTTGAAACCAAAAACATAATACAATTGTTCAGACAGACACGTCATCAGTTTTTGAACCTAACCTATAATCCAGAGGCAGAATTCAATCTTGATTGAATTCAACTTAACACCGAACCAAAATATTCTCCGATTTGATTTAATATGTTAGTTCCATGTTCAGAGATCTCGGGATCCGGCCGTTGATGCAATTCTGTCTCGTTTGTGGTACCAGAACTCGATTCCATCGTTTCGCTTAAATGAGCGCCATTTTTAAATTCACCGGTCTCCGATGGAGGATCAATTTGCAACGGCGCCGAATAGCTCATAACTTCATTTAACCTCACATCTAGTTTTTCTGAACCTATAATCTCAGGGGATATTCGGAATTGAGAACAGGATGAGTTTAGCTTTGTAGAAAAGAAAAAAACTTTATTTCGTATACATAATTTTGAAACATAGAAGCACACGTCGATACAATGAAATAAATTAAGACATGGAAAGGGTACAATTTGGGAAAATCGTAAAATCTGATGACCTGGAATAAATAGACCAAATCATTTTTACTTTCCAAGGTCATCAGAACCATCTCCTGCTGTCTTGTTTTTCAAACTTAAAAATTATATTTCGAATCAAAATACGCTTTATTCAACCGCTACAGCATCATCAGCGACAGTCGTGGCACTAGAGACTGTTGTTGTTTCTTTGACTTCCTCAGTCGTGGACGACGCGGTTTCTGAAAGTGTGGTTTCTTTCTCCACCGCCTGTTCTGTCGTTGTAGGTAATTCAGTTGCCTTCTCTGTTGGAGAAGAGTCTTCGCTAGCTTGTTTATCAGAGTTTTCCATTCCCTCTCCGATTCTGGTGTTGACTGTGGGCGCTGAAAGCGGATTCTTCACTGATGGTCCTGCGTCTTGGTTTTTTTCGGGAACCAAACTGCTTACCGCAGAAGGCGCGAAAATGGAGCTTTGATAGACTGTTGGGAATACCCCAGGATTGTAATAACTTGTGTCTAGTGGGGAATACAGAGGATTGTAGAGACTCTGATAATAGTCATAACTATTGACGAATGGCACGTATTGGGATTTCACGTAATCTGATGGTCCGTGTCCGGCGAAGCCAGAAAACGTTGTTGGCAATTGAGGGTAAAACAAGGCCGAACTACCAAGTCGAAGAACTGGATAAGGCGTGTCAAATCCGGCGCTTCTTTCGGGAATTAATTGTCCGTTGAATATTCCCTGGATTACTCCGTCGGAATCCTTTTGCTTTTCTTCCATCGGCTTCGCACTCGTTGATGTTCCAGTCTCTGCTTGATTCTGAGGCGTCGAAGACTCCTTATTCTCAACCGGAACGAGTGAAAGAATATCCGAGGCGTCTTCATTGTCGGTTGGAACCGATTGCAGTTCTTTATTGTCGTCCATGTCGGGTTTAGGCTCCATTGAGGCAGCAGGGAAGGAACTCATCTGGTCTTTCATAGCTGCGACTTCCGCATTCATTTTGATATCGGAATTAGGTCCCGTTAAAAAAACAACCTCACTTCGGCCACCGCCTGGATCTTTCGTGAAATATGAAAATCCTGCCAGGTCCCCATCACCGTTACCGATTCCTGATCCGTAGATCAAATGCGGACCGAATGATAGAGGTACAGCAGGGTGGTCCGGATATGCATACGGCAATGTGCCGAGGGCTGAGGACGCGAGTATGAGAACCTGAAAAGACGGAGAAATGAAAAGACACGCGGAACGAGAATGAAATCGACACTGGTAAATTGCGCAATAGCTCGATGACTTACTAGACACAAGGGGGATAGACGTAACACTGACATGCTGATGCCTTGGACAGACACACAACGCCACTGCACTGATTGAAGACCGCTTGAGAACTGCCGGTTTTGCGTGGCACGCTGTGATCTATATAGACTCGATTAGGCGCAAGTGAACACCCCACCAAATCCTACCAGAAAACTTCAGCGTCTGTCGTCAAGAGTGACCCGGTTCCTCCGCGGTGCCTCAGGGCATGATTCGTTACTTTTCGCGAGTCCGTTACTCGAGGAATATGAATACAACGGAAAATGTTGGTCCAAATGCATCCGGCATATTCGACTCTGTTAATTGCGATAACTTTGACGAAGGCGAGTATATTCTTCTCGGCTTCAGCTTCCGCACAATCTGTTTTCGCAGACGATTACTCATTGGACGAATCTTGCGGACAACAATTGGGAAAGGTCATTTAATATTGGTTACCAAGGTCGTCTGCATTCGCATATTTTTCGCGAAGCTTTTAATGGTTGAAGTTCGCTCCTTGAACTTTCAGTATTTTCGGATGATAGCCTAGTTTTTGTTCAGTCTATAACTCTCAAGTGCTTTTTTGAGCCAGTGTAAAATCTTCAACAATCTTCACGCCTGACTAAGTACCGCTATACTTCACAATTAGTTAGGGTCTAACCGTGCAAATGATTCCGTGTGGATCGTGGAATAGCTGCCACGAACGAGGCGACCTGACGTTTAGTCACCTTTGTAGAGATGCTTTTTGAATTACCGATACCTGCGGAAAGATCCAGATGAGTTCAAAGACACGAGACGAACGGTTAAAATCTCTATTCTAATAAGTATCATCTCGCGGATGGAAAAAACCTGTAGATTATTCTTTTGCTTCATTTCGCAAGGTTATACTAATTCGAGTGGGTGGAACACCCAGGAATTATCTTTTTCCTTGGTTGGTCTCGCATGTCCCTGATTCACATTTCGTGATAGCTATAAATACCCAACAACCTTGAAACCACTTTTCCAATATTGTCTCTAATTCGAGCGATCGATCGAAAATTTTGTAATTGTATAAAAAAATCAATCTCACGGAATACGAATGAAAGTATTTGAAAATATATTCATAGCTCTAAATTCGATTTCTATACGCACTGTACCATCGGACGCGAGGAGGTGCCTGGGATTCGAAAAAACATTATCGGCGAGAACCGTAGCACCGAATTCGTCGCAGTATGATCGCAGAACGAAAATAAAAAAGCTGGTAAAAAGTTGTCGGATGAGGCCACACCCGCTTTCGATATATGCAGTTTCAGGTATTACGTCGGCGGACAAGGACAGTGTCTGGAGTTACTTTTTCATTCCATGAATTTGAATTTATGATGCATTTTGAGAAGAAGAACGAATTGATTACGCGTAGGCACTCACCTTCACGATGGGGCGCCTGGTCGTTCCTATATTTCAAAGATTTATTTCTGTGAGAGGTTTTTGAGTAGCTTTATTGCTTACGATGATTACGAGGTGAGAGAAGGATGTCGAATTATTATATACTCGATCGAGTCCTGAATATGCTGCTCTTTCGCAATCGATTACCTCGCCTACTCTCGCGTATGAACAAAGTGATATACATATTGCCATAAGGCACTATCTCTTCAATATTGAGATCGGATGTGACCTTTATGTCGGGTAGAATTTTGTAACCAATGCTGACTGTCGCCTGATCTGAAAAGTATTGTGCGAGGCCTCGCGCGAGGTTGTTATAATTAAATAGTCGCTAATTATTTGCAATCCTTCAAATATTTTGACTGGCCATAAGGAAGAGAACGGTAATTATTCCGCTTCTGTTTTCTCAACTTGTTAACGAGTTGCTCTCTTGACTTAATAATTTTTCAAACGACCGGTAGATCCTACCAAGTCCGTATACTGACTCGTTTCTTTCTTTTCCAGTTATCACAACTTCAACTACGCCATTCTACCGTTTTCAATCATTCTTCTGTAATCATTAATCTTTATATTTTGCAAGATCGATTAATGGCGCAATACTTAATCGCATTAAGGAACCCGAATTTTTATCACCCTAGAAATAAGGGGAAAGTTGTACACTCATCATCACATGTAATTTCATTAGTAGAATCAATCCAGATTCGATTCTAATCGTTGTCAATCTAAGTTACCATTCATTACATACTGCACAGTCATTTTGCATTCAGCCTGATTACAGATCTCTGACAATAATATATCGAATCGTATATAAATGGCTTATAATCACGCCTTGGGGTATATCAGAATTGATAAAAATTTGCAACCGAACTGCACGACTTCCGAATAGAAAGTATTGACTGGTGATGAAAAATTTTCACGACATTCTCCTGAGTCCCGATTTATCAATTCCAGTTTGCACAATGGCGTTATTCAGCTCTGGGACTATCGAATGTGCACTTTGCTCGACAAGTTCGATGAGCACGACGGTCCAGTCCGTGGAATATGCTTCCACAATCAACAGCCACTGTTCGTATCTGGGGGAGACGACTACAAGATAAAAGTATGGAACTACAAGCAACGTCGTTGCATATTCACGCTTCTGGGTCACCTGGATTACATAAGAACGACAATGTTCCATCACGAGTACCCCTGGATTCTCAGTGCATCGGACGACCAAACGATTCGCATTTGGAACTGGCAGAGCAGAACTTGCATCTGCGTGCTCACAGGCCACAACCACTACGTTATGTGCGCGCAGTTCCATCCCTCGGAGGACATCATAGTCTCTGCGTCTCTTGATCAAACTGTCAGAGTATGGGATATCTCAGGACTGCGAAAGAAGAGTGTGGCTCCTGGACCCGGGGGGCTGGAAGATCATTTGAAAACTCCTGGAGCAACGGATTTGTTCGGCCAGGCTGATGCCGTCGTGAAGCACGTGCTCGAGGGCCACGACCGCGGAGTAAACTGGGCATATTTTCATCCTACTCTACCGCTGATAGTATCGGGAGCTGATGATCGTCAGATAAAAATGTGGAGAATGAACGACGCGAAGGCTTGGGAAGTAGACACGTGCAGAGGACACTACAACAACGTTTCTTGCGTGCTATTTCACCCCAGACAAGAGTTGATCCTCTCGAATTCGGAGGACAAGAGCATCAGAGTGTGGGATATGACGAAACGCACATGCCTTCATACCTTCAGGAGAGAACACGAGAGGTTCTGGGTTCTCGCGGCTCATCCAACTCTCAATTTATTTGCGGCTGGTCATGATTCTGGAATGACGATCTTCAAACTGGAAAGAGAACGGCCGGCTTACGCTGTTTATGGCAATCTACTGTACTATATCAAGGATCGTTTCCTGAGAAAACTCGACTTCACAACATCGAAAGATAGTTCCGTCATGCAAATTCGAGGCGGCGGAAAAATTCCCGCCTTCAGTATGTCGTATAACCAAGCTGAAAATGCTGTTCTCATCTGCACCAGGTCTGCTTTGAATGTAGAAAACAGCACATATGACTTGTACATGATTCCGAAAGACGGGGACTCGAACAGCGATCCAGAAACAAAAAGAGCCTCCGGTGTGACCGCGATCTGGGTGGCAAGGAACAGATTCGCAGTGTTGGACAGGGCGTATTCGGTGAGTAGAACATTTTTTTTTCTCACTCGGGATCTGTTGTCCCCAGATTTTTAATCATATCAATATGATTTCTTAGCTGGTGATCAAGAATCTGAAGAACGAAGTGACAAAGAAGGTGCAAATCCCAAATTGCGACGAGATTTTTTACGCAGGAACGGGTATGCTGTTGTTGCGAGATGCAGAGCAAGTGATACTCTTCGACGTTCAGCAGAAGAGAACATTGGCGGAAGTGAAGATCTCGAAATGCCGATACGTCGTTTGGTCAAGCGACATGTCGCACGTCGCTCTGCTTGCCAAGCACACGGTGAACATATGTAATCGTCGTTTAGAGTCGATATGTTCGATCCACGAGAATACCAGGGTGAAATCCGGAGCCTGGGATGACTCTGGGATATTCATCTACACTACGAGCAATCACATAAAGTATGCGATAAACAACGGCGATCACGGGATTATCCGCACCCTGGATTTACCGATCTATGTTACCCGCGTGAAAGGGAATCAAGTATTTTGTCTAGACCGTGAATGCAGGCCAAGAATATTGAACATCGATCCAACTGAATATAAATTCAAACTGGCATTGATAAACCGGAAGTACGAAGAAGTGTTGCACATGGTACGCACGGCAAATTTGGTCGGTCAATCGATCATAGCGTACCTGCAACAAAAAGGATACCCGGAAGTGGCTCTGCACTTCGTTAAGGATGAGAAGACGCGATTCGGTCTAGCTCTAGAATGCGGTAATATCGAGGTAGCTCTGGAAGCGGCTAGAAGTTTGGACCAAAAAGGATGTTGGGAAAGTTTAGCTCAAGCTGCTCTCCTTCAGGGAAATCACCAGGTCGTCGAGATGTGTTATCAGAGAACAAAGAACTTCGAAAAACTTGCGTTCTTGTATTTGATCACTGGAAATTTGGACAAGCTTAGAAAAATGACAAAAATCGCGGAGATAAGGAAAGACGTCTCTGGCCAATACCAAGGAAGCTTGCTCTTGGGGGATATTTACGAAAGAGCGAAAATCCTGAAGGTGAGTGTCTGAAGAAAAATCGTGAATTATTTCGGTCATCCGTTAAAAATGAATCGATTTAAATCTTCCTTTGTATTTCAGAGCTCTGGTCAAACGTCTCTGGCTTACGTAACGGAAAAGATTCACGGCATTGCGAGCGAGGAGGACGATTCTCAGTATGAATCAATGGAAGAAGAATTGCGCGATTTAGAACGTGGGGCCGTTTACCTTCAGCCACCAATTCCGACTCAACAAGCAGAGAACAACTGGCCATTGCTAACAGTTTCCAAAGGATTCTTCGAAGGCGCGATGATGTCTCGTGGGAAAACTCAAGTAGCAGCTGCTCTCGCTCCAGAAGATGATCCTTCAGGACCTGTTGAGGGATGGGGTAACGACGACGAACTTGGAATGGATGACGAGGACGCAGTGGAAGGCGAAAATGTCGGAGAAACTGAAGAAGGTGCCGGGTGGGACGTGGGTGACGAAGACCTGGAACTTCCCCCGGAACTGGAGAGCGCTGCCCCTGCAACCCAAGATGGATACTATTCCCCGCCGACAAAGGGAGTTCCCCCGACGCAACATTGGGTTAATAATTCACAGCTAGTATCAGACCACATTTTGGCC
This sequence comes from Phymatocera aterrima, assembly GCA_963170745.1. NCBI lineage: Eukaryota > Metazoa > Arthropoda > Insecta > Hymenoptera > Tenthredinidae > Phymatocera > Phymatocera aterrima. The sequence continues at coordinate 546,724 of OY720666.1, read as the reverse complement.
GGCTCTTTCGAATCTGCGTTCAGATTGCTCAACGATCAAGTAGGAGTAGTCGAGTTTGAAGCATACCAGTCAATATTTTTGAGCACTTTTGCCAGAGCTCGTACTTCTTACTCTAGTCTACCCAGCATACCATCTCTGTACGGATATCCTCAGAGAAATTGGAAGGAAGCAAATGTAAAGACCGGATTGCCAGCTGTCGGTTTGAGATTAACTGATTTGGTACAAAGATTGCAAGTTTGTTATCAATTAACAACAGGAGGAAAGTTCACCGAGGCTGTTGAAAAACTTCAATATATTCTGCTAAGCGTACCACTCCTCGTCGTTGACACTAGACAAGACATAGCCGAGGCTCAACAGCTGATACAAATTTGTAGAGAATATATTCTCGGCCTGAAAATGGAAACTAGTCGAAAGAGTCTGCCGAAAGCAACTTTGGCGGAGCAGAAAAGACTCTGCGAGATGGCTGCCTACTTCACACATTGCAATCTGCAACCTGTTCACCAAATTCTTACGCTCAGAACGGCGGTAAACATGTTTTTCAAACTGAAGAATTATAAAACAGCCGCTTCCTTCGCTAGAAGATTGCTAGAGCTTGGTCCCAGGGCTGAAGTCGCTCAACAAGCAAGAAAAATATTACAGGTAATGGGATTACACAGCTTTAATTGTTGGCATTATTTAGTTATTTTTTTCTCTTTCCACGTTTACGATTCGTGATTTGCTCAATTGCTTTCTTCTGATTTCAGGCATGTGACAAAAACCCGGTTGATGAACACCAACTACTATATGACGAGCATAATCCGTTTGCTCTATGTGCTGGTACCTATACTCCGATTTATAGAGGAAAACCTGAGATAAAATGCCCACTTTGCGGTGCCAGCTATCAACCGCAATTCAAAGAAACTATTTGTACAGTTTGCGAGGTAGCGCTCGTTGGCAAAGATTCTATTGGGCTGAGGATAAGTCCTTTACAATTCCGATAATGTTCATTCTATAGGCAATAGACGATAATAAAATACGTGATACGATATAATATGATACAATATAATATGATATTCTACGTGCATTTATAGCTCCATATAGTGATTAGTAATTGTATTATTTGAAATGTACGAGGATGTTTGAATTTGCAAATACTATCATCTGTTCAGTAATGAAAGGGTCAAATAATTACATTACGACGTTATTTATAAGAAATAAAGTTACATTTATAACAAAAATTATACTTCGATCTTATCCTTGAAGAATCTCTGTCCCTCTGGTGGTAAGTTTCGAAACATAAATCGTGCCTAGGTCGCCTCAATGGAGAGCATCGAAAATGTGTAAAATAATACGCACACCGGACTATATCGAAAATTGTGTTTTTCGAATGAGTAAAAATCTGTCACATTTTCTCACCTTTTCTCACCTTTTTAATGAGAATAGAAATTTTTATTTTACTAGGATCTCAAGGTGTCATCCAACAAACAAGATTCGTGGTAGTGACGCGGTTTAAAGCAGCGTTCTTCACGCGTCGCGTATATCTTGTTCTACGGTTCCGAATCGCAAATTAGATCACAAATCACAAGCGGGAAGGTGGATTGTCGTATTGTCTCTGCAGACATATCCGCTACAACTTGAATTGCAGTTGTATGTATACCACAGGAAGCTCGCGATCAAAAACTCAACCCAAAGCTGTGCGATTGGTTGTTTCCGACAGCGGTAACCAACCGACCAATAGAAACATGACTAATCCAGGAAAAATCGACCGAGCTGTTTAGAATCAAGCCGAAACGGAGGACAAAGGATGTTGAAAGCTTATTTGCGTTTCAAGTGAGAATGATCGGCCAATACAGTGTGACATGTAAGTCGAATCTCTCCATAACAAGATAGACAGTTATGAGTAAAGGAACTAGATATTCGGGCGTAAGTATTCAGCGCGGTGAAGTTGCAGTTCTGAGTGAGGGTACACCGACGCATACGAGGGTATGTGGGAACCGAACTGTATAGTGTCCGTTTGTGTGTGCCGTCAAACAACCGATTAAAAGCAGCGGTTAATTTCAAGGTTCAAAATAATATTTGGATGAATATTTTTATCGGGAAAGAAACCGACGTCGGTGTTGGTGTTTTGGTGGAAATTTTAACCGTGCGATAACAAAACTTTTGTAAAACAAGTTGAAATTGATTTGACGCATTTTGGTACTAGACTAGACAAATTTTACCATATAACCTCGTCCCAAAACAAATATCGAGAATTTATATTATAAACGAGCTATGTGTTTGTTAGCTCCGATAAATAAAAAATTGACAATTCATCGATCAACTCTGTGATTTTCAACACGCAAAATCATACTCTAAGCAAATTTTAATAAGAAACGTGAATATTTTCGGTATAAAAATATAGCGATGTCCAGTCTGGAGTACTGCACGGTCGTGGTGTAAAAAAATGATGTGATCGGGCGGTCGTCATGGCGGCACCCATGTTAAAGTGGAAGCGAATCACAAATCCGACCGGGCCTCAGCCGAGACCAAGACATGGGCATCGAGCGGTCGCGATCAAAGACCTTATGGTCGTCTTCGGCGGTGGTAACGAGGGAATTGTCGACGAACTCCACGTATACAATACAGGTGAAGATTTTAACAAGCTTTTATTAGAAGTAGCGCGAAGCGAGAAGCCAAGATGGCGGCATACGTTGACAAGACGGTTGCCGGCCGCATTCGACCCATCATAACGTCTTAGCTGTTGTTCCAACACTCGGGAGTCGATCGTTTTCATTATCTTATGCCTGAACCCTTCCTAATCATCATATTTTTTGCCAGATATAAAGCCCCTCATCTCGCCGCGAGACCGTATGACATTTTTCATGTTTATACGCGCGGGAGCCGCCATTTTTCTATAACACCTCCCACCACATGAACCATATTCAACCCATTACCCACAAACCCACGCGATTGTATTTTCTCTCAGCGGGCTGCATCAGCGGGATGCAGCTTTTCAGAGTTCAGAAATCTACTCCCCGCGCGCTTTATACGCGCAGGCGTCAACCCCGCGCATACACGTAACACTGTTGCGCAGTCTTGTTTCACTTACCGCGAAGTCACGTAGGCCTCTTATTGGTCCGATCTTGAGGAAATTACCAATCATAGAACCGCCAGAGAAGACGGAATGCTCGACAATTTACCCGCCGGTTTAATTGATATGCTATGATGGTACACGATAGTCCCCGTATGCGTTTTATGCGCTTGTATTTTGAGAAAATAAATATCAGTTACCTTCTCTGCTTAGGCTGAAGATTTTCAACGATCAAATCACTTGCATTCTACATCGAAACTCCCGCGATTGATCGAGAAACAACGGTGAAGCTTCCGAAACGATCTGAAAGTGTTGATCTTTCGAATCTGACATCTTATAAAATCGAAAAAAACTAGTAGCCCCGATTTTTTCTAAATTAAAGATAGAGCTTATGTGTGAATCTAGCTGAAAATTTTTATTTTTTTTTCTAGCGACGAACCAGTGGTTTGTCCCATCGACAAAGGGAGACATACCTCCCGGCTGTGCAGCCTACGGTTTCGTAGTAGACGGCACTCGAATCTTAGTATTCGGGGGAATGGTAGAGTATGGAAAATACTCGAATGAATTGTATGAATTACAAGCTTCACGGTGGGAATGGAAGCGTTTAAAGCCAAAACCACCGAAACAAGATCAGCCGCCCTGCCCACGGCTTGGTCACAGTTTTACTTTGATAGGAAACAGAGTATTTCTCTTCGGAGGATTAGCAAATGATAGTGATGACCCCAAGAACAACATCCCAAGATATCTAAATGATTTATACACTCTGGATCTACTTGGAAACGGAGTAACAGCCTGGGACATACCCCAAACTCACGGACATGCGCCTCCACCCAGAGAATCACACACCGGAGTCGCCTACACAGATCGTACAACTGGAAAATCATGCCTCGTAATATACGGTGGCATGAGTGGCTGCAGATTGGGGGATCTCTGGTTCCTCGACGTCGATACAATGACCTGGAACAAGCCCCTGGTTCATGGACCGACTCCTCTCCCTCGTTCTCTCCATACTGCCACTCTCATTGGGCACAGAATGTATGTTTTTGGTGGATGGGTACCGTTAGTTGTTGACGATGTTAAAGTAGCAACGCACGAAAAGGAGTGGAAATGCACCAGCACATTGGCCTGTTTGAATCTAGGTGAGGATCCGAAATTTTTGCAACTCCTTTATGATTATTTCGTTTTCAATTTACGATTTTCTTACTTTTTTTTTACATTTTTCACAGAAACACTGACTTGGGAACAACTGACGGTAGATTCACTAGAAGAAAATGTGCCCAGAGCGCGGGCAGGTCATTGCGCGGTTGGTGTCCACAGTCGTTTATACGTCTGGTCAGGGAGAGACGGATACCGCAAAGCTTGGAACAACCAGGTCAGGGTTAGTTTTTATTTATTATCCAAGGACGTTGTTTCTTGGCAGTATATCAACCGCGAATTTTTATTACCAACATTCTCTACTATACGTTTTACTGTAATGTTCGATTCAGGTTTGCTGCAAAGACTTGTGGTACTTGGAAGTGAGCAAACCCCCGGCACCATCCAGGGTTCAATTAGTCCGTGCCTCCACCCAATCTCTAGAAGTCAGTTGGACCGCTACGCCATCCGCTCAATATTACATCCTACAAATACAAAAATATGATATGCCACCCACAACGGGAACTTTCCCAGCTGCCGCAGTGCCTGTTAGCGCACCTGTGGCTGTTCCAGCACCAGTTCCTCCTGCTCCGACACCAGCGACTGTATCCTCTCCTCAAATACCACCGGCTGCAGCTGTTCCCTCAACTCCTGCAATCGTCAGACAACAACCAGCGCCACAAACTCCAATAAGAATTCAAACGGCCATACAAAGTCCGGTTCAAAAAACACTGCAGTCTCCTGTAATTGCTAAACCTGCAAGCCCAATGACTCCCAGAATGACTGGGAATCTAATCCGTATTCGTTCTCCTCTTGTGACATCTGTTACGCCTACGAAAGACCAAGGAGCCTCACCCAGCACAACTTCCGCGGGTCAATCACCTGCCGCAATGTCTGGGATACAAGCTCTGGCAGCTGCCGCTGCTGCGACGCAAAAAATAAGCATGAATAATGTGCAAATTCTTCCTCAAAGTGGAGTGAACACTATTAGAATGAAGAGTGTTCAGCCTGGACAACAAATTCGGTTCGCCGCGCCCGGCGCCACAGTTCTAAGAACAGCCTCGCCGCAGCAAAGCAAACAAATTATTCTCCAAAAGCCAGGACAGAATATTACCGGACAACCACAAATAGTTCATCTCCTTAAAGCTGGTCAAGGAATGGTAGCAGCTGTGCCAAAAGTCAGCTTGATACAAGGAAAAACTGTACAAACTTCTGGGACCAAGCCGCTTAATCAGGGACCAACAATCCTCAGACTTGTTAATCCGAATACAGCGGCTGGTTCCAAGGTTTTAACAACAGTTAAAACTTCCAATTTAGTTGCAATGAGCAAAGGGCAAAGTATCGCGGGAAAACAGACAATTATGATTACAAAACCTGGCGGAAACGGCGGACTGGTTGGAAGAACGAATCAAATTATCGTCGTGACTACAGGCTCAGGATTAAGGGCTGTTCAAGCTGTTACAACGTCTCAAGCTGGCTCCGGACAGCCTGGCAATCTCACAACTCCAGTCAACGTACTTCCATTGTCCGCTACAAACCACGTTACTAATCAACAGGGTGTCAAAATGATAGTTGTTTCATCTGGTGCTATGGGCGGTGGTACTGCCGGAAAACCTATTACTATTACAGTTCCTGGTCAAGGCGGAGTACCAAAAACAGTTACGATTTCTACCAAAGGGAGCCAACAGACGCTTTTCAATCCTACCAAAAGCCAAATAGTCGCCGTTCCACAGATGCAAAAATCGACGGTGGGTATCAATGACTCATTCCAAGATGTCCGGGCTCTAAAATCCGAATCGCGAATATTAATTAAAATCTTTTTTTCAGGATGCTGTTACCGTTTCCGGTAAACCCGTGACTTTACAGATGTCTGGTGGCATCGGCGCCAAAACTGTGACGCTCATGCCTACGAGCAGTTCAATCGTAACGACCGCCGGAACTTCAGACATGATTGATACAAGCAAAATGCTGTTTGTTCCATCACAGAAACAGCCATCTGCCTCTTTGGGTAATTTTTCTAATTGATTCAATGTTCCAAAACATCAAAACGCATAAAACAGAACGACATTTTGCTGTTTTTGAACTCAAAAATCAATCAACTCGTTTCAAGCACTAACAATCTCGTACATTGTAGCCTCAACGTCCGATGGACCCGCAACAACGGACGCGGCGCTAGCGGCCCTAGCTGCAGAGGCAGGATTGATTGATCCTGTGCAAGAATCATCCGGTGGTTTATCTTTCATGGTATCTGCAGATGACGCGAGTGGAGTTGACGGAAAAGGGGATAGTTGCAACGGGAATGAAGCCGCTGTTTTAGCGTCTCAATTAGGAGCAGGGGAACCAATGCAGGTCGACAATGACGGGAATTTTATTATTCCTCAAGTCGACGGCCCTGCGGATATTTTAATGGAGGATGGAGAGGATGAAGAGGGCAAAGAAGAACCCACGCCGAATGAATCTACTGAAGAACCACAGACTAATGACCCAAGTGAAATGGAGGAGGATCCAAATCCTCTTGTCGCAGATGCTGAACTTCGACTCCAAGAAGCTTTGCCTGAGGAAAATGAAGAGCTTGAACAGGATGAAGAGGCAAAGGCTTCTAATTCATTGAAAAACCCTACTGAATCTTCGGAACAAGAAGCCCCGGCGGAGTCTGATGCAAAAGAAACTGAAATTAAATTCGCGGATGAGCAGGAGGAACCGATGGACGAAAATGAACAGCCGGAGACAGATCCTGCGGCCGTAGAAGCGAGCTTGAAATCAGAAAATCTTGATCTGCAATTAGACGAAAAGATTCTGAAGTCTGAACCAGAGGCAGATCGAGATGAAGAAGAAACCAGAGAAGATAACAACCCGCCTCCGCAGCTAGAACCTGAAACAAATACGGAAATAGATCAGTCGGATTCGGACAATATTTCACAGGCGGATTCACAGCCTGCAATAGATGACGGGGCTTCTCAAGATTCGCAGAATTCTCAGGAAGAACTGGAGGCGAGTAAACCCGAAAAAGATGATCCTGAAGAGACTACAGAATCGCTGAAACTAGCTCTTGAAAATACGTCCTCGAGGGAAAGCATTCTGGTTAAAGAAGAGCCTATGAAAATTGAGCCAGAAGCAGTGACTGCGCCAGAGCCGACGCCGACATCAACGTCGACTCCAGCATCGGCACGAGCCGAGCCATCACCGGTTGCAACAGCTCCCGTGATTTTGCCGAAAGTGGAGCCGAGACACGACGAACCGATGGAGGAAGATACAGATGATGATAAAACAACCGAAATAACGAATGCTAAGACAAATGGTGTAGCTGTACCGCCGCTGCCAATTGTTAAAGCGATTTTACCTATTCCGATTGTTAAAAATGAACCTAAAGAAGAAAAAGAGAAGGGAAAAGAAGCCCCACCTCCAAGCGGAGATTCCACTGCTCTCACGACTTTGGCTACTGCCGCCTTAGGTTCAGCCGCTGGGCAGCCAGTTAAAGTGAAAGCGGAAATGGTGAGAGGATAAGAAAATATAAAATAAGAATAAGGTTAATGTGGGGGAATAATCAAATGTTGTCAAATTTTTCTAGACTGAAGAAGAAAAGAAAGACGCAGAGTGGTATGACGTGGGTGTAATAAAAGGGACTACTTTTACTGTCCAACATTATTATCTACCTGGCGAAGAACCCATCGATACATCTCAGCCTCTACCAACCGACGTGTTCAAAGGCAGGACGAAAATCACTTTAGAACCTGGTACGGCGTACAAATTCAGAGTCGCTGCAGTCAATAGTTGTGGTCGAAGCGGGTGGAGCGAGGTAATTGTTGACAACTTTTTCATCAAAAAACATCAGTCGACTTTTTATTCGTCTTCTTTCCGTTAATCTTGTATCTTCCCCTCAGGTTTCTGCCTTCAAGACATGTCTGCCAGGTTTCCCTGGAGCACCAAGTGCGATAAAGATATCAAAATCTGCGGACGGGGCTCAACTCTCATGGGAACCGCCGCCAAGTAACTTGGGCCCTATACTAGAATACTCTGTTTATTTGGCAGTTCGAAGTGCGAGTGCTGTTTCAAACAGCGCCGGAGAAGCTACTACAGTCGCAACCACACCTACACAACTTGCGTTTATCCGAGTTTACTGCGGCCCAACGAACGCTTGTTCTGTACCCAACAGCTCGCTGAGCGCCGCACATGTTGATACTACGACAAAACCCGCTATCATCTTCCGAATAGCCGCTCGTAATGACAAGGGATATGGCCCGGCGACGCAAGTCAGGTGGTTGCAAGGTAATTTAAAATGAGAAAATTATTTGATTGTTAAATCTGAGGATTGAAAGATCGATCTAGAAGTTTGCTGATGCTTAATTTTCGTTCATTTTTTTATGATTCAGATCCGACTACCGCAGTTAAGACTAATCCTCAAGTGAAGAGGCCAATTGTCGATGCAAGATCGCAAGTAAATACAGCGCAAAAAAAAATAAAGACCGAGAATAGTGGAGCGGAGAATTTTTCGTGAACGATTTATTATTAGAATTGATTGATTAAATCGCGTTCTATAAAGTACCATTTTATTCGTAAATGAAATAAGAGAAGAAAAATGAGAACAACAGAGTAACAACAATAACGAGGATCAGCTGGGATATGAGAGAGGGGTAGGAAGAAGAACGAGAAATGCCGGACTTGCGCAGAGACATGAAAATAAAAATTGGGATAAACACGAGAACACAACACACACATACACACACGAACAAACCAAAACAAGAACATAGTATATTACACAAATATCAGTCGACTAAATAAAAAATGAATAAAAGATGAAATAAAGAAACAATTAAATAAACATGCATCGACGAGACGAGGGTAAAGAGATAATTTCAGTATATATGAGACTGCAGTGCTAGAAAGAGAGAACGATGATATATAATAGGATATAGATAGTTAAAGAAGAAAGAGAGAGACGAAAGATAAAATATGAATAATAATATGATGACAGTAGTGTGAGGTTTTTAAAGTAAGGGTTGAATTCGGTGGATACATTATCAAAAATAATATCCAATACATTATACTTTATTAATAATTGAAATAGAAAAAGAAGAGTATCAATTATGTTGATACACTGTAATAACTAACAAGAGACATCTCCTGCGAGATCATACCCTTGCTTTATTTTCATGACACTTGTGTACGCGGAGAAGAAGAAGACGAAAGACCTACACATAAATTGATTTTGAAAGAAAAAATAAATGAACAAAAAAAGGAGAATAAAAAAAAAGCAAACAAATTTGTATGATATATCGTCAATAAAATTGAAAAAAAAAAACAACAAACGAAAAACCAAGAAGGATTTCATTATTCACGAAGTTTGATATAAATTTTACAAATTTATATAAGTATAGTCTTATCAATCTTGAATAGAAAAAGAAGGTGCGAAAGGTAAAAAGTTGCATTTTAAAGTGATAGGAAGAAATGAAAGAATAATTTTTGACGAAATTTTTTGTATTCGTTCCAATATGATCGTTACAAAGAAAAAAAAAAATAATAATAACTAACAGAGTGTTGGGGACAATTTGACAAAACAATTTTACACCGTACTTTCATATTTCTCGTAATGAAATATACCCGTATGAATAAAAATGGTATTTTGGAAATTGAAAGATCACATTATAATCTTATAATATAATATGTAGATATTATATATAGGTATATATATTTGATAAAATTGAATTAATCGGTAATATTATCTTGATTCCTTTGACAGAATAAAAAGAAAAATTAATACCTAATTTATAATTAGTAAACGGTCTTTCTCTTTTTGTGGGGGGTTTTTTTTTTTCTTCCTTTCCTCACTTTGCTAGAGATTTTGAGCCGGTCGACAGAGCTAAACGAATAGCAGAAATGTAACGTTTTTCGTGGATAAAAAGAGAACAATGAAAGAAATAAAAGAACATCCTTTTTCCCCCGAAGAAATTATTATCACTACTGAAGCGCAGAATGAATAAATGATATCATTTTTTTTTTCTTTTCTATAAATAAGAGTTTTCCAAAAGCGTATATTGTATCCTTGATTTTTTAATTTTTTTCTCTTCTAATAAAATAAATTATCGGCGTCTTGTGAATAATACCTATGTGTAGTATCCTGAATTGACACGAGGTTATAGATATAGAAGTCACGGTTTTCTAATTGTAAATAAATATACATGATACAGCGCGCGTGTTTTAATTGATGTAGGCATAATACGTATTGATAATTTTTAAAAGCTTCAATGACACGTAATACATGATAGAAATGTGGGGATAAAATTGAGAAGGCTACAGCCAGCCAGCCGGCCGAAAAGCTCGTGCTCGTGAAAAAAAAAAGAAAAGTAAACTAAATTGATAGGGACGGACGGGAAACTATGTACGAAGAAGAAGAAGAAGAAACTATTATACATGCACGTATCACATCCATACTATCTTTCATAAAAGGAGAATAAATGAAAATAAATAATTAGTAAAGGAGAGTGAGAGACGAAAAAAAAAAAAAAAAAACACAAAAATTTAAAGATATAATAGCGAATGAGTACGATATTACGATAGGTATAAAAATAATAATGAATAAATAAGTGAATAAATAAGATCGATAAGTACGATATCTGAAATGAATATTAAATTTATGATATATTTTATTTTTGTTTATGGTTCAGGGTGATTATTACCGAACGTGTGTGCGGTAGGAAAACGAAAGCAAAATGAAAAATTACAATACGAAAATGAGGTGATGCGGTCCTCCTGAATGTTCTCTGAAGTAGTAGTTTAATATTATTGCGCACTATTATGATTTAACTGCATATCAAACAATGAATCATTAAATGAACATCATCTTTATCAATAATTGATTGTGAATATGAATTTCATTAATTTTAAGTAAATTACATGGATAAATGAATAACAAAGAAGGGAAAGCAGAAGAAGGAAAGGGAAAAGATGAAAAGAAACAAATAAGATTAATTCAAAGTATTCAAAGTCGAACTTTCTTTGTCCTTTGTTTAAGTTACAGCGTGCAAATGCTCGTTATTATTATCATTATTTTCTTGTTTCTTTTTGTCATTTTATTCGGAAGGAAATGAATAAATAAACTTTAAAATTCTATTCAGTGGTACAGTTTTAAGTATACATACATATATAGTATATATTATATAATAAAGAGGAAATGGATGTGACGTTTTTCATGTAGTATGAATTCATTCGTCATCATCGTATAATTATCATCATCACCATCATCATCCATCCGCCCATTCATTCTTTGTTTCTCGGTTTTTCCATCGATTTGCTTCCGATCAACCAATGAAATTTGTTATCTAATCTCATTTTCGAGCTACGAAATGTTCGCGGGTGAAGCTGAATACTCGCTTTACGCGGTGATTCCTCATTGGCCGATCCTCGACGCATGCTCAACGTCTATTGGGGAATATTATGACGATAAACATGGCGAAGGCGCACCTGCTAAGCTGTCTTCCACTCTGAGACCGTCGATACATCAGAAAAATATCAAAAGATTCGTTCCCATTTCTCAGAATCTGATGTACAATTCGTTTGTTGGAACAACGTTTCGAGGCGTGCGGTAAGAGTCTATCACACTTTAAGTGATAACCGTTAAAAACATTGTTCAACATGTTGAGGATAATCGGTCGACGGATTATCACCGCCTCAACGATTGTTGTCATCGTTTTGTTGGTCAGCAACGTCGACTGCAACTCGCGGAGTAATGACAAACCAAAAAATAACAAAGAACAGACGCCACAACGACAGAGCAGGGAGCAGTCGAAACAAACGACAGAGCAGTTGAGGGCTGTTAAACTTCCGCCGTGTGCTGCGTGCAGAGGTTTGGTCGAGTCGTTCAAGAACGTGAGTAAACGGGTGTATTTTCGTTCTTCAAATTCCCTTGTACCACGTGAAACGATTTGAATCATTCTGGAACCGTAATTTTAGGGGATGGAAAAAACCGCCAGAGGTAAATTCGAGGGTGGGGATACAGCCTGGGAAGAAGAGAAGCTTAGATCGTACGCCAAGAGCGAAGTACGTCTGGTAGAGATCCAGGAAAATTTATGCCAAGGGAATGACCGTGGCGCTGAACAGTGTCATGCACTCGCCGAGGAGACCGAATCCGACGTTGAAGACTGGTGGTTCAATCACCAAGGCTCCAAAGACCTCCTAACTCACCTGTGCATCGATGTGCTCAGGCATTGCTGTCCGGAGAAACACTATGGCCCGGATTGTTTACCCTGCGAGGGACACCCCGGCAACGTTTGCAACAACAATGGCAAATGCAAGGGGGCTGGAACTAGGAAAGGAAACGGGCAGTGCACGTGCGACGATGGATACTCGGGAACGGCGTGTGAGCAATGTGCTCCAGGATACTTCGAATCCTATAGAGACGAGGCGAAATTCCTATGCACGAAATGCCACCCCGCTTGTGATGGGAATTGTAAGAAAGGCGGCTCTGAAGCCTGCGAAAAATGCCATCAAGGGTGGGACATGATCGAGGGAAAGGGATGCGTCGATGTTAACGAATGTCTTGTCAAAAGCAAAGATGCGTGCAAGGGAAATAAATTCTGCGTCAATAACGAAGGGTCCTACGAGTGCCTCGGTAAGACTATCGCGAGCTAAAACGGTCAAATAGGAACACGACGTGATCGCGCTTTTTCGTTATTTCAGATTGCGATAAAGCTTGCGATGGATGCACCGGCGACGGTCCGGATATGTGCATAAAATGTGTCGATGGACACCGGAAAAAAGACAACATTTGCGTCGGTGGGTGAGAGATTAGAGGCCCACCGTTTTAAGGAGATTCTGGATTACAACTGGGACAAAAAATCGTCTAAATTGTCGAGATCGACGCCGATTTTTATCCTGTTTCAATCCGGGATCTCAAAAACGGAATTTGCCGATTAAAAACAGTTCCCTTGATATCCGCCTCCGAATTTTTGATTCCAGACTCGGATCTTCTGGGCCGCAAGAAGAAGGAGAACATCGCGCGATACTCGACCTACTTCGGCCTCTGTTTAGCGACTTGTATAATTTTACAACGTAACGTATACGCGGCAAGCGTGATCGGATTATTAGTTGGAATTTATATATCCGTTTCCGAGTACATGATCGCGTTCAGTACAGTTCAAGACACGTCCGCGAATATGGATATTCTGGGTCCAGCGACGTAGAAGACATTTTAACATTGTGAAACTTGCGTTAAGTAAATCAATTTAACTTATACGAACTCTTGTCACTGAATTTCCGTGTGTCGTATTCAGTTATGACGATTGGAACTGCCGATCTAGACCACCAAAATAATTGTGTACAATTTTTTGTATCACGTCTGTATTATATTCAAATTTTTATTTGTATAGGTAATTATGGTGATAATCGAGCGCAAATTTAAATTTGCTCTCGTTTTGTACAGGATTTAAGTAATATAATGATCCAGGCGATTATTTTCCTCTCGTTTCCCGTCTTTTTCTACGTTTGTAAATTGTGTTCAAATTTTTATAATGACGATCGTTGGTACGTATGTGTGTGCAGTTGAACAGAATCTTCTGACAAAGTCAGACGATCAGGATTCTGGAATTCCGAAATTTTTTGCTACATGATATTTGAATTGAAAAGAAAAGAAAGAAACAAAACAAAAAAACTTGAGTATCTAGTCCCTAAGATTATCACGAATGATTGAATGAATGTGGTATGCCTGTACAGGCTGTATTGAATTTTGGAATCAAATATATAATAGATTTGCGTAACATTCGTGCGTATAAATTTCATTATCTTCCATATCCACGACCGTAAAACGAAAAATTAACTATTTCAAATCCATTTCATTATCTTTCGTCGAAGACAATTAGCCGGTGGAACGATGCGTGCCCTCGAGAAAGGTGGAGGAATGGAATTGGAACTGTATACACTATACTGTGCACACCAGACACGAAATAACAGTAATTTTGAAATCGAGGTAAAAATCGTGGGTTTGCCATCGACATAATAGACGATTGGCCGTATACCACGTACAGCGTTTACCCTCCTTTCAATTCGATTCAAGAGTATTAGCAGCGAACTTCGGCACCGGCGCGCGGATAGTGTGTCAGCTAGGGGTTAAAAATCTGGGCCACTTTTGTCACACAGGGAACGAAATCCTTCCATTTTTATTTTTTATCCACTTTTGTTCTCTCCGCTTTCTTTCATTCCTTCTGTTCTTTTTTTTCTGTATACTTTCACAGATATATTTTAGCGATAGGGTGGATTTTCAATGGGATTTTTCTACTGCAGCCGTCTCTCCCCCCTGTCGTTTACAGTCGCTATACTCGCTGTACCCCGAATTCCACTCTTCCCGAAACGAAGAGCGTCGAAATTCGACCTGACGTAGTTGGCTGGGCCCTTTTTCATTTTCTTTCTTTTTCCCCCCTTTTCGCGTCTCTTTCGATCTCTCTCTACACTTTTTTCCATGAAAATGGGGTTAATATTAGACGGCTTCACTCCGTGCAACACCCCATCGCGTATAGGTACACACTTCTTTTTATACCAACGTGGTTAATCGGCTGGATGAAATGGGCGTGAGGTTCTCTATATCCTCACCTCAAAGTCCCCCCCCCCCCCCATCCAGCCGTTTTAACCCCCCCCCCCCCCCCCCCTGCTTCGTCTAGGAGAGAAGAATTGCCAATATAAAGCTAGTATAGGTATATACTGCGCGCGTGCTATAGAAGGCGACAAATTTTTTAACGGTTTTTTTTCCCGTTTTCTTTTCTCTTTTTTAAATATCGAACGTATCCGGCGTACAACCCGCTGCGTGGCACATTGTTGATCGCACTGTCAATGCTGGCCTGCAGACTCGATTAAAATAACTATCGATTAGACGCGCACATGGTGTGTGTTGGTGGCATAGGTATAGGAACAGGGACGCCCGTTGCCTGGCACCTTTGTCAAATTTAACTGGAATCATTTCGTCATGGTCCATTTTTGATGTATGTACATACCTATGTATGTATAGTATATACCTAGCCGTTCAAAAACTGTCTTTTTCATTCGTCTTTGCGCTCGCAAGGTTCAAATTCTTTGCCTCAAACTGGACGAGCTGGTCGCTACGGAATATCCGATTCAATATACCTTTTTCAGTTCATATGACCAATTCAAATTTCGAACAAGATAGTCGGGTAACTCGATTCCATGAATATAGGAATTATCATCTCCAATATCGGAGCGAACAATTTCTAACCGCGTATAGATAATCAGATTTTTGAACATCACGCGAAGAGCGAGTCTATCCCGGAATCGGATATTACATTAGATAATAATTGATGCGATAAAGACGTCTCGATGGGATTGACGTTAATTTCATCAACATTTCAAAGATCGAACTTTAGTCAATCTCCAACTATATTTCTCGTCGGTTTTACTGGCGGCTTTAATTTCATATCAAATCACATTTTCATCAAATGTAATTTGATGTTTCAACTGGCGCGTCTCCATGAATGTCACATATGACGGAAGGTTGGAGGCTCGTCCAACCGAAAATGCATGTAAAAGTTTCTGTGCGCATATAAAAACAAGAAATTAATCATCATCGTCATCATTATCGTCCTCGATGCAAACAATAGTCCGCAGTGATCTATTTGTCCGATCACACCTGATGAGTAGTATTGGTTAAATTGGTAGTAGGATTGACGGTGGGGTTCCCCCCTGCATCGCGACTTACGGAACGAATATCAACGTCTTGCTCCGATCGTGATCGACGACCGTCTGATCGGCCATTGGTCCAGCGATAAAGAAAGTGGGGGATGAAACGATTGAAATAATCTTCCTGTTCGGGGATGGAAGGGGTTCCGGTGGTCGCAGTCGCGGTTGACATCGCTCACAGTGCGCGGCTTTTGCATATTCTATATATTTAACACCGCGCTGGATGTCTGGATGGCTGGATCGGGATCGGATAGCTCCGTTGCATGTCTGGTGACAGAGGCGGACATTGACGTATTTTATTATTTAATCGGAGTTTCTCTCTCGAGTTGCAGACCGTAGACTATGCTATGTATACATTTATACAGATACCCACCTATACTGCACAGTTATTCGGAGTGCCCGGAGGAGCCCTCTCTCCGCCCGTATTTTAGTCTACAAAATTGACTTTGATTCTGACGCTAACGTTCTGCTTTTCCCTAAACTCTCATCCTTATACACCTCCGTCGCGCATCCCGTCACTTATATTTCACCCTTCGTCTACTGCGGACTGGGAGCTCTTTTTTCATTCGAAGCCGTAATCATGAGGTCATCGACCGTTTCGGGCTCGAAAATTTTCCATCATATTCAATATTTGAATATGTCGTCGTAGGCCTGCTTAAGAGTACGCCTTGTTCGGTTGGAACATAACGAACTTCGTTCAAAAGGAGCTCGAAGATTTGATTTCAAATGCCCCCGAGGCTTGAGCCGTTGTGTCAACCGTGCAGCGAATATAATCACAGTCTCACGCATCATTACCTCGATCCACAGGTGTCTTGAGAATACGAAACAGAAGTTTACTCCGGTTTATTTAACTGCAAATCATTCACGACCATTGTTATCTCATCTGTTTTAGTTTTTCGTTTTCTCGTTTATTTCTCGAGCCTCCGTTAGACAGCCGGTAGGTCGGTACATGTTCCTTGATTAATATCACGTTGTTAATTACACCACTCTATGATACAGTTTACAGGACAGACAAGGCAGCAGCAGAGTCGCATCGTAGGAGCGTGATAATAAATTGATAATAATTGAATTCAACCCTGCAGGTTTCAGGCTGGTGAAAATTTCTGAGAAAGCGTCCGGCTGTCCGAGGAGCTAGATGTAGCTAGAGGCGCCACGTCGTATACCATCCTCATTCTCCTCCTCTATGCATTAATAATTGAGTTTCGTAATGGCTGATGCACCGCGCGTCTACTCCCTCGAACCCACTTTGTACGCTACTATACTATGATCATAACCAACAATAATTCTCCTTTTTCGAGGCGGAAGACTCGCGGCAGAGAACACATCTATCCGTTGCCAAAGAAGACGGATGCTTTAAATGAGATTATTACGTGTCAGTTACCAGACTACCGGCTCCCGCAGCCCATACACCTACGAGAGCAATCAATTTTATCGAAGAACACCTGATCGCTTACATTCTTCAAGATTTCCAAGTCAGGTATCATCCTCCGAGGCATCACTTTCCATCGCCCCTGGAAAATGGAAAAGTTTCTCGATCTCCACCCTCGGAGTTGTATTTCAAATAATGGCCGGGTTCTGTTTCTTGTATTCGCAGACGTTTTACCTCCGGAGCGCTACATTCTCTAATTACCAGTTAATAATGAAAGGATTCAGGAATTCCTGTCGAGAATAAACTTCTGATTCGAGGATAATAATCTCCTACCGATGAAATAAAAATATGCAATTTCCGATGATGCCTAATTCACCTCCATTGCAGGGTCTGAAATTTTACCTACTCGTCCTCATCAACCGCTGATGCATTTATGTCAGGGCCCATTGATTTGTGGGACCAAAGCACCGTGTTTCATACTTCTTTCGTAACGTCGACTCCTGCTACTCTTAACGTATCCTCATTGATTCACCGGCTCCCACCTTTCTACCAGGACGAGAAATACCTACCTCGCACAATTTTAAACATCGACCTCCACCCACACCCGACGCAAATCGACCTGCAACAATCCCTAACAAAACTTTGCCGCGTTAGTTCCGTTTTCCCGGCGTTTAGAATTGCGAAATACGCGAATCTGGAAACATGAAAATACCTCCAGATGCGCAAGCAGCATCAGTATCAGTTATGGTATAGCGGTAGAGGGAAGTATCATTGTCGATTTGCAAACTGTCGAACCTAACTATGGTTTCAAGATAAGCTTCCGCCCGCGGATTATAATAGGAACGTCTCTGGCAGAATCGGGCGTAATTGAATTACCTTTGGCGTCTGCACATCTCTTGAATTAATTATACCTGCATTTAGTTCACTAATTAGATCATTAGTGCAAGAGAATACTGAACGTATGTGTCTTATGGGGCAGGGCAGGTATGTGTTATTATATGCGATGTTCAGGTACAGATAAAGCCTGTCGATAACGCGAGAATATTTTTCAACTCTGACCTTACGCTCAATCAATTGAGTATAGTACCAGCTATATTGCATCGCCTCACAGCTGGATATTAGTTTTTCTTCGCTGCTATGATCCGCAAGCAACGAATAAATTGAATAACAAAATCGAAGAGCTGATCTGAATTATCAATTTAAATTAGTATTTCACGGGCTATGAGCAAATATCTTGGGTATACTCGTGGCGGAGCCATCCAATTGAGTAAAAGACGATTAAAATTATGAATTTAATCATTTCGAAAATCCCAGGCGTTGATTTTCTTATTTCGATGGATCCCAAAGCGGAGGAACGGAAATGTATTATAGCAATTCGCAAACGATTGAAAATATTGTTCTTTAATAGAAGTTCTTCGGAGACCTACGCCTCGCGGCGGTCAAGTTCATATTTATACTTGAAACTAGGCTGAATCAATGACTAAGGGTGATTGTATCAGAATTTCATAAAATATGAGGAGGTTCACGACTTGCTAAGCCGTCGATTGATCAGCCCAGCAGAAACGGACTCGAGTTGTAGCCGAGAGTTTCGCTGAGTTCCATTGAAAAGTGACGCATAATTATTCAAATTCTCTTAATCATCGAGGCTATTACCGCTGTAGTTACCAAAAAATGGGTATTCCCGTTTCAAGAGCGGACTGAAAAAAAACCTGTTGGATGTCTGCGAGATCGTGCGACACCATATGCGTGAATTCGTTTTTCAAAAACTTCCCGATATCGCATACCCACTGCCAGGAGTTTGTATCCAATCGAAGTTATTCCTGTGACGAAATGTCGGGATTCCTGTCAGGCGGAGCAAATAGCTAATAGGTTTATGCAATTTCCTGCGACCGGAATTTGGAGGAGGAAGTTGCATTGATCCGTCAAAGATCAATGCTAGATGTCTGTTGGAACCCGAATACCAGGATATTAAAGAAGGTATCTTTTGAGCGCGTTGTATGAACTGGTTTCTGGTTAGATGAAACTACCAATTGATTTCGTACCTGAGCTTCTGATTGGCTAGTGATAAGTCAATAAATGGTGGGGCGTACCAGCACCCAGAGCTAGGCTTCCCTCCTGAAAAGACGTGGCGCGAACTTGAAATCGATGCATCCGGTTATGAAGTCCGTTCGAGTTCGAGTTCTTTTCTTCGGTTTCACTCGCACATTGAAGTCTTTTACATATGTTGCGCGGATGATAATGAAATTGGCACAGTTTCCTCCAGGGTGACAATTTCCGTTCTATTTGATTAGAAATCCATCCCTCAATTCTATTTTTAGAAAATAGTGAATATCTTTGTACACAGAGACTTCGATTGGGACCTATTAATGGTGCAAATTTTACCGCCGAACGGACATGAACTTGATTGCGGGATCCTTCTATGCGTCTTGTCAGATAAACGTCGATTTCGAATATGAGTTGGCAGGTTTTTTGATCACATATGGTTTCCAATCTCAGTCAATCAGTTCAAAAGTTTCTCAGCTGTAAAGTCTGCGTCATAGGATAGAGCCTCCAAAATATTGCAACTGAATAAATTTGACATAGTGAACTAATTTATTTTTCATAAGTGCCCTCACAGCAGTATCGTGACCCAGTGGATAATGGTCTGTTGAAAGATTACGAAAGATCCCATTAATCTCTGGGTATGACTTTCGGAGTGCAGGTCACTGTCCATAGTCGAGGGCTGGCAGCTACCTGCCGACCGACTTATATCTACTTATAAGACTTTGTCATTGCAGGTAGTTTCCAGACCTGCCAAAGGGTGCTATTGTGTCACCATGAGCACGGCTCGAAAAGTCCAAACTTGCCTTCACTTGGATCTTTGTATAGAACTGTAGAACCTGCCATCTCCGCAGTTCTTTGTAAATACGTTGAGAAATTTGTGATCATAATTGGCCTCGGTATATTAATAGTACATATATTTTATCATTGCTCCGAGTATTGGCAGCTGCCCGGTTCATCGCATGTTCTTATTCTCGATGGAGTTCAATTTTCATTGTAATTATGGACAGAAATAGAAAACACGCCCGAAAATGAGTTGAAGCCGGCAATTGTAAGTCTACATGCGACAGAATTGACTCGGGTACGATTTGAGTTGTCCGTACTTTACTCAACTAAGACTATTTAAGAATCCGAAAACATATTGGAATCGTCTATAGGTATGATGTTTAAGCCACCGAAAAAATAGTCGCTATACAAATTTTCAAATTTCACGTATGAATCGAAATTTCGAGAACCGTGGATCGTGGTTCCAAACGAACTCGGGCTCTACCGACTACTTGTGGTCTTGTGCCCGTACGTAGTCTATCAACCTGCCGATAGGTAGCCAGCAATCGGATCGACGGAAAAATATTTCTCACCGCCAAAGTAACACGAAACACCAAACGATTCGCTTATCTTCTATTTTCAAAAAATTAAATCTCAGATCTAAGCTATTGTTGGAGCAGTATTAGTAATAAGTATTGACACGTGGCACGATTTCCACTTCTAAAATAAATCCATCCATTGCAATTAATGCAGCTAGCTTGTGGTGAATTATTTTGTTGTTGTGAATGTCGCTAATGGTACGGAATATCCAAACGTCCGCAAACCTTTCAATAATCCATAAAGAAAAAGACAAGGATTATATTCACTCTCGAAGTCTTATGAACATTAAATTTGTAGTTCGCTGAATATCGTTCTCGTAAGAAA
Source organism: Phymatocera aterrima (assembly GCA_963170745.1). Taxonomy (NCBI): domain Eukaryota; kingdom Metazoa; phylum Arthropoda; class Insecta; order Hymenoptera; family Tenthredinidae; genus Phymatocera; species Phymatocera aterrima. The sequence continues at coordinate 525,767 of OY720666.1, read as the reverse complement.
ATGTAACATGATCGTATCCCTATTACAAGTCCAGTATTGCTTCGAAATCTATCGTTAACTTCATTCGGCATTCCTCGAGACTTCATTATACCTACTGCGAATGCTTTCTTGTGACAAACGACAGTGCTACCGCGATCGGAACTAAACGCAGTAACCTAGTCGGGGTTTCACGGTCCCAATTTTAATTTCCGTAGTCGCCAATAGAGAGCTGGGTAAAGATATCATTCTCGCGGACAAAAAAACCCTAGGTATGCTATGTCCCACCGATTATCGCCCGTTTCATTATACTTGCATTACGCTTTTATCCATATTTAATACAACAATTTTTGAATGCTGGTTGGGTACCACCATGCTGTACTAATACAAACACAATCGGTTATTTTAACCATCGTCCTTATCGGACACCACAATAGGAATCCAAAAACACACAGAGGAAAGGTTTGTTGAATTAAACAAAAATTTGTTCGTCTCACAGTCAAACAAATTTGCAGTTCAATCGAATAAAAAATTCCTCACTTTAAAACTGATCTAATGTTTCGACAAAATATTTGTTCGAGAATATTCTAAGAAATTTTCCCCCAAAAATTTGTTCAACTGTAAATATGGTTGATTCAAGAAAATATTTTTCTTTGTGAGTGTAGGTACATTTGATACTCAAAATTGGGATGCATGGTTTGCGATTACCCACGCAATAGTATTATTTGGAACAGAATTTGCTCATTTAGGTGTGATGTGATGTGAATTAGGTAGAGATGAACGAAACTTATTCGAACTCAAGGTAAAATCATTTTTACTAATGAAGTAACCGTACTCCATACAAAGTTCTATCTTATTCTGAATGTAAAGTAGATTGCTGGCCCTGTGAGAATGAAAAAATCTTAGGAATGGTCGAAAGGTCTTTTCACTACTAATACACGTCTCCACGCTTATTCCCATGCTGGTGTGAAAATCGTGAAATCTGATCGATACACATCTGCGTTAGTGTAGGAAGTGTATAAAAGTGTATAGAGCTGTTGTGAAAAGACTTAGAGGGTGTTGACCGATTCTCATGGAAAATTATCAGCCAAGACTGCATATGTACATCAAGAATATAGGTGAATTTTCCTACTGGGGATGGTTCAGAATGAAAAACCTTCGATCCTCGGATTCCCTTGGCCGTAAGCCCGGCCAACTTGACAACTCCTGAGATCGGCACTGTTTGTGTCTCGGGCTGGAGATAGTATCCAATCCAACCGAAAGGTGGTTATACCGTCGTTGAGCAAGTTGAAGTTTCTCGCTAACAAAGTATAACTCCATAGTGTACAAAACACTACGCATAATTGTTATAGTTATTGTATTCTCAAAAAATCAAATTCAAGGTTTGCAGAATTTTTGAGGCAATGATGATTGAATCGTTGCAAAAATAAATTTACGAAAATAAAAGTTGTCTGATTTGTCATTGTGGATTTGCCTATAAGTTTCCGTACAATGCTTATCTATTACCATGAGAACACCTGTCTGCCAGAAACTGCGATGCTACTACAAAATGGGCTAGTATCAACGAAACATGTCTAGATTTTGTACTCCCTATTTCTTCGATGATCAGGAATAGCCGAATCATTTGCAGTATCTAATTCATGTTAGATAACCTGTATATTTCCGCGTGTATTATGCCAGTGAAAAATGTCTAATTCGGTTGGACATGACTGTAAGTAGTCACAGATGTATTACGTAAACGGAAATATCACTCAATAACCTAATTTGAAAAATTGGATTCCAAATTATTCAAAATCCATTTCGATGCAAGGTAACTTGTGCTTCGCTGCCAGCCAATCACTCGCCTAAACGCAGCCATACGTTCACTGATGCTACTGGTGTTGAAAATACAACGCGCAATAGTTTGATATTCGACCGATAGGTGATGGTTTTGTCGTTAACTTTCGCGCAAGAAAAGTAGAACCCTAACTGCTACTTGAGGTGACAGCTGATCGGGTAGAAATTTGAATTGTAGTTTGCATAACTTTTATCCATATTTAATACCATATTTTTGAAGTTGGTACCTCGCGGCCGCTGTACCAGCATAAAAGAACAGAAAACATAATTTGATTTAGTCTTCCATATTACGTAATGATCATATAAACTATTTGACATTCATCTATTATTTCTGAGATCAGAAAACTGTATGCTTTTTGTGCTTATCGACGATGCGTATTCCATGCGTATGCTCGAGCTCGGCGTACACATATTTCAGAGCATCACTGATCGATGAAGCTTTAATTATGATTTCGTTAGAAATTGTCGAAAGAGGTTTAACAAACAGCAATTAACCGTCAAATTACTACCTTCTGATATAGTGGATTTTTCAATGATATTCATGAGTGCATCTATACATTATTAACACTAGGTAAAATGAGAGGGGAGAAATCATTGATCAGAATTTTACTAACCTGTAATGAAATTATTATGAAAATCGCAAAGTATAATACACAAGTAAATGAGTCATAGAAATAACTCTTTCACCTGTAACGTATTTGTACAATTGCTCAATAATTTATTCATCGCAAGTAATGGAGATACGAATATGAGAGAAATAATTTCAAATTCTATAACGATAACCAATTTTTGAAAATTTAAAAATCTGTCTAGGCTCACGCTATACCATCCGTCCCAAACGCAACTCATACACAACACGTAGAAAGAATTTCCACGGGTCAACCCAAGCTAGGTCCGAATGGACCTTAAGAATACTCAAGCTAGTTCAATATCTTATCGTAAGGTGGCGGCGGAGTGGAAATTTTCCCGCAAGAAAAATCAGTCCCTCGCGACTACACCAATCTGCTTTGAGGTACTTTCAAACATATTAACTTGCGCATTGCAATTACTATTATCCATATTAATACGAATTTTTGACCTGATGAAAGTACTTCCATCATTATATACGATTGTAAACAAAATGTTGCCAGATTCTGCCCACTTGGATAGTCTTAGGCCATCAGTCCAATTAAGTATTCGGGTATACAGTTTGGATTCAAATTTTAAAAATATCTCGCAGCTTTATGTTCGACTAAAGCGTTATATTTCTTCGATACGAATAATTGAATGCCACATAAATATGGAAAATCTGGTCAATCCTTCACCGGGATCTCCGTAGCCATGTTTCACAAATTGCACAAAGATCCAGAAATGGAAGAATCGAATGATCGAGAAACACATGTTGAATTTCACCATCATCAAAAACCCACCAACAAAAATCCATATTACTGCATAAATACACAGAGCGGAATCATCACAGGGCTGGCTGGTTCATCGAACCCGGAGCGCGAGGTATGGGGTTATAGTTACCCTACATATGCGTGCCCTAGGAGTTCCTATTCTCTTACGTGCTCGCGATGTTGGATAAAAAAAGACAAAAAGACAAAAAGTTGAAAAGACCGTACATATCCCCTAACCCCTGCTAACCCCACCTTTTTTAACAGAGTCTGCCGGCACCTGGACCAACTCATACAACACTAGAATCACCACTACCACCACCAACCCCCGTATATATCCCTCAAATTCACCCTTCCATATTCCGACGCGCGCGTACCCCATGGGCATAGCCTGCCTACGTACGTACAACCTTTTTTAAAACGTCTCCTCTCCCTCTGCGTCACGTACGACTAGTATCGCGTACGCTCTTCGCGTGGCGTATCTCTAGGCATTGGTACACCGCCCCGCAAAAGCTCCTGTAAAAATCCAACCTCCAACCGTCGCCCCTCTTCCATTTTTAACCCCCTTTTTCGGTCCCTTTCAACCCCCTCCTTGCCTCCCCTTTGTAACTCAGCTTTAACCCCCTGCCTGCCCGAAGGGTTGTTTTAAATAATAATACAATACCAGGCCCAGCGTCCCAGCAACCTAGCAACGCAAGTCTATGCTGTAACATCAGTCGTACGCTACTCTAGAACACGATACGTCACGCGATTCATTTCTTCCCAGTGATTACAGCTCAAATTCTAATCTAAACCCTTTTCTCAGGTTTGTTTGTAAATTTTCCCGAAGTATACAAAATGTCTCAATTTCGTGCGTCTGGAATATCGAGGCTCCGGCATCCTGAAGTGTGCAGCGTATTGTTCCGCTCTCGAAATTTGTGGTGGCTTATCGCAGGAATAATTAGTTCAGAAGTGTTTCGATCAGAAGTGTCGATTCGCGAATAAATTATAATACAACGAAAATGCAAATTGAAGTGATTTTACGAATAACAGAATCACCACGAGCTCGACGAAGTTTTTATTTGTGATTATCAAGTGCAAAATTTTGGAATACAATCTTCGAAGTTGAGATCGTAGCACGATCTCCTGATTCAGCATATCGGCGGATATTTGTGGGCAGATTTGTCAAGTCAAGTATAGGTATATCCACTCGACCAGAATATCGCTTCGTTGTTTGAAACGTCTCGTTGCTACGTCAGGATAAAAAACGGAGAAGAGGAAGTCATGTGGCTAATTTTATTTACGTCGTTTCTCGATCTACAAGACCAATATCACTCGATCGAGAAATTTGAATTAGCCGTCCAATTCTGTAGCGGAAACTTTACATCAACCGGGACTCGATCATCTTTCCCTCGCATTGATCATTTTCGGACGCAACATTTTCTTCGTTCGCTCTTCTTGGGAACACTTGGAACGCGGTATGAAAAAATATTCGTGAAGATAAATTTTGAGGGATGAAGAGACGAGTGCGCTTATGTGTGTGTTTCTATGGTGCGCACATACATGTAGTTCAGATTGTATAATACCGCTGTCGGGCATCGGGAACACTCGAAAAGGAAAGCATCGATCCTGGGAGTTTTCTGAAGACAGGCTTTTTTAGAGCAGGACAACGGTTCGGGGTCGCGGTGGGGATTTTGAGGGGTAAAATTTAGGGTGGACGCGAACGAGTGAGGGTTGAAGAGAAGAGAAAAGAAGAGATGAAAAGAAAAGAGAAACTCAGCTCTGTCCTGGAAAGGGGCAAGCAAGAGAGAAAGTTTTATAATCGGATAGGTCACGTAAATTTTAAAGGGGTAAATGACCCGTCCAGTTGATATACTAAACACGAAACCACATGGATTGTGTATTCTTTTTCTCTTTTGTAGTTCTTTCGCTTATCGATTTCTTTTTATTTCTTCGATGCCACTGATCGGTAGCGATGACGTACTCATTTTTGGCTTGCGTTTTTCTCCGCTAGCGCGCGGTAGCTGATCTATGCCTAATTCTTGCCTCGTGCAGTCCCTCGACCGGAACAGATTTAATCGATCTTTTACGCTGGAATGAATTTCAGGTTCAGAAGAACCGCGATGAAATTTATTACTATCCACCTTTTCCAATTTTCCTCCCTTTCTCTTTTCTTCCTTCCATCATCCAGTATTCAAACATCATATCAATGTGTATCCTCCACGAGGGAGAGTAGAAAGTTGAATCAATTCGGTAAATCGGAGAATTGCATCGGGTGTTATGCCGCGCACGAATTCCTTGCGAGGAGACGCATTACCCAAGCATTTTTCATAACGATCTTAGGCGGCTAAACACCTGTTGCAATTCTTCACGATACCACCCGTCAAAAATGACTCTAAAGCAGTATTCAAAAATCTAGTATCTCTTAGCAGTAAATAGTGGACCAAAGTTTGTCCTGCAGCGGCGTTAAAGCCTCTCCTTTTTTGGTATAATAACACGAGGAAGAATTCGAGTAAGTATAGGATCGGAGTAGACGCGGATGATGTATCGAAACCCTACGAGAATGGTGCAGGGGGCTACCCTTAAATTACGCAAGCATGACAAGACAGAATGTAAAATTAAAAAATAACGGTGATTCTGATTGAACTCGGTTAGTTTTTTTCCCCCCTTTTTCCCCGTTTTTTCTTTCTCTTCTCTTCTCTCCACGAAAGTGAGAGAGGGAAAGGCTGTCTGGGGCTGCCTACTGCATTGTGGGCCACACACACGGACCATCCACGTGAAGATTAGACTAGGAATCGAACTGCAGGGTGTTGGATGGACGGGGTAGGTAGAGCATAGGCCAGAGCGCGGCCAGGTAAAGGTATATCCATCGACACATGGCTGTCTCGACTGTTTCCATTGTACTTTTCCGTTGATTATTACCTAGCCAGCTAGCTACGAGCCAGGCTCTTGACTCCGGATGTTAAACCGTAGACATTTCGTTCATCCAACTCCGCCGCTTCTTCCCCTCGCGATACAGATAATCGTTTTGTCACGTCCACCTCCTCCACTCCTTCGCGATGCAGCAAGTTCTGCATCCGTCACGCACTATTTGGGATAGTGAGGATGAAATTCTTCTGGCCCGAGTTCGAACTGTTCGCCGCAATGGAAGCGGATGAAAAAATGAAGCAGAAACAAACCGATTCTTCTGGGTAAACAAATTTCATAATGAAGAACAAATAGTATCGTGTGGAGATGGGGGAACAGCGATTGTCGAGTGATAATCTCGGCCCATGACAGATCATGCAGATTTGGGATATCGCGACGTGCGAGGTATAGGTATGGGTGTCGTGAGTAGCCGCGCGGATATCTCGCTGACCCCAAACAGAGTGGATTCGTGTTTGTATATTTGTATTTTATTTTTATTCTCATTTTTATAGCAGGTACTTCACGTTTATGGCAATTTCCATAACCTCGCGGATTCCGCCAAGAACGATTCTTGATGTGGCCTGCCTGCAGGCCGGATAAATTTATTGCCGGCCATCTTGCGCCGTTCAACTTTCTATCGAAGCTTTTTTTCGCTCTGCGTGGCCACAGTCTTCGATCTTTTGTTATCTTAGTTGGAGGAATTGTGTGTCTTTCTCTCTTTCTTTCTCTCTCTCTCTTTTTCTCGAGAGAGAGAAACACAGACGTAAGAAAATGTCCGCATCATTCGCGTGATCCGTGTGACCACCATCCCTATATTTCTCGGATATTAGAAATATGGTTCGCCATTTTTGTGGCAACACCCCTGCATCCCTATAACTATCGGAAGTACGTGAATGTGATTGAAGTGTGAGTGCGAGTGCGTAGGGCTGCGAGCCACGAGCTACGGCAGGGGCAAGCTGCCGGAATACTGGACACAATAGTTCCTAGATTTTTGGTGGGTTGGGTCGCCCTGACCCTCTTGGGGGTGTTCGCCCTCTGCCCATTGGTCAGAGCTTTGTCCCTCGGTAGGGCTATCGATTATTTGTTGTCAATTCAGGGCCTGTAATAAGCCAGGTTCTCTCATCCTAACGTACACCTCTTCCAGGGGGTGGGGTTTCCCCGTTATAATTAGGAGAAGAGGAAATTGAAACCCCAAGAAGACAAAAAATGGAAAAGGAATCCGTACAACGTGGTCTGATTTGAATATACTCTCCACATGCACCGGTATGTAACAAAATTGCGACTTTGTTTACACAAATTCTCGAAAAATTACTTCCCACGCTCAATTTTTTGTTCATTCGCTTCCCTCTCGATGTAAGTAAATATGCGAAGGTCTCCGAAGGGTTGCAAAAAGAGAAAAAAGAAACGAAAAGTAAATCGAGTTAAATGAACGTGGAAATAAAATTCTTGTGCAAATACAGTTCGCGTATATAATGAAAACTCACACAGTCAATCGAATTTCCGATCGGGGTCCTGGTCTTTTCCTTTGCTTTTCTTCTTTTTTTCACGTTTGTTGGTTTTCAGAAATATGGATAATGGTCGCTTCGTTAAAATTTGAAAAGAATGCTTTTTTGGTTTTTTTGGTTTATTTTTTTTTCCACGTGCTCGGAGTCGCGGAATGATATTCATATCGAAGGGCGGTGTATGATGTAACGTCGAGAATCGTATGATACTAGCAAAAAATATCGTGTTTCTTATATCTATATACGTAGGTACCTATTAATGGAGAACGAAAAAAAAAGAAATGAAGAAGATGAAAGAGAAATGAAATGAAACGAATCTAAATCGATTATGAGCATGCGCGTGACGTTTGAGATAATTGAAAAAATTCCTATCGCGTAATTCCTTTGTGGATTCATTCGTACCGATCCGTAGGTACACCGTACGTGTCTCTAGCATAGGTCCCAGATCTCGTGTTACAGGTATAATAAATTACGGCGAAAGATCGTAGGATAATGCGCGAATGACGTACTCAAATTCACGATACAGGATTAATTAAAGCGATCTTGTGCAATAGAAAGTCTTGAATTATATAGCTCGCTAAGTTCGAACTGATTTTGCTTATCCGATGATTCATGAAAACAGAAGCCCGGGAGATATGTTAGGTACTGCAAATTCTGTGATATCCATAATCACGAGAAGTTCTTCCGAGTTTCAATTGATTTTTGCTATCGAATATCTCCGATACGAATTGCAGAATACTGGGATCGGGATCGTCGGGTGCGAATTCTAGATCCAGAGATTTCGCTTCGTGACTCTGATGGGAGCAAAGTGAGTGCAAATAGTTTTTTTTTCCGACTAGCCAGATTACCCCGATGCTAATCAGGACGTAAACAAAATTCACAATGTTATATTCCCATTGCTCCAAAAACTAATTGTTTTAACCAAATTAATCGGCGAACTCGGTTCCGACCGATAATTCGGGCCACGGTAGAATCCTTCGAGTGTAACGAGTCTGCGGCAGGTGGAATATTGTTTGGTGTGAAAATCAATTTCTTGAAGATTGAGCTTTCGCATTCTCGGAGACGAGATCAACCTGCAGGTTTATACCTATATAAGTACTTAGCAAAATAGAAAACCGAAAGTTCGAACTTCTGTTATGAGTAAAGAATTTCTGGAATTTATAGAAAGCACGAACACCGTTCACGGAGTAAAATTCCTCGCGCATGATATTGTGAAGAAGTCGGGGTAGAATGTTGGAATAAAATTCAGAAAATTTGTATAAATTTTTTATGCCAAGTTTCCCGGGTTCGATGAGGGTCGTGTTTTCGGTCTTGGCTCCCTCAGTTCTTTGTCTCACTTTATCCAGCGTGACTCGTTTCTCCGATTCAACCCCGCCGGGCTTCTCATTCTCCCAAAGCAGCAGCAGCAACGGAAACTCCTCCCTCGTATATACCTTATGTACTTCGGGGAAAGGTATCGCTGTCCCAAACCGCCCCCAAACTCCAAACTCTGAGTAGGTTACAGGTGAAGCATCAGAATTAGAAGACTTCCTCACGAATTCGAACCCAACTTTCAACTCAAGATTATGACTGAGACGGAGAACGAACTCCGAAGGGGATGTGTAGAGATTCTACGGAATATTTCGTTCCCTTTTCGAGGAAGAAAATTCGTTCGAAATATCCCGAATTCCAGGGGTTCAGAGTCTTTCCTGTTTTGCTTTCACGCGGAACTTGGCAATTGAGAAAATGAAGATATGTGTGTGGCTGATCGGTCGTACAGCCACCGTGTAACAAAGTCTGAAAAAGCATCCGGTTGTCGGGTTCAATTGTGAGAGACCGGATCAAGTTTTTTAGTCGCGCGTAATTAGGGTTCAGGTTGGGCGTCGTACAGCTACAGTTTTTATACGAGTATGAAACATCGTCTGCATCGAATCCTGGAGGGTTTTGGGTGGAGAGGTCGGATGATTTTGACAGCTCGGAAACGGGTAGAGAGAAACTATGATATGCCGTGAGAGGGGAAAAGGACGCTGACCAACGGCTCGGGGGACGAGGTCCATCGGGAGAAACGTAAAGATGGCTAATTATCAATAAACGGAGGCTAATAGGTTAGCTCCTCGCCATTTTGTGGGTCGCCGAATGCCCGGCTGCGCGCAAGAATCATTTTTTAACTTGGTTTCGCGCCGGTCCTCTCCTGGACGTTTGAGGCCTTCAGGCTTCCGCAGACTCCTAGTTCTGTATCATGCGTAACGCGTATGTATCCCTGCATGTGGGGAGTTTCAATGTGGTCGATGGCTGTTGTGTGAGTCGAGGGTTTCAAGATCCGGCTCCTCATTGGTCGAACCTTCTCGCGTGACGTCAGCATAGAGTACGAGCCACTGAATGAATAGAAAGAGAGGATATCATACCCGAGGCCCCCGAGCTAGGGCTCGGCGTTGAACGTCGAGCGTCGGGCGTTTGGGGGGGCGTCGCGACGCTCCTGATCACAAATTCCCGCATTCTGACGACAAGGTTCGTCCATAGTGGACCTATCATATTTTGTCATGACCATTTGCAACGCGGTTCAACATTCATGGGGAGAATTTTAAATCGACATATATTTGTGATTTCCAAATAACTTCGAGCTGCAGAGACCGAACCACCAGCCTCCCTCGACATCCGGTTAAAAGGATTTCCTCCAGTACGCTCGTCCGATCAGTGTGACGTAATGCTATAAAGTCATTTTTCAGTTTGTTACAATTCTGAAAGTCAATTTTCATTCCTCTCAGTGTCCTAATCCTGGAGTTTAGTAACATGCCGAAGTATCCCGTCTTTTCTGGAGTTACATACAAATCACGAATCGCCTGCCTGCATCGGTAAACTGTCATTCAGTGATCACTTGTACCAGTTTTCGAGCTGAGCAATCGAATTTAACAATCCACTCCAAAACGGAAGCAAAAATAAGCACCGGGAATCTCGTTGGTTTGATCAAAGTGATATAATTATTCTGTTTCACGAAGGATCTCGGAAGCGCTGAGGTAAAGTAAACAAATATACTAATCTTCAATCTTCAATCTTCAATCTTCCGTCACCAATTCTTCGTTTTTAGTTTTAAAAACATTAGACTAAATAGAATCCCGCAATTTGTCTCCTATGCTCCGGAGACTGAAGAATAACCGCGACCTCCACAGTGATTTTTAATGCTGCTATACCGCCACCCCGTTTTATTCAACGATAAACCAGAATTAAAGTTCAACTCCGTCAAGCTCATTTTCCTCACCCTCGGACTATCGACTCTGTATGTGAGCAAAAATTGAGATCACGTAGAGAAGGATTTGAATGATAGTGAAGAGGAATCAGAATATCCAATCCTGGAAACCTCGGAGGATTGTCATTTTTGAGAAAATCAAAGTGCGCGCGGGGTGGCAAAATAAACGGAAATTCATTCGAATATTCTTCACTAATCACCACGTGAATTCGTTCGGGAGTATCGACAGAATTCCTCGTGATCAGACACAATATAGAGAATTCAGTTCGCTGGAATGATTAAAGAAGAATCGAAACCCGCGACGGAATCGCGAGCTGATTCCATTTGATTCCATTTCAACACATATTTCCCTAAACTGAGTTCATCTCCAATTCGCCGAAAAGCAATCCGAAAGAATTCAAATCCGAGACAGTAAGCGCTCTAAAATTTGAAGGAATCCAAGTTTCGAAATTGCAATAATCGCGTTAAGTCCGAACGAATTGTTTCAATGTTTTCTCTCTGTCAAGTAACTCGAGATTTTCGTACAACTGGGAAAATCAGGCACAAAATTAGCCGTCAGCCGGTCCCCGACTGAGAGATTCCCCAGGAATTTTCGACGTACAGCATCACGTAAATCACCTGCAGTATCCGTGTATATTTTATCCATGGGCTATTCTCTCGCAGGGCGAAGAAACCGACGTTTCAGAATAAATTACCGCGGCAATTAACACTTGGTCAGAATATACGAAGCATGACTCGATTGTTCCGCTCGGACAGTCGTGGTTTGACGTAGCTATCGAAAGTTTTTATGTATAAGTTGAATGTACGGGGGGAGGGAGGGAGGTTTGTTCATCCATGATGAAACGTTCGAATACCAATACAGAGATATTGGGAGAAAACTATTGTCTGCTCTTCAGCATCGGCGTTGTTGTATAAGTCGATCTCAATTCTCAAGAAGCGCGTTCGTTCTGGTTCACTTGTATCACGTAGTTCGGAGCGGTACTAACGGGGTTTTTTTTACTTCCCTTTTTTCACACGAGTTTCACGTTTTTTTCTCTATGTTTCTTCTCTTTTTGATCGATTCTTCTGTCAGCGCTGTGCAAGTACTACTACTTCTCGATGATCGGAATACGGCGACGAGGAGTGGTAAAAAATTTTCTTAACCTTTTCTTCTTCACTGACTGTAGTCGGTGTGTATGCTATTAACCCCGAATCGACTCTCGTTCGAAACGAGAGGCGCGGGAACCGGAGCGAAACGAATCCTCGTCAAAAAGATTCTTTTCAATACTTCAAACTTCGACACCGCCGCAGGTTTTACTGCCCGGAAAAGAGTTTTTGTACATTCCGATTTCACATATTGTGATATGAACCTCCTCCGGGCATAAAACAGAGAAATTCGGGCTGTGAAATTAACGAATTTGCGCAGGATAAAAACCGTCGTGAATAAACTCAACGTTTTCCCCTGTTTTATATATGAATTTTCATTCTGGTACCCGCAGAGAAAAAGTAGAAATTGAATTCTGCATAAATACGTTACGCCCGAGAGGGGGAACCCCGATGCCAATGTCAATTTCTTATCACTCTCCACGCTTCATCTCCGTCGCTATTCGGTCACGGAGTTTAAACTTGACTAAGAGCAACGTGGATGTTGGAGGTTGGATGTTACTTGTCAAAATGTCAACTCGAGTGAGAATTCCGAGTAGAACAAGAAGTTCAGACAAGCGAGAGGCTGAAAAGTTTATTGTGAATTCTGCAGTTCAGCGTCTACTCCATTAGAAAATACCGAAAGTTTTCCCCGAGGGTTATATTCGCCCGTGAGAAAATTCTCCGTCCCTAAATTTCTTCCGGGTTTGTGACGCGTAACAACCTCTTTGATACGTTTCAAAACTCATCCGAGTCGCGACTCCGCGGAGAACCCGCAAGTCTCACCACATTATCAGCAGTCGGCTCCCGATGTGTCATGTTCACAGTGTTTTGACTATTCAAATTTTTGCTTACGCTATAAACTGTAAACCCGTATGTGTTCCTATCGCCGCTGTATCCATACTCGGGCTGATTATGGCTGAATATATCTTCCAAAAATTATTCAACGTGAAAGACCGGAGGGGAGATCGCCCGAAGTGCGAAGGACTTTGAAGGCCGTGTATCGGAAAAACGAGAAGAGAGAATTCGAGCCTCCTTCCCGCGTTGACGCGCTCTTCTCTCTTCTCTCTTCTCTCTTCTTTCTCTTCTTTTCCCTCTTCTCTTCCAACTATACGATGTAATATCATCGCAGAAGTGTCTACAGTTTTCACGCTGGCACTCGCTCAGCCCCTCGAATCTCAGGATTAAAGTGCACTCGTGAAACCGCGGTGATATCTTTGTTGCGAAAATGAACGCGTATCCGTTGAGGACCATGAGCTACATGGAGAGTCTTTTACCGGATGAATTCTCGATGCCATGCCGCAGCGATACAGGATCAAGGTACCCTGCGGACCCTGCGGACCCTGCAGAGACCCTGCACCAGCGCAGTTTGCCCAGCTTAATCCGTTCAATCTGCGCAAAGTAACCAAAGAATAAATTGCCCTCTTGATCCTCTTCCAATTGCTGAGGTCGTACGATGAGAACTACTGCGTCTGCAAGGTTACGCCGCGCGTGGGTACCTATACCTCGTACAGTGTAGATTGTGGATATGTACCTACATTGTACGGAGGTGCAGCCTTGTACTACCCAGACCCCGTGAAATTATATTCAGTTTTTCGATCGAATTCTTCATCCCAACTCTCCGGCGATGTAGTTGTTCTTTTTTTTTTCTCTTCTCTTCTCTTTTTCGTGGTTCAAGTCGCAGTACGAACTCGCACGAACACCTTGCTACATCTTGAAAGAAACCACAAAGACCGCTAGAGACGAAAAAATTAATGTCTTTATGTGGTTGCTCGCTCGCTAGCTAGCGGTGGAACTATCGCACACCACAGAGTCGAGATTCTTACGTTAGGTTTATTTTTTTCTTGTCTCGCTTCAACGAGACCTTCGAGGTCTATGATTCTCGCCGCAAGATCTTTCCCCGTTAGGACTCCGTGCGAGGAGTGTTTTTTCTTCAGATTTTTGGAAACTACCGATGAGAACGCGTCTGCTTGGAAGTCGGATGCTGTCGAAACCGCGACAACAATTGATCATAGTTCATAAATTTGATAGAACAACGCAGCTGTGGGAGCGCGGAGAGATCCTCAGCAGAAATCGTAGGACCGTGACGTTTCAGGAGGCGACGACCTCAGAGCCAAAGTATCCGAACAACCTCTGCAAGGAATGCTCGCTCCAAGCATGACTTGTATTTACCAGAGTACCGAGCGGCTCCCAGGGCTTCTCATCCTCTAAACATCAGCCCCCGGATGATTTTTTCTTCGAGACCAGCTTAGGTTACGTATTGCTCATGAAAGCACGGCACATTCGTCTCCTCGCTAGACTCCGTGAAGACGGCTTCTGGTCTTGGGATATTTCTTGCTAGCTGCGAGGATAAGGGTAACTCGATATTCCAAGATGGTTACATCCGGCAGTGTCCTTTGATCTCGAGAGTTGAAAGTCCTCCAGACTCCATTCAACCATGCAAGGAGTCTTTAAAGCGTATACCTAGAAATTCTAGTTTCATTTGGTAAAGTGACACACTCCTAAACGGCACCCACTTGCTCCGCGAATCTTAGCAGCTACTGCAGCGTCTCTTATTCCCTACGTTCATTTCCATTTTCATTTCTATCTTCATCTTCATTCTCATTTTCATCCGCCTTCGTTTTCCCCGTCACTTCGTACGCCGGGAGCGAGTGAGCGACTTTGAAAGATCGAAGAACAACGCTTGTTCTTTACTTTCAAAATGCTTCGCTGTGAAATAGTTCCGCTTGCAGACATGTACGTACGTGTCTACTCGCCGCATAGAATTAGATACTAACTTTTTGCTCGTGCGGCTCATGGCTATACTCCGGACCTGAAATGAAACTCTAGAGATTGGAGCCACCAACCGAGTGATTCATACTGGTAGATTATATTACTGACATCACATTCACCGCGATTGTCTCTTCCGTTCAATGTCAGAGTTTCACGTTCGGAGGCCCAACGGGCGGCTATCTCAGAATCTGTTCTCACCTTGTTTCTGTGAGAAATCGATACCCGCCTCAATCTCAAGATTTGTAAATGCATCGTGTGCACTTTTCAACCGATTTCTCAATCAATGAGGTCATTCAACTCTCACCGAAACCCTACGTCAGCTCAAGTTCAACCCAGCCCTTAGATCCGTTGACGAATAGAGCTGAGAGCAGCTGTTCACCGGAGACCACGAAGACATCCGACCAATCATTATAATATTTGTTATCGATTCTTTCATCGATCCATGAAGATGACTATGGTATTTGGTTTGGACCAAAAAATGCCGATACGAGATGTCAAATAGTTTCGATCTAGTTATAAAGGATACGTTCAGCTTCGGATCCAGATCCATGCTAGCTTGACGGTTTTGTTTTGTCATAAAAAGATTATGAAAGCATTCCTCTCGTGTTTTTCTGCTGCATCATCAACAATAACTGAGCGACGAATCGGCGTTCGTATATCAGAACAGCCGGAGAGTTCGAAGCGATGTGTGTGTACGTTTGTTTTCTTCCTTCCTCGTGTTTCTCATTACTAGATTTTTGTACGCCGGGAGAGCGAGATCAATTATATCTCCTCCTGAGAATCATTTAACAGCTCCTTACAGGACAAACAAACTGTCTCCCAAACTTTTCGATAAGATTGATTGCGCCTGATACATTCCTTTCGAAGTTTGCTCCGGCACTCGTTATTGATTCACGGCTCCTGCACGATTCGGCAATACCTTCAAATTTTCTCCTAGTTTAACGGCGGCGTTTCTTTGTTTAGGAAAGGGATCGATTTCTTCGGTTCAACAACTTTTTCATACCGATAGATATATAGGTTGGTAGAAACCTAGTAGCCTGCAGCTCGGTCTGAACCGAAAGAAACGAAACAAAAAAAAAGAAAAGAAAAAACATAGAAAAATTTGTGTTATTATATGGGAAAAGGAGAATTTTGTTCAGAGCCACTTTGTTTTATGCGACCTAACATAAATCGTAGAAATAAAAATAAAATCGTCTCTGCACTACAGTTTATATCATTCTTCGAGAGTTATTTCATGCTGAAAACTGCTTTCTGTTCAGATTTTCATCATCGTCGGTTTTCATCTTCGAGCGCAACGTCCGAGCTCGGTTCTTCCGCAATGTTAACGGTAGAAGGAAAAGGAATAAAAATAAAAATCAACATTCCCACCGACTGGGTGGCTCAATGTTCGACAGAGAAAAGACAAAGATTTTGTGACTCGATTCGCTGCACACACACACTGCAACCGTATACCCAGCCAACAGACGATATTATATTATTTATCGGACAACCGAGCATATAACGCCTATAAAAAATAATCGAAAACAATAGATCCAAGATCCTTGAATGACGTCCCTTACTCACACAAAACGATCAGACTGCGCCACATGATATTAGGTTACTTTTCTAGGTTATCGCGATAACATTACTGAGCAGCCCGAATCAAATTTCTGAACCTGAAGAGCTGAATCTTTTTATTTAAAACTTTTTTCTTTTTTCACATTTCATTCAGGCCGAAGCAAACGAAACGCCGATAGAAGATATAAGCTACCAAATCTCATCTCGGAGACTCGATGGAATACATGCGTGAATGAGTTTCATTGCAAAATGCTGCAGAAGAAGCCTTTTTTTCTTGCCAATGAGAAGCAATTTGGAAAAAAAATACGGGAATAAATTGATAGCGCGAAAATAGCGGGGAGTGGTAACAATAAATGTCTATCCTGATGTAGTATTCAACTCTGCGGAGCTTCTATGGACTCTGGCTACGGTTCACTGAGATCTCCGTTTCCTCTTCTTACAAAGGCAACAACGCATCCAGATAATCGCTTGCTCCGGCATAACGTGTTCTCGGGTATAACTATATATACGTACAACTATTTCCAGGTACCTACTGTATATATACGTACAACTATAATCGGAGTTGTATACAACATCTCAGGTTATAATACTGTTACGTTGGCACGGGAGAATAGGAGAATAGGAGTAGAACGCGAAAAAATAGAGAAAAATGTTATTTGATTGCCGCTGCAGCAAGCAGCGAGCACCAAGATCAGAGGACCGCATTGTTTCAGGTAGATACCTACAACATAACTAATGCCACATCTCATTGACGTATAGTATGTATACAGCATATCAGCAAACTTCACGGCTTTCACCCGCGAGATTTACTCCAGGGCACTATACTTTTTCTGATTTTTTTGTTCCTCTGCTTGTTTTTTTTTTTTTTTTTTTTTTGGGTTTAACCAACGGAGTTTCTTGTTCGAAACACGTGTCGGCTCTCAGATTGTCGATAGAGAAATCCTGACAGAAAAAAAACCCTCGCACCCCTGTGCGCAGGGTGACGGGACGAACCTAGGATAAAAGCAGAACACTTCAGATTCTCGGATCTGGAATTCATGATGGCTCAGTCGCTGATCTCCCTCCCAGCTTTTCGCGTTCGATTCATAGTTTTAATTCGCCAGCTTGGTGATGTCATCGCGTCAAAGTCGACCCCCTCTTGAGGGCATGCATGCAATCTTCCTTCGCACTTACTTATCTAGGGGCTGATCTGATCCGCCGAGTTAATCAAAGTCAGGACCAGGATAGTAAAAATTCAAAATGATTGTGGGAGTTGCGAAAATAAGGTTGATGACCGTGAATTTTTGAATTTTCACCCGAGTTTCTGAACCCCGGTTAAAAATTCCGCGCGACACGAAGGGTCGGGGAAACGAGATTAGAATGAATGTGTTTTTGCCCACTTCGAAAAGGTGTTGACGCGCGGGAGCACCCACCGTACGCTTCAAAAGGTTAGAGCCAAAATCTCGGGGGTTTGGAGGTGAAATTAAGGATTTTATCACCGTGAAGCAAGTGGCTACAGTGAATATGTAGACTCAATCTACACAGAGGAGCTACTAGTACAATATGAAATATTAATGTCAGCGGTGAAGGGGCCCCGCGAGCACCGTCACCATCACGGGAGACTGGCACACAGTTACTATGCGCCAGGACTCGACCGCGACGGTGTGGAAATTCTCCTGCCATGCCGTGCCGTAGGTACGAAGTGTGCGCAGCGACTTTCCGGTGAGTCGCGGTGAGACGGTTGCATAACCAGACTCCCGTTGCCACGTGGATCGCGATTACTCATAGTTTGCCCTTGGATAAAACTTTTACGTCGACGAACTGGACACGAGAGACCGAGACACGACGGCTAACGACTGCCGTACAGACACCGGAGCACATTTGCCTGACAATGAGCCTATACAGGAGCATCGCCCCGTACGTATCTATGTACATACTCACATGCGAATGAACTATGAAGGTCCGGTGTGCGTGAGCTATATCCGTATGCTATATTTGTCGGGTTCGAATTTATAATTCGTTGCAGGATATAAACATATCAATTCGAATTCGTGTACAGCATTGCTTCGCCTCGTTTTTCTCTAGCTATAGCGGTACACATCAGGTACGTAGATTCTATCCCGGTTTCACATTTCACGGCCCTTCTCCTTATTACTTCTTATACACTCTAATTAGTCTTAATTAACGGTGATATCGTTGCGGTTCCGTTTTACAGACGCCACGCTCGCCTGCAGCGGTATATGCTTTGAATTTTTCCCGAAACTCTGATGGGTCCGAGTCGACCGCGGGGGTTCGTTCGACTCCGCTCCACGAATCAAGTCTACGGCCAGGACTAGCTAAGCGGCTGTACCTATTATCGGAGAGACGCGAAGATCTACAGATCTGAAGATCTACAGATCAATTGACAATTCTCCATCTCTTCTGCACGCGATCGTGCAGCGGTAGTACCGCGGTTCTTTTTCTCCGCCATCTCTTCGAACCAGGTAATAATAACTCGAAGCCTGAGAAAACAAAAAAACAAGAAAGAAACACGACCTTAACGACTCCTGGAGTCACAGCAAGGGCTTCTACTACGTGCGACATAATATTACGTAAAGATCGTACTCTACTCGGATGGATGTGGAGGAACTCGTTTAGGCGATGCCTCTCGCCTCGAAAAATGCGTAAGCCTAACCTGACACCAGTTCAAGGTATACCTATATGCGTCCTGGATTATGAACTCGAAGACTGTCGACCCCAAACCCAAATTTATACAATGAAAAATGAGTAATGACTGGAGAAGTGTGGCCACTAGTTTAAAGTTTCCGCCCATTACCTTTTATCGACTCTGAATTTTGATCCACCGGAGGACTGCGGGGACGCGTCTCTGCTCCGCATTATAATCATAACAATTCTCGACTCGAAACTAATGACAGCAAAGAACTCTCCTACTCTATACTCTTCTCCGGAATGAAGTCTCTCTTCCGAGGCTGTTGCTCGCCAGCTCTTTTCAACTTTTGTTAATTTCACGAGCAAAGCCCAAATGAGAGTCCTTTGACACGCGATGTACAAATTTATCAAACGGCAGTTACGTGCCTACGCTTTTAGACATATTTCCCAATCAATAAATTGAGTATGCCTCTAGCCGAAGGTTCATTCCTCTCTAGTTTATCATCTCTCTGTTCCGTATAACGCAATCCGCCGGTCGAACTTTGATCTGCACGAAGGTAAGTAATGCAATGTGCGATCCGAGTACTTGATATGTTTGAACCCACGAGCATACTCTACAGGTGGATAGATCCAGGCGAAAGAAGGATGAGAGGTTTGCTTGCGACGACGCCCGTGTATCCGGGGATGCTGCGAATATAATGCGCAGGCTCGCCATGGACCACGACTCCGGCTGCATCTCCTGATCATCCCCACCTAGGTCGACAAACCCTTGCTGCTGCTGCGACGACCAAGTCAACTGCAACGTGAACCGGTCAACATTCGCGCTCAGGACCTCCAGCGCGGTGGTCGTTCTCCAACACGGTTATATTCCCACCAAGCACTGCAGCCCAAAAGTCAACGGTGCATTTCTATTCTTTTACCATCATCTCACCGCCTCACTGCACTCTACACACATACATACATACATACATACTCCTACTGAAACACTTCCGCACGAAGTTTGCGGTGAATTCACAATTTCCAACGCAAATGAATATCGTCCTACCGTGCGAGATGGCCAGTGATATAAATTACAGTAGAACGCGTTTTAAATATCGTGTAACGGTTACGAACTTTTTTCTGATCTTCTGTTTCTTTTTTGTTTCTTCGTTTTTCGTTCAGATTCGATCCGCGAAATCGCGGATCGGTTTCTTTTCTGTCAGATTTCTTCTAGACATTTCTCTCTCGCTGCTATTTGGAGCAAGTTTGAACTCGCTATAGAGAAACAATCGGAAACGAATTGAATATTTTTGCCAACGGTTTTATACTCTAGCACTTCGTTACTTTGTTCATATGCGAGGTCACGTGAGATCTTTTCTGTCCCATTTTCGAATATCAGGGAAAATTCTAGTCCCTTTTCCCTCATTTTATAGAATCGGTGGTCCAAACGCAGCAGATCGATCACCCCGCTCGTAGTACGATCTCTTCACGAAGTTTGTCACCGTTACGTCACACGGACCTTCGAATTTCAAATCTCTCCAGCGGGCAGCACGTGTCCTGTCTGCGTTGAGGTCATTTTTCCTTCCATCTGCTGTATGGTTACCTATGTATACGTATCGCAGCCTCGTTCGCGCTTTTTGGCGTGTTTAGATCTTGGAGATAGATAGTCAACATATCGTCGAGTGGATAGATGAGAACGTGCGATCGTCACGGATTCGACACGTTGGCGATCTTATTGCTCACAATATATCACACGATCACGACTCTCACGTATTGTTTCTGCGGTGATATTCGCGCGGTCGACAGATTCACCTGCACACGGATTCTCTACAACAACGCCTTTTTTCGCAACCCAAAATGCGATGGGTGCAGGGAACAGAGCTGTAGATATCGGGGCGATGCGGTCTCAACAAAAACTACGTTATCTGTTCTTTATGCTTTTGATTGTTGCTCAGAAAGCCTTGTTTTTAATACTGGCTTTCGGGCGATAATCATAATCAGGGAAGAGCAGAGTTTCAACAAAATTTTCGTCATCGGCTGCAAATCACGTCGAATATATATGCGTGTACGCTGTAGTCAAGAAGTCGCAGCAGCTACATGACTTCATGTTCTCCACATCGGGCAAGTTTTCCAGAACCAATGCCAAAGCCAAAAAAAAAAAAAAAACTGGTCACGAAATGAAAAAGCAGCTGATATCTCATCAGGATATTCTCGTATTCCAGACCAATTTCATTGTACATTGTTCGATAAAAAAGTACCTATACTCCAACTCTCGCCTCGCACATACCTACGTCCATTCCGAGTCTCTTCATCTCTTTTTGAATCTGTTCGAATCACCATAATAGAGTGTAGGCAGTACGTACGTACGTATAGCCAAGTGAACGAACGGAATGATTGATGATTGACGCAATCTTCTCAAGGCACGAACCACGATGCTTATATAGCTATAGGCCTAGGAGCTGTTAACATAGTTACGACCAGAGAATGGAGGTATAGGTATGCGGTGCGTCGAGGGTTATGTGCGTCCGATATGTTTTCCATTCTTCATTTTTACCAAATTCTGTTCGTTTTTCGTTTTACTTCGAACGATTCTCGCATTCGAAGACAGAAATAATACCTACGTCGGACGCGGAAACGTGATCCATTACTGCAGCCGTTCGGCGCAAGACTACGTACCAGCCGCTGTCTCTTATTTTGAACAACTAACTCAATACCCGTGCGGCGAGGAGCTAGCTCCTCTCCGAAGCGGCGAAGTCTTCTAGTACCGCCGGAGCACAACCTGTGATTTTGAACTCCGGATATACACAGACATATTACGCACCAACGAGGAACGAGCCACTTATCTTCCTCGTGGTATAAGTGTTTGTGTTTCTAAGGAAACATTAGGCTTGTGTAATAACGGGTTTACATCTAATCGCGTGATGCCACTACATACGAAAATTTTCAACTATGCACCTCCATGTAATTTTCAATAGATGAAATTATGTAACTCGTGTTCAAGGAATTCTCGGTGAAATTTCTTCACTGTTCCGAGTTTCAGACTCGATGCGTGCTAGTTCGGAGAGATTTTTCCCCAAAAATAATATCGCGCCGTCTTCACCACATGGCATACGACGCTGTTGATTTTATTAGAAGAATACCCTGAAAGAGAGGTGCCTCGCTTTCGCTGCAGGTGGTTGTATCGCGTCTACACACATCTTCGGGTCTACTATTTTTTAGCACAAACTATAAGCGAGAGCTGTAAACCTACTCCGTATGGATATCCTGTTTCACAAAACTGGTTGTACAGTGTGCTCCAAGCTGAGCAGGTCCTATTTCAAGTTTCAACGAATAGATATACGTATAGTATACCTAAGCCATTGTACATACATGAGGTAAAGGTTTAAGGCATGTGTACGTATGTACCTTGTACCTACCAACACCTGACTACGACTGCCGCGTTTGCAGGCGCCGCGCTTTGTCGCGGCCTTAGAGATAAAATTTACCATTAAGAAAGACCCGTGGTCAATTGCTATCATCTGTAATCTAGGAAGACAATTTTGCAGGTTATTTCAGAACCAGAATCTCTCTGGATGCTTTTTTACTCCGCTCATTTGGTTCTTCCATCGATCTCCGCGCGCCCGCTCTATTATGAAACGGGCAGGAAAAAAGTTTTGATTACTTTTAATAGTCCCTCGATTACAGGCTCGTACGACTAGATATGATGTTCCACTCCTATCCACAACGATATTTCTATTTTCTGTATAGGTATTTGTCAATTAAACACCTTCCCGATACAGAAATAACATGTTATGCTTGTGCTACTCGCCTCTTGCTCAAACCGATTCCAAATTCCTGGTAATTTGATTCAGTTTTTTGGAAGAAAAACGTATAGTGAGAGCGGGAGCTTGAGGGGATACTGTTGCTCGGAAAGGTGAAACGGTCTGAGTTGTAAAAAATTGCACGAATCTTTTTAAATCATAGCCAAGGATCGGACAGTTGGAAATAAAATAATTAAACTGTGCGTTTGGAACGCCGAGAGCACTTTTAAGAATTGATATCTGAAGTCTGCTTATAAATCCTGATCCTCGCGTCTCAGATTTTGACTTTCGGGGTTCAGACGCTCACAGTTTCGTATTCGAATGTCGAATTGAGGGAAATAAATTCAGCAAAATCGAAGGATTTACATCATTCGAAGGAACATACCGTTCGTGAAGCGATCTGTAGAGCGACACTACCGTCTATTCGGTTGCAAGAGTAAGTAGCTGGAGATGTTTTACATGGAGGAATACGACGATTGGTTCCAGGGACAGGAAGAATACGACGATGACGACCACGGCGAGGACGATCTTTATTGGCTGTGGGGGTTTGAATGTGAAAGTCAAAATGACAAACGGGCTGATGATGCAAACACAAAATCGTTGAAGAAATCATTTGCGTGCGAGTCAGTGACTTTTCGGAGAATACGTCGCGCGATGTATGTGTGACGGTAGATATTTTCCCGTGATGGACTTTATTTGATTTGGTAATTAAATATCGTAATTGGCTATACTAGCCGCGTCTGGAAGCTCCTCGATGGGGTCATTTGAGGTTGAAAGTTCGAGAGGGTATTACTAAACATAGAATTCGCGCAACTGTGTGACAGGTGAAACGATCTGAAATATTCAACAACGGCATTAGCGCGACTGCACGTCAATCTGTCAGGCGCGACGTATTCTACGCCAACAGCAAGCCAGTGGCCTCTGCAGACTCAACAGATCCACGAATTAACCAAACTTTGAAATGCTTTTAAAATTTCAATAATGTACGTCTGACCCATATCTTCCCACTCCACTACACCGTTGAACTCCTATCAGAGCGAGCTCCGGCCCTACTTCGTTTCTCTACGGCAACTACCTGTCTTTTATACCGACTGAAAATAGATCATCCGATTCAGACATTGCTCTACCATTCTAGAGCCCCCATTTCCGCGTCTGTGTTGCTGTCGAGGGAGCTCTTTCCATCTCCCGTTCACAAGTTTTTCATATTTTGACACGAAGATTGACTGGAAAAATAACGAGTGTCGCTAAGTTTGATTATATACGGATCTCGAGGCAATTTCGAATCCGGATTACTATGAGGGATTCTGGGATCAGGGATCGTTGGATCTTCGTACATCTGCTTGGGGGGTACGAGAGAAAATGCCACCGAAGTTGGTAAACCGCAGCCAGTCAATTATCGTGACATTGTTTCCCGGGCCGTCTTTCGTGAATAGAGTAAAAGTTCGTAAGAGAAAATATCGAGACGCGCTCGGAAAGCGGCAGACATTTAGCAAAACGATCAATTATTACCACGAAGATTGTATGTTTATTTTCACTTCATCACTTTGTGTTGGAATGATTCAGCGTGTTGGCTGCCGGTTAATCGATGCTCGGTAACAATAAACGACATCGCCAACTGCCTCCGGTCGAAAATGTATTCGAACAGGAATACAAAAACGGAAAAGCTCCCGCGGGATTGTGCCATAAGATCCTGACAATCGATATCAATAAATCGAGAATGAAGCGAAACTGAAAGTGTAATAAGAATCTGTACGAATTTGGAATACTGCCAATGGCGGGAAAATATAGTTTATAGCGAGCGGTAGTTACAAATTTGAAAATGAACCGAACGAGACGTAATTATAAATGAACAGGTGATTTTATACCTTAGGAGAGATAGCTACGATGCACGGTGGGGCCCCCCATGCCGTCACGGTATATTTTATTATTCAATAAAGAGTTTTAGCTACCGCGTTACGTAATTTACAGCCCGTAGTTTATTGCCACGAAGCGAAGGCGGGTATAATACCTGGAGAGTTGAGTTCGAGCCTCGCGTGCCCTCCGGTCAAAAATTGGAGAAGAAAGAACCGAATCACTTGCAGTGATAATTCAATCCGATTACGCCTGAGTTATGATTTATTGGGCTTGGGTAAAAATCAGCGGTTCCAAAACCGCGTCGGGGATATCGCCATTAGATAGCAAATTCAAATCATTCGAGCGAAGAACGATAGTTGATCGATATCTGTGTTCGATTACGCGACTGGAAGTACTTACGGGCTTTCGAAAGTTATCCACGTCCAACTGATCCATCGTAGTTATGATATTCTCCGAGAATTGAACACCAATTTTTCATCCCGCCGTCTATTTATCCGAAGAGTTACAAATGCTCGGGTCGCAGAGCTGTCCTCCACGACTAATTCCATCTGGCGTTCACTTTCGTAAGGAAGAGATCACGTGATCCTAAAATGCTCCGAACTGCATTCGATAGGTGGCTGATGGTACCGGAGGGTAAAACCGTTGAGTGTAGAAGGGTATAGAGGTGCGGACGGCGTGGTGGGGGTATGCTTATGTACTTTTCCTTATATACAAGAGCTTTGCCTCCCTACTCGGAGATGGCGCCCACAAATTTTGCTCCATTTTACGCACACATGAGAGACCGTCGTGTATATGAGACCTGACACATGCGACCGGCTCACCGATGAGCCGAGCTTCCCTCCCAACCGCTTGGTGCGCTACCGGCGTGCTCAGTTGGCCGCCCGCCACATGGAGCGCCACGGTCGGTTACCAACGCATGCAACAATTACGCGTAAACGCCATACAATACATCCCAATCTTTTCACCGACGACGGTGCTTTAAATTCGTCACTGCTAACTGCTTGGAAAAATCTAATGTAAGATGATTCTACTCCGGCGCGGCGCGGCGGCCCGCGTTCAAAATTGGCATCCGGATCAATTGAAAAATCGATAACTCGGTTATTATTGATTCTGCAACTAAATTTCTTGTCTCATTTTACGCGGAAAAACTTCAAGTTTTTCATTGTAAAATGAAAAGACGCAAAAAATATTAACATTTTAATTGTTTATTCGCCAAAAACTGGAAAATTCCGAATTTCCGCTCCATAATATTGCAGCTGGAATTATCAAAAATTCCCCGCAGTGATGAATTGCGATAACGATGCAGATTGCAATAATTCGCACGACTCGCAGTCTCGCAGGTTCACTACCATGAATTGATGAAGAAAATGTTGTAGCATGCATTGTCGAATAATTCGTTCATAATGATTATCTTGAAGAATGATGTCGGGATGCTTGTATCACTTGAGCCCCCTCGCCTCTCACAATAGAATTATTATAAACAATAATAACTGTTAATAGTACATGAGGGATTTCACGTGGAGCGGGACACTATAATAGGGCTTCGTCACCTTTGATTTCACTTCTCTTTTAGTCATTTTTTGTGCGCAATTTTTTTTATGGTAAAATTTTACAGATTATCTTCAAAATGTCAATTTATCGTTAAATAAATCTTCAAAAATATAATTATTCTCGCGTATGCTACGGTCAATGAAAATCTAATTTGGACGTTACTATGAAAATATTGAAATCTAAATGTTTTTCGCTTTTCATTCCGTTTCATTATTTAATATAAATAAAATACTCGCAATCTGTGATGATAATCCTTTTCTATATCTGCAGCGTTCAAACAATGTATTGTGTTTACGAAAATACTGAACAACATTGTATGGGGATTGTGGATGGGTGGTGTCGTCCCCCGTCCACCTATCGCGACGTTGCTCACACGCTTTCGTGACAATGATATCCTTGCACGATTGAACGCAAGACGTAGTCCAGCCGAGTAAGCATTGACTCCTATTATTTTTGAGAACAGGTTCGACGATTTTTTTGTAGGTAGATTTGACCTCGACCAAGAAGCCCGTGATTTGGCCTGTATATAGAATTGACAGAATTGACATTATTTTTTAAATAAAATTATTTTTTCTCAGTTTTCGGAAAAAAAAATTGACGAAAATAAAAAACTCATGACATATTCCGATTGCTGAGAAAAAAATTATTAGGTTTAAAAAAAAAATCCTACGATAATTTTTGCCGGAGATATTCTTTTAACGACTGCCGTTCGACCGCCGGCTCTCGTATGCCCCCCACCGCGTCGCCGCGCCATCGTTTGACGTTGCAGCGCCGCTGGAATACGACGCCTCGCGTTTGCCTTGATTCACTAATTAATTTTGACAAAAATAGAGCTCAAATCTGAATTAAAGAATTCATGGTTGACCCTTGAGGTATGGACGAGATATAGTATTCTTTTCAAACCTTAATATTATTAACATTGATAATAAATCGCAAATTAGTAAGACAAGTGTAACTCCGGTTCTAATAAAGATGAAGAGGTTTTTTTTCAAATTTCCGTCCCAAAAACAGGAATAACAATATTAAACAATTTTTTTCGTAAGTCAACAATTTCACCATTAATCGTATTTGTTGAGTAAGAAAATTTTATTTACTTTTTTCTCGACCTTTGTCGATGGAAATTTTTATTTTTTTATCGCATTAATTATCTCCATATCTGTAACTACTACGAGAATTCTTTTTTATGCTGTAACCCCATTGGCTCCGATTCTATTGGTACCCAACGTTTTTTTTCGAGAATCATTATTTGTTGCCATAATATACAAGATAATCGAATAATTTTTGGACTGAGGCTAAACTAACAAACATTTTTTGAATTAACATTTTTTTTTTCTTAAACATGAGGATGAGACCTACAACTTTTATATTAAACATTTTTTCCTCACGCACATAACAAAAAAATAAAAAATAAAAATTGCGATTTTTTTTTCTCTAACATTATTATAAACAATGTTCTGTCAATTCTATATACAGGCCAAATCACGGGCTTCTTGGTCGAGGTCAAATCTACCTTCAAAAAAATCGGCGAACTTCTCAAAAATAATAGGAGTCAATGCTTACTCGGCTGGACTACGTCTCGCGTTCAATCGTGCAAGCATATTATTGTCACGAAAGCGTGTGAGCAACGTCGCGGTAGGTGGACGGGGGACGATACCACCCATCCACAATCCCCTTACAATGTTGTTACCAATTGCATTGATTTCAGTATCCTCGAAAACACAATACATTGTTTGAACGCTGCAGATATACAAAAGGATTATCATCACAGATTGCGAGTATTGTATTTATATTGAATAATGAAACGGAATGAAAACGAAAAACATTTAGATTTCAATATGTATATAGTAACGTCCAAATTAGATTTTCATTGGCCGTAGCATACGCGAGAATAATTATATTTTTGAAGATTTATTTTACGATAAATTGAAATTTTGAAAATAATCTGTAAAATTTTACCATAAAAAAAATTGCGCACAAAAAATGACTAAAAGAGAAGTGAAATCAGAGGTGACGCGAAGCCCTATTATAGTGACCCGCTCCACGTGAAATCCCTCATGTACTATTAATAGTTATTATTGTTTATAATAATTCTATTGTGAAAGGCGAGGGGGCTCAAGTGATACAAGCATCCCGACATCATTCTTCAAGATAA
This sequence comes from Phymatocera aterrima, assembly GCA_963170745.1. Lineage (NCBI taxonomy): Eukaryota > Metazoa > Arthropoda > Insecta > Hymenoptera > Tenthredinidae > Phymatocera > Phymatocera aterrima. The sequence continues at coordinate 497,553 of OY720666.1, read as the reverse complement.
TCATTATGAACGAATTATTCGACAATGCATGCTACTACATTTTCTTCATCAATTCATGGTAGTGAACCTGCGAGACTGCGAGTCGTGCGAATTATTGCAATCTGCATCGTTATCGCAATTCATCTCTGCGGGAAATTTTTGATAATTCCAGCTGCAATATTATGGAGCGGAAATTCGGAATTTTCCAGTTTTTGGCGAATAAACAATTAAAATGTTAATATTTTTTGCGTCTTTTCATTTTACAATGAAAAACTTGAAGTTTTTCCGCGTAAAATGAGACAAGAAATTTAGTTGCAGAATCAATAATAACCGAGTTATCGATTTTTCAATTGATCCGCATGCCAATTTTGAACGCGGGCCGCCGCGCCGCGCCGGAGTAGAATCGTCTTACATTAGATTTTTCCAAGCAGTTAGCAGTGACGAATTTAAAGCACCGTCGTCGGTGAAAAGATTGGATGTATTGTATGGCGTTTACGCGTAATTGTTGCATGTGTTGGTAAGCGACCGTGGCGCTCCATGTGGCGGGCGGCCAACTGAGCACGCCGGTGGCGCACCAAGCGGTTGGGAGGGTAGCTCGGCTCATCGGTGAGCCGGTCGCATGTGTTGGGTCTCATATACACGACGGTCTCTAATGTGTGCGTAAAATGGAGCAAAATTTGTGGGCGCCATCTCCGAGTAGGGAGGCAAAGCTCTTGTATATAAGGAAAAGTAATAAGCATACCCCCACCACGCCGTCCGCACCTCTATACCCTTCTACACTCAACGGTAAAACTTCTACGGGATTTTGACAAACACTACATGTGGGTACAGAGCGCGATGCGCTCGATTTTGAGTCGCTGTATAGTCAGAAACAACGATTAATCCTAGTCCCACGACTGCAGGAAATTTGAAAAAAATTTTCTTTTAATTCTCCTCAATCGCTCGTTCGTTTTCACCAGCTCACTAGATTTTGAACGAATCTTAAGAGCGCGTTGAACGTAACCTATCTTCACGTTGCACTACGCCGTGAGTATTATTCGGCGGGAACACAATGAACGTTTGAATATTTGAACGACGCGTTTCCGCTGGAATACCAAATGCGCCTCGTTGATAGTAACCTTTTATTTTCTTTTTTGATTATAGGTGAAAATGAGCTCACAGAAAGGAAACGCATCTCGTTCGAGACCGCAGAAATATCAAAACAGACACGCTTTCAAAAACAATCTACACGACACGAGTCACAAGACTAAATTCATAAACAATATAAACGTGGCGAATGTTTGCGAACGTTGTAAGCAGATCATCGAATGGAAAATTAAGTACAAAAAATATAAGCCCCTTAAAGCGCCGTCTAAGTGCATAAAATGTGAACAAAAGACGGTGAAACACGCTTATCACACTATGTGTGGTTCCTGTGCCAGAGAGAGACAAGTATGCCCGAAATGCGGAACCCAGGGCGAACTTGTTCCGGGAAAACCAACGACCGAAGAACAGGTCAAACTCGATACGGAACTGCAGGCCATGCTGAAATCATTGCCTGAGAGGAAAAGGAGAACGTTTATCCGCTACATGAACGGGAAGGGTAAGAAGATTGATGATCATCGTTCACATTTTTCATTGTCTGTCGCGAATCATTCTCATCGTGAATTTATCTTGCAGGAAAATCGTCACACGAAAGTAAACAGGATTCAGCGAAGGCGGAAGACGGAAAGGAAGAAGAAGGGACAGAGACCAATTTGGACGAGTCGGAAAGTATCACGGAAGCTCCGAGAACGCGGCAAGAATTATTCGAGAAGTTGAAATCGTTGAAAGTATCCGATAACAGCGAGAAAGACGACTTTAGCGATTTTGACGACGAAGATTTCGACTCTGAAGAAGACGACGACCGAAGAAAACGATGAAAATTATTATAAAATCGTATAATAATCTGTATGCAAAATGATATAATCATATGAAAATACATATACATTACATAAAATATACAGAATTATTATACTATATAGCTACCTCGTTTTCACGATATTTATTATCGTAAATTTAATCAACAGGTTAAAAAATATTCATTTATTTCACACATGATATAGTATATAACCTATATTATACATAACTTTATATTATTATAAGCTGCTTATTTAGGGTGTAAAAATGGCAGTATAAAACTTATGGCAAGATTATTTGCCACAAAGATACCTAATTACGTAATCCTAGACTCTCATCCATTTCTTTTTCTTTCTTCTTCTTTCGATCTCGAAAAATATAATCCTATAGTATATTATCAATATTACCACTGGTATGAATTTTACCAATCTTAATTATCAACCGATGATTATTGATAATCGTCTTTAGAATACGATAGTCGTAAGAATATAGTCGATCCCGCCTCCATCTAGTTAGTAGTTTAAATATATACCTATATTTACCTATTTATTTGTTTATTTTTCGTGTATGTTTCGCCCGCATTTTCGGGTGCGGTGTATATCTTATGAGTAAAAATTATGGTAAATATAGATTTCACGTAGGGGTATATTTTTTTCTCCCGCCTCATAAAATATTATTCCAATAGAATTTCAGTCTGTAGGATAATTATTTATCATATTATCACTATTTATATCAATATGGACCGGTAATGATATTCGTAATCGTAATATTGTAAAGTTTATAAAAATAGCTGCACACGCGTTTCTGTATTCTATTCTTCTTTTTTTGTTTAGAAAAATTGGAAATGTGAGACCTTCTTCTGCTTTATATTTTTGTACAAATATTTTGGCCACTTGTCAAATCATATTCTACATATCTACCTTGTATGTATGTGGGTATATACAAACTGATACACTATGTACATAAACTGAATAAGTAGCGATCCGTTCGTGTTTTATAGTATGTTAACCAAGAAAGAAATAACGAAAAACGAAAAAAGAAAAACCCAGTAAATGCAATAAGTTACATAATTGGGCCAGTAATTAGGATACAAACGTGTTGTGGATCGGAAATATCAAAATATAGGGGAAAATCCAATCAAACGTCTGCATCAACTAAAACCTAGAATTGTAGCGATTATCCACTTTGCACACCGGTCTTTTCTAAAATAAAAGCGTCCAATGTCTGAATATTTCTACATAAGAAAACTTAGTCTAAAATAAGGCATAAGTTTTTAACACTAACGCAACAAAATGAAAAATAATAATATCAGCTGTTTTGCCACGTGACACAGCCATTATTATTTTTACCGATCCTGTTACGGTAGCGTTACAAACTCCCGCCTAACACTCAATGAGCAAATACGTACTCAGCCTGAACTTTACTATCCTCTAGCAATAGTTAGTTTCCATATTACGGTGCACTGTAACAGGAGCTAAAACGTGATGAGGTGATCCGAGGCGAGTGGTTGGGGACGGAGATCTCATGGATTGTTTAACCAAATCGGGTTCTGTCCCGCCACTGACGACCAGTAACGGTTCTGCAAATGTTTGTTGTTCGGAATCGTCGTGCGGAGTCATAGTGCTGTATCCGTGATCGCTATCGCCACCCGGTGGCCGTCTATAGTTAGTAGAAACCCTATAAGGCGAAATTGGCGCTACTCCATCCCGCAGGAGGGAATCCAAGTTGCTTTTTGCCTGGTCTATTTCTATCGGTTCAACATCTCCCTCCAAATGGGACATCCTTAGTCCTTCAGGAGACGCGTGTAGATGCAGACATTGATGCTCTAGACCAGATTGCACCGATCTAAGACGATAACAGTACAACATTATTCCCAACATTATTAACACTGCTAGAATTCCACCTGCCACTGGTCCCACGGATGGCCAGTCTCGACTAAGCGTCCCATCCGATGAGTGAGAATCTGTAAAGAGAGTGAGAAGATTGATCAGGGTGAATGGGAAATTCAAATATCGCGTGATAATCCAACTGTAATGATCGAGGCAGATGAAATTACGAAGTCTTACTGTAAGTCCCATCGCCGTAGGGAGTCAAGGATCCGAAAATCCCTCTGAAACATGATGTCTGATCGGAGCAGTATGGTGTGGATAGCATAGTTTCGCCATCACTGTCCAGGTAGCACCATTGGCAGCCTATAATTCCGAGACATTCTCTAGCAGTTGCGTAAGACTTGCAATCGAAAGATGGGCAGTTCTGGAGAGGCTCAGGATTGGATTGGAGACTTGGTCCTTGCTCATAGAGGGGTGGACAAGTCTCGAGTTGGTTGATACTAAACTGAGTACAGGTATCAGAGTACAAAGGACACTCGCACGGACATTCGCAGTCCGTTTGTTCCATCCTTTTGCAGTTTAGGCAGAGTCTGTCCATCTGTACACAAAAAGGGATCAATGATTTTCGGATGGTACTAAAAAATACTGCCGTGTAAACAATCGGCGAATTAATTAACCACGCACCGTACTGCACGGACAAAAAGCCGTCGTCAGACTGCAAGTTGCGTTTACGACACCGAGGAAAACGTTAGTACCGGGCACAGCAGTGACCTGATACTTGACACAGTGTTCACCATGAACGATATTGGTGAGTACTTCTTCGAGAGAGGTATTAAACTGATAATATCGCTGTACAGTTCCGTCTAGATGACTCGCGCAGATTTTTTTTTTTACGAAAAATTCGTGGTTCAGAATGTCGTTGGCTACCAGGAGTTCCTTGTGAGTCAGATGCTGCATTTCAACTTTATTCAAAGCTTCCATCAGCGCCGGATGGGTCACGAGGTATCCTTTATCATCCATAAGAAAACACTTGACTTTGAAATCTTCACAGAATGGAAACATGTCGAATAGAAGCCGCGTGAAATATCCCATCGTTACGTCCATAGATACAACTGCTAAAACTGGATCATTACTAGAATGGAGAGCCGCTGAACGGCCCTCGTAAATCGTGTGGGAAAGTGTTACCACGTAACCAGCACCACCCGCGTCCAGATATGGCGACGTGAGCGTCACTTTTCCCGGATGTTCTAACGCCTTGCCGTACCACGAACGGCGTTTTGGATCCAAATCAGTATCTAGCACCGATCCTGGGTAAACTTCCATTACCCCACTGGCCACCGAGACGACATATCTGTGGACAGAATTAAGGAGGACGTGTTTGTTGTCAACTTAACCGGATCTCGCGAGTAATTGGATAAATTTCCTACTTACCGTCTAACAACGAACTTGCTTAGGTTGCTGCGCAAGTGTCTTTGTTGAAAGTGGTTCAAAATTGGAGACAGCATGGCTACGTCTGATTTGACCGACGGATGAAGGCCAGGATTTTTCAGGAGCCTCGTTGGGTCTTTGATGTAGGCCATGTAATTTTGGATGGAAGTTCTTGCAGAGCTAGTTTCTAGAAGGCGAAGTTGTTCCATCGGGGATATAAAGCACCATGGAGAAAGATAGACGACCCCGGTATCTGGAATAGAAAGAATTCACACACCGTGTTAGCAATTTTCCAAGTTTGCAACGGAGATGATCGAACATTGGAAATAGAGATACTCACGGAAAGCTAGTATCCTGTTGTGATTCGAACATAAAGTATCTCTGTCTATCACAGATTGCAGTAACAGGTCTAAACGATAATGCAAGACGTCTGGAGGCAAGGAATCGGCCATTTTTACCATCGTCAAAGAGTCTGGGACCCCTTCTGATACTACGCAGACAATTAGATCCCCGTAATCCAGGTGCTTCCATCTGAATTGTTTCTGCAATCAAAGGAAAAGGAGTTTAATTTGATTCTCAAGTTCTGAGGCGAAATAGAAACTCACCACACGGCCTAAAGAGGTGGTGAAATTATCGCTCCCCTCTGTTACTTCCTCTGTCATTTTGAGCACAGAATTTTCATCGATGTTTTCTATATTTTCTAGAGCAACTCTGAGGGGTTCTTCGATCATTACCTCAGGCCTAGGAAAATTTTTGTGCATCCAGACGTTGTGCTTTTTGTCAAAAAGTATGGCATATGTATTCTGGCCTGCGTCAAAATACGTTATATCTTCAACAAAGTCTTTCAGCTTGACTTCTAAACTCAAAAAAGCAGTTTTGGCTATACGTCCAACACTCATGCTCATCATTTTACTATGAGGATCGAGATACGGATCAGATAAATAATAATCATTGGTAGTTGGCTTCGTGCAATTCGAGCGCGAAAATAGTTTTGCTATGTCATAACCCAAGACATTCTGCGTTGGCAGTGTAACTACAGTGTCACCGATACCAAATTCTTTCAAGTTTGGTCTAGGCTCGGAATCTGTGAACATAAATTGAAAAATGATAGAGGTGTTCTCTGGTCATCCTCCAGGTCTTCACTATCACCGACATTTTCCATTTATTTACCAGACAGAATTACAACTGTTCTCAAATATGCAACTAGAGATTCCGAAGAGATAATACTCTGCATTTCCTTCACATTGGACGGATCTTCCAGCGTGTTTGTTAAGTGTATCAGAAATATCTCTCCAGTTAAATTACCGGTCAGCATTTTCAAGTCCAGATCAAATGTCTCGTCTGAATCTGTAGAACAATTGGAAATATTCGTTATTGCACGTTTCTATCGCACTCTTATATCAAAAATGTAACTGAATCAACATATTTTACTCCAACAAGGCTCACCGCTCCTGGTGATAGCATCGATGTGTCTACTCAATTGAATTTTGTTAATATCCGTGGCTCTGAGTAGTCTATCGGAACAATATGCCGATCCATGACCAGCCAACGCAACCGCATTAACATAATCAATGTCCGAAAGCATGTCTACAAGAGTCCTAGCAGTTAGCTGAGCTAACGCGACATCTCTATCAGACATGAATATCCCATGTTCAATGAGCAGCAATACATTCTTTGAATCGCCACAGCGGGATAGCAATAGAGGCCCAATATTCTCCGTAAGACTTGGTAGACCGCAGGTTGTTCCTGGGAAGGAAATTGGCAGGATATGCAAGTACCTCAGTTTTAGAATTTCTTCGAGATTCGTTGCCAAAGCTGAAAAGAGAAAAATATCAGTTACAGCAACTTGTGATTATTCTCCTATTTGTTGAATATCGATCATTGAGACCGGAAGATCATCTCACCTGCCCTGATTGCAGAGCAAATTTCCGGATCTCTTGGAAAGTTTGACTGAAAACTGTGAGATAATTTTCGAACTAGAATTGGTTCGATGATATCGTTAGACTGGGATATAAATTCTGAGTAAGATTTGAGCTTAGAGTTAATTTTGTCGGCGAGTGAAATTAGGCGGGAATTGAGATCGTCGCGAATTCTGCTGAATTCCAGATTGTCTAAAGTTTCTTGAAACGAAGTTATCCCCAGTTCCTCGTTTCCGATGTTACGAAAGGTCTTTGATAGCCGATTAACAAGATCCCGTAAACAGGAGCCGTCCAATGGCTCTACTTCGATCTGTTTTCGTGAAGGTTTTACCATTCTGCAATTTACGACTGCAGATTCATCGTTCACCGAACTGGATATAGTTCGTATCCTTGCGATTATAATTAGCAGAAGGAATTGACGGATTAAAGTTTTTACTGCCATTCTAACATAGGGTAACGAATAAAGTGAGTAACGCGTCTCTCTCGGATTCTCCAGTTAGGTTATGAACCCATTCGGGAATTCGAAAATTCGAACTAACGACGCGTTCGATTCAACAGTTTTCTCACTACATTTGAGATGGTTTTCAACTTTATATCACTCAGTGTCCGGGATTTTCAAGGATATCTAATAAAACATAAACGTTGTCATTTTCAACCACTTTTCATCATTATTTTTATATCCACTATTTACATTTTACGTATATACATACAACATACAAATTTACAGATATCGCTGGCAGCATTCTCTGACGAATAAAATTCGAACTAGTGGTAATGGTTGTCTGATGGTTGCGAAACGAGTGCCGCATTTGACCAGTCGATTATCTGCTGACGATGTAATCGATCTGATTTCATAGAATTTCAAAATTCCTACACACGGGGCCATCCGTTCGAAAGTAAATTCATTCTCTCACTTTTTGAGCTCGGTGGAAGCTACCAAATGGCAGGATTACTAACGACCGGTCATTTTTAGCTTCGTTGTGTGTCTTCCGAAGAAACAGCCGCCTCCGAAGTATCGTCTTCGATGGAATCGACCCTCTTTCGCCGTAGGATGCGCATGTCGAATTGTAGAGGGAGAAGTGACATCATCCGTGTTCTGCGGGTTGCATCTTGATCAAAACAAGGCGCACTCGTGCATTTGAGCATTATAAATATTGTTGAACATGTATGAAATAATGTTCATATCGCAATATTTGAACAATATTGGAATATTTTCATGCATATCAAAAAGACGTCAGGTGATTTGCATGGAAAATATGAAAGTATCTAGCCCAACCTAACCTAATGTAACATAACCTCAAATCAATCTGAAATGATAGACCAGTTGTATCTACAATTAGTTAAATTAGGTTGGTTCTGTATATCGAGAAACGCTAGTTAATTTTATATTATCTGGTGGATCGGAGGTATGAAAATAGTCTCGAACCGTGGCATTTGATTGCGTAATTTTTGGAGTTCCATTCTGTGTCCATAACCTATATTTGTATCGATTGAATCAGCTGTGCGGAGCCAGTGCGGAGTACCAGATTACCGGCGAATCTCTATTGGTATAATTATTGAAAACGTATATTTTGATAAGAAGTTCGACGTGTATTGTATACGTACGTAAGTTTTCGGTGAAAACTATAATGAGTTTATATTAAACTTAACCTAGAAATAGAAATTGGAGTAGGATCAAAGTCCGACGTGAATCGTTTCAGAGTTCAAGAGATAAAGGCCGGTATTGAAGCATTTTCTCCGTTAAACATGTCGCGATTCCTCGTACAGAGAGCTTCTCTCTTAATTGATACATTCAAGAATGTATCAAGGGTGTCTATTGTTCCTGTGAGGCACTTGAATCTACTCGAATATCAGAGTAAGTTACTTTTGAGAGACAGTGGAGTTTCTGTACAAAACTTCACGATAGTCGATGACTTGAAACACGCAAAGGGAATTCTCGACAAATTCCGTAAGTACACCCGTATCACTTGTGCCATCCATTAGGAATAATCCCCCAAACGAGCTTGTCTATCGTTATTTTCCCTCTCCAGATGTGGCTGAGTACGTGGTGAAGGCCCAGGTCCTCGCTGGAGGAAGAGGTAAAGGCCATTTCGACAATGGATACAAGGGCGGCGTGCACATCACCAAAGAGTAAGCTCACTCAGCACCGGATATCTTCACCTCGTCACGATTTGCCCACTCTAGATCGATTAAAAAATGCATTTTATTCGGAAACAATACCAAATATTACATTTTTTCACTGTCCTGTATGAAATCATTCTTGAGTTCGCCTATTCGGAGATCATCATCATGAACACGATCCATGTTCTGCAGTATTGATCATGATAGAAGATTGAATTGTATCGTGAAATTTATGATGGATTGCGGCGCAAAAGTTACAAGATTGTGACTTTCATTGACCATATTTCACGCGATATGATTGTTCTCATTTTAACACAACGAAAAGCTTTGTCAGTTATCTCATATTTATTCAAACAACCAATTGCGCAATTTCGTAATAATTATTTATCAACATGTCGGGCTGTTACGACTTTGAGCCCTCATTATGCAATCATAAACTAGATCTTTATTCCCTCATCCCTATACAGCACGGATAATTGCAGGAACATTGTAGCATTATTTCTCCGCTGTCACTACATATTGCCGAAATGTTGCTGCAAGTCCTGAGCTGTACTGGTGATTACTATCAATGCAAGATTTTATTTTAATGATGATTGAATCCGCTTTGTAGTCACGGAGAGCTTATGGAAATAGTGAAAAACATGTTGGGACATCGTCTGATAACGAAGCAAACCCCAAAAGATGGTATTTTAGTATCAAAAGTGATGATTGCCGAATCAGTAGACATCGTGAAAGAAACATACGTCTGCATTTTGATGGATAGACAGCACAACGGTCCAGTATTGATAGCCTCCCCAGCAGGTGGAATGGACATTGAGGCAGTCGCCGAGCAAACCCCGGAATTAATAAAAACTGTGCCACTTGATATTTACGAGGGAATAACAGAAAAGGTGGCGAAAGAAGTTGCGAATTTTGTGGGCTTCAAAGAGAAAATACTAGAAGAAAAGACTGTCACGGAGTTAAGGAACTTGTGGAAGTTATTCATCGACATAGATGCTCTTCAGATCGAAATTAATCCATTGGTAGAAACCAAGGAGAAAGAGATCGTTGCCGTTGACGCGAAGATATCTTTCGATGACAACGCTCAGTTCAGACAACAGGATATCTTCTCTCTGGATGATGCTGGCGAGGGAGATCCTCGGGAAGCCGAAGCGGCTAAATTCAGCCTGAATTACATTGGGATGGATGGAAACATCGGATGTCTCGGTAATATTTTCACCCCGAAATATCCTCCGCGAATATGCTTCGCTACCTCTAGCCCATTCATCTCCAATTCTCGAATCTCTCTTTCAATATTTGTCCAGTTAACGGGGCCGGACTGGCAATGGCGACAATGGACATAATCAAACTGAATGGGGGAAGTCCAGCTAACTTTTTGGACGTTGGTGGAAGCGTTAAGGAAGATCAAGTTTACCAGGCCTTCCGAATTCTCACAGAAGGTAAAAACAACAGAACTGTGAACAGTTTCTCAATGCCGACAAAATTTCGAAAGTCCAGAAACCCGAAAATTCTGCTCTTTTCACGTTCGATTTACAGATTCAAAAGTGCAAGCTATCCTCGTGAACGTTTTCGGAGGAATAGTGAACTGCGCGACCATAGCAAACGGAATTGTAGCCGCCTGCCGTAATCTAGGTTTGCGGATTCCGCTAGTGGTCAGACTGGAAGGTAAGATGTATATTCAAACGGCAGAATTTCTTCCACGATATCTTCCACTCGTAATTTTCTCATTTTAATTCAGGCACGAACGTTACTGAGGCTAGGAAAATCCTCGCTGAATCGGGCCTCCCGATTCTCTCAGCCTCGGATCTGGATGAAGCCGCTAAAAAAGCTGTTAAAGCCATAAAACAGTAGACAATAAACAATTACTCGATCAAACGAATCCTTTCCACATTTCGTTACCCCGAAGACTGTATATTTGTACGTAACTTTGCCCATTCGTATATTTTCTGTAGCCATATCGGAACAGAAAGAACGAGAAAATGAAGCTTAACTTTTTGTTGGTGTAATACGTTTTGTTCAATTCATGGCGGATGATAAACGGACGCTCTGCGGAAAATTCGATACCAGTGTATGAAGATAATGATCGACGCAACTATCATATGCATCCGTAGACTTTTGTGTAAATATAATAAAAAATGCATTTTTACTATATAGAAAATCTCTTTCTTTCCCCTCGCTACGAAACTTTTCCTAGGTGATATACTTGCGTAAAATCTGTTATTTTATACTTTTCCCGATCACTGCGGTGCCGATAATTAGCGCGATGAATAAAGCTTGAAAAGAGCGATAAAAGTCCACTGGATCTCCAAGTGAAGCGAAGTCTGAAACTCTCCGAGTGCGCGTGTGCGCGACGGGCGTACTCTGTCTGCCTTGAAGTCGTTTAATTCATACCCATATAGGGCCTGCGATTTTCAACCGACTTTCGAACCGAGTTATAACTCTCTGCCTCGGGGATCGACCGTCCATCACGTAATCATCGCGAACCACAAGGTGTGATAACGCAGATGTACATTACAATGGGAATCTAATGATACAACAAACAACGCGATGTTTATTTCACTCTGTCTCTCCGAATTGTATGATGCGAATGAGAATCCGCTGATAAAAAGTGTTACGGATGAAAGTGGGATAATGAGGATTGTGCAAAGGTTACAAAGTGCTACCAAAAGAGGTAACAGCACGACGCTACAGTCATATAGTCGGTCTCTCGGAATCACAGCGACAGCAGTTGAGAAATTGATCCTGGTCATGGACTCCAGATACAAAGTTTCAATCGTGACCATGTCCTCGTTTTGCCATCAGAGCGCTACAATTCTCTGCCGTTATGTATTATTGTTGAATCATGGGATCGAATGGTACCTGCAGCGATAGTGAAATTACCGCGTTATCATCCGCGAAGAACCCTCCACGTTATTATTAAGTGACGTATCAAAGAAACCAATATTGTCATTTTCGTCGCCGATCTTATTCACAGGATATTTAAATATAAACACTTTTGGCTCTAGGTCAACGCATATTTGCATTGGAATAATCCGCGGATTCAACGTTGATGAAGAATCGTAATTATAGTTCATGAATCGTTCGCGAACGGTAGATAGCGTATAGTATAGTCACTGTCGTTATTACTGACTCTATTTCGACCAGCCATGCATTGTTTTTGAGCCGGGTGACGGTCATGCGGTGACGTAGTCGAAATCGGTCGAGTATGTACTACGAATGTATGTACAGTACCTATGAGAAAACAGAATTGAACGAATTCCTAGACCGCGATGAATAATCGTGTATATATAATAAGTGTATTCAAAGATCGTCCTCCCTAGAGTATAACCGTAGCTGTGTAATAATAGAAAAGCCGGAATATATAAATGTACGTATCTATATTATTTCGGAGCGTGGAGCACATACCAGAAATATATCTACATAATTCGTTGTATATTCAGAAATCCACCAGAAACTGATTTTTCTGATAAGAAAATTGCAGACGAAGATCCTAGAACAAAAAGGAAAAGGGACCAAATTTTATAGGAAACGTCTCCATCGGCGCCCGAACTTCTCCCGGGAGTCCCTCGGAAGTACTAGCTGCATATGGAATACGCTGCAGAAAGTAAACTTTCGTTTGAAAATCTCTCCGTGTAGTTTCGGTGTGTGAAGATGGAGGCATACCGTTGGTATATAATACATATATGTGTATATATAGCCTTCCCCCGCAGTCCCTGAAGGGTAAGAACGACGGCGTTCTATTCTTGGCAAACTTCAGTTGGATCTGCTTTCGCGCTTGGTAATACCGACAGTTAACGCCAGAGAGTGATCCGCTTAAGAACTAACTCTGAAAGAAGGAAAATTAAACAAGTATAAAAATTCTGTCTCAGGTTTTCCTCAAGAATATCAGAGTAAACCACGAACTTCCTCATCTCGGTAGATTAGCAAAATCGAGACTATATCATATACATGATTATTCTGTCCCGTGCCACTGATCTGCACGGTCGAATATCAACGTCTTGGATTAAGTGATTTGATTCCGAGTTCTCGGCAGAATACTTCGTCGGTTTTCATCTTAAAATTTGTGCATACAGGTAAGCTTAAGAATTCTCCATAGAATCTTACGGAGAAAAAGTACATTGGAGGCTCGAAAGTACAGAAGCCGGTTTTCGAGCCGTGTATAGACGAGAGATATGGGATCTATCTGACGTAGTTAGGTAGATCAGTCTTACGAATTCTGATCTCAAATTTTCTTCGAAGATTGAAATTGGCATCAGTGTTCTCAGTGTTCAGATAAAGTTCTCGTTGATTATTATAGAACTTCCCTTGATAAGCCGAGTACACGCTGGATATTTTGACGAATATTGTATCGAGTGTATCTTGATTGTCTGCGTTTGTTTTCGGAGCGTTTAATCTCGGGTCTACACCTGACACAAGGCTACCGCCTTGGTATAGCCGCAAGGTTGATGTGTGTATATATAAACACAGAGCTCTCATCCTCCAAATTTTCGAGAGACTGCAACTAAGCAACCGGTGATGAAACTCACAAGCAGTGGTCTCTGAAAGATATTTCGCTCTCTTTCGAGATTGAATTTAGTGGAAAAGTGCTGTTCACCCTTCGGATTCATCGATAATATCAGATTAGAATACTCGTGAGAGAGTGAATTTCTGGATTCTGTAAATTTCGGTGCTCTAACGATGATACCGAATTCTATTTTCAAGAAAGTGTACCACAGAGACGAACGGAATAGCTTTCCAGTCTCCTCTCTTCGGAAACCTTGTATACAATTGTATATAGATAGTTTGGTACGTGGGACCCGGCTACCGAGCAGGATTCTATTTCCGGAAATTTCTACGATTGTAAAAAACACTGGGTCAGATATCTATCTCTTTGTTTGAGCGCTTGACCAGATAATTCGATAGATATTACCGTACCGTGAGAAATAATTCCAACTCCAAGTTTATCATTTCGATTTTCCCGCAGTATATTCGCGAAAACGAGTTTCATTATCAATTTTAATTCAATGTTCTACTTTTTCCGCACACACTTGAAAAAATGATGATCCTATCATTGCATAAATAAAACCATCCCATCTCCTCTCAAAAATCAAAAATCGGATGTACCTAATCAAAAATTTCGAAACGAGGTTAACGAAATCGTTCCGAATTGTTTAAACTACGAGGAAGTCGCGCCCCTCGATACATCGGTTGCATATTTCCGGGCGCAGCTAGTGGTGGCAGAGCGCACGTAGTCAGACACTGCAATATCAAATCGAACTTTTCTGTCTATTGACTGCAGCAGCTAGGTCGATTATTTCTTTCTAAAGATCGTGGATACGTAAGGACTGCAGACGTTTAAATAATCCCTTTTCAAATTCATTGTACGCAACAGTTCGAAAAATGATGACTTCTCTCTTCCTAATTCATTGTTATCGTCGACTCGAACGATTGTCGCGCTTCTTATTTTCTCGCCTATTTCTCTCTGAGCCATGATTTTCTTGTGAAACAATTGCTGGATTATTCTACGCACAAAGGAACGACACGCCACTTTATTCCAGCTACCTCGAGAGCCAAGAACCCTGCAAGTACATACCTATCAGGGTGACGCTCATTCATTGTCAAACAATAGAAGTGGCACGTTGCAAAAGTGTCAGGACACGTACTTTACGCTACGGAAAGCCAACTCCACTTTTACTCTACTGTGAACACGTACATCCTCAAGCGATTTATTTTTGCACCTAGTTAAGGCGAGCTGAGAATTAGAGTGTTACCACTGATATTCATACCGCATGAGCAATTTTTCATTATCTTTTGGTAACCATGTTGATGCACAATGGGACATTTTTCAGGCTTATTGGAACCTGGAATAAACGAAGAATATTTCATGTTTTTTATTCAGTCAACTTGCGGACGGTGATAATAATGTTCACCGAATGAATTCTCCTGACGCCGCGGTCGTTCGGAATTCAGATAACTTATCACACGTGGCTCTTTGCCGCACACTCAATGCCATCCGGTTGCAATGGTCAGGAAGTATTGCAATAATTACGTGGCAACACATCGAGGAGCAAGATGTAGATAATAATTCCGCGTATCCTGCAGTCCAATATCTGTGAATGTAAGTAATGAAATTTATGATTGTTTCAGGGAGGACACTCTTGGAGTCAGAAGACACTCGCAAATTATTCAGTGCAGTTGATAGACTGGCGAAAGAGAAACAACCCGTGAACGTCTTGAATAATTATATCAAATTTTCCTGGCCGCACTTTCAACTGGTGGAGCTTCCCTGCGGCGCCGATTTGAAAATTCGAAGAATATCACGCGGAATCGTAAGGCAGAACGGTCGTGAGCGTCATCTACCTTCGTAACCAGCAAAGGAGGCGACCGGCGTTCTCGGCACCACTATACAATCACTGATATAGTAATAAACGGCACTACTACCACACGCGCATAGAATATTACATACTTTACCACCTCTAGCAGCGCGATACGAAAGCAAGCCCAAGGAGCAGAGAGGTGCGGTGTCCCACAAAATGAATAACAATGATAACCCGTCAGTCGAGAGCGGTAACTCCGCCGAGGAGGAAGACGAGATGATAGCAACGGAACGCGAGCTGGCCGAAGATGCTAAGTGGAAGAGAATTCAACAGAACACATTCACCAGATGGGCAAACGAGCATTTGAAATGTGCTAATAAAACAATCGGTGATCTCGAGTCCGATTTGTCGGACGGACTCAGGCTCGTTACGCTAATCGAAGTTTTGTCTCAGAAAAAGTTACCCAAGCATAACAAGAGGCCAAATTTTCGATCCCAGAAACTCGAGAATGTGTCCGTTGCCCTCAAGTTTTTGGACGACCAAGGAATCCGCATCGTTAACATCGGTAAGTGGAAAGTTCATTGTCTGCAGTTTATCGAGTGCGAAATGAAAAACGACGTTGTGACATTGGCAATGAACAAAACTTGACCCACATAGATAAAAAAAAACGCGGTGTCGCGGCCTTGTTAAGAAAAAAATTTTCGAAATTTCGTAGTTGCTTCAATCTCAAAGTGTCGTTCGGTGCGTTTGAAAGATTTTCTGAATTCGTGCATAAACTGTGGGATTTTTAGCTCCAGTTCGAAAATTCCAAAAATCAAATTGTAGCAGGGTTCGTATGATAGAGAGAGGAAGAAAGAGAAAGAAGAATGCCGTGAATCGAAGCATTGCAGTTAGGAGGTTGGTACGAGGTGATCGTTTCGAAAATGGAAGGTCACGTGGTCTCCACCGGCTTTTGCGCGCGCGCTGTACCACGTGACTTTAAGCCGGCCGGCAACAACCACTTGTTGATCTTCACCGAGGTTCTTCCGTTTGCCAAATCCCACGGATTTTATTACGGTCTCAAACGACTGCTTCCGATGCATAATACAATTCTTTTCGAATCTAGAGTTGAATAACAATGCTTGACAGATTCCGCGGACGATTATCTTACGCGCTTATCTCGTTCTACCGATCGTTGATACAGAAGGCGACTAATCTCCACGATTCTCGATGATTAGCGCTCACGTTTGATAGGAGGTGAAACCTAGCCCAACGCGACCAGGGTTGTGTGCAATTAGAATCCAAACAAACGAATATTTAGGACTAACAATTGATAGTTAATACGTTCGCCGAGGAAGATGACGTTTGCTCGGCCTTCACCTGGTCTCTTCGGAGAGAAACGCCCACTTTCTCTCGGCTGGTTAGCGTCAGCCTCCTGGCTTAAAACGTTGAAACACTGCATACGTAGACACTCGTTTGGACTACGGCTGATGATGTTCCATATACACTCGATGAGAACTATCTGTGTGCCAAAATCATGTGGCCGTGTGATTATGTCAGTTGAGATTAAAACGATGACGAATTGCCTACACCGACCTGCAAACTCATCAGCATATCATCAATGACGTTTGTTCATCAGCTCGTAACGCCCTTGGCCGTTAGTTGCAGTGGCGCAAAGTAGTTTGACTCATATCCTGTCGAAGTATAAAAAACCAACGTAAAGGAGCGAAAAATGACGATCAATGACGATGGGGCAGGTAGAGTTGATTGTGATTCGTAGATGGTCAATCAAAACATGCTACTGAGTGTTGGCGATAGAATCATAGAAATGACGATGCACGTAGGCGGCTCCGAGAAAAGTGAACGAATAACAGCAACACCGTTCGGCTTAACGATTTTTCATCGTCATAGGACATAGATAGTACCCACGGGGATGTGTGACACAGGCTCCGTATACAAGATGTTTGGGAAATGATGACGACTGGCGAACCGGTATGCAAGTTGCGTGAAACGAGCATGTATTCATTCGAGTGTCGAGTGGAGTGAAGTAATCCCTGACTGTTGGAGAGTAGAGGGAATGACGTCATGGTACGAAAACGTGTGCACGCAAACAAACGTACATACATGTGTATTGTACGAACATGTATGTTGGCCTGAACAGAGTTTGCCCCACCTAAACTCGCCATTGAGCTCGCTTCTCGATCGGAATTCCTACCAGATATTCCGCCAGCAGGGGCCCAGACTACCTGTTCTCTTCACAGACCGGTCAAAGAAAGAAAACAACCTCGCGGTACTAAATCGCGATTCTCATTCTCGTACTCGGAATAAAAATTTCTGTTATATCATATTCGAGTTCTGCTCTTCTGCAGCTGAATTTTCTCATAGATTCGTTCGTCTGTTGTATATATATCTAAAAAAGACGATTCCGAGCGAAGATCCTTGAAAATCTGAGATCTACAGTCTAGCCGCGAGGATTTCTGTCTTTTATTTTTACGTTCTTCCTTGTGAATTCCGTTCTCAACTCTCTACCGCGACTCGCGGGTTAGAATAAGCTACAAATATGTGAAAGACGAGCCGTATTCGTTTGTTCAACTGCACCTCAACGGCGTGCGTAGAAGCAGGTGTAGGTTTCCGCTGCTCTTTGTTATTTCACGTACTGCGTGAACGACGCAACGCGACGCGTCCGCGTCCGTCCGACCTGACTCTACGTTTTCACTGAAACAAAATGCAATTTTATGATCCAATAACTCTATGACTATACTTCTTTGTTCGGTCCTCTCAGGCACGTACTTGACCCTCTTCTCTCGCGTACACTCGGAATAATCGAGCGTAGAACCAGGAATCAAGTTACTAGATATAGCTGTGCCGAAGTGGACCGACTTTCAGAAGTCGAGGAGTCGCGGTGGTCGGGAGAAGAAGGAGTCTTCACCTCTCGACCGATGATGGAGTAGTCTATTAAGAAAACGATGACTCTCCTCCTGAGTGGCGGTCACACGTTATCGGGGAACGTCGTCGAGTCGAGTATTCTCAATCGATTTCACGTACCCACGTATACTGGTTTATGCAGACGAGTGTACGTGACTTAACAAACAACATGCGAGACGCCGCGCCGCGCCGGCCGCCTCGGAGAGGAGATCAGTGCTCTAGCCTGTAGCTCGTAGCTATCTGCACCACCTATATCTCGTTTGGTGACGTCACCGTGCCACGGTAATTGCTTAAAATAGAATCGGGATGAATCGGCCCCAGGCGATCGTTGCTTAGCGAGTTCTTGGTAAACGATAACCAGCCAACTGCTCTAATGATCTTTGTATCCGACCGCTGCAGCATGCTGCGTGATTGGAAGGGCCGCTCCATGAATCATGAATGCCAATCACATTTTCATCGCAGACTCGAGAAGACGGCTCCCCCCCCAACTGAAGCGAAGCTCTGCCGCTCCGTTCATCTCCGAGCTGCGGCAATTCCTCTATTCTATGTATCATCTTCGCAGCTGCATCTTCCTCTCGTATCGACTCGAAAGCAAAAGCAGAGCAGACGGAAAAAAGTGCCAAAAAATACCACCGCGATAGGTCTAAGCAGAAATGGTCATTGGTCTGAACTCAGAAGTCACAATGTACAGTCTAGCTAATCGTTGAGCGCACAGTTGAACGAACTGGCTAAACTCGAACAGAAGATAACGACGGGTATACCGTTACCAGTTTAGCACTCGCAATCGAAAGCGGAAGCCAGCCCGCGTGGAAGAGGTTTCAGAATTCAGGATTTAGGATTTAGATAAATGGTCTTAGGAAGAATGCATATCATAAATCTGTAATAAAAGATAAGAATACTCTCGACGTACAAACCATTGACCGTTCCTTCGCACAAAGTGGATAGAGAAAAAGATGATGTCGCCTTACAGGGAAAATAAATCGAATTCTGAAGTATGTGTTAGATATTCGGCTCAAATGATCCGGCGAGATGTGTTCGTTGATATGTCAATGTGTATGAGAGTAAGGAAACGAAGGAAGGGGGGGATACGTGGCAACCGTTTCACATCTAGTGAATCACGTTTTGAGGATGTGCCAGCTACGGAGTTGAAATATTATTTACCGCAGGATAGAATTCTATTCTTAATAGAATATCGCGGAGCAAAAATAAGTAGTAAATATGTAAATTAGTAGTCTGCACGTAGCTGTGACGCTCGAGAGAATTTTCTGCGCTCTTCGTGCTCGTATCAGAGCTGAAAAAGATGGAAGTTAGAAACTACAGCGTAACAATAATTATATCGTTCGTATACGACGATGTAGAAAATGAGAATTAAGAATGCGTTAATTACCTCAATTCGCACTTTATGCGCGCCACGGGAATTCGCTGACGCCACCACGAGCCTTGGGAACGTCTACCGCAGTTTCAAATTTCCCATAAGCCACGACTGCAGAGAGTTTATTGACTTGGATTATCCGATTACTCGAGATTGCCATAGTGCCGGAATCGCGGAAACGTGATATCGGCGCGAAATTTCATGTCTCTGGAGAGAAGAAAAAATAAGTAGATGAATATCGAGGAACAAATTTTGAGTATTTTCTATCTACGGAAGAGCTTATATAAGTCGGGTTTTATAAATGAATATGACATTATCTCGACACTAGGCGTAACGTGGCGTACTTATTACACAGTTGTATAGGTATTGAAAAATTCTGACGTCATGGTTAAATGCAAACGTTCGCGATAACTCGCCCGCAGACGAGAATAATTCCTCGTTGTTAGCATCGCGCAATGCTCTAATGATGTAATTTTTAAATCTGTTGATAAATCGTCGGTATACTCTGCCATGCAGCGACTCATAGCGATTGTGGTGTAGATGAGGAGCCTCGAGGTTGGAGGTAGTGCATAACGCAGGAATCGAGCGGCTGCTACTACTTTGAAATAATTGTAATATAAATGACTGACGCATAAAGATTCTCGGTAAAGAGTTAAGGAATATAGACAGACAGATAGATATCATTAACATAGGAATGTTAAGTAACCACCCATCGCGCACACACGGACGCACACACGTCGACGGTACGCAATTTAAAATTAGAATTTTCTCGTGCGTGTTGTATGACAAACAATCGGCTATCGATGATTGGTATTTCGTATTCACGATCGGACGACGAAGAGGTAATGATTAAAAATCGTCGAGAATTTCGGAGCATTGTTTTGACAGAGTTGTCTGACAGACTATACACGCGTTGTTAATCACTCGCCAGGTATTACGTATATAATCAGAATTAATTCCAGCGTTTCCATCAGGCGACAGAAACATAGATCCCTGTCGCCGATACACCATTTTATTGATTCAATTTCTGATTCTGATTAATCGCCCGTGTCATCGATCGTGCCCGAGCTTCGCCAAATGATGCATGTAATTTACTCATCAAGTGCAGTCGAGTCAAATGAAATCTGGCACGATTATAAAGGCGGGGAAGTTGATGTGAGGTTTAATCACCGTGTGGGATAGTTCGATCGGTTTGTAATTCTATTTTGATAGCAACCGATTATCAAGTATTTAGTTGCCGGCACAGATAAGGTCGATTATTTTAGTTTTATTCATAAACCGTTACAAGGTCTGCCTCAAATTACATTGACAGGTACAAGACCGACAGGAGATAAGCGGAATGTGCCTGCTCCACAGTGTCACTAGATAATTTTACAAGTTTAATCAAGTCGTAGGCGTTTCGATTCGATTCTACGTGTCCAACACAGTTGAGACTCCGATAATTAAATACAGAAAAGTCAATAAACTTGACCGTCGTTACGGTAAAAAGTTCAGAGACTGTGACTATAAGGCGTTGAAAAATGAAAAGCAGTTTTCTCAATATTCAATCTTCACCTCTGATCAGTCAAACGAATACTGAAAATCACTCGAGGATCGCGCCCCGAAATATTATCGAGCGAGAGACATTTAGTCAGTCCGCAAAACCAGCAGAGCGGATGTGCTTAGTATGTCAAAACCAGTTTGTGGTCGTTGAAAAAACAAAGTGCTAGCGTAAAACTAGCCGGTCGTCGAGTTTTGATCCTGATCATCGCCAATTTCCGATGTCCCGCGTCGATACAATACACGAAGTCTACACCGGGGTTGAAAAAGAACGCTGAAGTAGCATTTCCAGCACACTTGCGAAGCTTTCACACGGAGATCAAATAGCAGCTGATGTCGATGATCATTCTTTCAGGCTAGTGCAGATCGGGAGAAACGGAATCGAGTTCCTAGTTCTATACGGTGACGAATAATCTGGTACATTCTTGAAACAGGGTTCAGGGACCCCCGCGCGTCTCATTTCTTCACCTCGGAAATTTGTTAGAATTCGCCACGTACGAGAGAGAAATGCTGAACCAAAGTCTAAAGAGTTGATGAAACATTTTCTCAGATTCCTCGGACATCGTAGACTGCAAGTTGAAACTGATTCTGGGATTAATATGGACGCTGATCCTTCACTATTCGATCTCAATGCCGATGTGGGATGGCGACGATGGCGAGAGTCCGGACAAGGGCGCGACACCGAAACAGAGATTGATGCACTGGATCCAAGCGAAAGTCCCAGACCTTCCGATCGGGAACTTCACTTCCGACTGGAACGACGGAAAAGCAGTTGGAGCTCTGGTCGACGCAGTTGCACCAGGACTCTGCCCCGATTGGCAAGACTGGAATCCAAAAGATGCGGTTCAAAATGCGGCCGAGGCTATGGGCCTCGCCGATGACTGGCTTAACATACCTCAGGTAGGTTGAGGAGCCGGAATAACTCTTCGGAACGACTATGATTATTAAAAGGTATAGTATTAACACACGGCCAACTTTTCTTGCACAGCTGATAAAACCGGAGGAGATGGTTGATCCTAATATCGATGAGATGTCAATGATGACCTACTTGTCGCAGTATCCCAACGCCAAATTGAATCCCGGCGCACCGTTGAGAGCGAAGACAAACCCGAACAGGTGTGTTTATCCGTGATAACTGTAATCGCTCGTCATCGTCATCATGGGTGAAAGTTTACGGGATGAAATCCTGGCAAAGAGATTGTGTAATAAATTGGCCACAAATATGACACAATGTTTCTTTTGCGAGGTAATGTGTTGACAGATTTGATTGATTATCAAAATTAATTGATTACTTTGATTTTTCGGTCGCAGCATCCCGCCCCCGCGGTAAGTCGCGATTTTGAAAGCGTGTTTTGAAACAGGATTACAAGCTTTGATATATTTTATTTGAATAAACCAGTTTTCCTAATCGATTATTGTTTGCAATTTATGCAGTATCGTCTAACTCTAATTCTAATTACAATTATGATTGGCTGGATACATTTGATGTGGTATATCATTGATTATGGCATTGAGAATTTGATCCTTGTGCAGTGTGTCGTATATAAATAATATAAATTTGCTTTTTTAAACAAATTAAAAATGAAGATAAATCCAAAGCTTAGGTGTTGTGCGATTGGTTAGGAGTAGACTGCAATTCGAGTGTGAGAGCTATTCGTCACTCAGTAACGCTTATTATTATCGTAATATCATGTAATACATCATATCGGCAGACTGATATACCTGCAGGAGTACACAGAGTATATCTTAAACACGTATTCATGACAGCGAAATGCGAATGCCGAATACACAGTTTTCCTCCCCTGCCACTCAAATCTATTTCCATATAAATACAGAGTTCGCGCTTACGGTCCTGGAATCGAACCAACTGGACCGGTCGTTGGGGCTCCGGCAAATTTCACCGTGGAAACGTTCTCCGCTGGAAAGGGAAACGTCGACGTCGTCGTCGAGGATCCCAAGGGAGCCAAAATTCCGGTGAGTGATTCGTCAAATGATATTGCTTGTTATTCGTAGGATATGGAGTAGCTGGATTTCAAGGATGGATTTCAATTGACGGCAATTGTGAGAAAAATGTGGGAACTTGCCTTACAATTGTTCCGACGCGATTCATCACGGAGAATAATTAAATACCCCACTGCGTAATGGAATATGAAATAAAACAGCCATCGGCTTTCTCAACCTTGGAACGAAATTGCTCAGAGTCATACTGATTCCTCTCCACAGGCTGACGTCAGGTTCAACAAGGACAGGAATCTCACCTACGCTGTATCGTATACTCCGAAAGTCGAGGGTCCTCACAAGGTGAAAATCCAATTCGCCGGAAGAGCTATTCCCAAGAGTCCATACACCGTGAACGTCGAAGGTCACGCTGGAGATGCTAGCAAGGTCACAGCCAGTGGTCCAGGACTGCAGCCCGATGGAGTGGCCATCAACAGACCAACCTTCTTCGACATTTTCACCAAGGACGCGGGACGTGGAGTCCCGGAGGTCATCATTCTTGATCCTCAGGTCAGTCGGAATGCATTGTAATATAACTTTCCGAGGCACAAGACTCGAGGAAATGCTCCTAGAATTGAAATTCATGAATTTCTTCAGGGTTCGAACACCTCTGTGCCAGTAAAACTCCGCCAAACATCGCCGGACGTCTGGCGCTGCGAGTACGTGTCGCCGGTGGTCGGTCTTCACTCGGTGAATATATTCTTCGCCGGAAAACCAATTCCCGGAAGTCCTCTGGGAGTTCGCGTGTCCCCGGTTTCGGACGCGAATAAATGCCACGCTTACGGCAGAGGACTTCAGCCTAAGGGCGTTCGAGTCAAGGACGACGCGGACTTCAAGATCTACACCAAAGATGCTGGAGAAGGTGTCCCAGAGGCCAGAGTCATCGGCCCAGGAGGTGTCAACCTGCCAGTAAAGTGAGGGACCTTCCACAACTGTAACAAAAATACAAAAATCGGAGACTTGAGGATCTGATCGGTAGCCGAAATGGATGCTAAACGTTTTCACTTTCAGAATCGTCAAGATAGACCCGACGACCTACCATTGCAATTACACCCCGTTGAAGGACGGCCGCCACGTAGTGATGGTGACCTTCAACGGCAAGGAAATCGGCAAATCGCCGTTCGAAGTGAACGTAGGACCTTACAAGGAATCCGCGATCAGAGTGTACGGACCAGGTCTCCACGGCGGAGTGGTTGGTTACCCAGCAAAATTCACGGTGGACACAAACGGCGAGACTGGGAGTCTAGGTTTCTCGATCGAGGGCCCGTCCAAGGCGAAGATAGACTGTCACGATAACGGCGATGGTACAGCAGACGTGACCTATCATCCGACCGCACCTGGTCTTTACTCTGTGCACATAAACTGCGACGACGAGGACATACCCAAGTCACCGTACATGGCAGAGATCCTCGCGAAGGTCGACTACGATCCGAACAAGGTATCACACCGCATAGATGAACTCCCGATAATATTTTCTCAACTCTATCGGCATGGGATGCTGAACGGTTTTTTCCACGATTCTCAACTGTCGATGGTGATTTAGGTCGAGGTACAAGGGCCAGGGATCCAGCCCGATGGCGTGGCGCGTGACAGACCAACCCACTTCAACGTCGATTGTAAAAAGGCAGGAAAAGCGCCGCTGGAGGTTGAAATCCAGGACGCACTTGGGCGACCGGTTCCAGTAAGATTGGAGGATAAACGTGACGGCACTTTCCAGGCTCAGTACACACCCACGTCAGGGTCGCAGCACAATATCCAGGTGAGGAAAAATGGCTCTGTGCCTCACTCGAGGTCATACCAGAGCTTCTAGTCTTTTTTCATGGATTTCGCGAACACCCGTTCTCTTCAAGGTAAACTATGGCGGCGTTGGGACGAAGAAATCACCGTACAGAGTCGGAGTGGCCGCTCCACTGAACCCAGCAATGGTTCAAGCCTTCGGACCAGGTCTCGACAAAGGTGTCAAGTCGAACACGCCGACCCACTTCAACGTCGACTGCAGAGAAGCGGGACCCGGTGAACTCGACGTTGCAATGGTAAATCCTGAGGGTCGTGAAGTTCCGATAACCCTGAGCGATAACGACGACGGCACTTACACCGTCGACTACGTCGTACCGCAGCCGGGAAATTACACGGTGGATCTCAAGTACGGAGGCTTGAAGGTTCCGAAGTGTCCGATCAAGGTCAACGTTCAGCCTCACGTCGATGTCTCCAAAATCAAGGTCGACGGACTTGAACCAAGTGAGTACGACGCAGTTGCTTCATTAGTATTGCGGAAGAATGAAGACATTCGAAGATATCTCTAGCTCGCGCGTCAACAGGGCATACCTAGTAGTATTCCACTGGAATCCATAATTCCCTGGTATTCTTAGATCGTAAGAATTTTTCGCGTCGGGTACTGTAGGTGCCTTCTCCCGAGTGGTTGACAGGATAGATCATTTATCGCGAACGCCCGGAGAGTTTTCGCGAAAATTCAGCGTAGAATGACATTACGAAACTGGTATTTATTTTTGGGAACACATCAAGGCCGGATGGGCCTCGCGCTTTGATTAACTGCCGTTACGCACACACCGCTGAAACTCGAAGGGTACGCGATTTACTGACTAGAATTAGCGCAGGTGACCATCATGCGTTCAAGGTTCACGATAGTTGACCACAACCTGATACCGATCGAAGAAAAATCGTTCTTAAATGATGTTGCATATGCAAACCACCTCTAGCCGCACCGGTGAACAGTCTACAGCAGTTTCGCGTGATAACACAAGACGCTGGGAAAGCTGACGTTCAAGTGGCAATCACCACGCCGTCGGGGAACCGCGTGAAAGCTCACATAATACCAACGCACGAAGGATTTCTAGTGAACTTCACGCCAACAGAGCTCGGTGAATATCTGCTCGGTATTAGTTTCGGCGGTGAACCGATATCTCCGCAACCGTACCGACTCACATGCGTTCACGGAAGTGATCCGTCAAAGGTCAGAGCGAAAGGACCGGGACTTTCACACGGCGTGGTTAACATACCCGCAGAATTTGTGATCGACACCAGAGGCGCTGGCCAAGGTGGCTTGGGCGTCACCGTAGAAGGTCCTTGCGAGGCTGCCATCAATTGCCGTGACAATGGCAACGGCACTTGCTCCGTCGCCTATCTACCAACTGAACTCGGCGACTACGGCATCAACATCACTTTCAACGACCAGCACATACCCGGCTCACCATTCCAGGCATTAGTTGTTCAGGAGGCTGACCTTTCCAAGATCAAGGTGTCCGGGAATGGAATTCAACCCCACGGTTAGGAGTCGCGTGATCTCTAGCTTGCTCTTTAAATGACGCATGTTTCATCTGATGTGTTTGGATTGTACAGATGAATTTTTGTACTTTATCGTTTTCACATTTTCACCGTTTTTTTTGTTTGGATTGATTGATTGATCGATTGATGGATGTGCAAACGTTTTTGAATTCGTGATTGCTAGAGGCGGGAGGGACGATGGATCCAGTTATCATGGACTTCTATTTGACCTTGTCTACTAACAAACTCAACTCCGTTGCCGCATCCGTATATAAATTGTTGCGTAGAAGCTCTACCTCCAGCCAATTAGCGTATCTTTGTCTTGATTTCCGTTACCATACCGAACAAGTTCCGCTTGACAAATCGCAAGCGAATATGCGGTGTGTGTTTGCAAATATTTTAATCATTCTGAGCTCAACAAATAGATTATTAATCATCGTAAGATATCGATAAATGCTGTCCCAGTTAGTTGGCTGCTCATTCTCTTGCCATCTGCGATTTTACGACTTCCTCTTTCTCTAACGGCGGTATAAATCGCGTCATGATCGTAATTACTTTCCTAATAGAGTACCAGAGTACCAGCGCGACGACCTTGACGTTGAGCGAGGACAGGAGCGGCGCGGCGCCTAGATTCAAACAATAGACTCCGCGATCATTATTCCATTTCGTCAGTTTATTCGTCGGCGCCATCGGTGGCAATGGTTCTGCTACGACGTGCTTTTCACTTCCGTGTTTTTCCGCTGATTGTTGATTTCCTCCGGAACCCCGATGTGGGCTTTGGAAACAGATTAATGTGAACCCAGATTTTCTTCAAACCGAAATTATATCTTCTCTGCCTTTTCAAGGTCTCTACGTCGACAGTCCAACCGATTTCACAATCGACGCACGAGCGATAGCCAAGACTAAGGGTGACGATGGCAAAGTTGCATGCACGATAACAAATCCGAGTGGAGGAAAAACGGAGAAAGTCATAACGCCTCAAGCGGATGGCACATACCGCGTGAGTTACACCCCGTTCGAAGAGGGTCGTCATACGATCGACATCCTCTACGACAATGTGCCAATTCCCGGCTCACCGTTCTCGGTCAATGTGAAACGAGGATGCGACCCCAGCAAGTGCAGAGCGTACGGCCCTGGGCTGGAGAAAGGATTGGTGAGTAAACCGAACCATTTCGTGGTCGAGACTAAGGGTGCCGGAACCGGCGGTCTTGGATTGGCAATCGAGGGAACAAGCGAGGCCAAAATGACCTGCAAAGACAACTACAACGGATCCTGCAGCGTGGAATACGTGCCAACGGAGCCCGGCGATTACGACATTGCCATAAGGTTCGCCGATCAGCACATCCCCGGGTCTCCGTTCAAAGTTCAAGTCGAGAAGCCGATTGACGCGAAGGAAGTAACTGCATTCGGACCTGGACTCGACCCAGAACGCGTCCGCGAAGGGATTCCGGCCAAATTCATCGTTGATACTTCGAAGTCCGCCATAGCGCAGCTGGACGTGAAGCTGCAGACTGATAAGGGAACCATTCAGAAGCCGGAGATCAAGGATATCGGCGAGGGAGTTTACGAAGTAACTTACCAGCCTCCGTCAGCCGGCAGCAATGTTCAAGTTGGCGTTACCTACGGAGGTAAAGACGTCGCAGGAAGCCCATACAAGCTCAAGGTCAATCCTACGGTCGAACCGAGCAAGGTAGTTCTCTCTGGACCCGGAGTAGCACCTAAACTGCTCGCCTCGTTTCCGACTGACTTCGTGGTCGACGCTTCGAAGGCCGGTTACGGTGATTTGGAAGTTCAAGTGGTGGTGAGTTAAGTCAATATTTGAAAAGATTACCATTGTCCGAAGGTGTTCGCGTCCAACGGCGATAATGTCCGGACTTCTTTATTTCGTCAGGGGCCCGATAAGAGACCAAGAAAAGTCGAAGTGCAGGACATCGGTGATGGCAAGTTCAAGGCTTCGTATCTTCCCGACGATTGCGGAGCATACAAAGTGAATGTGAAATACGGTGGAAAGGAAGTCCCGGGGTCTCCGGTGACCGTTCAAAGTCAGTCAACTGGATCGGCGAATCAGTGCAAGATCAAGGAAGGCATACAGCACACATTGGCACAGGGAGAAGAGTATTGCATCACTGTTGACACTGAGAATGCCGGTCGCGGAGCTGTTACTTGTCGGATTCGTTCGACATCGGGGAGGTATGTGGTTTTCGGAGTTCTAATTATAACTGTATTGAAAATAAAAAAATCCCTCTTTTATCATGCACCGGAGCAATTATAACTAATTGCGAACTTAACAACGACTAGGTGCCAACATCGTCTTGCGAAACTTGTTAGGTGTTAGAGAGTTAAGGTACAGCGATGTTAAATGGTTGATGATTTTGGCACGGATAAGCGGTCACCGTCCACTGCTTCTGCCGCTGTTGCACGAATCGCCGATGCACGTTACTCTGCAACTTTGGCAGAGCATAACGAGACGTTGAAAACGCAACATTAGTTGTATCTACTTAGAAGATTCACCTCGGTAGATCGATCAAAAGTTTTCTCCTAGAGAGAATTGTTTTCTATATTTTCTCAAATTCTGTTTTGTCGTCCGTTTCCTCCTATGAGCCGATCCGCAGCCCGATCTCTTCCGTCGTCAAGTCGCATTCGGCATCCGCGTCAACATATTTCAATTTCGCGTCAAATCTCGAAATTTGTTTCCAACGCGAATGTCCCTTCTCATCGGCAGACATCCCAATCCACGGACTGAGCTACCACCAATCATGAAATATTCGCATTCCGGAATTTTAATTATACATTATACATCAAACGTCATAGGTCTAGCTATAGTTTTGACACAGGATGTGTGGTACATAAAAATTTTGTATATTTATAAATTCACCGGGCGACCCTAATACCGCGTGTATTTTTAATCTACTAATTTGTTACTTTCGTCCGATCAAATCGTCTATTTTTGAATATCTTACGAATGTCACGTATATCTACCTGAGTAGTGTAAGTGCCTACTTGCCTAATTTTCAAATCGGAATACGTCGCACTAATGAAAACGAATTTCTTTGTGTCTTGGTCCTTTTTTGACATCTACGTGCACGTGAATCATATTTTCCTTCCGATGTTCTACCCAATTTGAAAGTTCTCCGACAATTATAATTACATATGACAGGAGATAGTTCTCACTCGTAAAACGCAACAGGCTTTAGGTCCTGCACTGAGAGATTGGAATTGACTGCATCTCGGCAGATTTATTGTTCGCTTGGCGACAAGTGGTTTTCCTTGGACCGGAAATATGATATGAATTTGAATTAGATGCCAAATTGGAGGAAAAAAACAGACGGAATATTCGCTGTAGATACAAAACGTGATAATCATAATTCAATATTTTATCCAATCGGTGTCTCAAAACTTTTGGCTTGAATGGTCAACTGAATTCTATAATTATTTCGATCCAATATTTTCCGCTCGATTCCGTGAAACAGCGTAATTTCAAAATTGGTATCATCTATGTGAAATGAAAAAAGAAGACGAAAGTGCAAGACGGATGTGTACAGCGGAAAATGAGAAACACTCGAGTAATTGTATGCGACGTTGAAAATTCTGTGGAGGACTTTGAACGAATGCCAGTTTAAATTTGCTATCGACAAAGGGGCACCTGAACACGTACCTGGGCAACGATTGTATGGAATAAAAATGAATTGAAACTGTAATTGCCTCCAAAAAAGAAAAAAAGGAGAGGAGAGCTTCGTTTGCTCTTTTTCAGCTCACATTGGAATTCGCGATATAGATCACATGACGTACTGAAAATCATTCTAAAAAAAGCTCTTATTGGCTTTGGAAGCAGCTGTTACCCGATTTCTAATTTCTCGTTTTGACGGCGCTAGAATCCCTCCGGTAGATTTCGCGTGTTAGTTTCAGAGCTTTCAAAGTGGAATTCTTCAGAGATTATGGAGCGTAGAATTTGGCATGAAAACTTGTACGCTTTGTATGAAGCTCTGCTCGTCACCTTACAACAATTTTATAGTCGATTGTCTTGAGAAAGAATCATGAATGAGAAAGCGAAGAATTGCAATAGTCGATATTTCGAGCTGCAAAAAAACCGAAGAAGAAGGGAGAAAAGAAGCTTGACAAATGGGAACTTAATAGCGAACATTTTCTTTGGGATGTGTCGAGACGGTAGTTTGTCAAGTTGAAAAATCATAGATATGAAAAACAATTTGGCCGCGAGAGCGAGAGCCGTTTTTTCAAGGCACGAACAAATTTATTTTCGCACACGGTACCGCAAACGAAGCTGTTTGACAGGTGCAAATTAACATCACAGAACCCGGGGTGTGTATGACTAATAATTCAATACTATCTATTTCGGGTCGGAATCCATAACTCAAAAAGAGAAAAAGGAAAATTTGAAACTAGCGTGAACTGTACGTGCTTTATAGCATAGACTACTCAAGACGCGATGTAAAAGACTCCCGACACCGGGGCAACCGGTAGCCGAAGCATTTTATTTGATTTTCATCTGTCTTCTTCCATCGTCAGATGAATGATTTCTAGGCGCGCTAACGTCACATGTAAAAGACTAAGCAAAAGTATAAAAAACTGATTTTCTATACCGAGCTCTATTATCTGATCTGTTGAATATCTTCTCGCCACAGCAGCGAAACACCTGCGATGACATTCGTCAGTTTTATGTGTCACTCTTGATTAATCGCGATCCCCGATTCTGGCAACGTAGAGAAAAGCTTATTCGTATACCTGCGGCCTAATGTATGTATGTACCTCGGGTTGATTTATGCACATTAATTGCATGAAAAAGGCAAACAGAAATGACAGTGATCACTGAGTGTATATGGTACCTAATTCCGGAATCCCTGTAGCTGGATTTGTCACATTGGGCAATGATTCCTCCTTCTTTTTCCCGCGGGCACGTACTTTATATGTGATAGGTACGCACTCCCGACTTCGTGTTCAAACAAATCACAATTAGCCGAGACACGAGTCGCGCGAATTTGACCGTCTGTTGAAGTAGTTCAACACCGCTTCGGTCTTCTCCTTTTCGTCGTACGTTCGAGGATCTCCCACAATTAGCTCTGAATATGACAACCCGTTTATAACTTGTCAGTAAGTATCAGTAGCATAATGGTTCCTCGAAAATTCTGTCCGGAATCCTGCATTCGCAGAGCATTCGTGTTCAGACAGTATCTGGGTCAAGGAGTCGGCACAATCCATAAATATAACATGGTCAACGATGCTTTTCGGAAACTTAAAGAACTAGTTAAATCCCGAATAAATTCTGAAATCCGAAATCGAAATTGAAACTTGTCGGGTGAACTGAATTCTAAACATTTTCAGCGAGGCTGTCGACATCGACATCGAGGACAACGGAGATGGCACTGTCAACGTCTACTACAAAGTTGCCGATGCTGGTGAATATACGTTGAGCATAAAGTTCGGTGGACAGCCGGTGCCGGAAGGCTTCTACACTTTTGTGGTGAGTTTTCTCCCTTTATAATCAAAGTTACGCATTAGTGTGCCGGATCGGTGTATCGAGCCTTGATCGGTTTCGAGGGAACGTGTTTCGAACTTTTATCAATTTAAAGCAGTCTGTAACAGATCTGTGAGATATTTCACCCAGAGTTGTTATTTCTGGTGATTTTCGAGAAGATCGCTCCGAGCTTTAACTCAAAGGAACAACGAATGAATAATAAATAAATCGGCTGAGTATGAGTCTTGTTCCTGGTTGGAATAAGCACGCCGGAGTGTAAAGAGAAAAATGATGAGATGAAAATAGCTCCCCCCCCCCCCCCCCCCCCCCCGATAAAGCTCTCGTGAGGTCTTTCTGCTCGCTTACACGATATGTACTCCTACGAATCGCAAGAATCGTTTCCGCGGTGATACTTGGGTCGTTATAAAATAATGACCAGAAGTGACGAGGTGCGAAAAGACCTCCATGGTCTTCGGCGCGACTGCAAATCACTTTACAGGATTATTACTGACAGGCGATCGTCTATTCGATTGTATCGTTCGTTCGCTCTGACAGTAAGACGTAGACCCGCGGTAGGTACGGGCTTAAGCGTTCGTCGACCGAAAGTATCAAAAATGGATTCTGGTACCGCAGTTTTGAGGGTTTACTGGTGGGAGTAGAACTGGTCTAACTATAGAGACTACTAACACGTACAGGATATTGTCGCAGACCCTCCTCCAGTAACACAGTTCTCTCCGAAGGCTCTCCCCGATCGCATCATAGGCTAATATTCGTAATCTTCATCTGGCTCGAGCTATACGTCCAGTCTCTACTCTCTCATCGTCGTCGGTGCAATCTGCTCTACAAACGGTCGTTGATGCCACGGGCCCAGGACTATTTGCCAAGTAACAATCTCATAAGAGTCTCGTAAGTCCTACCCTTCCGTTCCCCCACCCCGAATCCATCGCCAATCATATTTCGCAGTGCCATCTCATAACTGCCATCGGTCTCACCTGTCACTTCGAATTCAGATATATCTCTTTGATGCTTTCATGCTTTAATCAATTTTACCGCTCAGATTTTTTCTCTTTCGAGAATCGTCATGCTCGAGCGATTATTCTATTTTCTTCTCACTCTCGTTATGATTCAATTTTTCATTTTGCTTCACGAGCTTGCGGAGGTTGAGATCCGGTTTAATTTTGTCAACCGCACAGATCGCCCCCTGCAGATTTTTATTGCCGCTGAACGTCGTTCCGTTACATAGGAACATTCACTTCTCAAATATATATGATACAGTCTCGCTTTTTGAAATTAGTAAAGCGCGAGATTCTTAATTGTCTTTTTTTCGCGGTTTTTTCAATTTTTCTCGTCCTGCAGTGGCGCATCTCGTTGCTTGCGCAACGTCAGTTTAATTTCAATCGTCCTGCAAGTCATGCGTTACACGTGCGAGCACCGGGTTCTGGATAATTAACTTCTGGTATACCGTAACGAGGCCGTCGCGCGGTCCATATCTTGGTGTTCTTCCAATTTAATACTTGGTCCATTAGTCGAGGTGAAAGAATTTTCGATATTCCCGAAATCTGGACTCGTGGGATCGAACCAGGTCCGGTTCATAGTCGGGAGAGCAGAGAGAAAAATTCTCAATCTTCGGAGATGAACCGAAAAGGAATAATGCGAGATGCCGCGCGATCGGAGCTGCGGAAAGCGATACCAAATGAGAGACCCGCTGGGTTTCTCCTGGCCTATTTTCAGTACGGTTTCATGTTTTCGCGAAATTTATAAGCACTCTGGGTATGGCGAGGGTGGCAGGGAGTCCGCAAGCCCGAGAGTGAAGGCGCGTTGAATTAATGCCCGGCGTTAAATTAAACACCAAGCTACCTCGAGGAGCTGGTGCTGGTGCTCGTGCCGTTGAAATTGCGACATCGACGAGTCTCCGATCTCTTTTTTTTCTTCTCTTCGCTTTTCCTCTGAATTCCTGGTACTCTTACTCGCCTCGTGTAATACGCCTATACCGTATTTCACCGTGATTCAATGCATTCTTCCGCGTTGGCCCCTCGTTTGATTTACGTCACCGATGACCAACGATCTTATCCAGCTCCGGACTCCAACCGATTTTTCTCCCGATCGGCAGTTTGAAAACGAGGAAAGTACAGCGTGCTTTATCCCAATTATATTCACACTGGTACAAGTTCACGATCTTGCAGTTCCGGGAGCAATTCCTCAGCCATTTCCATCCCATTTCGAATATTTTGTTGCGAAGGTGGGATATGAGATATGGTGTAGCAGCTGCTAGCCAACTGTCGTTTCGTTCCTAGATCTTATAACAGCAAATGTTGAAATATCGAAAATAGCAGCTCGTGGAACTCGGCATTAGATGCTTTATATCCGAGCAAATCCCTGCCGATCTTGTCCCCAAAAATTGTACGGGGATACGACGTCGACGCGAAGTCCTTTGCCCTTTGTTGAACAGTTCTCGGGGTGGGGAAGCCAGATTTACCGACTAAAATACAACTCGTAATCCATTGTACGTTCAGTTGGCAAAATTCCTCACCTCTAGGAAGAGTTTGCGCTTGTGCATCGTGCATCCGGGCAGCAATTCGCTCCATCACCTCTCTTCTCCAGGGTCAAGGTGCAGGCATTCGATATTTTTGATCACGAAGCAAAATTTCGTAGATATTCGGTTACACTCGTCGTCCACATCGAAGATACTACCAAGGGATAATGTTTCGGGGAGAATGCCATCGGCTGTTTGTTATTTTAATATGAAATATAACGGTTCATACTTAATGGCGATAGGTAGTTCTCTTTTATTGCTGTTTGGATCGTTAAACACAGCATATAAACATCCTGGGGGTCTCAGAGTTTGGCTCAAGTATCTAAAATCGTTTGAATATCTTCAATTTTCGGTGCAAAATGTCGCGGAACGATCAATTCGGCCACACGCAACGGATTTAAATCGTCCGAATCATTAGCCATCACATTGTTCCAGGCGTCGGAGGAGTACCGTGAGCACAGTAGCAGCCAGAAGAGCCACCGCAGGAAACAATCTCAGGAACACATCGTAGAGCAAAGAAGCACGAGCAGTCTCCAGGAGAGTTCGACCGTCACCACAAAACGTAGTATCACTCAGAAACAGGACTTGACCAAACAGAAATTCCGTGACGTTCAGCTGAACAACATACCTCTGCCTTCCACCGGCGGTGTAGTGACTTGTGAGTATCATTTGTTCGTTGGCTTTCGTTTTTTTCCCCCAAAAGGATAAACCGAGCTCTCTGATCACTTCTTTCGTCCAAACTTTGTGGAGTGCTCTCGGAAAGATTGCCGAAAAAGTAGTTTGGGCAATGTACTTGATTTAGCGAAAATGCGTTCGGTTTATTTTCAACTTGTCTGGATTACCAACAATTTTATTGGCCGGTGGTTAATCCGGGAGTGCGAAAGCTGATTCGAAGCTGGTAGAATCAGCATTAAATTCATCATTTGATTTACACAGCTGTGAGAGCTCGCTGTATTTCAAACAGGATTCAAAATAACTTCGATACCTATCGGTATACTGAAAATCGAGGAGTGAGTAAAACGACCATGCAGTGCATCAAAGCCAATGCTAATTCAATCGAACCTTGATATCGCGTCTCTGACCGATTGATAATTCGATCACAGAATCACCGTTCAACGTGAATTAAACGACCACGGAGGAAAGTTTGTCAAAGGAACATTATTTTTATACGTAACAATAAATTCGGTAGTTGAAATAACGTTTCCGTTCACACCGGACTTCGTCAAAGAGTTGGATCCATTGATGAACGCAGACATAGGTCCCATTGACATAAATAAAGAAAGATAAGCGAAACTGGCTGAAACTGTAGCAGTTAAATTCTGACAACAATTGTAGCAACAGAACACGTTCTTACGAGTGGCATTGTTTTTTTGTTCGCTAGTTTCGCACCCAATGAATGGGAGCAACGGTGGAACAGG
Organism: Phymatocera aterrima; assembly: GCA_963170745.1. Lineage (NCBI taxonomy): Eukaryota > Metazoa > Arthropoda > Insecta > Hymenoptera > Tenthredinidae > Phymatocera > Phymatocera aterrima. Next base: position 461,587 of record OY720666.1, on the reverse strand, counting down.
TGTCTCTGTAAAAACGTTTTATTCATTCTTTTCGAATGTTTTCCTAGCGCATGGTATCAATTAACGGGTTCAACTCCTTCGAGTGCTTTGAACGGCCGTGGACACCGGCCAAGAAAATGATGATGGAAAAAAGATTTGAAATTTTTTTCCAAGTGTTGAATAAACAATACAAAGTTATGCTTCGGCGAGGACTCGAGATTGCCAGCTATAAGTTGAGCGAAAATATTTGTTTAAATTCTAACGGCGAATTTGCGGAGCTCAAGAATTTTACCTCCGAGTCAGAATTATAAATCGAAATTAAACGGGATGAATTGCGGGGCGGTGCTGGATATTTTGACTCGTTAACGTTCTGTACCTGTCCACGAACTGTCAGTTGATGGACAGGGCAGGTTGAGAGAGAAGGTTGGTGCGAAATCGTCCTCGCCAAAAATATTACCTACCTTCTGAGTTCTGGTGGCGGTATTATTAATATTCGATGATTAAGTACTGCCGGACGCGTTTGCTGGCCCGGCCAGAACTCACACTTCTCCAGAAGCTCAAGATTCTCGAGTACCTGATACGGGAGAAGATCAAACTCTTCATCTCCCGATCTTTCGACTCCGGTATCTCGTCCACCGACGGTGCTTCCTCGCGATTATCTGAGTAAACAATAAACATCGCGAGTGGATCTCAACGAATACATCGAGAGTTATTCCTATCTATTTATCTTCTTCAGAAATGTATCTGGACTTCTCATTCCCTTGGTTTTCAAACTCAGTCTTCTGCCTGCTGGAATTTTCTACCCCATAAGAACCGGGGGTTCTGATCACCGCTAATCAATCGGAAGCCTCGATAATCTGCGGGCGTCTTCCGTAAACTGTGACAAACTGTCGTCGACGATAGCAAAGAGTATCTCGGTGTTTCTTTTGGCTCATGAAATCGAGGCAATCATCGAATCGTTTCCTGTGGGGGAGGGTGAGGGGGGTGAAGACCGTGCTCCTCGACGAAGAAGTGACCAAGAAATTTACTACTAGTAGTAGGCGCGTGCGCGAGATTAATCTATCTTAAGAATATCAGCCCAGGGATTTTCGGGGGGGAAGGGGAGGTTAAAGAAAATTTGTGAGATAAATTAGAGAATTAGTTAAAAGAGATAGAGATCAGTTTATTTCCGAAATCCCTCGCTATGACGTAGTTTGGTAATAAACTCTTATTTTTTCCGCCTCTGAATTTTTCATATCTGGCTGTCCAATAAATATAGCTATGGACTTCTTTAGTGACATAATTTTCCTCAGGTGTCAGACTGAAGAAAGCAGAAAAAAATAATCCTGAAGCGTGCCTCTCGTCTATTTCGGTCGTGTGGGGGTCGTCTTGAATTTTTCTCTTTCTCCTCCCTCGCCCCCCGCCTGCCATAAAGTCTTGGTCATAAAGTTTGAAAAAAAACGTTTCTTTGAAATTCTTCCAATTTTCTTAAGCTTAATCCAAAAATACTCGCTTGGTACCTGAAAAATGTCATCTAATCGAGCATCCATTGCTACCTGGGGAAGGAATTAAAATCATTTGAGAGCGAGGATCGCAGGAGGGCTGCGTTTCGGGCTTTCGAAACTTCAGGGGCAATTTATAAAACGATGCGACCGATCATGGGACACATTTTTTCACCATCGAATACAAAATTAGATTCCATCGTGAACGCAGATTAGTGCCAGAATGATATTTTTACGTGAGGCTCCGTTCCCCCTCGCGGAGTTTACTACCTGTGTCGAAGATGAATTCCAAGCCGAGCCCCACCTAGCCCGTCAGGTATCAGGAACCCAAGTGGCTACATAATTTGCCCCACTATTTTCACGACAGTTTGAGTCAGAGCAGTCCGATGTCGGAGTTTTTGCGTGTAAATTAACGCACATCAGAGAGTCTACTTTTAATATATCACATCCTGTTGGCTTCTGGAGAAGAAGAATTCAGCTGGCCTCGGGGAGGCGAGGGTCGCCATTTTAATAGTAACTCGGCGCCACGTCTGTCTTTCCCTCAGTCGTGTCAGAGATGCGCCTCTGAGAGTTAGTTGCCTCTGGAGAAGACGGAGTTGGTTTTACAACACCGCGAAGTCCGCGACCGACTCGGTTTTTTCTTCTTCTGTTTTCTCATTCGTTGGTTCGACTACTAATCATTCATCGACCATTTATTCGATCATTGGTTCGGCGTTCAATCGTGGTTGGTGTTCTCTTGCGCTGATTAAACTGCATTTATTATTCTTTATCCAAAGAAGTTACCCTTTCCGAGAGAAGCTCCTTGCTCAAGTTTATGTGAGGAAACATCGGCAAATTGACTCCCAAGTGCAAGTGCTTTTTGGATTGTAAAGTTGAATGAAATTGTAGAGCATCGCGCTCACCATCATCCGCGTGCCGAGTAATAGTTTTCATATTTTAATCCTTTCTCATCGACTGTGATGATTTTCGAGTTTGACTCTGGAGTTTTATGTGAGAGGGATACAGTGATGCACGATCCTCAAGAATCTAGATCTCATTTCATCGTTTTTGGTGACTAATTCGCCACGGAAAGGATATAATCATCCTGGAAACCTTTTCACATTAATTTTCTCAAATAAGTCTCAAATAGTTTCTGTAGACATATGAACATAAACTGAGTAAGGAATGTCGAAAAGGGTTCAACTGTTTTTCTGACGACTTGTTTGTACAAATGCAGCGAATTGTTTCTAGAAAATCTCTCAATGCCAACGAACTAGCTTCTGACTCGCGATACCACTTTTTTCTTCTGTTGAAACTTTGAACTTTGAAACTCGTAAAGATTAGTTTTTTCACCGGATAAATTCGTCGCTGAAATTTGTTCACCTGATCTTTTCGTTTATGAAATAATAAAGACGACAGTTTAATCAGTACAAGTGTATGAACTCTCGGGCATTGTAGTCGAGGGAAAAGATTCCTGAAGTTAGTCGAACGTTCGGAGATGTTTTGGGAGCAGCCCGAAGAAGTGGTCACTACGTGGCAAGAGTTATCGACTTTTTACCGAGTTTGGCAAAAATCCCTAACCTGCAGCGAGTTCGATCGCGCAGAAAAGCCAATTTGCTACGCCCAAATATCGATCAAAGGAGAATCTAAAGAGGCGAAGACTCCTGGACTGGATTTTCTCCCTCTGATATTCCAGAGCATCTACCACATCGAGTCGAAAAAAGGTTTCACTAGCTAATTAATCGACTCTCAGTATCTGATGCATGAAAATCGAAATGCGTCATCATTATTTTCAAAATTAGTCGAAGGGAAAATAACACCAACGGTTTATCGATAGACAAAAAATGCTAGAGAAGTTCAGAGCTTTGAGCCACGCACACCGTGCCATTTATCAAGCGAGGCGTAACCTAAACAGAAACTAAACAATAGCACGTGGAATCGAGTCAAGCGCAGCTATACGAAAATGAAAATGAAAATGATCAATGACCATCTCTTTTGTACCAAATAAACTGTGGATCTAGTAAACCGACCGTGAGCCAGCAGCCAATTCGGTCCGATAACATACTTTTTTTACTCCATTTTTAGCCGAGGTGAAAATGCCAAGTGGTAACATCGACAAGCCTGAGGTTGAGGATAACCGGGATGGTACGGTGTCCATCAAGTACGCTCCCAGGGAGGAAGGCCTGCACGAAGTCTACGTGAAGTTTAACGGCGAACATGTGCAAGGTGAGGATTTCGAGTCTCGTGAGCCGCGTGAAATTCTCGGTTAATTATCACCCGATGCACTGATCATGTGGTAATCAAATTTACAGGTTCTCCCTTCAAATTCCACGTGGATTCATTGTCCAGCGGATACGTGACTGCCTACGGAGCAGGACTCAGCCACGGGGTTTGCGGAGAGCCAGGAAACTTTACAATTTCAACAAAGGGTGCTGGGGCCGGTGGCCTTTCCCTGGCTGTCGAAGGACCAAGCAAAGCCGAGATCTCTTGTCACGATAACAAGGACGGAACAGTCTCAGTTTCGTATTTGCCAACTGCCCCCGGAGAGTACAAGATATCTGTGAAATTCGCAGACAAGCACATCAAAGGAAGTCCATACGTCGCCAAGATCACCGGTAAATTGATCTGCAGTGAATTGGAAGGGATGAAACGTTCGGCAATTTCGGTCCCACCGAAACGACCTCGGATTTGTTTTCGAGTTGCGATCATCGGAATTTCTAGAATTGAAACGGTCGTCTATATTTATGTCAAATCCAATATAGAGGTAGTAAAAAAAAAGACGACTCTTAAGCTTCATATCCGTTATTTGCCTCACATCTACGACAAAATAGATCGTTGCGAATAGATCGCTGGCAGGCTTGAACTGACATAAACTCCGAAACGTTTCCTTGGGACAGATACACCCAGTTCTTTTCTACACTTTTACATCTCTCCGATTCGGCTCCGTCAATGATATCTATCGCGCGGTCGAGTGCAGGCCTTTCAGAATGATCAGTCACTGAACTGAGTAACGCCGAAAACGAACTAAACTGAGCTTTTAAATTTTAGGGGAGGGTCGCAAGCGGAACCAGATCTCCGTAGGCTCGTCAAGCGAGGTAACCTTGCCCGGAAAGATTTCGGACGAGGATCTCCGCGCACTGAATGCCTCCATCACGGCTCCAAGTGGTCTGGAGGAGCCAGCCTTCCTCAAGAAATTGCCGAGTGGAAACATGTGCGTTTCCTTCACCCCGAGGGAGTCGGGCGCACATACGGTAGCCGTGAAGCGTATGGGAAAACACATCCCGAACTCGCCGTTCAAGATCGACGTTAAAGATCGGGAAGTTGGCGACGCGAAGAAGGTGAAAATAAGCGGCAACGCTCTGAAAGAGGGTAAGACCCACGCCGAAAACACCTTCTCCATCGATACCAGAAACGCCGGTTTCGGAGGGCTCTCGCTCTCGATGGAAGGTCCCAGCAAGGCTGAAATCCAGTGCAAGGACAATGACGACGGGACCTTGAACATATCCTACAAGCCGACCGAGCCAGGCTACTACATAATGAATCTCAAATTCGCCGATCACCATGTGGAAGGTTCTCCGTTCACGGTCAAGGTCAGTGGTGAGGGCAGCAATCGTCAACGAGAAAAGATCCAACGGCTGAGAGAGGCTGTCCCCATAACCGAGGTCGGCAGCGAGTGCAAATTGGCCTTCAAGATGCCGGGTATCACCTCCTTCGATCTCGCAGCCACCGTCACCTCACCTGGTGGAGTAACCGAGGACGCGGAGATCAAGGAAGTCGAAGACGGCCTCTACGAGGTCGCGTTCGTTCCGAAAGAGCTTGGAGTTCACACCGTGTCAGTGAGGTACAAGGAAATGCACATTCCTGGATCACCGTTCCAGTTCACCGTCGGACCGCTCAGGGATGGCGGCGCTCATCGTGTCCACGCCGGTGGTCCAGGTCTCGAAAGAGGAGAGCAGGGTCAGCCCTGCGAATTCAATATCTGGACTCGCGAGGCTGGTGCCGGTACTTTGGCAGTGTCGGTCGAAGGTCCTAGCAAAGCTCAGATCGACTTCAAAGACAGGAAAGACGGAAGCTGCTACGTCAGCTACACAGCGTCCGATCCCGGTGAGTGTTATCAGATTTTTCCAGTTCTATTGTCAGGTTCTCCGCAGATAAAAATCATATACTCAAATCCGGTGCATCTTTGAAAACAGCAATCGGTCACTCCTGCGAATGTGGGTGGGCGCGTGCGCGTGTCCCCGACATGTAGGAATGATCCAACACAGGCGGGGTAATGTGTTCCAGAAATACCAGTGTCTATATTTGTTGGCGGATTCATATTTTGGCGGAGGTAGCGGTGCCTCTGGTAGTCGTGGTCGCGGATGACTCTGCGATGGGGCAGAAGTTATATTTGGGTTGAGTCTGTGCGAAGTGGGGTACGCTGATGCGTGGTGGGGTACAGTAGGGGGACGATTTGAAATCCGTAGTTAGATTTTGTGTTAGAAAAGTGAGAGGAAGTAGTGGTGTGTGATCAAGCTTCGGTCGAACAGCTGCGTTTACATCACCGCTAGTTTATTTCTGATTTTTATTTCTCTTCCTTCTGTGTCTCGCTAACCCCGATACTTCGTGCGATGGGTACCTTCAAGGCGTCTAAGCAAATTGTGCTGTCAGGCAACACAAATCCCTCAGACGATGCCAATGGTCAGTCGTTTGTGAAGTAGCGTTGCAGTGTGCCATTCGTTTATGCTTGCTTCGCTAATGATTGGGCAAATTTTTAACTCCATCGTCAAACTCGACCCGACCGAATGTCAAAGCCGTTATCTACAACAGATCCGGAGGATCCGTGAACTGAAATCCTTCTTCATTTTCAGGCGAGTACCGTGTCGGTATCAAGTTCAATGATCAACACATCCCTGACTCACCTCACAAGGTGTACATTTCTCCTGCAGTCGGCGATGCTCATAAGCTGGAGGTAGCCCAGTTTCCTGACAGCGGAGTGCAGCCCGACAAACCAGCCACGTTTTTAGTTCGCAAAAACGACGCCAAGGGTGAATTGGACGCGAAGGTGAGTCGGAAGTTAATGAATGCTTACTTTTTCTCTTACAGTGGTTTCCTATCGAACGCGAGAGCTAGTTCGGCATGATGTAACCTCATCTGGAAAGCAGTCGTACGCGCAAGTGTTCCATATTTTTCGTACCTCTTGCTCGGAAATTTACGAACCGAAGCCGACTTGCGCACTAGACATGTTAAGCCAGGAATAGAATCTCGCGGTTGTGAAATCGGTGAAACTATACGTCAGAGCGCGTAGGAGGTTGAAGCACCAACACACCTCTGCACGTGAAAGCAGCTAAGCGGTTAGCTGATGGTATAGCTATCAACAAAAATAAAACATACGGCTTTTGTAGAGCCAGCTTTCAGGTTATCTGGATATTTATGACGTGATTTAGACGAGAGACAACGTATGCTTACAGTCTATACTTAAAATTAAGGAAACCAAAATATACTCAATGCTCTTTCGACAATAGTTCTTTGAGTTATAATATTTTCACACCACAAATCGTAACGTGGTTCAAAGAACTCGAGTTCCGGTTTGTGAATGTTGTTAGGCAGCCGCTGTTCCATTATTCTGGAAAGCTCGAGACCGCTAGCCGAGCGAAACATATCTGCGACGTCTGCTGATCATTGCAGTCCGAAGATCACGATACTTTCCTGCAGAGGTCTAAGACCTATGAGTTTACACTTTTCGTTCCAGATTGTATCACCGAACGGGATAGAGGACGACTGTTTCATCCAGTCAATTGACTCGGAGACATACTCCGTGAGGTTCATGGCCCGAGAGAATGGAATACACAACATCCACCTGAAGTTCAACGGTGTTCATATACCGGGAAGCCCATTCCGCATCAAGGTTGGCAAGGTCGATGCAGACCCAGCGTCTCTTCACGCGTACGGAAACGGTTTAACGGAAATAAGGACCGGACAAAAGACGGACTTCCTCATCGACACGTGCAATGCCGGTGCCGGTGCACTGGCAGTAACTATTGACGGTCCCAGCAGAGTCGCCATGGACTGCACGGAGGTAGAAGAAGGCTACAAGGTCAGATACACACCGTTGGTACCGGGCGATTATTACATCAGCATCAAGTACAACGGATATCACATGGTTGGATCGCCATACAAGGTTCCTTGCATCGGTAAGTAAACTCCTATCCTAAACTCCTGCATCCAGCTCTGCGCACGTAACGACGGGAAGAGCGCAGAGTTACCATGTCAGCAAAACTCGGTCGATATCTGAAGAAGGAGCCTAACCTCGGTCGGTAGCTTCTCTACCGCTGATAAAATCGATATTTTCGAACTGCAGCACGCACTTTGATACTCGAGCTACCAAATGCAATGCGTGTAATTAATCTTGCTGATTACTTATGCCACAGGGGCTGACCTGGCCGAAAGAGGGGCGCAAGAAACCAGCTCAGTAGTCGTCGAGACGGTCCAAAAAATCTCAAAATCGAAGCAGGTTGGACCCGTTCTGCCTCTCTTCAAATCAGACGCGACTAAAGTGACCAGTAAGGGTTTGGGACTGAAGAAAGCCTATCTCGGAAAGCAGAATCAGTTCACCGTTAACGCCGCGGATGCCGGTAAGGAATTCCTTACTCCTTTTCTTTGATAACATATGTTATAAGTTCGAAGCCTTGGGCTGAAAAAATATGGACTGAATATTCGCTCTTCTGTAACTGCAGGCAACAATATCCTTTTCGTTGGCATCCACGGTCCCAAAGGATCTTGCGACGAGGTTTCCGTCAAGCATACCGGAAGACAGAACTACAACGTGAATTACCTCGTACGCGAACGTGGAGAATACATCCTAATCGTCAAATGGGGCGACGATCATATTCCCGGCTCACCCTACAAGGTCGACGTCTAGAATCCAACTGTCCCTCACCCCTCATTCGAAACGAAACTTAAAAACTTAAATCTATCGTAAGGTCAAATTGATTTGTGGATAAAACTGCAACTCCATCTTCACACGTTGTACTTCTGACGACAGTGCCTCGGTGAGAGAACGAATGGCTCACGTCGTTTCAACATTCTTTGAAATGAACATTCGGAAAACGAGAAAAAATGGCAACGACGATCTCATCGTTCGATCACTGAGGCATTTCAAATGTCTGCTTGTTGCTTCGTACTCCTCTCTGAAGGTGCGTTCTACGATTGAACATGTCAAGTCGAGTGTTACATGAGGGGTCGAATCACACGTCGATAAGTCGGCGGGATCACAAGATCGTTTATTTTTTCACCATCTCCAAACATAACACCGCGACGTGCCTTAATTTCGGTCTTATTCTATCAGAGTTTACAACATACTCGTCTCATGCCATACGAATCAAGTCCTATATTTGCAGTGAAATGCATCGATTATTTTATATGATATTGATTGAAAACGTATAGATTTTAAATATATTATTATACATACTACTACACGATCTATCGTAAAAAGAAAAAATATACAAATAAACTAATATATTTATTAACCCGCCTTATCGCTCTCTATTGTACGTACCACGTGCTGCCCGTGCGGCTATCCTCGTATCAAACTTTTCAACAGAGATTCGAGCTTCTAGGTTCCGAGGAAAAGCTTTTCAACCCGAGTGCCGAGTGGCTGTTGTACCTAACTAATTTCAAACCATACCCTGCAGGTAGAATTGCGGCAGGTGAGCGTAAATTCTAATAAACCGAGCAATAGGGAACGAACGAATTAATCTAGTCGATGCAGATCGTGGATCTACACGGTCGAAACGTAATAGGATTACGTTCATACCACACTTAATCTAACCTAATCCAATTTCCCCAATATTCACGGTTTTGTATTTCACGTAGCTGCGCAAGCGAACCATGCTCGCTCGTTCCCAAACTTTCGTGAATAACATTTTGTTTTTATCAGTCTTTGATGAGAACCATTCGATGCGAGAGAAAATATATATATCTTCTATCAAGCGAAAGTTACGCGTTGAATCGAGCGGAGTTGATACGGCATCGGCGGCATTGCTAATCATACAACTGCGGAACGTTATCCAGCTGAAACCCAAACCACTTTCCATTGGGACAGTCTCTCTAATTTCTCGGATCCGAGGAGGGCAGATGTTTCACCATTGGAACATGAATGAGGCACTTCGGGTTAACTTTCAGGCTGCTGATTTTTTCTGCTTTGCTAGCGATGAGGTAGAATTCAGTCTCTCGGGGCGTGGCTGTTGCAGGTAAGGAAACTGGTGCAAGTTAAGATCTCGAATTCACAGTGAAAGTATGGAACGGCGAATGGCGGAAGAAAAGGTGCCCGGGAGTATTGAGGCTGGTGTTGTGTTTCTAGATAAAAATCACTAGGAACTACACCGACCGTTAATCTTGGGTCAACGACTGTAGGCGACCGAAGTAAACGGCATAAGGTACGGGCTGGCTAAACGCAATAATTTTCCAAGGGTTGTTTCCTGGTGAACACGGAATGGTTCCGCGGCTACGAAGGCAATTAAATTTCATGCTCGATGTGCACGTTCACGCGAAGGTAGACACATACCAGCACCGGCACCAGGACCAGGGACATATGGGTCGGGTATGTGAAGTGGTAGCTAGACAGGAAGAAATTTTCTACAGTATATAACAAGGTTGTAACGAAACGTACGCCCTGGAGCGTCGCGACGCCCCCTTCACCTGCCTGAGGAGGCGTGGGGTTCTCCTTTCAGGCTTGCGTCGTTCCAGCAGCTTCTGACACGTTAAAACACGGCGTTATATCGACTGAAGCAACACCTGACGCCCCAGAAAGCTTGAGGGGCGTGTGTACACGTTAACGTTTTATAGGACGGCGTCGCGACGACGTCGAACAGTCGAAGTAGGTAGGTTCGGGGTTTTAGGTGGTAGGTGGTAGGTTCGTATCGTACCTCCTAGGAGGCGACTGCGTGGTTGGCTGCGCTTGGGGGGCGGTGCTTATACATTTTTTCAACACGTTCGCAGGCGTACAACCCGCGGTGTTCAGCCTCGCGTTTGCGGCGGTTGGCTCAGACCAAGTATAGACCGGCCCCCACTTTTCTCACCCTCTTCCCACCCGGCCCCCACTTCTCCAGAGGCTCGCAATCCCGGCGAGAAAGAGAGACGGGTCAACCTTACCAGGGGCAAACACCTGATCTCCCGATCCAACCTACAGAGCTGTTCAATCAGGCTTTCCCGACGAACATCTCCGCCTATCGATCGGCACCAGGTCATCCGAATGTCGTTCCGTCTACTTTGGACAGAGAACCGGAGGAAGGAAAAGTGTCTGCTTACCGAAACGGATAACTGAAGACATGGTCAGACCATGCAAATCGACCGCGTGGGTGCGACTTCGAAATCGTTGCTCACTCCTGTTACAAATTTAAGAAAAAAAAAAGCAGCTGTAGGTTGAAAAAGGAGAGATAATTTCGAGAATGCTGAAGAGGCGTGGCGACGTCGTACCTCCGCCTACCACCTCCTCGATTTTATTCGCCTCCTCTCTCCTCTGCCCGCCGTCCTCTCTCCTCTCTGATCATCTCTCTTTCAAGAACACTGAAAACGCAGCTTCGGCGGAGTTATAGGGTCGCGGGATACGGTAACCTGAAAAAGCCCTCGAGTTTCATCGTGGTCACTATTCGACAGAGGAGTGAGAAGAGGAAAGAGAACCTCAGCCCGATCCAGGTCCAGGGTGGTTCTGTCTTCCACCCCCGCTGAGCTGAGCGAGTAACAAATGTCTCGTCACACAACTCCGCCATTTTGTCGGTTTTTCTGAACATTTTTTCCTCCCCTCCCCGTTCTTCGGCTGGTCATTTTCATCGATTGCGACTGGGTTCAGACCCACTCCCGAAGGAGAAGAAAATAAATTTCTACGGGGTAAACATACTGGGTAGACAAAACGGGACAAATTCTCGTCTACACATTCCACGGTCGTTTTATTGAGTACAGAGAACAGTATTTTTCACCTTCTTCAGCTCTCCCTCCTCTCGCGAATTCAATTTTTATTTACAATCGCATGATTTCTTCATATATTGTTTAAACACACGCACACGCGGACGCACACACACAAGCACACGCGCGCGCGCGCGTTAGTAGGTGTAGAAACCTAACAATATATGATACAAATTATTTGGCATTCGATATATTTGCACTTACACGGGTAGCTGCCGATTCTCGTATACCTACAACCACAATCCGTCATCCTGAAGAAGGGGATTCTCGAAGCCTCGGAAAGTATTGATCGGAAAAAGCTCGAGTCAAACTCTAAATTCCCGGGGTCACCAATTTTTATGATCAAATTTCCACTCACAAAATACTGAAAAACTGTCTTTCATAGGACGACGGTTGCTGCGGTGAGACGAGAAACAAAAAAAAGGAGGAACCGATCGGAACACTGATTTCCAATCGATATGGATACGATTGATATAGAGTCTATCGGAGAAGTCTATCATAGTTAAGTTTTGCTCTGGACCCATATCTGAAATGAAGTATCTGATCCGATCAACGTAGAGGACGTGAGACGCTTGGGAGTAGCACCAGAAATATGAGTTTTATTTCACGTTACAAGTAGTGCGTCTGTTAAGTATAGCAAAAATGCGCGTGCCCCGGAGCTACCAAAATATAGTGTAGTAATTCCTTTATCTTGTGTGAGGTTCTAGAACGAATATAAGAGAATGTAAGAGCAAAACGAAGTGACTCTAGTCAGTCAGTCGATCGTGTACACCGAATCGAAACGCTTCTCAAAAGCGAAGCTAAATCCTCTGTACGCCTGTTTACATTCTGTGTGTACCGTAAATCTAGTAAACCAGCATTTGATAATTAATAAACCTCGAGACTACTCGCATCTGCCGTTGATCAACGATGTAATATTATAAATATTTCTAGGGTATGGTACCCTGTTCGTTCTCCGGGGCCGCGATTGCTCTGCCTAGCTTCGCGAGAAAGATTAACCTGGAAAGAATATCTTTTTGCAAGTTGTGTAAACGAATATAAAAATAAATGGCCATAACGATTCGATCGATAAATTTGCAATGTGTGAACTATCTTGAACACGATGGTAAATATTCATCGGCTCATCCATGATATTATATCGATAGACAAACGCGCGCGCACGCGACAAACACACGCACTCACGCGCACACAGACATAGTTTGATGTTGAAATTATTAGATGTAACTATAGCATAGGTAGAGGTGTTTGGATTTTGGTGTTATGAATATTTGAATTTGTGTGTTTTTATCGAGAACGACAACAACGGTGCTTTGATAATGAATTGATTATAGTATTCATAATACGTACGTAATTGGAAGATACAGTCTATTAGGTAGATTTAGATATCAATTTACTAATATTAACTATATATATATGTATGTTATTATTCATACAATATAAATGCGTGACGATGCGTGGTATCATAGTTAAGTTCTCTTTAATTTAAAGTAATATACAAATATACAAGTGTGCATTGGGGGGTAATAGAGATTTGGATTGGTATCTTTCGTCGGACCAGGCCAAACGCTGGCCCTTCAAAGTCAGGCGTACCTTGAGAAATCGCAAACAGTTACCGAGGTTACTTGTCATTGATAGTTGGCAGCCTCACATATAAATACGCCGTAAATCTGCCGGCGATGTGATCATGTTGCACTGCGGGCACAATTTCTTCGCCCCCTGAAATCACAAATGGTGAGAAAAAAAAAAATATGACAAATCCCCGAAGTCAAGCACGTTTTATACTCTGCTACGCAGCGATCGCGAATGCCGAAGAGCGAGTAACTTCGGCGCCCGTGGTGTCGATTGGAAATAACTATCTGTTTGCGAGTGAAGAGAAACTTACCAAAGTGTGAAGCCAACATTGTTCGCAATGGACGTGCCAGCAGCAAACGGAAGTGACCGGTTTCTTGTACTGCTCCTGCAACACAATAGACAAAACTGGAGACTATCGACACGAGGAATCTACCAGGAGGCGGCAGAAGTCCGGCGGATGAACTCACCATGCAGATGAGACATTTGAACGGTTGCACCCGCATTTCAGCTTCGAGTTCTCTGATCCGTCCACGCAATGCCTCGACGACCGGGGCGTCAGAATCCCTGCTGACGACGGTTGACGTTGCGTCGATTTCGTCGCCCTCGTGATGTTGCCGGGAGGGTGTGACGGAGCCTGGTTCTGGTTTGACCTCAACCTGAGCGCCGTGAGGTTGTTCAGGCGGCGTGTGCGGCGTGTGTGGTGCATGTGGCGATATCACAGCCTCCCTGAGCGCCTCGCGTTCCTTTTGCTCCCGAGGAGTACCCTCGGCACGAGGTGCGACTACGTCGGCCTCCGAATATTGGGCTGGGCCGAATTGCGCCGCATCATCACCATCCACCACTAAATCTACGTCCTCGTCTTCCTGCTGCCCCCCGAGTCCTCCGCCACCGCTACCTCGATTACTTGATGATGTCGCTAGCCCCGCAGCTGCACATATGTACCAACCGACAAATATAGCGGAGAAAAAACCCGCGATCTCTACTTCATTGCGCATGCGGAATGATTTGCGAAACGTTTGATCGATCCTTGTGATAAAGTACCACCTCGGCAAGCAAACCTTGTCAGAGAATTATCGGTGCCAAGGTAACGAATGTATTTGCTAGTGTAATAGTCGGCGATCGACATATAGGTACGAAGTGACGTACTGCGAACGCAACTGTGGTTTGGTGGTTAGGCTAGTCGGGAAGCACCACATCCATCCACTACTCCCTTCAGAAACCGCAATGTGACGCGGTACCGGTGATCGGAATTTCAACCCCGACGTACGTATCGTTCGTTTACAGATTTGAAAGTCGGTCTGCCGGCGATAGTCGCGACAACGTGTTCATTACTTGCCGTGAAAATATATGAACGGTATTTGAGCATGCAGAACCGAAGCTATCGCCAGGAACATTGATAGACGGGACGGGAATGATGTTTAGCTCACCAGAAAATCCGCCGACCAGCATCGAGGTCGCACGAACGCGTCGCTGACCCGCCCATTCGTATTCCTCAAAAGTTTCAGGGTCTCCTTCAACGTCGACCTCCTCATCGTCGATTCCAGGATTCTGACCGGCCGGATTACCGTTGTGTTTGTTTAAACAACGTTCTACGTGCTGATTCAATTCCTCGGGGCTCCCAGATAAACGTTCGCTGCACACAGGGCAAGACGGTTCGTCGGCTTTTCGTTTTCGATTTTTGACGCGAATTCTTGCCTGGAAATGAACGGATGAATGAGTGAACGGATCCTTGACGAACATCGTAATTCTCTAGCTCGTGGGACCTTTGCATCGAACCGGCGACTCACTTGTCTGTTTGCTTTGATTCTTTTGTAAGTTTCCCATCGACCCTGGGGCGTCCCGTCAGCGGCCGATGGCGCGTGGAGTAACGGGGCGTGAGGATGATCCTGAGGATGACCTGGGGGACCTGAGGACCGTGACGATCTTGGCCGGGGCGTTGTCGACGATACTTTATACAGCCGATCTAGTTCCTGTGCAAAATGTTGCTCAAGCTCCTGAGGTCGAACGGTCACACCGCAAACTGGACAGCACGAAGGATCGGAAGGAAATTTCTTCTTACCTGTAATCAAAAGCAAACCACATTCTTGCTAATCAGGAATGAAATCGGGTACGGGCAATGCTTCCATTCGAGCGGATTGATTACACGTTTCGTAGAAATTGAATTAGTGATAATTTTCCAGAAGGTAGGATCGCTCAGCCTCAGGATATTTCTTGAGCGTGTTTCCTTTTTCTTCGTCTTTCATTTTATTTTTTTCGAGATTCAATTGCCTCAGGACTGAATTAATCTCCCTTGGACGTTTCCACGATTGTCGGGTGAAAAATTTCGTGTTTCATATGGCCTAACGGGGACTAGAACACTTTCTGAAGAGCGTACGAACGAGAGAGATTGATCGATCGATGAACCCGTTTACCACTGCCTTGGCTCGGCGGGGTCGTATATGGTAGAACAGAATTAGCACAGACAAAAAATGAACTGGTCAAATGCATGAAAAATGAAATTACTAGACAAAAATAACGATCAGAGCGAGAGAGAGAGAGAGAGAGAGATTCGTGGGACTTTACCGGAATAGTCCGAAGATCGAACGGATTGACAAATAGTGGGAAAACATATTTTTGAAAAAACTGGTTAGTCAGGTTATAGGTACTTGAAAACTAGACTACTAAGTGGGTGGTGTACTGAAGGGATCGTATAAGCCGGGTGTATCCAGCTGTGTCGTTTCACACAACTGTTTATTTATTTGCACCGTCCGCCACTGCCTACTGCCGCCTACCACCAGTCAGTCTCTCGAGCTCCTAGAGTATCGCGAGGATAGTGGATGCGAGAGCCGAGCCGAGAGCATCGCGCCATGCCGCGTATTAAGTATAACGTCAGTATTATATGGAGGCGAGGACGAAGGTAGTACCTACCCGGGGTTTCGACCAACCTTCCAAACAAAATAACCGCATATCCGGAAAACGTCCACATATTACTTATACGTATACACGCGTGCTACACCTACCCGCCGTCTATTTTTACAAGAATCACTGAGATACCCGCGAGCGGAATACGTCGACGTTTCCCCGCGTATTAGAAGACAAAGAACATTTGGTATTTTTCTTTTCCTCCTCCTTTTTTCCTATTTTCCTTCTTTTTCTTCTACGTTATCCCATTCTGGTCTCGTGCCTCCCGAGTCTACGATATGAAACCTGTTCTATACGGAGCAGTTGTTTTTAATTTCGGTTACAAACTGGATAGGTTAGCGTTAGCTGTTTGGACAATCTATCGATATGCTTATTTAACAAAGTTTCACACATCCTGCTTCCCTCTGTTTCCCACATTCGCTGAAAGTCGAAGCCATTTGTACCGTTTCCCAACCTCCGGCTCTCTTTAGCCTCTCAGCTCTGCTGCCACTGCAGAGTTTTGTTCAGTTTAGCTCAGTTCGGTTCAGTTTCGTTTCGTTTCGTTTCGTTTCATTTCGTTTATTTGGAGAGCCTCGGCGGCATTCTTGTACCGTTTAACATATCCTATCTGGGCAGAGCTATCCGGATAGCATTTCTTCTTTGTGCCGAAGACCTCTTTCCCCTTCAATTAAGTACGCTTGCAAATTTATGTGCGCGCCACTGTATTCAATATTCTCTTTCGTTCCTTTATTGAAAGAAGAAAAAGGGATGCATGCACACGGCCTGGAAGACCCGACCCTCCGCCTCCGCCTCCGCCTCAGCCTCAGCCTCAGCCTCAGCCTCATCCGGATATCCAAACGTTTAATTTTCATCCTCCAAGCTACATCCGCCAATGCCTTTATTTTTTTGATATCGTCGTCAATTTTTATCGCCTCGAGAGAACGAAAAAATGAAGACGAACAGTATGAAAAAATGTTCATTCGAAGCGCGGGCCTGCATCATTGCAATAAATTCACGAACGGCACTGCCGCTGGAATAATAAAACAGCTGTTTACAATTTAGGGCGAGAATTGTGTGAGGAAGATGACGCGATTAAGCGACGTAATAAGGAGGGACGCCATGTCGTCGGGTCGTCCTTGCCGAGGTATTTTCTTTAGAAACTTTTATCTTTTTATTGCACAGTAGCCAACAATGCATTGCGGTAAAGCGAGGTCCTCGCTATCTTTTAGAGGTCGGATACGGCGCGGTACGTACGGCTGGATTCATAACTGCCCTATCATTTACACTTGGCATGAAGACTAACAGAAAACGAGCTAGAATCTAGATACGTACACACTAACCTGAAAACTCTCATTCCTTCTGGGCTGCAGCGGTCGCGCAGTATCTTTAATTAAAAGAGAACGACCGTGCGCGCTAGAGAGGAGAAGGAGGAGGAGGAGGCGGAGAAATGAGAGCTAAAAGTAAGTCATATCTGAATATTAAAGCGTACGAAGAAGGAGAAGAAGAAGAAGAAGAAGAAGAAGTAGAAGTAGACGCGTACCCTAACTGGAGATCCCGGTCTCCCTGAAAACCGGCATGGCAATAGCTTATATAGATCCATTTTATATTTGCCCCCTTATCATCGCCAATTACGAACCCTACTTCTACTACTCGAGCGTCGTCGTCACTACATCCGTTTACCTACCATGGCCAACGACTCGGAGTGGTAACGGCCGTCTTTTGCCATTAGTTTTATCGCTCCGAGGAGATCTAAATAGTTCGTCTTCGCGGAGATGACAACTCCTTTCTACGGTATGTAATTAAATTCAGATTGCCAATGTTCCGATATCAACGGTTCCGAATAATTTACCCGTTCACCTCCTTTTTTTATGCGTTATCTTCGTTCGAAACTGTTCGACGTAAATAACGCGTGTTTACACAAGAAGCCTGCAGATAATTGAAGGACAACTACAGCGGCGAATCATTCCCTGAATTAATTAACGAATCAATAGGTGATTGGTAAACCGAAGCGTGCGTATTGTCACGGGGGCAATCAATTAGGTACCTAATGTTTTCATCGAACGATCCAATTTTCGTAACTCCGTGCAGATTGTATCACAATTTGTTTCGCAACTTAAATTATCATGGGGCTTTTCAAATCTTCGGATGCTATCTGCCCCCCCCCCCCCCCCCCCCGGGAAGTAGCAGGCAATTCTTGCAATGATCTCCAGCGACGCCATTTGCAAATAACACAAATCATTGAAAAAGATGAAAGAGCAACCGCGATGAGAGGTCAGGTTGCCTCATCCGGTTCTCTGAATTATTACACAATTGGAAAATGGGAACAAAGAATCCGAAACGGAAACCGAAACCGAAACCAAAATCGACACCGACGCCCCCAAGGATAATCTGATGTTATTAAAACCAGCTTGTAATAATATTTACACGTGAATCTAATCGCGAAACGGAGTAATTAATGTACAAATATATAATATGACACGGATGGGACGGATTCGGGGTGAGAGCTGCACAGACCCCATAGAAGCACTTTGACATATAATCCGGTTTTAATTAAATAACTACACCGCACGTTCCTGGTTGAGCAGCGAAAGAGTTGTGCCAAATTTCTGGGGTCGAACGGGCAAGCGACAGGCATTTAACCACAACTGTTGTCTCCTGGGTCTCGAGGGGGATGAGTTATACGGTTTCGAAAGTTCAGAGCTACAACGAGCCTGTTTCACGATCTTCATTTAATTCTTTCTCGTTCAAGTGTCCGATCAATTCGATGCGTCGAGCAGGTCTACCATGTGCAGCAATTCGATCTATTGTGCAGAACAGCCGAGAGAGCCAACCGGGCTCTCCGCTGTAACAACACGATTTTCGTGTATATCTTCGGTCCACGGTACAGCTGTGATTAGCAGTGAAAGCTTTCGGCGCACGTATTACCGATCCGTCAAATGCAAATCGTTCCCCAGTTAAATGTACCTGGTGCCAGTAGTGCGTACACGCGTAATGTTGCGCATACGGAAGCTAACCGAGCGAAATAATTGATCATCGCAACCCCTCCTTATGGTCTATCAGTGATTCCGGTAATCCCAGGATACCCTTCACCGACCGCTGGCCATTTTATTAATAATTCGATCCCCAAAAACAATCCCGGACATCGTTCTCAACAATTAAACAGCTCAAGCGCTCTCCGCAGAACGTTATGAAATGATAATTGCCCCCCCGACCGGGAAGCACGGCGCCGATGCCGAATATGATACCAACGTCGGAATTGGCGTTAGGATTCCCATCGGTCGATCGGAGTCGTGTCAAATTCATCATTTTCATGGTTCGAGTAATTTTGAGATGATAATATCGCGGTGGCGAGTGAGATCGCGGCGGCCCGGCGAAGAGAGAGTTTGCGAGGATATTGTTACGCCGAGGGTAGGTTAGGGCGGGTTTGGAGCTTCGGCAGTAAGTTCGGCAGTTAAGGATATGGGAGTGTAGGAAGCCAGGCGGCAGGAGGCGGTTAGCTGCAAGAGTAAAGTCTGAGGGTGAGCGTAAGTAAGGAGGCTGTAAGGATCCCTCCTTTCATGCATACCAGAGTATCTCTTTGCTATACTTGGGTTTGAAATCTCTCTCTGTTCTACCAGACTGCACGCTTTACTTATACTCAATTCCCAGTGTGACACACGTGCACTGGAATTTCTCGTTGAATAGCCTACTAGCCGTGGCTCGGGGGTATAAAGCCAAGGTAAATTTGGTTTTACAGCATCATCCGGTGAACAAGGAGAGCCCGCGCACTTTCTTCTTATTAAAAAAGAACCCAGTGTCACCTGGGCCCTCCGCGCAATGCCCCAAGTCTCTGGATCGGTGCTCAGGTACATTTCGCAGGATTTCTTTTGGCCATTGAAAAAAATCAGTGATTATAACTCTTTTAACACCGGGGAAGAGGTATAAGTATTAAATTTCAACGTTCATAAATCCCGGCGGGTATTCCTCCGCTGCCTGTGTTTTATTGGAACCCATGTACATGTAGTTTTATTTTTCGAACTTAAGGGGCAAACGGAGCGCCGGAGAGGGACGGAGATAGGTCGCGGCAGGAAGCGGGAGCAGCTCACTTTGCCGATCTTCCCTTTGCCCGATGTGCAGAACACGCGTCACCGCGTCGACCCGGGGAACCCTTATACCTCGCTCGGTGTGCTCGGGGGGGTGATTCCTGAAGGCTCATATAGACATTCCTTTCTCTCTTACTTTCTGGATCGCGAATCACCCGGCTGGGAAACTTGTCCGAAGTATGACGATTCCTTTCATCCGTAGGTACGTACATTTGAAGCGATGATTTTTTTCGGGAGGGATTGCGCCGGATAGCAAATCGCTGTTTTCATTGCGACAAGAGATCGGGATTCGAGTCGAGTCGCACTACAGAGAGGAAATAACGTCGATATAATATATCAAGTGAACACGGCGCAGCATAGCCGAAACTGCAGAGTAGGTATCGCGGTGTTGCGGTGGTAGTGGAAAGAGAGTGTCGCTCCCCCCGTCGAGTGTCGCTCTTAAATCACAGCTGTTTGTAATTAAGTGAATGAATGGCCTGTATCAGGGTTAATATTTGCTAGATGATGAACGTCTCTCCGCCGCCAAGACAAATCCCTTATATATCATCGTAGCCAGTAGTCATACTCGCGTAGTACTTGCACCGCAGGATCTGAGCGGCTCTCGTACTCTATCATCGGGTAGTAATTCTCGTTGGTTGCATGAGAGAAATTTCCGGAGAGTAAACGAGGCCCGGGATTAAGTACGAAATCAGATTTTCTTTGCTTCTTCGTACCTTTTTGTTCCTCCTCCGAGGGAGGGAGGAATCTTCCGGCGCGAGTTTTTCAAACCAAGGACGAGTTTGGTCTCTCCGGGTAAGTAAGTAGTGAGGAATAAAATTACAAAGAGGATGCCGAATTGAAATGAATAGCGTTCGAGGAGCGTTTGACAGGCAGCAGCTACCAAACCCTCGTATACATGTTTACCGTTGGCTTGCCGAGTTGCGTTGTTCGAGTTTTGTAGGTTCTTCCGCGCGGCTCAGAGGATTCAAGTCGATGCATCAAACACACATCGAAGATTCACACACGCGCGCACACCCGGAGCCCCTGCAGCCAGGAGCCTGGAGTCCAGCTCCTTCCTTCTTGCACGTCGTTTCTTTACTCGAGACTCAGGTAATATATACGCGCATGTTTGTGTGTTCGGCTACTCGCCAATATTCATAAACACGTCCGAACGAACAAAGTGATAACTTAGTCAGGGTGCTGCGCGCGTATAGGTATAGGCGTTTGAAAGTCTCAAGTCTGGTCCACGCGCCGATCTTCTCTCCTATACCAGCAGCCAGCTACTTCGGACGTTATTATCCGACGTTGAATTCGACCCGCTCGAGAACAAGGATTATCGGATGTATGTATAACTGGATTTGGAACGGAAACTGAACTGAAAAAACGACATCACCGAAGGCGCGTACTTTTAAATCCAGTTTGTAAATAATCTAAATTGTATTAAGACCGAATTAACATCATCAACACGTCAAAGAACGTTCAGCAGCGCTAATTAAATCCGATTAACACCAGCTCTGCTCTCTCTCTCTCTCTCTCTCTCTCTCCTCTCCGCCTCGGACGGTGGCCACCTATGTCACGCTTGCAGCGAACACGTCGGGATCGGTCGATGCCCCGTGAACTGATCAAACGAATGCAATTATCACCTGTATAAATTCAGCGCGCAGTAGATATCCTCGCGATTGGAAGAAACCTCGATCATTTTACGGAGATAGCCATTCCCGTTCTTTGCGCGGAGGGAAGAGGGACTCGATGTTACAGTTTTGCGAACAGAGGGTGATAGAATTGAACTGGAGTAAAAATCGTCAATCGGCTGGTTATTGATTAATGCGAACGTTGCAGCTAGCAGAAATGCTTTTCTCTCCTTTTCGTTTTCGCTGTGCGAAAGGTGGCATTACGGCCGAGAGTAGCGAGAGTAGCGAGAGAAGGAGAAGGAGAAGGAGCAGGAGAAGGATAACGAAGATAAAGATAAGGAATGAACGAGGTTTGAAAAACGACGACGAGAAGAGGAGAGTGGAGTGGAGTGGAGGTAGGTGTCCGTGTCGGAGGGAAAGGAAGAGGAAAGAGGATAGAGGTGCTTTATGAAGTGGACTTTACAGGATACGTTATTACATTATCAAGGAACACGCACTGCCATTCGAGAATCGTCTGGCCACTAAACCAACCTCTCGTAATTGGAAGCGAGTTTTTAAAAAACGAAAACGGGCCTTTGCTATCTTGCTAATAAATACACAGCTACCGTGCGTTATTGTACGTACTACCAGTGATGACGATAATAAAAATAACAAACAAACAAACAAACAAACAACAAATGTCCGCCCGTAGCACCCATAATAATTGTCAGAAGCAACTGCGAGCAATTACCGAGCCCAGGCAAAGGCATCCCCACATCCCTTCACCTCGCATCGTCCTGTGTAACAATACGGTCTGCGATACCGTTCCACATTTTACGTCGCTGTTAGAACCATCCTACTCTCGCATTCCGATGTCCGTTTCAACGGAGAAAGAGAGAGAGAGAGAGAGAGATCATTCGGTTATGAGCCAATCGTTTTGCACCGTTTACGGACAGTGCGCGGTTCCTCGCCGAGCTCATATTCTGGTCGAGTCACGAGCGCTGATTCATGTTTTGGGAGCCGGACCAGGATCAGTTCTTTGATATCGTTGAACCGTGATAGAAACGGCACGGTACGTTCCGTCAGACACTCACGGACAAACCGCGAGCGATCATGGTATACGTATACACGTTCGGTCCAGTTATGACTGGGGATATTAACGTCCGTCTGACCAAGCCGTGCTGGAATGCATGGTTTCCCTCTGCGCCGGGGAGTCGGGCAAAGCCCAACATCAGCAAGCGCGGAGCTAAACGCTCCGATGCCCATGTGTTGTCAAGACCCAATCAAACCTTGCTAACTAACCGCTGTGCGCAAATTAATAATTAAATTCTGCTGCCGACCCCCCTTTCAACGCATGGATGGATCCTCGCACCGCGCTGCACCAAACGGTTCACGGGATCCAAGAATTCCGCGGGAAATAACATTCGTTTCCGCGCACTACTGCAGACACTTCCAATCGGACAATCGCGACATTTGGACAAGAAGGGGTGGGGGGATGGCGTCATCGCTCAGAAGATCAGATCTTCTTATACTGGGACGAAGAAAAAGAGGTGAGATGGTAACGGCGTGCTATCGCCATCACCCGAAGATCTTATTCGAGCCTCTGTAATTGTTATTATAGTGATAACGGGCAGAGAAGATGTGGACAACGAGCTAACTAACGGCGTTCGGAGTCGATTTAAATAAATTCACGATTGCTATAACGCACATTTCGCTCTTACAGAAGCTTTCGAGCCGTCCTGCGAGCGGCGGCGACTGCAGGCCGCGGTGACTGTGCAGACTCTCAACGATTTCTACAACTTTTCACGATTTCTTTCCATTCCTTTTACCCCGACAACGCGTCCTTCTCATCCGTATAAGCAACGACACATTATTTCAGAAGCGGGCGAGGATCTACCGAGCCGTTTGTATCTAGCCGGTGAAATTATCGTTGCATTAGTAAAACAGGGAAACGCGGCAATTTCTACCGTTAGAGGAGACCTGGGGTCGGTGTAATGGTCAAAGAGTTAGATATGCACTGTGAACCGAAGTCTACGCAGATAGAAGATAATTTTCTCGTTTGTTTCTCTTTCTGCCGAGGATTTATATTGCCGCGAAGGGGGATAAAAATTGTAGGAGGTAAATGTGAACGGTGAGAAAGCGAATGCTGGATTGTGAGAGTGAAATTTCAGCGGTGAGATAGGCGTTGAGGGATCTTTTGAAAAATGATGAAAAATCCTAATGTGCATATTGTGCACGGACAGTACGCAGGGCTCGTATATAAGTAAAGAAGAAACTAATTTATAAAAATGGTGGTATTTACGACGGCATCAAAGGATCCGCTTTTACAGCTACCATATACAGTTTACAACACCGAAGTCTGACATCTATATACGAGTGTTTAACTCCGAAGATCCTATACTCAAAAGTTATCTAGACAATTATATATGGCATGGCTTAACTCGGAGGATGAGAATCGGTGACTCGAAAAGTGATGCGGCAGATTTTTACCTCATCCTTTAACAGGTTCGGGATCTTACCCGCTTTATTTATGACGCACAAACTAGTCCTCCGGAATCAATTATCTCGAAAACTAGCCTCAATTATAGGAGTTATAACAACCCTGCTTATACAACCTATTCACAAGCCCGGAGCTGAAGACCCCCGGCAATTTAACACACAATACAAAACCATGATCCCCGAAGATGGTCTAGTTTTATGGAAAAAAAAGAAAGAAAGAGAAACAAAAATTGAAAAAAGAAACTTTCTTGCACGAGAAGATACTCGAGCGATCGAAATTTTCTTATCCCATTGCATTACTTTCGCGGAGAATCGCTATCCCCTCACCCGAAAAGTGATAGAACTGTCTCGATCATCGTCGAAGAGGCGAGTTAACGATAAATTCAGTCCACTGATACCAGTTCACAAATTGAAATATACTTGAGGACTCAGAGTACTCACAGTACAAGTTCCAGAGCAAAGATATGTCGACGTTGTGATACATTTCGAATCCTGCGACACCGTTTCAACACCGAACTTTCCACCACTTATATCCGGGCATAAAAACGATAGAACATGACTGAACTGAGAAAGACACGCGTTGCCGAGCGGTCCGATCCACCGACTGACGGACGGATGGACGGCCAGAACCACCGAAACTGAACTAATAGTGGCCTGCACCCCGGGGTAACCCGGTGGTAGGGGATTCCGTTGTTAGGGTTGGCTATAAACCAGAGTAGAATTCTGTTCTTCGTCGTAAAAAGGACGGAAGAGAGAAGGGGTGAGCAAATTTGAGGCAAGTATGAAAATCCTGAACATCCCTTGTTGCAAGATTAAGAGAACTTTTTCCACCGTAGACACGGATGGCCATGAAATGAATAAAACCTTGCTCGGTTTCCTTGGCTTAGTTCGAGCCTAGACCATACCCGTCGCTACTTCATCCCCTAATAATCTGTACCAAGGACCACTGACTGACTCTCGCTCCTGGCCTACAAAGGCCGAGCATTATGCGTTACCTACGGATTAGTGGACTCGTACAAAGTCACTAGGTAGATCTCTCTTCCCAAATACATCTACCAAGGACTATGGGCGCAACACAAACGCAGGAGCCAAGCCCCTGCACCTTTGGGCTACCTACACCGGGTGTTCGTCACGTACGAAAGTCGAAACGATATAGAAACTGTCAACCCCTCTATTAGCGAGCTAATACAGATGTCAGAAGGGATCGTTTCTATGACGTCCACGGCTCGCTTCCCCTTCCCCTTGTCATATTCTGATGCCTGCGGAACCGCCGAGCTCACTGCGAGAGCGCATTGCGCCGATTTCGATAACGGATTCGCGAAAATATCGTCGAATAATCAATGGAGAGCGAATTTCTAACGATATAGAAAGAGGAAAGGGATGAGAAACGATTTTTGAAAATCTTTGAAACCATGGCGCGTATGGGCTGATCTTTTCGTGGTCCATTCAACGCGTTGATGTTCGAACGGTTGGTTGGCACCCCTGGAGCTTAACAGGATGCTTTATGGTAACACGATGGATACATATACTCGTACATTATACATACATGCATACACGTACACACCTCGCTCTATGAAGGAGGGGGGAAATATCCCGAGAGTAATATATGGTAATAATAACAATAATAATAGATATCTGAGGTGGTTTTGTTCGGAATCATTGTACCGCGTTTAACTTCACAGTCCAGCCCCAGTCATGCAAGCTTTAACACCACACACGTCTTCTCGCATCCTTCGCTGCCGAACCCCCGTCTCCCCCTTGTAGTGTACCTTATACTCTATGATCCGAGAGTCAGTTGAAGTCGCTGTTAGAACTTCTCGATTCTCGGACAATCTCCGAAAGATTCAGAACCGGAGGGGGATCTTGAGAATCGCGGCGTTCCGACAGTTCCCCGTGTCTTTCACGGCTGGTTTCTTTCCGCGCGACATATCATCAGCTTTATAAGGTACGCGTACGTCCACAGAATACTTCCTATAGAGCTGTGAGGTTGGGCGCGAAAGAAAAGCGTTTGAAACTAGCGAGGAGACCAGAGAAAACGAGAACAATGCGGGGAAAACAAAGTTAAAAAATGAAATTTGAAAAAGGCGTAGACCTCTGAAGGTAGACAAAAATCAAAAACTAGAAGAAAGAGATACGGAAAACAAAAAAAAAAAGAAAAAACTGAAAACCCAAATGAATTTCAACACCAGCGGTCTTTAAGATCATGTATCTAAGAAGGTCCTGAGCAGTCGCTGCACACACCCCTTAGTCAGCCGTGTGAAAGGACGTCCTCCTCACAAAGACTTCCTCCCACCGACCCGAGGCAGGGACAATGGACCCCGTAGCAAAGCGGGGATTATTCAGTCAGTCAAAAGTCAAACTATGAATTTGTTGGTTCATCCAGATGAAAGAACGTGCCTCGTCTGAAGACTTCCGGTCTTTCCTCGTCTACACCTGCCCCTCAGCTCCGCTCTGGATCTACGCATACCCGGTCGAAGGTGATGAAAAACTGGATAAAAACTATAACAAACGTCGAGGAATCCCTACGGAGCGGGCCAGGGACAGGCGCAAAATCCAGCAGGAAAACGAAAGAAGCGATAAAACAGGAATTTCAAGCAATTTAGTCGTGTTACTGTCTTCAGCGTAATATCACGGATGATGAGAGGGTGAATATTAATTGGTACCGTTTCTGAGGCGAGAGGGGACCGAAGCACTGTTGATTGATACAACTAGCAGAAAATTTCGAGTTCCAGTCGCTGACCCCCATTCGTCGGGTAAAAACAACAAAATGGGAATTACGATAATTGTTATAGGTCCCTGGAATTCGGAGCATCGCGGTCATCTATTTTTCGGACTTTAGAGCAACTTTTGGAATAGGATATATACGGAACGTGATGTAAATATCTGCACCAGGCGACGATGCCTCTCCCTATTAATTAACGTTTTATTACCGCATAGCCTCTCTCTTGGCGAACGGTCTCCCCGAACACCAAACTGGCTTTTCTTCGTTTCACTTTGTAGCCACTCAACCGAACCCCGAGGCATCCGCGCAGGCTTCCCTAATCGACGCTACTAAACCCATCCCCCAAAACCGCAGGCTCGCCGAATACGGCGGAGAGAACTTTGAATCAGGGAATCGTGTCGGATGGTCGAAGAGTATCTTCGGTGGAGGAAATATTGTGGAAAAATGAAAAGCCAGTAGATATTTCGAGGTACGCCTCGTGCTTTATTCGTCTTCGTCCCGTGTTCGACGCCGAGGCGTAGCTCTCTGTGAATCCATTGACCAGGAAGTGCCGGTATTTTAAAACAACCAGCCGAATCCGGCAACAAAAGTCGTCATTTGTTTTGTATTTTACGATCGCTTTTCGTTCGCTCTAAAACTGTTCTCTCGTTGCACCCTCGATCCCGGGATCTCGCCCGGCGTTCAACCCTCTGCTCTAGAAACTGTGAGGGTTATAAACGGGGTGGAACAGCGGGGGAGGCGCGGGGAGGGGGGGGGGGGGGGGGGGGGGCTAAGTATTAGAAGGAATTTTCCATGTCTGATTTCCTCCAAAGTTGGGATATAAAAGTTTACACCACACGTCAAACGACGTCCCATCGTGTCAAGAGAGATCCCTGGATCATAAAATCGGCATTCAATATCGTTCGAGAAAACCTCCTCCCTCTTCGTTCCCCCACCTTTTGTCACGTGTCGAAAGTTTGTCACGTGTGACACGTCCCCGTCAAAGAGACGGGAAATAAAATAGACACGGGAAACGATGTTATTCCCGTTCTCTTGCCGGTGTAAGAGATCTTCTTTTTTGCGATACGGTGGTAAAAATACGAGACGAACTCGCGTTCCATCGGTTTTCCCATCATTCAATTTCGTTTCGAAAGTTCGTTTCACAACGAAAAACGAAAAACGAAAAACGAAAAAGGAAAAACCGGCGGTATTCCCATATTTCATCAAGTTTATACGAGACGCAGTAATCGCCACTCGAGAAGGCAAAGGAAGCAGCAGGAGAGCGGCTACAAAGACGTGGATCATAAGAGCAAGGGCACTCCGTGCCTAATTGTCGTTTATTAAAAGGAGTCCTCGCAGGATGAGGAGAGTCAAAGTAGACGGTTCTACAATGTCGGTTGAGCGTCTTGCCCCGTTATTAGAAATTATTAATTGAACACAACTCTGCGGTGAAACGAAACTATTTAGGAACATAAACGCGGAACAAAAAGGTCCGACAATTGAATACAAGCGGTAGGACATCCTCGTCAACGGTTTTAACTCCCGGAACTGTTTGCGGACAGCCGAGGTTATCCCCAGTATGCAGTAATAATTCAATTAATCAATCAATTAACGATTTAATATACTTTGGGTAAATACGCGGATACCTGAAACAATAACGTAACGTGACGTAACGTAACGTCGCCGATTTATTATTCGTCCTGGGATTTTCGACCAACCGAACCGAACTGAACTGAACTGCACTGCACTGCATGAAACGGAATAGACGAGAAGAGAAGAGAAGAGGAGAGGAGAGGAGAGGAGAGGAGAGGAGAGGAGAGGAGAGACAAATACGTACACGCGTCATTTGGGGTAGACCAACAGGTGGAAGGGGTAGAAAGTTTCAATCTATAGAATCACCGTATGTTTTCCAAGCTAATCACGAATTGGTCGATCCGATCTCCTCCTCCAGCTTCAAATCATCTCTCCGCGATGGAAATGGCGAAGACCCTATCACGAAAAAATGAATCGGGATAACGTTGCACGCGGGGTTATTCCGCCGTCAAAAGCCGGATGGATAATCCAATTTTTAAACGGTTTTTAAACGCATAGAAAATTCGTTGCGGAATCGATTATCGAACGGACGGGTGGCAGCGGTCAACCAAACTCGAGGACGAGGACGGGTGGCGAAGGGTCAGAGGGTCAGAGAATAGGGAGGACATTGACACATCGCCACAAAATTAACACATTCTTCCCACTCCCCACTAGGTCTGGCGACAATCACGAAATAATGCGCGAAACGGTTGAAATGTGCGGCTGGTACTGCGGTCTGTCACAGCCTGACCTCACCTGGATGGTTTCAGAGCAGAAGAGGCAATCTCTGGACTAGCGTGTGTCCGCGATTACCGATATCATCCTTCTGCAGGCGGAGAGAATCGAGTGAAGAATTGCGAAAATGTGACCTCAGCGTGACCGGATTGAGCTTGGTCCGGTCGGTTGTATCGAACAGGTTTGAAAAGAAGATCGGCGTAGAGTTGCGTTTTTTCTTTTTTTCGTCAAGTACTATCGAGTCCTTCGACATAATCGTATCGATGCAGAAGGACTCGAGTACCTTCAACGCAACGTGTACGGCTCGAGGATCCCGGACGTGAAGGTATTCGCCGAGTATTCAGAGGCTAATAAATAAATTGAACCGCGACTCAGCCGCTCGGTGTGTACCTGTCGCGAGCACCGACAACGAGGAAGGCTCAGAGTTGATGGGTGAAAGAACGGCCAAGAGACAATTAATAATTCGTGGTACAGGAGCTCTTCCGGCCAATTTGTCGACCGGATTCCAGGTAACTATTTTAATCAATCCTCACATCTTCTCCTGGGACGGGGGAAACCGTTTGCGTGAGTAGGACTCCGTTCCCGGAGGCGGAAATCATTCGGAACGATAATTTCGAAAGATGATTGAGGACAATTCGGACAACCGTCTTTGACATTGAGGCGAAGAAGGTTTGAATTGGCGGGAGTCAGCTTGACGCCTAGGTCATGTTCGACAGTCTGCGGGGTGGCAATCGTTCCCCGCCGTTCGAAAGCCGGGTAATTTCCGAGTCCGGGATCATTGGGGCTTGTCCATTACCGCGCTGAAGTAGGCATGGAGTAGCGAGAATTGATGTTCGGATGGGCTTGTGCGTTCGGAATATTTCGTTGTGTTCAATATCCCATGGAAATGGCCAGTGCACTTTTGGGGCTGTTTATGTGTTCGTGTTTTATTATCACTCGGGAAACATCATTGCAGAAGGTCCTATATGCCGGGCAGATTAACGAGGTAAAATACATTCGGATTTCATACTGGAACGAGAGAAGCATCTGGCAAAGGGAGTTGTGAAAAAATTTGTCAGGTTCGTTGACCACGAGGAGAAAAACGACGAGACAGTTTTGGATCGGAGGAGGAAAATGAGGCGTCAGTGGAACAGCAAAATGTTAAAAAGCATGAAACACCAGGTACGGTGTAATTAATCGCAATATTTTGACGACCGTAAAAATAATAAGCGAACGCCACGCACCACGCGGGGCTGGACAGCAAAACTACCCGCGAGACACAGGGGGGAGAGTTATTTGAGTTATTTGTGAGGTAAGATTTCCAGCTCAAAGTATTTCGTTAATTAATATTCATAAAAATAAAAAAGGACGACAAGCCGGAGGCGACGTAGCCACTGGCTGTACATGAAAGCGAGCTACGATATTTACTCACGAAGACTAAGATGATTTACGGAATACCTTACGCTGCACGCAGATCCCACGAACCGGGCTCCAACCATTAAAATGTTAAGCATCGGAACCTGCGCCGGCGATTTTGTTTCGTCCCACTTATCATTGTAGGTGAAAACAAGTGAAGACGAGAGGCGAGAGGCCAGAAATTGGATCAAAGTGCGAAAAATACTTCCTTTTTTTCTAGCCAACACGATAATCCGCAAAGCGCGATATGCCGGGCTGCGAAATCTCCAAGGTAGGTACAGGACCGTGACTCGGTGCTGTCGTATATATAATAACGGCATAAAACAGCTCGGCGCGAACCAACCACCGGCTCACGAATATATTATGTTGCTCTGGCTAATTTACGATTATAACGCACCGTGTATAACTATCATTGTTGATATACTGCCCGGACCGACCCGTGGGGTTGCGGGATCCCTCTTCCCTTCCCTTCCCCATCCCCATCCCGATCCCCATCACCATCCCCATCTCCTCTCCTCTCCTCTCCTCTCTGCCGCATGAGATCTTCTCGTGTCTGGGGCCGCAATATGCTCGAGGAACTGCAGGAATCATCGGGAACTCGGCCCGACTTGGAAGTCAGAAGCGCAACTTGTTTCAAATCCAATGTCCGATCCTGTCATCCGATTCCCCAAGCCCAGACTAACTTGGAGGAGTCCTGCGAAGGGGCCTCGATTATGATTGTTAATTAACATCTAGGTGAGCGGCGACAATAGGTTCGAGTCTATCCATGGTCAATACACCCGCCGGACCGAGGTCCCTATTGTCTGAAATGACGGCTGCCCTAAATTCTTGGCACCTGAAGTCACGATGAGAATGCGCTCGCGGGGATCTCATGCGAGTCGGAAGGCGCGCGTCTTGGTTAGAATTTTTACTTCTTTCGCGGTAGCGACTGGTCTGCGCAATCGTTGTTGTTCGATTGAAGAATGGGAGGAAAAAAGAATGCCGAAGGTGAACTGTTTATTGAACAATCCGAGCCAATCGCCGATCGGAGCCCGACCTGCCCGGCGCGGCGCGGCGCGGCGGAGTAGAGCGGCGTTGGAAATGTTTTTTGCAGCAATGAAAGCAATTGGAAGCAATCGGTAGTTGAGGATACGACGCGAAGAGTACGAGAAGTGGAGAATGAATCAGGCCGGAGATCAGGTACGCGCAAGAAAGGAATAAGGAAGAATGAGATGAGCGGTGGGGCTACGCGGCGCAATGCCACGCCATGCCGTGCCATGCCGCAATGACAGTTACAAGTCAATGTAAGAGATCTTCGACTCGGAGATTGGTAAAAACTGATCGCTGTCACCGTCCGAGGATATATGTGTACACGTAGGATATAGTAGCTCGACAGTTTGAAAGTAACTTTTAAACTCAAGCCACCAATGTCTTCTAGTTTTTCTTTCCTACACCAACTCTCCACTCGCTAATCTTTTTCTTCAAGCTGTTAGGTATATCAGTTTGTTGTCGTTGTCCCGGCTGAAGAAAATAAACATGTATGTCTCATCCGTCCCCCTGCATGCGTACAACAGTCAAGATCAACGAGACGCGACCAGGAGCTAGCTATACTGCAGCCAGCTCTCGATTAACAGAGTTTAAAAGAAAAAGGTGTGTCTTTTCTATATCTTCTCTCGGAACAAACTCGACGCCGGTAATAGAACTTCTAAACGTATCGTTCTTTTATTACTATGGGCGTCCACTATACCAGCGATGAAAGACTCGGAGCCCACTTAGGGACATCAGAACTAGCTCCTTTACGACTTCCAGGCTAGAAAAGAAAACGAATCTGTAGGGTATCGCGATCTTGGGACTACCACTGCAGCCTCGGAATGAATAACCGCGGCTCTGGAAGGTCTTTCAATCAAGGAAACGTCAGTTTTTTCTCATTTACAACAAAAAATGTTCAATTCATTGACCCTGCAGTGTGTTTGTTGGTCAATGAAAACAGTATGAGGAACCGAAGAGGGAGGGATAGTATCCCGGTAGTTAAGGAAAGGGGTTAAACATCGGAGAAAACTAAATAACAAGGTGTTAACCGGGTGTAAGAAGGGGAACGGTTGTTAGCGGAGAAGGGTGGGTCACGGATCTCGAGGGTTTTGTGGAACGGGAATAAAGAGCGGATCTGGAACGCGAGGGGTTCCAAGTTGTTCCCCGTGCCAACTGCGGTCTGACGGCCTGTTTAACAGATTTAAAAAATCACCAATAACTCCAACGTGGCCGGGGTTGTTGCCGCCGCTCCCGCTATACAGTCTTCTCCAGTTTGCTTTGGGTTACGGATGCTGCATAGGAGCCAGGAGGGTGGGAGGGGAGGGGAGGTGGGAGAGCTTTCCAAGTTACCAACCTACACCACGTATTTAACTACGGCTGCCTTTTCTTCACCCGGCTACTTGTCATTTTTCATTTTAATGGTAGCCGCTCTCTCGCCACTCTGTCCTCTTCTCTCGAAACTCCCTCTCTCTCTCTCTCTCTCTCTTTTTCTCCTCTTCGCTGCTGCTGTTGCTGTTCGACCCTCTTTTATTTGTTTCTCTACCCGTCCTCTCCCGGCCTCTCTCCCTGCAGGATCTTCCTCTCGGTTCCTCGCACCATCGCCCCTCGCCTCGCCTCGCCACGCCGCGCTTCTCCTCTCTTCTGTTGTAGTTGCCGCGCGGCGCGTAGCCCGCTTCCTTTTATCTCGGCGCGAACGTCTTAATAGCTCCGAGTCACTCTGACTCTACCAGCATACTCGACCCCGTGAACGTAGACCGCTGCGGCATAAGAGCTACGCGCTTTTCTCGACCAGAGGCGTTAACATCAAACCGCCGTATTCCCGGCGAGACGCTTATTTCTCATCGGGTGTTCCCTCATAATCGCAATCGCCCGACAGCACAATCAGCACCCCCGTCCACCCGCAATCGCCTATAGTTTAGCCAGTGTTCTCAATTCACGAAAGAACTTCTCCTGTTCTTCAACAATGTTCGCTCCTACTCCCCACTGTAGAACATTGGTCCGCTCCTCGCGTCTCGCTGAGTCTCACTGTTCAAGCCTTTCCTGTTTGAATAGCTAAAGTTGGTACCGGTTCCCCTCGCGTGCCGCTGGGCCGAATACATTGGTCTCGAACAGGACTTGTACGACGACTCGAAGAAGTTGGTCTGTTTGAGAAGAGGAGGTGGAACTAAACCTGTTTCTAAATCATCCGGCTTTTCGACTGATTGTCGTTTTTATTAATTTTATAGCATTTTATAGTAATGGGTAATGGGTTCAGGTTCTCGACGGACAGAGAGAGAGAGAGAGAGAGAGCGAGAGAGACAGGTGCCCCGCTGAAGCCGCTTTCCAACATGAGATGCATTCCGGACTGTTGTTTCTCGTTTGACTATCGAAGACGATGGTCCATCGGGTTTGTTGTTGCAGGTGGTTACTCGAGGAAACATTACAGGGGGAAGAATCCGAGTTGTTGAGAGGGCGACAGATGGTCGCTGAATTTCCGTTCAAACCACAAAAAGATATTGTAGAAGAAAAACCGGTGGGCCAATTTCATCCTCGGAGATACCTCGGACGTAGTAATGATATGCAGAGTGAGAGGGCGAGCCGTGGACCGAGGGTGTTGATAGGAGTGTTGGAACCTCGCATGTCAGCCTCCCACGTGTCAGTTGAGGAGTCCGACAGTGAGGCTTCAAGCCCGTGTTACACCACTTAGCAAACTGTTAGACCTGTCACCAAGACGGCTAGGATCCGTACTCACGGTTTCCTCCGAGGGGGACAGGATATCCTCTCTTCTTTCACGCAGAAATTAATCAGTTTTACGCACCCGAGGCTAATTTTTGATGTTCGTACGAACCACACCGCATCCTGAATCACGCGACAGAATAAACAACACATACGAGAAAAGAGAAGGAGAAGAAAAAAAAACCAACAGATATAATAGAAGATGGCTTTGATTTATAGTCCTCCACGGCCACACCTCGTTCAGATGTACAGATGGGACTAGAACCGACATAATGGGATAGAGAGCGCGTCTATTCTATTCTACGCCATGGAACAAGGGGCGAAGAGGGGTGCGCAATTTCAACCCCGGGAGGTGGTTGTGCTTTTTGGGAAGAGCAGATATTCGCGATTCAATAACCAAGAGGATCGACCCGGCACTTGATCCCGTTGTTTTTGGAGTATAATGATCCGACATTTGCAGGGAGCATTTGCCGTCCGCATGACGATCCCTCCGGCTGTCGTCGTTGTATATTTTTTGGATCTCGTTCCGACGTGATCCACGGCTTCGGGCTTGAGCATTACGGTACAGAGCAGCGCGAACGGGAGATAATATGTTGTACATACAGAGTAACTCCCCGAGAGACCATGACACACAAACTAACAGACAGCTGCTGGTCGGGTTGTAACGATAAAGATAATTAATTGGACACTTTATGATCCTCGTGGCGAGAGTTTCACCTGCATTCGCACTCCCATGGTTTTCTCCGACGCGACTGCCTGTAGCGTAATTGTGGGCATAAGTGCTGAGGAATTCCAGATTTCTTGTCCCAGTCAATTGTGTCGCGAGCGTTTTACCTGTCGTTGAAGTCTCCCTTGGAATAACATCCGGGTCCAATTTCACCGGCGATGCTACTGAAAACGAGGCTTATCCGATCTGATAAAGACCACTACTGCGGGTGTACGGGTGCGTACACCGATAATGAGTTTCAGACCGCAAATGTAAGTCAGTTGATACTGGACAGGAATCCTCGACAAAAAATTCATTAGCAACCGATCAACTGGCGCGTCACCGCAACATCACCCTGCAACCCAGCCCAACGTGAACCTCTCTACACTGTATCACATATCTTCTCAAACAGATGGTAGATTAGATTCACCGGCGGGCGGTAAGCAGCACCAGTTTCACTACCACCATCACCACCACCACCACCACCACCGACGACGCCAGCGCCAAGTCGAGCTGAGTTTAGTCGCTCTTTGAAATGCCCAGCAGCTAGTTGAACAGTTCCAAACGATGCCCATCAATTCCGTCGCTTAGCAGCCAGTTGGCGCCTACGCTCTCCGCGATCCCTAAAACCCCTGGCTAGAACCGATAACTGATTTTTTCCGCAGCGGTGCGGTTAATCCCGGGCCGTAACCCCCGTACAAAGTTTAACAGACTTAATTTATGTCACTTTTCTCTTCACAGAGTATTGAGGGGGTCTAAAAAAAAGTCGTAGACCCTCCAGGCTAGGATTTTCGAGATGCTCCAGCTCCGCGAGAAAGCCCGATTCGTTTGCCACTGATCGCGAATGAACGAGGAGATCTTGACAAGACGCGCTACGCTCTACTCTCTTCTGCTACCATCATAAGATGTTCGAACTAGCGATTACCGACCGATAAGGATAATGATTGAGGGAAGGATGCTGGTAGCAGTGAACCTCCAGCCCGGTATATTGGACGATCGGATGGGGTCATGGACAAGGTATAGGTAGGTGTAGGTAGGCAAAGCGGAGCGAGGTTCGGGCGAGAGATGGGTTGAGGCGGGATCGTGGCATCAGTCAAGGGATTAGCTGGATTAGCGATGGAGGGGGACTTGTTAATTGCTCGGTTGGTAGAGAGGGGTAGCTGCTGTTCGGGCATGGGGAGTGAGTGGAACACAAATCACAGCCGAGTGGAGGAATTAAGGAGGCTTATTGTCGAGAACTACGCGCAGCGGTAACGCACGGACGTAGGTAGGTACGTCAGACGAGCCACGGGGCTCGGGTGGGGATACACCTACACCTCACGACCGGCTTTCAAATATGGGCCACAGCCGAGAAGGACGGAGACGAATGGCCGGCTATTAGCAAATTAAAGACTTTCGAACCAACCGAAGCCCTCCGGATGGGGTAATGACGATGTAATTACGTGCGGACAAAGTGATATTCCGCACGCGGTGTAGCGCACTACACTTCGCCGTCGTATTTGAATTTATTGCCTTAACTCATTCCTTGCGGTTGGATTTCAGCATCGCGAATGTTAGACGGTCTCCCACTCCGTCCCATTTCATTCCCCAGTTCGAGTTTGTCCCGGGGAAACTATCTTTGCAGTGGTTCCAGTTATTTATATGTTACGTTCTTCCCACTTGACGAGTGTAAACGTCAAAATGGAATTTACTATCGTCATATCCTGTTATACCCAACGTCCAGGTCATTTCTGGCCAGGATCACCACTAAACGTCTGCATTAGTTCGCCACCCAGGCATCCAGCCCTGACGGCTACATCTTTCGCTACGTTTTTTTCTCTTTCCGTTGGGTTCGGAACCCCGTCGCCCCGGCCACTGCGTACCAATTGTCGCCGATTAAATTCCACTCGATAATTTTTGCCCGTTATTATGAACCGTTGATAACATAATGCGGAGTAGTAGTAGTAGTAGTTTCACCTCTGAAAATCCTAGACTATCAAATCTCTGTCACTATTTTGCCTGAACCAGCTAAGAAGAGCCTCTGTTGCCAATATTTATTTTGTAATATGACGAAGAATAAGTCCGAAAGAACTCGTCGAGAATCTTTCGACTGGACCTGTAAATTATCGTTCACCTGCCTTTCGGTTTGTCCTGTAATTATTTTGTCACATCCAATGATACGTCGATGGGCAGAAAAATTTAACAGAACGCGGTATGATGGATCCGCCTAAGATATAGCGCCATTGAATCAATCATATTTAGGAGACCCGAGTTCGGCACGGCGGACGGCGTTTATCGTACGTTTAGAAGAAAAACAAAGTTGTACTCGAATTATGTCAGGCTTTAAAACGCGACCTAATCTTTGTTTATCGACAGTTTTTGTCGGAGCATATAGTTAATACCTTCGAAATTAGTCAGAGATACCGGCGCTAATCCGAGCTGTTTTACAGCAACGATTATTTTCCCTGCAGATCAAACATACTGGCTTGTGTGTATACAGTAGATTCGTTACAGGTTTTCATAGATAACCGATCACGAATTATGGTCACACATAACAGAGCATATGGCCGATATCTCGGAAGCGTAGCTCTAGCCACACAAATTGTAAATTAATGTGACGCGTGGAAGCCGTGAGAGAAGATGAGAGAAAAAAGAAGCAAAAAAAAAAAACTCTAACTAGTAAGTTTACCAATATATTAGAGAACGTGCCCTGCCACTTTATTATACCTATATAAGGCCGAGTGCGCGCGTGTGTTTATTTTTTGTCTCCCCGATGTCTCTGATTTCCGTGTTTCCTTGTCAACTTCGGATTCTTCGTCTCTCATTCTCGCAGGTTTCGTACGTACGTCTCGCCGGCAGAAGCCCGTTAAAAGTTATTGCAACTCGGAAGCCTCTGGCGGTATCATCGTCTCTTCTGTACAACAAAGAAGAAACTTTTACCCCCAAAGTGAGAAGAATGTTTCACCGTGTCATACCGGCTGGTCCGAGACGCGGGTTAGAAAACACGATGAACAAGATGGGGGATATGATCGGATGTGATCCTTTCCTGATCCTGTGGGGTTATCGCGGTCGTAGTCCAACGATTGCTACATTTCGGGGATGAAACCGTTTCCCCGTAGTTTATACGCGAAAAACAGTCGGTACGTCCCGACGGACGAGAGAGAAGAGAGGGGGTTCTTCGTTTCTCATGAGATTTCCTTTATTCCACGATTCCCGTCGTCGCGGGGTCAAGTCGGAGGCCACGAACAATGCGACGAACAGGGAGTAGAACGAAGATAAAAAAAATCTTGGGGAAAGGAGACGTCTGCCTGATTAAAGAGCCATCGAGATTTCCTGAATCCGTGCTTTTGCAATTTCGGTCGAATCACGCGAACGAGCGATCTCTAATATCACCGTATCACGTTACTTAACTTGTAAGCGAATATTTCTAGACCGACGCTTCGCCGCGCCTCGACCATATACCGAAAACACCTGCTCTCATCACGTCACAGTCTGCCAGCTCCCGTGTGAAAGATGCGGACGTGGACGTCAAAATTCGGACGCGAATATAATCTCACTCGCGAATGAGACGAGGAAATTTCGCGGCCGCATCTCTCCCGGAGAAATATATTGGTATGCCGCATCTTTTCCCATATTCCCTACGATGTTCGACGTTTGAAAAAAGTATGAAATTACCGGGGGCGACGCAGAGAGAAGCACCCGACACTACGGAGCACAGACCAACGAAATCCGGACACGGACACACGTTGTAATAATTTATCGATTACGCCGATAGCGATGGGTGCGGACGGCGATGAGTGAGTTAGAGGGAGCGAGAGAGATTCGGTCGTCGAGGACTCTACTGCCCCGGTGAGTGAGTGGCTGGACATACTGGTACCATATGGCCGACCTAGCCTTCTCCCCCGACGCACACCTTCCTCTGATAACTTCTGATAATGTTAACCTGAAACCATATACGCACGGTTTGCAGGCAGGTATGCGTACCTATGTGTGTATATTCGAGGGTCCGCGGACGCGGGTAATTGTTATCCCCGTCCGAAACTCTTCCCCGAAGATTCTTCGGTGACGAATGTTGATCCGGAAAATATGACAAAACGGTTGAATTTGCGGGAACAAGAGATGACCAATGGTCAGCGGTAAGATATTTAGTAAAGCTTATGGCACACGCGGGGATGTTGGAATACAAATCGAGCGTGCAGCCGAACGATTCGGAGCTGCCGCGGTTGGTGAGAAAGAGAGCGTGGCTTTTATCATCGTTGGGATAGCAGATCCCTCGGATAAAAACGCAAAACAAAAAGCCGATTATGTAACCGAGGGATGAAATACGAGGGTAGGAGGAGCGCGGAGCGGGAAGCGAGCGGTGAGAGGTGAGAGGTGAGAGGTGAGAGGAGGGCGCGAGGCGAAGAGAAAAGAGGAATGAGAAACTGGAGGGATCTGGCAGACACAATAGGGTAATTTTCACGCAAGATTTGGGATGTTCAAGAGCCTGCTCTCCTCCTCGCTCTCGCGCGCTTTCCTACTATCCGGCTCTCTACACGCGTCGTGAGATACGACCCTCCACCGGCTATTTCAATGTACACAAACGTTTGTTACTTCCTCCTGGTTTGTTATTCACGGCCTTACACCATGCCCAGAAGTAGGTAGGTGGCTGTCACCCCGTACAAACCCTCTTCACAAACGTTATTCCACCAATTGTTTCTCTCGCATATTTTGATACGAAAATTCTTCCACCGATTCGTGGGACATGAAAATTTGAAAATTTGTCGGACGAAAAGACGTACGTTACCTTCGGTAGATCGTCGAGGATTGTGCTAAACTTACCTGGAACAGAAAGGAGAGCAAATTCATTGGATAACCGAAAAGCTCATTGAACATTGATCTGAGTTTATAAGCTGAAATTGACAAAGTTGAGGGTTGCCAGTCATCGCCTGGGCATCGGACCTTTGGTATAGCACGTTCGATGCCGGTAGGACGAGGAAAGCTAGCGGGAAACGAGGAGAGAGTGGAGATTTAGCCGTGTAATTGGCTCAGCTGGTGTTGACGCGATCCTATCATCAATAGCTCATCAACTGCCCCCAGGAAACCTGTATTCTCTCATCCCACGGTACACGGCTTCACCTACACCTCGGTGAACCGCCCTACGAAATTCTACCGCAAGCAGTGCAGCGGTGAGGTTTTCTCGCGAATACAAAACAGATTCCTCCTAATCGCTTCTGCCAACCTCGATGTGAGTGAAAACTGCGAGGAGACAAAGTCGGCGGATTGAAGAAGATACAAATCCTGAATAAGAATCGGTGTACTTTGCGGAAAATTAACATTCGGTTAGACAGCAAGCGAGGAAAAAACGGGGGGAAAGATGGAGCGGCGAAGGTGGCGGCGCGGCGGGTAGGCACTTTATTTAACGTTGCACATTGGTACGTTGAAAAGTGGATGATAAAGTAGGAGAAGAGAGACGAAGTGGTACGGTGTTAATCCGCGGACTTATGCAGCGGTGTAAGATGGTCAGATTTATACAGCTTAGTGACGTCGGTTGAGATCGGAGGTTTCGGGAGGAGGCAGAGGTAGAGGCGACCGGAGCCCGTAGCCGGCTAACCGAGGAAGGTTCCGAGCATAAGGGCGTGTTAATACGCAATCACACCGCCCGGCCCGGCCCGCCACCCTGCCGCCCGGGTTCGAATCGACGCCCGGGCTCAGCTAATTTTCAATAATTTCTCGATAAAACGTAGGGGATAACGGATTCGCCAAAAATCACACAACGCCGAAAAGGAGTCTGCGTTTCGATCGAACCGCGCAAATGACGAGACCGCGGAATTGATCAAGGCGTGATTAGCCGGGCGTCGAAAATACCGAATTTCCGATACTTTGTTTCGAAATTGTGGTATACGATTCGGATTCACCCCGACGGCCGAAGACCGGATGAAGAGGGATGCGCCAACGGACGCGGCGTTAAATTCCGAGGCGTTATAAAACCTATGTGTGCGCCTATCCGGACTCGGAGAATGTCTATATTCTCTTTTGTATGCAGCCCGCAGGTTCTGGAAGAAGGATTTGCTGACCATGCGGTCAGAGTAGAGAAACACATGGCTTTACTCGTCATCGGGGCGGACGGGGGGCAGCCAGCGGCAGCGCCGCGAACACGTACAATAAAGTCGCATCATCTGCGGGGATTTAGCGCGATAACACGCCCTTCCAACAAAACTCACACACCTAAACACGCGGCATAACCCCGGGGCCCAAGGGACACGCGAAGTCCACCGTCCGCCATCCACCTCTACTAGTAGGGTGGCCGGAGGGACTTGACCATGGATCAACCGGAGCGCCTTTTAATTTAGACAAATCGCCGCGATTAGCATAACGGGATAAATTATACGACACCCAGAGGCCCGGTGACAAGTCTCGGGTAGACGCGGAAGGACGGGAGATGAATGATAAAAACAACCGGAGCCCGAACGGAGCTGGTTACCTGCTGCCGATCTTCCGGCCGTTTTTTTTTTTTTTCTTTTTGTTTCTCCACGCCATCCTCAATAACTGTAGGATCGGTTGAGTGGAAAAAGAGAGAGAAGCCAAGAGAACTCGCGAGATATTCCGTCCTACACCCTTTCCCTTCGGACGAAGTACAGTGATTTATGCCGAAACGCGACGTACGAGTAACGCCGGAGCTTTATGAGAGGCGGTTTTATAAAGGAGGCGATTTCCCTGAAGTTGAGTTTCCGCGACGTGTTGAGTGGATGGAGAAGGAGAAAGGTGAGAGGTGAGTTTGTATGCGTGTGGTTTGTGTCGCGCGAGGGCAACTAAAGTGGCCTTGCGCTGGTGCAGCAACGTTTTACGATCTTTTGACGGCCCACATCTCACCTGACTGCACGACATGCTCGCCATCTTCAGCTACAAAGTTGCTCGGGTACCCGGTGCCAAGCGGTACCTATTCCCTCCGAAGCCCCGAGCATTATATAGATATGACAAAGTACAAGGTGCGCCAGATTATATTATAGGTATTACGGGCCGAGAATCTTTACTCGACAATTTTTACCACAGGAGCGGGCGATACCGAATCTTTCGGTATAAAGTGGAATATGTCGCGCTAATCTCTCGAGAAGAAAGTATGTTGAGCACATCGTTAAATTAAACTGGTTCTTCCCCCGGGTTCATAAATTGCAAATATTACCGCAGGAAAGTTGCAGTTTCTGAAACAGGGAGAGAGAAATGGAGACGAAGAAAAAAAACAGTTGCTACGCTCCTTAATAATGACAGAAGCCCGTACCGAGTCGAGCAGTTTGAATTGCACGGGTTTTCTCTTGGATCAAAAGTTGCGTAGAATCGCTGTCTCCTTCGGGGGGGTTTTACTTTTTCCTTTTTCCTCCCGATTCTGATCAAATCGTCAGCATAGACTCTCTCTCTCTCTCTCTCTCTCTCTCTCTCGAGGGAGCGAGCGAGAGATGGAATAGTTATGCTCCCGGGACATCGGTAGTTCACACATCAAATATGTTTGATCGGAGGTGTAGAGTTTTGCATTAACGATTAACATTAACGATTTAACGAGCGATTCTTGTATTAATAGGATCGGATCAGGTGGACCTGAAACCGCGGTCTCTCGTCGAGTATGATCCCGCGAACAAACCTCGACCACTAATATTTCTGCGCGCAGGGTGTTCGCGTTGAATTTTGTTTCTCTTCGAAAAAGTTCTGCAGTTGGGTTCGAGGAGGCGTCATCGGATAGGTGTAAACTTTGCATTTAATCGACAAGTCAAACCAGTGCTGTAAACTTATATTGCCGCAGCGTCGACCTCTTCTTACCCTGGAAACGAACGGCGAGTATGGTCACACTACCTGGCACGTGGTGAGCTCTTCTGGTGTAAAAAGTCGAATTTACGATACAAAAAGGAAAGGAAGGAGGGAAGGAAGGAAGGAAGGCTCGAAACATATATAATTTGTCTCCAAATCACTCAGGATCGTAATATATCGAAGTATCCCTCGTCGCGGTCGGCTACGTTACATATCCTGCGGCAGCTCGTAGCCCCTGCAGGAAGGTTCGCATCCCCGGGTGGTTATAATCTAGCCAACGTTTTATCATACTTGAGGTAAAGTTGCGAAGAGAGGAGAGTGTTGTTTATTCAAACCGATGACATATCACACGCACGCACGCAGATCCGCGCGCCGAGCGGCTCCTCCTATCCCTCTCTCTCTCTTTCCTCATGGGCGAGAAATATCGACGGCTCAGTTTCGCGCAAAGCTTTATAAATATTGCCGCACGACGTTCCATACGGTGGCGTGTGAAAGTATGTGTGTGAAATTTCACCGCTACCATAACCTCGACACGGATTCACCCTTTTCTCCCCTACTCTCTGGCCCTGGTACCCTCAGGATATTCAAATGTCAGACAGGATCAGAAGCTTGACACATTTTAGCGTCTCGAAATATTATTTGCAATCTCCCACCCTCCTTTTTCCACAATTCCTCTTTCCACGCGAACCCCCGCGCTTCTCCCCTCACCATCAGCCAGTTTACCCCGTAGCCTCGGATAGGGAGA
Source organism: Phymatocera aterrima (assembly GCA_963170745.1). Classification (NCBI taxonomy): domain Eukaryota; kingdom Metazoa; phylum Arthropoda; class Insecta; order Hymenoptera; family Tenthredinidae; genus Phymatocera; species Phymatocera aterrima. Next base: position 418,249 of record OY720666.1, on the reverse strand, counting down.
CAGACGCCTTAAGAGAAGAAATATCAGGTTGGAACCGTCGCTTATGCATATATTTTCTCCCTTTTTTTTCTTCTTTATTCGCAGCTGGCTTAACGATTCAATAACCGATACTATCCCATCCCGTCCTATCCCGGTGCTATCCCGGAGATACGTCGCGTAGTTTGCATCGAAAGTGTTTGCGAGGTATTATTGTGCCCGGGTAACCCTCCGCTACCCGTAGATCAGCGCTAAAGCTCAGCTTCACCTTCGTCACAATAACTTTTGTTCTTTTATCCTCTTCAGCCTCTCTCTGGTATCGACACGCCGCGCCTCCGTCCTCGTCCTCATTTAGACCGCAAAGTCGAGCTCGAGCTTTTTATTCGGACGAAAATCGGCGAGAAATCTTGAAGATCGTAAGTCAAATTGAACACCGGAATGAAGCGATACAATACAAGGAATAAAGTCGCTGCTTTCGAAGGGTAGGCGCAACGCGAGCGTACCTACACCCGACGAAATAAACTCCTCCTATGCGTATGGTATTACTTTTTTTTACGATGGAATGATGTGACAGGGCGCGGGTTGTTGTCTAGCGACGAAGCAAAGAGAATTGTAGACTCGCGCTTTCGCCGTGAAGAAAAATTGAGAAGGCTGTAGGGCGGGGAGATACGGCAACGTTGCTTCGTCCCGCAGGTTGTGGTACCTAGGACCTGACCGTGAGGAAAACCAGGCACAAGTAGCAAGACTTTTGAAGAACTTCCTCACAGGAACCTCGAGGCCAAACTCGCTCGGATCGGGGCTATGGGGAAAATTAAATGATTATGGGTAAACGATATCAAAGAAGACGAGGGGACATGTATTTCAATTCTTCAGCCTGACGGCGTACCAAGATTGCGTATTTTTAAGCTTCACCTAGCCCCAAGCACTCGCCTGTCTCGTCCTTCCGCGGGGGAGCTAAATTTCTCGCTTACCACTTCCGGCGAGGTCGAGGAGCGGGTGTACGGCTCAAGTTGGAATAACTTGAAAGAACGAAAGAAAAAGTCACAGCGGTCCGTGAACGAGTGATCCCCTTAACCCGTAGCTGCTAGCGCAAGAGACGCCGAGAGACGTAGATAGGGAAGACAATTAGCAGAATGGCTTTCTCACCGAAGGGTGATCAATAATTGGTTAACATGATTACGTTAACTCGTTTTGCGGTGATCGGAGTCCATCGGGTAATGGCGAGTTCTAATTTATCGGGAGACTGAAGAGCGCCCGGAATGGAGGATCCAAAATTCTTGCCCCTTTTTCCATAAATCTTATAGAACCGCACGAGGAGAAGCGACCGACCGTCGACCGTCATCCGGTCTACATTGAGATAAGAAAAAGTGAACAAATTTTGAGATTCAATATTCTCCGATTGTGAACGATATAAGAAGCCACGACCGACGAGCATAAAGATCGGGCAACAATTCGGCTGTGGGCATTTGAGGGGCGCAAACCAAAGTCCACTAATGATCCAGAATCGAGAACTCGACTTATTTCGAGGGGTCAGTTTTCGCCGAGTCATTCATAAGAGGTGAAGTGAAGTTATTCGGCTCCATGGAAGCAGTGAAACCTTGGTTGGATATCAAATTGACGATCGCAGTGAAAAAAATGGTCCCGCGGTGTAGAAATTTTCGCCGCACGCGGATTACGTCTCTATCGAGGATATGAGCTGTTCGAAACTGTATCATGTACAGGTGTATACATATATATATATATATATATATATATATATATATATATATATATATATATATATATATATATATCCGTTAAATTGGGGTATGCTGAGTGTTGTGGAATTTATTTAATCTATCGAACAAACATATTGAGCTGCTTTGCCGCGCAGTGCAGGTATTCGGTAGTGAAATTGTAAAACTCGATCACCGAACAACGATTCCCGTGCACGGACAGACTATAATAATTCGTTACATCATCTCTGTACGCACGAGTTATAATAATGTCCACTCCCCTTCGGATTTATCACCAATTAGGATTTGTCCGTGTGTGACGATTACATCCAACGATGAAAGTGATTTTAATGACGAGTGCGTAGGTATACGTATATGTACATGCGTGCGTTACAATGCGTTGACTAGGTATACACGCCGGGAAGTTTCATTGCAATAAAGAGTTGCCATCGAGGGGTGATGGCCGAGGTCGTCTGCCCAACCCCCGTGGCACTTCCACAGCCCTCCGTCCCTCCGTCCCTCCCGCATCAACCTCTCGGAAGGACACGTTCACGGAGTGATTTAAGTAGCGACGTAACGTAGTAACTTCGTCAACGCTGCACAGATGCGGTAAATCGACACAAGTTCAACTTTCCTGGACCAACCAACCAACCGACCTACCTACGACGAGAGGAGGACGACAGTTGCTCCGGAGGAGCTGTCATTTGTCTTTCCATAGTTTCCATACACCCCTCGTCGCGTTTCTCTCGTCAAACTTTTCCGCCTCCAGAGAATATTATTTGCTGTTTCGTATAGTTACATGTAGGGAGGGAGAGCGGCTCCAGTTTCTTCTTCTTCTTCTTCTTCTTCTTCTTCTCCCTTCGCGTTTTATTTATTGTGAAATGAGATGAGAACAAAAAACTGCGAGAGATGAATGAATTGATCGGTGAATTTAGCTAGCTATTTAGTTCAGCAAAGTTCGGGCGGCAACAGCAGCCCGCGGAGTCTAAAGGTGGTCTTGAGCCATCTGGGTTTCCCCCGTTTTCAAACACCCTCGCATCATCGCCAAACCTCGGAGAAGCGAATTAACCAGATATAATTGGTCCGACTGGGATTAATATAACTCCAATGGTTGGCACATCTGATGCCAGGATTCGCGCACTCTCTCTCTCTCTCTCTCTCCACCATCCCGCAGTGTGGTTTTTCTATGGAGCCGGTCGAAGTGGTGACAAGTTTTTCTGAATAATTGGCTCGGTTCCGGTGTGCCGGATTTCAGCCCCGCGGTTTACTCGGCTCACCACAGTGTCCGCTGCTAGCGATTGCCTGGACAACAAGCCTCCAACAAACCGCGAAGAAGGTTAATTTGTTGGTCTGACCTCTTAGGAAAAGCCAGTGTCGAACAAATACCGCATCACGAGTGCGAAGAGGCTGATGATAATCTAAGGATTCGTGACCAAACGATTCGCAAATCATCCAGTCCCGGTCCAGCCGTGATGGGGAAATGAGGAATGTGGTATGGCGCGGGAGTGGCACCATACGGACGCGTCATTTAAACTTCTCATACCCTAAACCGCGAGCCTGTCCGCACTCTGACTTATACCCAGCATCGGTCACCCCGTTTCGCAACCCTCTGGGCCGACGTGAAATTCGTAGTTGACGAGTGCCACTCACTCCATCATGAGCGATGCTGTTTTATTTTTGCTCGATCTTCACTCCTATCCGAATACGGATAATATCTCGAGACTGGTATATGATGCAGTTGAGTTTGAGCCAGAGATTGTAGCCCCGGAGAAACGAAAGGAAATAATCAAAAATGCATTTTCGATGCAGGAAATTACGGTTTTCAACACGTGTCACCTGTGTCATCAACTTTTTACTGCTATGGATGGATTTAACGACCCTTTCGGGAAAGCTCGCCACATGCGGGAGGCCACCTCTCCGCTCATGCCACCCTCCTCGTTCCTCGATCAATTAATAACCAGCGGAGTTGTAATTCTCATTCAGGATTCGTTTTAACGTCCGAAAACCATCGGCAGTCGATACTTTCTTCGAAAACCACCGATGTACTGCAACTTATTTTGTCCAACTTTGGCCCCCAACGTGGGGCAAAGTACGTCGCGGTATGGATATTGTTTATTCCCTGTTTTTTGATCACTTCGTGCTCCGTGTCGCCCCAAAATAAAGACAGCAGCATCAGCATACGTGAGTACGGTTCATGTATCAAGACGAGGAGCATAAGAGGGAGGAGGAGGAGGAGGAGGAAGGGGGATGTTTCTGAATAATGCAAACTGATCACGGAACTTGAATTTTCCCTAGAATATGAGAGAAGAGAAGATAGGAGAGGAGGAGAGAGTAAAGAAGGCATTTCAACCGACAAAACTGACAGTGGAGGAGTTTTCGATGTAACCGCGTTTAAAATTCCCTCCTTTTTATAATTTTATTCATTTTTCTTAACGCCAACGTGAACTGCACCAGCTAGACGGTAACACCGACGCTGCTGACGGCTCCTCCAACTGTTTGCGTATGGTAATGTGAGCCGTGTATATTTTTCACCCCTCGATCCGTCCCTCTGCCGCCGCGCCCCCGCGCTGCCTACTTCTCTGCCCGACTGCCACCGGTGGCGTCTGAATATTATTAGTTGATTAACAAAAAAGAATTCACCGCCAAGACCTCGGCGAGTCTCTCTCTTTGCATCGGTAACCCAATTACAAGCTATCAGGATTTTAGCTGCTAACGAATTTCATCGTTCAACAAACTTTTTCACGCCTCGGTGCATGTGCACCATACCGGGTATCGAATACGCCTTCCTTTGCTCTTCGTTTTCTCCACGCCCGCGAATAAAGACCGCATCTTCGCATGTGTTATTTAACTCATCGACCACTGTCCATCCACTAGTATATTATATCCGACAGATACACCAAACGGTAAATTCCCAAAACAAGCGATTTGAAATTCAATTACATTTGCGTACGTCAGTACAAATTCGGGTAATGTATACAGGGAGAAGAGAGAGATCGGGACAGTATATCTAGCACTATTAATAACAAATGTTTCTGGAACGAATTTAACGTCGAATGAAATGAAATCCCTGTCAGTTAATCCCTCGGACGTATGTACGTCAAACTGTTTTACGGGGCCGGGTTGGTACTGCGGAGTGTGAGTGTGCGCGCGTGCGTGCGTGTATTTGCGGGAGTAAAGCAGTGACGTAGATTGAAATATTGTTGTCGCTAGTTCGTTGTAAAATAGCTAGTATACGCGATATTTGGTTCGGAGGTTTTGCGTCAAGGAACAATATTTGTTCGTCAAACTAAAACCGTGCCCGAAGAGCAGAGCAGGGCGCAACAAGAACGATAACAACTTCGATTCAAACTCCCTCCCGCGGCGCGTCGCATCAGTAATAATAATACACCGTCATTAAAATCGTTATTCGATTTCCACCGTTAATAGAAAACGAGTGAAAGTAACGGCGAGAACAACGACTGCTTAAAATTAGTCGGAAGAGAAGCGAGCCAATAGACGCCACCGACCTTTCCTTCTAATCTGTTAGAGCTGCTTCGGGACAAGTTCTAGTTCCATTTTAATTTTAGAACTTGTTGAAAACACGTACGGTGGTCCCCCCGTAGACAATGATTACGACTTCGAGATAGGATCCTCCGGAGGAATCGGACATTCTGACATTCAGACCTACGCGGTTGCCAGAAATACTCGTAACAGGTTGTCAAACAAACGGAAATGAATCTCCTTTTGGGTTTCCACCGGTGTAAAACTATAGGCTTGTTGATAGTTTGAAAGTTTCGAACGGCGCCAAGCATACCGCAAGGCGTAAATCAGCTCACCTAGACTCCGGAGCTGTGCAGTAATATAATTTCTCTTCTCACGTTTCGGTGCGGTGCTACTGTGTTGAACAGACTATACGCTCGTTACTAATGGGGCTACGCCGTTTCGAGGAGGCGCCTCACTCACTTGGTACGGTAATAAAGAAACGGCGTCGATTTTTGTTTGTTGTACTTCAGGATCCTCTATTCACCCCCACGGCAGCGGCATTCTTTCTCTATTTTCGTCAGGCGCCTCACTCTCGTGCCAGAGGCGATTAACGATCCTATTTAGAAGAATGGGGTTGTAATATTAGACCACGCGGTTGCATCTAGCATTCAAGATACCACGCTCAAGATCGGGAGGAAAGTCGCGTTGTAGGGGGCGAGATTCAACGGGCCGAGAACTAGGTGACGTGTAAATTGTACCGAGAACCTGCCGAGGGGTGAATTCATCGCTTCGAATAAAAAGCGGGGGAAGTATGCGCAAAGAAGTTTAAAATACGGTGAAAACGAGCGAGCGAGGGGCTCCTATCCAACCCCTTAACCCAACTCGACGCTCGCAGTATAACTTGGAAGACCAAGGCGGAGATCAAGTCGCCGAAGAAGAAAAGGAACGGACAAGAATTCGCATTCCCACTATTTTAAAAGAAAATTTTTGAATCGGGAGTCCCTGGGCTCATTTTCGTACAAGGTCAAAATTGGCTACCAGTGATTTGAACTTTATTTCGCATCGCTGGTCATTCGGCGATATTTGCGCGGGATACGCGTATTATTTGAACAGCTGGAAATATCGGTCAATGCAATGATTTAGCGGGAGAAAATCCTCTTTCGCATTTTCGAATCAGTCATCGACTGCGCGCAATGGAAAATCGGCAAAGCGTAATATGAAGGACGCGGTGTAAACTGAACGACGAGAAAATCGCGGCGCGATTGAAACGCGGTTCCAACTATTTTTCTCTAATGATTCAGGAACTCGATCCGATACGCGTTTCCATACCTTTCCCCGAGCCGCCTCCGCAGCTCTCGAAGAGACTGAAGAATTTTTACCGCGGCGGATCCTCCCTCCCGGCAAGGATATAATAAAAGGTTGACATCGACGATAATGCCGAAAGAACACGAATGAATTAGAAGGAATTCGCCATAAAAATGAAACAGCGTGGAGCCCGCGTATGACCGCGGGGGGAGAATTGGCTGGTGGCATTGTTAGCTGCCCGATATTAAAATGCTGATGATTGATGGTTGCTCCATGGAACAGAGTAGGCAAGCGCCTGTGTAGTGGTTAGGGGCATTTTCCCCTCCAGTCAACGTGCACCCGCGTACCCGAACAGTTACACACGCGAAGAGAGAGTGAGAGAGAGAGAAAGAGAAGACGACTGTACGCACAGATTCCTCCTCCTCTTGTCCTCCTCGCCGAAATACGTGGCTGTCATAACACTGGTGATATTGCATCCTCCCAGTCCCCGTCCACGAGGCTCCCGCAACAATTTGTATTTATATCTGGATAAATCATGGACTCTATTCTATTCCCAGGCATTTCTTATGAAGCGAGAGAAGCGATTCGTGTCAGGGATCTCGTAAATCAGCTGGACTCTCTCGCTGGACAGATACACGCGCAGTCTCCTCGGCGAGAATGATGGCTAGCCCGTAATGCTTGTCCCCATATAGCACCAGATATCCTATGCACATCCTTAGGACGTCCGAAGGACATTCGGCCGCCCCATGGATGTCCATCGGATACGTGCGCTATCAGGGTATGCTTGAATTTGTCCACCGAAATTCGAGCTCCTCCCTCAGAGCGGGAACAACAATCGGACGTTCGATGCATACCGTGACATGGGAAAGTACCGCTTCTCCAGGTCTGCACTAAAATCAATTCCATGTTTGCTTGTCAATTTGCCGTAGATTGAAAGCAACGTAAACCTACGTGTAAGGATTCGCCGGGCATCAGACCGGGCCGAGACCGCCAACCGTACGGTGTAAATATTCACGATGACGAGGAGGACGATCATCGGACCAGACGACATCGCGCAACGCCTCGAACGGGGTGACATGCAAGAAGCGCCGAAAGGTGGGAGGGAAGGGAATCGGTCTTTATGATTCTCCTGAATCCGGACGATCGTTATCGGGGAGAATTTAATTCGTTCTTTTATTTTCTTCGTCCTTTTTTTCGTCACAAAATATCTCGGCGTTAAAGTGTTAACATCAGATAGACGTAGGTACTGGGCTCGGCTCATCCGGGCAAAGGGTAGTCCGAATGTTTACCTTGGGCGCGCCCCCTCTTCTTTTTAGCGCGTTTCTTCTTTTATCCGATTACCAGATCCCCTTCCCTCTTTTCCTCTTCTCCGTCTCCTTCTTCTTTGCTGCCTGCTCGCTTGCCTGGGGACTTTTCCGGTGCTTGTTCCCATTACGAGGACTCTTTACAACTTCTTTCATTTATCTCTCTGCGATTGTCGCTTCGCCAACAGTAGCTGGTCCGGAAGAAAGAGGATGAGATGATCGGGTAGGATTTTCGGCAGTAAAAAGTTTCGCAAAAAGTTGTCACCGTCACCTCTTCGATAGAGGTATCCGATAAATTGCAAATTTGACCATTGAATTATTCACAATACCTACGACGCATCGGCGTATTGAGCTGGAGACCACATCGCGCTATAATTATCGGAAGAGATCGCGGCATGATTGTAGTAAAATTAAAGTGCTCGGGGGCGGCGCGGCGCGGCGCGTCGCGTCGGTGTGACGACGACAGAAGCAGCGGCATTGCGGGACAACAATCAACGTTGGTTTGTTGTTCACGGAATTATCACAGGTTGGAATGTGCCGGTGATAAATCCCTGTATCAACCACACAGCCTCGCCCTTCCCTTGCCCACCAATTCCCGCTGGTTATTGTTACTCGGACAAAAGATCCCACAACCGCCACTAACTTCGACCATACGTTTTGTCACAATCCGCAACACACACTCGCCGACTGCAATACCCTCTGCCGTAAGATCAATTCATTCGCTTTTTCCGTGTCCGGTGGTTTTCCGTTTCTATCGTTTCTTCGCGCGATACCGCAAACACAGAGTTATGTTCGCACGTTGAGTAGCTGCTGGTGGCAAGCCAAGGCAGGAATGCAGTTCATTTCGCACATTCGTTTCGTGTATAATATTGTATATCGCGCGGGGAGAATTCAATGTGGAGAAGAAAGGTTTACGGGGTTGGGAGGTAGAACACGGCAGGCTACTAGAACGCGTATCCTTCTTTCCTATTTCCTTTTCCGCTTTTTCTCCTCTCTTTCCACGTGGCTAAGGCAGTGCTCCGCACTGGCGTAAACGTTCCCGCGGCCGGGCGACGCCCTTGCATGACATATGATCTCCTATATTGCTGTTTGGTGGTGTGGTATGGGCCCCGGTACAAACAGCGGGAGAAAGACACACACACGACTCTCTCAGTCCGGCTACCTTTGTCACTACATTTATACCGTAACTACATAATATCTCAGGGTTACCACCGTACCGCCCCACGCGCCGACAACAAATAACCAACGAAACGTTGCCACCGTTTACGGTGACAATGTTCGTTTAATAAAAAAAATTCACCAAGATATATTAACGCCCATTCTCCAAACCCCACCGACGACCGCGACGTACCGCCGTAACTTATAACCTGCCCTTACGAGATTTCATAGAGGAAATATATGCTCCGATGCAGAAACGTGCAGTATTCTCAGCCGTCGGACATTTGAAATTTCGGTTCAGTTTTTCGGTTTTTGCTAACTAGTTCGATTTCAGAGATAACATACGATCTGGAATTCCGTTCGGTGATCAGTGGACCATGATAATCATCGAACGACTGTTGGTCTGTGATGTTCACCTAATCACTGCTTATACGCATGTACGTACATACCCCGTTTCTGCCAGTCACTTCCTTATTGTTCAGGGACAGCGAGGACCGTTCGGGGTTCCAACGAGACCGAGCTAGGACCGTTACATCGCGGGACGCAACGACGAGATATGGCGTAATGTAATGAAACGTGAGCTCTGGTCGTGTAGGAGAAAACTAAATCACTAGAAAATCCCCATAAATGTGTTAGGTACGGCGCGTGTGTGTGTCGCTGACGCGATTCGTTGGTTCAGAGGTGGCTACTATCGAAGCGAAACATCTCTGAAACAGAGGAGTTTCCCTTCTGGCCAATCTGTCAGCGTTATCTGTATCTTGCCGCGTGTTATATTGCTGTGGGATTTTAAAGAAAATCAGTGAAAATTTAAACCGGTTGCCGGTATACAGTTATAGAGCTTAGAGCGGAGAGCCCCGCCACCGCCGCGCCGCAGCAGTGGCGAATTGGGGTGGCCGCGTACTCTGGCTACGGCCACCACAGCCGCGCGAATGTTGGGAAAAGCTTGTTATCGGTATGCTTATCGTGTGTGGCGGGAGGCTTATGCGGATTCTACATCCCAAACGGTTTACACAAACTTTCCAACACCCTGCCTGCCCCCCCTTCCACCGCGTTTCAACGAGCGACGATGACGAGCAGAGTTTTTCACGGTTTCATGGTTTCATGGTGCGATACTTCTGGTGGCGACAAACTCCCGGTATCGTTGGATGACCAATGAGGATGAAGTTTGCATCGTTGACGGAAACGAAATTAAATCCTCCGCCGCATTCTTTTTCGTCGACATTAAAAACTGCATACTTATCGGACATCCGGAATGCTAGGACACCGGGTATCCGGTCCAACTTTTCGTACTGCAAGTTTCATCGCAACGTGGAGAAAAATGTAGTTAAGAGTTAAATCTCAACAGACACATTTCACTGATCACGCGATACTTCCGAACTTCTTCGTCCCTTCTATACCAATTTTTGAAAATCGAATACTTCAACGTTTTGTCCCCGCTGGAAGTCAGACCCCAACTGCACCGTTATTAATCTCACAATAACTGTGTGTACCTAACTCTACCTATCCCGGACAAACGGATTGACGAGGTAACGGGGACCGGACCGATTGGAGGCGGTCGATTCGTTTGTGGTAGACCACCGCGACGGTCCGCGATTTCGGACCTAGGAATGAAAAATGCAAAATCGAAAGTTGCCAAGGTCACGAAAAATATTCGGTTTCGCGGGACGTATCTGAGATCGTGGTTAAGTACCCTGAGTGTTAGTTGCGACGCTTGGTTTCGAGCGCCTTGAAGCCGCTCTCTCATCCCTTCTATTTTCATCCTCGAGGAGCAAAAGTAGAGGGAGAAGGTTGAGGTGGCGGTGGCGGTGGCGGTGGAGGGAAACGGGCCACGTTACCGAGAGAGATACTCTCCCGCTCGTTTGGACAAGAACGGAAAAGAAAGAGAGTGTCGCATGCCCCGTACCACCGGGAGGCACGAGGCCAGTTCTTTCCCATCGCTTGACAGTAATTTTACTTAATTAAATTCCGTTCTTTCTGCTCTGGATCTCGTCCCCCCCCCCGCTTCTACTTCCACCGCCACTGCCGCTGCTGCCGCCGGTGCAAGTACCTCTTCCTCCGCTACAAGAAGAAAACGGCAAGCCCAACTTTACTGATTTTTATCCACCGCTGGCGCTATGCCGCTGCCGCTGCCGCTGCCGCCGCGTTTACGACGATCACCCAAGTGTGATGCACTTCTTCAGGCATCAAACGGCTTTTTGGGAAGACAAGCGAAAAGAGAAAGAGAAAGAGAGGGAGAAGAGATGAAAAAAAATCTATACAGTAGTGCGAGCGAGTGTGAGCGAAAAATTGAATCAAGGAACTCTGGTACAATTTAGGTGTACGAGTGACGTTTAAATAATGTTTCGCGCATACTTCTTTTATGTGCGGCGCCTGCGCACTGAAAACTTAAGGGTTAAACCCGTAGAGTTTTCTACGGCTCTTAGGACGGCGCGAGTAAAATTTTTGGTGATAAAAATGGCGGTGTGATTTGCACCTGCAAAGCTCGATAATGACTACTGAGAAAAGCACTAACTAACTAACGACTTCTTGACGGTGGAGAATCAGGGCCACTGACCGAGAGAAACCGGTACAGTAAAATTTATATTATTCTGTAGGTATAGCGGGGCGAAGGGGGGTACGAAAAAAGAAAATTCTGTATGACCGATCGAACGTGAGTGGAGAGAAGGCACGAAAGAAATTGAAAAAAATGACCATTCGGGAGTAATATGAAGTCTCGTTACACTATCTGGGAGATATTCCTCCACCTGAGGGAATTAATTGGTAATCGTTTAATCTCTGGCTACGCTGAGAAGCCGGAGAGCGCACCCTCCTATACTTTCAGAAAGACAGGAAGAATATTTAATTAGTTTTTCCAAGGTGCTCTCTCAGCTGCTGCTACTTTTGCTGGTTCTGCCGCTGCTGCTAGGGAGCTATAAATGTTAATTGTAAATGAAGTGGTAATAAGAGAAAGCCGGAGGCAACCCCCTAAGCCTTGGCACTTGAAATGTCCCCTGGAACAGGGTACGCGGAGGGTTACTTCGGCTCAGTCTTATCCAAAAATTGTTACAACATGTAAAAGACGTGAGAAATGCTCAAAAGAATTGGCTGTTTTCGATATTCGCAATCGAGGAGGCACGAGCAGTCTCGGAGCTAATTAAAATCGCAATCAAAAACATGGCGCAGAGGAAAAATGTTCTTGATGATATTTAAAACGGCCGAGAAATTCTTCGTTCTCATATCTCGGCTGTCGGGGGTAGAGGAGAATACAGGGAATTTTTAAGACGAGGAAGAACCGAGCGTGGAATTTCTCTCTGGTGAACTGGGCTAATTTATCCTGATCATTGAGTGTGGCTAAGTAAGTGAGCAAAGCTGAACAATATTCTTTATTAAAATATCGAGGAGTCTCTCCTCTTTCTCTCTTTTGCTCTGGATCACCGGTCGGAATTTATTAAACTTCAATTAATCCATCCGAGCGTTGAGAGGCAACGAGGAGTGCTTCTGGCGCTGCACGATTCTCGTTCGATTCGTGCTTAAAATTTTCGCGCCTTTATTTTTAAAGCACCAACGAGAGCGAGATACTTCTCTCACGAGCTTGCAAAAGAGAAGAGAAAGACGAGTGCTGACTCGCGCGAACGGCCTAGAAAAAAACTGAGTCCAGAGTGATTTTTCACGAGTGAAAAAAGTGCGGCAAAAAAGATTTACGGGGCACGAGCTCGGGTATAAGAGAGCGAGGCGAGAGATCGGGTTATTGAAATAAGGAGAAACTTTGAATGGCTTATTACAAGGATATTAACGTCGAGATAATTTGCAGCTGAGAAGAGAAGGAATAGCAGCGTAGGTACTAACAACAATAAGCGATTCCTACGCCGCTTCGCCGCACACGCGCGCGCGCGTATCCTACACATACATTCGTACCGTGGGGTGTAAAGATGAAAAAAATATTTATGGAGGAGGTATAAAATTATCGTTAAATTGAGCCGTGTTCTTCTCTCCACCGCGCACATTTCAGGGTTTCGAGTATCGAAATAATGGTTAGAGAGACTGTGTGATTTTATTGAAGATCCTCAAAACATTAATTTACTCGTTAAACTTTCCACCGCACGCGGCGTTCCGAGTTACAACCCTAAGATTTTGCTCCACCTCCCATCCTCCATCTTCGTCTTCTTCTTCTGCTTATAAGGTACGCGTTAATTCTTAACGGAACGATCCGTTAAACCAAAACTGTACTATAATAACCGCAGCGGCCGAAACCGATCATCGTAAAATTTCTGGATTCGACTTGTCTCGGCTCCGAAAGCAAAAGCGCTGTCAAGAGGCCGCCGGAAGTGTCCGGTTCACTAAACGTCACCGAAAACAACTCGCGATGATTTACGGGCAAACAGAGGAATCCATTTGAGGGTTCGGCCCCGGTCTGATCGCTCAGTCACACGTCCAGCCCACTAAAACATCATCACCCCGAGTGGACAGATCCACGGATCTGTCAGTCCCGTTCCGGTCATTCGATCGCCTTTTGCCAAATGAGCGGAAGAGACTCGTCGTCCGACAACGAGTAATATAAATGCAGGTTGTGTTTGTTGGTGGGGGATGAGGCGAGAGACATCGATTGTTAGTTGAAAATTGCAGGGAAATTCATGTCTAACATGAAATGTGTGAGGGGAGGAGGTCGAGTTAATCTGCGTGTAATGTTTATGGCGGTTCAAAGCCTACCTTGATCGAAAACAAGGCATCTAGTGGTCTTGGCAGCAAGTCCCGGAGGAAGAGCGAACCTGTAGGCTGGGCTGAGCGACAATCCAAGACCTAATCCAAGGGCCTCTGCACCACATCGACCCCCGAACACGGGCCCCACTAAAAACACACATCAACCCGGAACAGCATGATCTTTGGGAACTTTCAAAACTCTTTACTAATATTTAACAACAACAATAAGCAGAAGAAGATGAAGAAAAAGAAGAAGAGGAGTTTCACGCTAGAACCCGAACAAAAATTAAAGATACCCCGTTAAATTTCACCGAAGAATATTACAGCGGTGTGCCTCTCCCGGAGATAAACAGCTTTTATCTGAAATTGTATCAAATATTCACCCTGGTGCACGGCGTGTCGCTTCAGCTACATCCCCTACGCATTCTATCGTTGGACCCCCCGGCCCCCGGCCCCGGCCCGAGTCACGATCTCACTAAGATATCGTTACATAATTATAAGCTTCGACTGTATTTCCAGCGATATGCGTATTATTTGACGTATGGAAATCCACTGGGGCTCCGCGGCTGGGGGGGGGGGGGGGGGGGGGGCACGTGCCGTTCGAACAACAACTTAGCAGGAGTTTCATTTTTTTTGTTCCATTGGCTCCGATCGCGCAGAGTTTTCGGTGTTTCCCGAAGGAAGCCGAGCGGTCTCGGTTTCTCGACAAAATTTACCTCACGCAGGAAAATTGTCCTCTTCTCTCATTTTACATCTCACGTGAATTATGGAGGGGAATGGATGTACTGTGCATGTTGAGAATGCAGGCTCGATAGGCAAGGTGTGGAGGATGTAGGACGATGCCAGAGGCTCCGGAGGAGGAGGCTTAACATACTTTTAAATTGTGCCTTTGAGATGCAGAGCATAAGGCGCTTTTCCGTTTACTAGCTTAAGCTTACACGCTGATTAAGACGCCCGATACAATTAGGTTGTCGAGTAGCGCAGCACGCCGCGTGGGGAGAAAAAGAACCTCAAAAAGGTTCAGAAGCCCGAGGAAGAGGAAGAGCGAAAAGAGGATGGAACTCATTTCTTCGCTGAGTTACACGGGCGGTTCGTTTCCATCATCAAAGTAAAATTCTGAACGCGTATATATAGCTCTTCTCACCGACGCGAGAGGAAGAAATTTTACTTTCAAAAATACATTTATCTGTTAACCTACTTTTCCTCATCAGCCGAAGATGAGATAATCATTCCTCCTCTTTCTTTTCCTCTCGTTTCTCCTCTGTGACGAAAAGGACCGCGACACGTACTCCCCGAGCGTTATGAATGAACGAAGGAAAGGACGGAAATAAAAGTTGAAGAAGAAAAAAAAAAAAAAGAAAAAAGAAAAGATTTCTGGCATAGGTACGGGTAGCTGTACCTACACCCCGTAAAAGGGAATGAATGGTGACTGTGACAGTTGCCGCTGTGATCTTAATCTGAACTCCGGAGAGTAGTTCGATGTCGTCGAGCGAGCGCGCAAGCGACCGCGACGAGGAATAAGAAAAGAAATAAATTCCAACTGCGACGGAGACGATTGAGTGGAAAGAGAAATACGTCGGACCATCCGTCCATGGAAACGATCTGCAGTCAACCAACCGACCAGATCACGACACTCTGAATAATTCATGATTAAACATCTCCGCAGCCTCTCGCCGTACACATGTTTTCCCCTCTCTCGCTCTTTCCATTTCTCTTTCTCTCTCTTTCATTTGTTTCATATTCTCTGACGAAGAAACGGCTCTCTTCAGGTTTTCGATTCAAAAAAATCGAAAATTTAATCCCGGCTGTGAACGCCATCGGCGATTTTCACTTCTCATGAAACACTCGAAGCGGCCTCCATCACGTGCTGGATAAACAGGCGCTGAGAGAGGCGAGCAGAAAGGAGGAAGGAGGGATCCGAGTGGGTTGGATTGCATCGAGTTATCCGCATCGATACTCAGCGTGAGATTATTCTGCCATACAACACCAGGAGAAGAATTTTAATAACGGGTCAAACGACAAACTCCGCGTCTCTTTCTCTCCCGCAATACAAGCACATATACTCGTGCTCTCACGGAACGATTCTCAAAAAAAATTTGCCGATTTTCTTCTCTTCGGTTCTACAACGGTCAGAGAATAGTAGTGCGAAACCGAGGCCGCGACGCTCACGCATTAAAATAACGACGAATAATATATCGGCTGTTCGCGGTTGTCGAAAAATACAATTTTTGCTGAAATTATTCGGTGACAACAGATCTCGTCCTTGCCGATTCAGTATTTACGGCACGAAACCGTCTGGACGTTGAAACAGCTGATATTATTTCTCGTCATTCCGTTGCGTCAACGTTACGGCGCTGAACAGCCTGACGGACGAGCGAAAATGTGGGGCTCTTTGTTAATAAAAATCGTAGGGCATGACAAGATTTAGTGAAACTGTGAACACAGGAGAAAGAAAAAGGGAGAGAAACGTGGAAGACGTTGTCTTCGGCGATGGCCTGTCATCGTAGAGATACCGAGGATACACATAGCGTTGGCATATGAAGGAGATCGGAGTTTCTCAGGCCGTTCATGTTTCACGGTGGTTGATATTTCATACAGAGTAGCCATCTACACCGAACTCTCGCCTCGATCCGGAGCAACGAAAGCAGGAGAGCAACATCGAAGAGTAGGCAGGTATTGTTTGTGCATTATTGGTTGGGGTACCCTTGAATATCGAGTGTGGTTTAACGTCCTGGGCCCTGCCGGTCTCATAATAAATTTGCAAAGACTCTATAGGGCTTCTCGCTGCTGGGACGCGTCGCTCAAGTTGAAGTGCAACCCAATATATCTCACCCCCCACCTACTCGACGCATACCAACTTTTCAGCCCGAAGTTCCATCGCCGTGTTGGTCGAACGAAAAACTAACTCGAAGCCATTATTTCAATTGAAAATATGCTTCTTCGCTGCAGAGAATTTGTATTTATACAAATTTCTCGGAGCATTGGTCAAGGAACCAAAAGAGAGAGAGAGAGAGCCGGCGAAGATTGTGGGAAGTATATTCCGTTCCAGATCAAGCTTCCCAGTTCTACAGGAAGAGCGAGGAGCGGTAGGGAGAGAAGAGTCCTTCCTCCAAGAATGAATGTCTTCATTGTTTCTTTTCTCGTGAGAACATCGGAGGCGCGTGCCTGAGCGTAAATTCGATGCAATTAAATAAGCGATACAATCTGGCTAAACATCAAATTCGCTGCGCTGTACTCTCAAACCCGTGAAATTCTCCACCGATGCTGAGAATGAATTAGTGGAACAGAGAGAGAGAGAAAGAATGCGGGAAAGCCCGGCGGGTCAGAATTTTTGTCCAATCGACTGAGATTTTGTGAAAGTGAAAAGAATTGGAGCAGCGTATAGCGTGCTGCAGAGACATTAGAATTCCTCGATAACTGGGGGGACCGGCTCTACCCAGATCAGCATAGCTCCCGTCCATGAGGAGGTATTACAGTGGCGGGAATACGATCGGAAATGGAATAGCTACCACTATGCAGAAATACGAAGATAGGTATATAGAGCAAACTCGCGAAGGAGGAGTACGAGCAGTATCATAAGGAGAATGGGTTAAGCTATATCAGAATAATTCCATCGAGTCATTGGGAATTATGCTGCTTATGGGATTACAATGGGGTATTAAATTCAAGCCCATCCGTAGGTAGGAAGCTGGTCCCGTGTCACGATCTTTTTCTTCTTCTTCTTCTTCTTCTTTTTCTTCTATTCGAAAAGCGATAACCAGACTGAGCGCAGGCATATAATTCTGTCGGAGTTAGTCGAGAGATATGAGAAATCTTGAGAGAAAAAAAAAAGAAACCAGAGGCAGGAAATTGACAGGAATTTTTTTTCCGTTTCAAACTCGAGAATATTGCAGTGGATCGGGAAAAAGGCAGCGAAAACTAGAGTGTCCCGTGGACCACGACGAATCCGAAGAAGCAAGCGAGCGAGCGACGAGGCATCAGGCATCCAGACTACTTAAATCTCACCCTCAACTTCGTGTACGCTGAAGAATTCCCTTCTCGCAGATTTTTAACCTAACGAGGAATCCTGCCTGTTAAACACTCCGGTGAATCTGGTTGCCTCCTCTCAAGGACCTTCGCGACTACGACGAAGAGGGGTCCGTCCTCCTCGTCCTCCTCGTCCTCCTCGTCCTCATCCGCCCGCCTACTCTTGATACCAGGATATTTTCCCTGTAATTAATTTAAGAGGGCTCTCCTCTCATCCCTCCTCAAGATTCTCTGCTACAGTAGTTCCTCCTCCCTGACATGTTAGGGAGCGCGATTCTTCCTCGTGTTTTTCCACTTTTTTCAATACCATTTTCACAGAGATTAAGTAAAATTAACCGTTCGGAAGAATTCCCGATAGTTTCGGCAGTCTGCCCTCCGGGGCGAACGAGCCTCTTTCAATTTTGGAAAGACGATCTCGTGCTAGCTGAAGCTAACAACCTAACTGCATGCAGGCACTGGGCAAGATTCGGCAGTGTAGCTTGCAGTATTTGAGAGAACAGAAAGAAAGAGAGAGAGAGAGAGAGAGAGAGACGGAGGAGAGTTTCGAGGTGTCGCCTAGTATCGTAAGACGGTGCTAAGCGCGTGTTGTCAAGAAGACGAAGCAGAGAAAGGACGCGGAGGGGTAATCCAAGATTTATCTCATCGGCTTTAAGACTGGTATCTCCTTCCTCTCCCTCTCTTTTTCTCCGGAGTGCTAGAAGAAGAGGAAGAAGAAGAAGGAGGAATCCACGTGGATTTTCGCCCTTCTCCCTCGTTCTCTCTCTTTCTGTTTCGTTATAGTTGTCAACGTTATTCATATTCGAGGCGACACTGTTTTCGTGGATGAAATTTCCTGGGAGAACCAGAGAAAGGACTCAGACCAGCCGGAAGAATGTGATTTTCACACCGCGAGCGCGGTAGAAGTTCTCAGTTCCTAACCAGCAGCAGTTTCGCGATGGTGAAAAAGCTGGTAGCGAAAGTAATTTAAACCTGTTAAATTTGATAATCCTCGGCGACGTGATAAACGATCGAGGTCTTGATAGGAAGAGGAGACTCAGAGAGCCGGTAAGTAGTGGAGGAACGGTCGAGGAGCCGACTACGCGGCCTTGTGCTTAAAGTAAAATATATGGGACCTTTAATTACGAAGAGATTTCGAACGAGCCGACTGCCCAGAGTATTACTATTCTTGGGTAGGTACACGCATCCCTATATACCTCCCAATCTGACAGGGTGCTCGTTGTCGAAGCGAGCGAACAAGTGGGAATAGCAGGCAGAAGGAAGAAAATCGGGGATAAAGAAGAAGGAGGGAAAGGAGAAGGGTACTCGGGTTGAGAAATGCATAATTCATGGGGAGTGAGAAGATACGATATGATCCAATATGTGCGCCTCGCCACTCCTCGTACGAGGGTTTGAGGGGAAAACCAGCGAAACCCCTGCCGCAGAGTTTCCGCTTTCGTTGTAGCTAAGCTGCTGAAAATTGGTACTCAAATTTTCAGGTAATTTAGGGTTACTCCGGAAACCCATAATCATTGAGAAAGGAAAACCATGAGTCTATATCTCGATACCTACGCTGCCTCCTCCACTCCTTGTGTTTTTCCTCTCCTACCGTCATAAAATTTGGCAAACGCATGCGAGACCAGAGAGGTCGAAAAACACCTTCCCGCTACATCCCTCCCGATCAATTCGAATGCAGATATTCTCCGACATCCGTTTTGTCAGTTGTTATTTTTCTGTTATCGATATAATCGAAGTCGAGGAAGAGAATGGATGTAGAGGGGGCTGGCGGGAAGCTACCCGGTCAGTAATCGAGTGATCTCGAATTTAAATATCTTTCCTCGAGCGTGTGGAGTGTGGAGTGTGGTGGAAGAACACAATGTAACCCTCGGTAAGTAGTGATACGTTATTATGCCGCGGTAGTAAAGGATAAAGGGTAGGTAGGTAGGTAGATACGTTTGTTCAAGCAGGTTTGACTAACTTCCCATAAGAGGAGGTGCACTTCGGACTGTTAAACGAGTGAGCGAGGAGGAAAGAGGAGAAAGAGAAGCGACGAGAAGTGGCTCGCAGTTGGTACGGGACAGGGCCAATTCCTTCCTTCCGTCCGTCCTTTGACTTTTTCTTATTCTTGTTTTTCGTTTCTTTCTCTTCCTTTTCCTTTTCCTTTTCCTTTTCCTCGGAGCCGCAAGTCTCGGGGTTCCTGAGACAGATAGCGAGTCTCATCGTGCAAAGATTCTCTATAAAGAGAAACGAAAACAGCCGACGAACAAGCCGAGGTGCAGTATTAACACACAATGAGATAGTTTTGTTCGTACAATTCTCTTCCCTCGCTGCGAGATCCTATGCTACTGCTGTTTATTCGGTGAATCCGTTTCGACAGACACCGGGTGTACCTCGAAGAACTTGAGTACCGGCAAAACGCGGTTAAAGATTGCGAAGACTCAGGTTCGATGTATACTGAAATCGAACTTCTCGTGTCATTTGACATCTTAGAAAGAGAGAAGTCCTCGCATGATGATACATTAACGGATGACGCTGCGGACGAGCAGAGGAAGAAAAAATGGCGGGAGGGGGGGGGGGGGGGGGGGGGGGGGATTTTGAACAGAGACGAAAAGATCTGATCTCGACATTTAAAACACCGTTTAGAGACACGTGGGGCTCGAAACGACTCTGAAATTGCAACCATCGAGCTTCCACTCCTTCTCTTTTCCCTGCCCCTTCTCCTTCTCCTTCTTCTTCTTCTTCTTCTTTTTTTTCGCCTTCTTGTTGGTTACATCGGGCCGGGCTCACGCCGGCCCATTGTGTGCCGACGCGTTGATAAATTATCGAATAATTGTCAAATACGATAAAACAAGAATAAACTCCGTGTAAAGCTGAACTATGGCAACATAAGAGCAGCTGAGAAAACAAGGTGCCAGTTGTTCCCTCTGATAATCTACCCCGGATCAACTCATCGGCAGTTTACTTATGAGTAAAAAATAATTAACGAGGATGATAGTTGGTCGCTTTTCCGTACATGTGCCTGTCGAAGTTACATGCATGTAATATGCTGGAGCTTGAGGATTGCGAAAAAACATGGGGCTGAAATTCACAAGGTAAACGTAACGAAGTCGCGAGGAACATATCACCTGCGAATGACTCGCGAATCCCGGATCGTTGATAATAAGAATTCGTTCTAATCGGAAAGTTTCGGTATAAATTGTATTTTTGACGAAAACGCAAAAAATAGAAGCCCGAAAAATCTTTGTCCAGAAATCTTCCAATTCATTTTGCAAATGCGTTACTACGCCATTGGAGTGAGTCGGTTGAGCTACCGCTCAAGAAGCGAGAGACCAGATGGAAGTGACCGTAAAGAAGTGGGTTGGGTTACGCAAATCGAGATACTACTCGGAGTAGGTAGACGTGCAACTGTCGCTTAAGTGGATGAGGAGTTAACAGAGTGCGCGGGTGCCGGAAAACATGAACTTGGATCGGTGCAACCTATCGGAACTCGGAAAGAGGCATAGGGAAGAAAATTGGAATTGATTTATGCGTGCAATATCGATTTCGCGGGGAAGCTTTTTTCAGCAAGTGGAGAAACCGAACTGGATTCTCTTTCTCTTTAATCACCGATTCAATTTGACGGAACGAACGTAGCGGAGCTCAGAGTGTGTTTATTCATTTTTCAACGGGAACGTGACCAGTGCCAAAACGGCACGAAGCTACAAGATTAAAAATCCCCTAATTACTTAATCCGGTTAACTCGCCGGAGTGAAACACCCTACCCCATAAAAGTCAAAGCGTTCTTTCGCAGGGAAGAGGAGGGAATGGATGAACCCTTTCACACTGATTTTAAAATACCACTTCCAATAATCACTAGACGTGAGATTTTTTCTCTACAGAATAGTGAAATAGGGGTTCGCGTTTTTCTCATTTTATAGAAGATTGAGAGGGAAAGAGGTTCATAACTCTGGTGCTCTGCGGATTTTTCTCATATTAGATACACGGAATTCCGACTCTTCTAAACCCGAGGGAGACAGAGAGATGGATGGAGAGAGAAGGGAGGATGAAAAGGTTTGTAAACGGAAAGATACGAAAATTAGAGACAGTGACAAACGCCTGTTCGTAGCTGGCTGTGATTTCAGTTAATTGTCGTCAGGGCCATTTCTCACTCCTCGGAACAGTGCTGACTGCAGCGCAGAGGCAGAGGAGAGAACACCGGGCATCGTAATCGACACTGTGGTGTTGTAAATATCTCAATAGTTGCCGTTGCTGTTCCTAGGGCTAAGGGAATTTAGTCGATTGTGTTTTCGGTTTCCAGCGCTTTCGCCCGGCTCCCCACGCCGAAAATGTATGCGACACGAAGAGGGAGGAGGAGGGGAGAAGCGAGCTCGTGTGTCATTTGTAATATTTTACTCTCTCCAGTTTCGACGGTGTGTTGTCACAGTTCCGTATTTGAAGTTTGTTCATTATAATTCAATTGGGGATAGAAGTTCCCTCCCCGATAGGAATCTTCGTTTCGTTTTATTCGAAAACAAAAATCGGAGTCGAAGAACTGCAATTACTGGAATCGTTGATGAATCCCTTGGTGCGATGATTCAAAGACACTCCCCTACGCGTCGATAGATTTTCAAGTGCCTACATCAATAGTTCGCGGCCAGGGGAGAAATGTCTTTCAATTGAAATTACAAAAGAGAGAAAGAGAGAGATAGAGAGAGAGAGAGAGAGAATTTCGAGAATTGTGAAACTCGGTCAGAGGTTAGGTGCCTCTAACAATCGCTACGAGCCATTCGAAAAATGATTTATCCACTATCTCGAATTCTAGAGAATAATAACCTACGTCATGAAACTGTTGGCGAATTCTCCTACCCACTCTCTCCCTTTCCCTTTCCCTTTTCCTTCACGCGTTATCCTCGCATGGTCGTTGGAACCGCAGCTGAGTCTGAGGGTTTAGGGAGAGTTAGCGAGCGAGAGAACCAAGCAATCTTATTCTGAGCCTCTGATAATACCTTTTTTCTCATGGTCCAGCCGTTTTATGGCAGATCGCTCTGTGTGTCTATAGGTATGTATTGTGTATCTGTGTCTTTCTACACGTGTTTTGTATATTCCGTGTTGTACCGAACAGCCGAAGGTATAAATTACGAACGATAAGCCGAAGAAAATGACAGAAAGGAATTCGCCGGCGCTGGAGGGAGAAACTGACTTTATTGAGGACTTCGCAATAATTCGTGAAACGATTGATGCAAAAACCGAGAAAATCTTCGATCAACCTTCAGATTTCAATCCTGCATGATCGATCGTGCGATCTTGTAGAAGAAAAGAACAACTTTACAGACAATTTTGTAACTCGGCTTGAACTTGGGCACCGGCAAATCGTGAAAATGGGGATCAAGCCGTTCTGGCACTTATTATCATTTGTTTTCTTTTTTCACCGTTTTGAGTCATACGTACTCGCGGCGCAGGATACTTAAGATCAACGACGACATCTCTCGTCTGACCTTTGCGGAATTTACGACAATTTGAGTGTCAAAAGTGTCGCTTATAACTTCCGGAGGACAATATCGCGTAACTCACTGTAATGATAAGGCTTAAGGTCGCTTTGTTCATGATTTACAATCCTCCGGCCTGATGCTGCTGCTGCTGCTGCGGACATTTCACGCGGTTATTCCAGACGACAGAGGGTCAAGGGTGGAATGAGACGTCGCGTACATTGGTACGAATTCCTCGACGAGTAAGAAGAAGATGAAGATGAGGACGGAGAATAAGAATCTCCCGCTATTCTCAATTTTACGATTCTCACGTCTGCTTCTCGACCCGTCCCTCAACTAGGACCCTCAAGAACTTCTGCAGGGACCCAATCTTATCCGCCATATTGAATTTCCTGCGCATAGTTCGACGATTTCAATGAAAAATTGGTGACGAAAACAGCGGTATCTCCAAGAGACGAAGAAAAAGATTGAAAAGGAACGTCACGGAGAAGAAAATGGGAATAATGAAGCGTGACGCATAGTAGATACATTGCTCCACAGTAGCCTTACAGCGCGGCGTGAACGGACGTTCGTCGGGCGACTAGCGCGTGTCTCCTTTCGCGTCAAACCACGATAACCACACACGACCAATGTAGCCACCCTGCCTACGTGCAGTAGTACAAATTCGCGACCGCAAAACGGTGCTGTTGGTTCGTGACCGTCGCGTCGCGTCGCGTCGCGTCCCAGCAGTGCAGCGTCGAGAGGAACCCTGATGCTGACAGTTCAATCCAGACTTTGCTGTTTTGTGGTTAGAAATATTAGCCCCGATGGCTACCGCGGCTAGATCGGTCATTCCAGGTTAGGAAGGATTTGAAAACGGGGCAAATTCTAGTCATTCTCCATTCGCGATCATTTTTCGTCCTTAATTCGTTCTTCTCAAACCACAGAATTTCGTGCTTCGTGAACACGTAAATTTCGAGAATGTCAAATTCGTACTATTCGAGAAACATTACACGGCCTGATCATCACCCGAGTGGAAGTAGCCGGATCTCACGTTCAGTCTGCAGTCCCTCGTCTAACCTAACCTAACGAGCTCTAATATGCAAACGATGACAAAATCTCTCTATTAGCACTAGCGGAGGATCCAATTCTGGAATACACGCGGGAGGGCTAATAATAAGATTCACACCGGAGAAATTAGCAGCTCGGATGCAGGATCCTCCGACATAGGAGCTTCACGTGGATCGTTTCATTATCACAGGCGTTTCTGAGCACCGATTACGTCTGTGCATGTATACATTGTACATTGTAGAAACGTACGCCCGTATATGGAAGGAGAATTGACGAGCGAGCGGGTGCGTGGGCTAGCCGGACGTTTGATTCGCGAGAAATTAATATGCGTACTGGACAACACCGCAGCCTCTACATCCCTGGAAGCCCGTCAACCGAACGACCTGCATTTAGTGATTTCTGTCACGAATCGAAAGCTCGCGCGCGTCTCACGCGTATTTATATACGCGGCGGTGCAGTTCTGCGCCGAGCAACAGCACGCAGCCATCTGCCGCGCTGATTGTACAGTTAAAAATACCGATTAACAAACGAGAATGTTTTTTTTTTTTTTTCTCAATTTATTCTTCAGACGCAGCTTCATTCTCTCTCCGAACGAATTTTGCCTGCGTAATAGATCAGCGGAACGGTGCTTTACATTAAACGGAACGGTTTTTTTAGACCGAAGCACGCGCGATGCGACCTCCGACTCATTCGAAAAAGTAAATTTAAACATACGAAAACCGATAAATGTCGATTTCTTTCTCATTTTATCGGCAAAATCGAAGAATCCGAAGTATTCTTCGCCGCATTGATATCTAGGTCTCGCTCCTCCCTTCGATTTCTCGAAGCATCACCACGCCCTCGCGTTCACGGCTCGTATCCTGGAAGTAGAATACGAGTCTAGGAGTAGGCGGAGCCTGGTAGTGAGGTTCTATTTCCGTCGTTAGTCTTCTTTGGGCGTCTCGTTGCCTCTCGAGTCTCTCGGGGCTGCTGGAGATACCCCGGAGCAGAGGAAAAGCTATATAACCTGGCTATAGCCTTCTGATTGCTTCGTGAGACTCCGCCTAGGTCTAGCTGCGGGCTACAGCATAGATAGATATGTTCTTTCTTCTCTCTTCGTCGATTTTCTTCTCCATTTTTATACGGTAAATAAAAAAAAAAAAAAACACCGCGCAGAAACGCGTCGCGTAGCTGGAGCTAAACACCTAGATTGAGATTCGAAGAGTAGAGGAAAGCCAGCCTGCTGCAGACGTCCGAAAATCCGCACAGAGAGTAATTTAACTTTCGAACGAAACCCGAGCAGAGGATGGTCACACGGACGTGCATATGGCTTACGAAAAACGATGTAGCTATCGAGCGTACGTTTGACGCATATCGCGGACAGCGAGCGAGCCACCAACGATCAGGAAGCAAGCGAGCATCGACGTTATAACAACGGAAAATGTGGGAAAATAAAACGCAGGGGCAAAACTGTTGGAAAATATTCGTTAATCAATCAATGAAATGCGACTGCAACTGCGAAGTGCGGTTGTATCTAGACACAATATGGATCAGTGAATATTTTCGAGTTATATACCTCTACGCGTGTATCGCATATGTAGACGGTATGGAACAACGATCGCAGACCCCGTGCCCGTACCCCGAAAAATAATATCAAAATAAATTACATATTTTGTGCAGAACATAACATGTTGAACGCTGGGATAGAAATGAAACCGATTGATGGGGGAACGAACGTTTCCAAATACGTACAATTCGGATGATTTTCGAAACACTATAAAACTAGGATTGAGAAGAGGAGAGAAAACAGAGAGAGAGAGAGAGAGAGAGGAGACGTTTGAAGTCGTCCGGAACGAGAAGAAAAAGACCAATTCCGAAAATATAATAAAAATCGGCGAGCTCCGATGGACGAATATGCGGCACCGACAATAAGCACGTATGACGTGCCTCGTGAGGTGGTACAGCATGTAGGTGGATGAGCGAGGAACACGTCGAGGGCCACAAAACGGAGCGTAAAATCGCTTAGTCCTCATTGATATTCTTAGAGCGCGCCAACTGCGGCCTGCGGATTTACTAGCACGTCGTACAAATTATTTAGTAATCAAATTTTCCACCCCCGCACATCTGCATCTCTCTCTCTCTATCTTTTTCGTTTTCTCTCTTTCTCTTTTCATCCCCTTCCTTGAAACGGGGGAATAACGGAGGACCGAGTAACAACCACTTTTACGATGATTTCTCTATTTTACGACAGCGGCGTGAGAAACCGTTTAGCCACCCCCATCCCCCCACCCCCGCGCACAGTTGTCTGCGCGCCTCCCGTAGAGCACCCTTTTTTTTTTACAAGCGTTAAATTTTTCTCCAGTCCACCGTTCTCCGTTTTCCGTTTCGTTTCGTTATTCGTTAATGCGAAAGGGTGAGAAACGGTATTTTGACGAAGAAGAATTCATAGAGAACTGCTCTATGGGTGTCGCGATGGCTTGGAAAATTTATCGTTGTCAAATTAATCGATAAATTACCAATACAACAAATTGTAAACGTGGCAAACGGAATTTGAAAAATTATAAACAACTACGTGACTAAACACAGAGTGGGAATGAAAATGAAAAAAAAAACAAATAAAATAGAAAGAGAGAATTCGAATATGTTTGATGGCGAATCTGGCTGTGCAGCTGGGCGAGGAGAAGAGGAGCGAGGAGAGGAAAAGAGAGGAGAGGAGAGGAGCGGAGCGTTTTAAAGCCCTTTTGAATATTTCGTGGAACGAGTTTATTCGAGTTATCAATTTCCTGACAAATATCAACGCTTCCGTTACCCTATACCTCTGCAGCCTACCTACATACCACCTACTCTGTGTTTTTGTTGCAGGATGCACGACAGTAGCCAGCGGGTACGATATGCGTCATGGTGTACCGTAGCCCGTAGCCCGTAGCCTATAGCCACCCGTCCCACCGCGGCAGGACTTTGTTGGGGTATCGAATGCGTTCAAATATCAATGCAGAATTTCAAACAAACGTAGATTATCCATACACACGCATCTGCGTCCGCACAAATGTCACACATACGCGCGGGAAAGTAGCAGGTACATACATTGCGTATATGTGGCTATGAAATTTACGGAAGAGTGAATTTCTGTTGTATAATTATTAATGAATAACTTTAGTGGCTAAACATCTAGATCTGTTCACCACGCGGGAATATAATGGGGAAAAGATACATAATGGCATGAATTTGGCTAATCCTTTTTTGAAAATTACTTCATGTAGGTATTCCGTTTTTTTCTCTCGTTCATTCGTTCGTACTCGGCTGGAGGGGGTCGACCGCTACTACATATTCGTTGGATTTTTCCTCCTCTCATCCAACAGTCCCGACAATCAAACGAAAATTAGTCTAGCGGAGGGGTAGCCAAAATATATATACGCGCGTGTGTATATAAATATATATGTGCGCGCGTACGTAGGTGCGACAACGGAAAAGACACAGAAAGTAAAAAATCGTTTTCCGGGGCTATGCAGGCCTCATCGGCAGCAACAAAAGCAATGGACGACAATATGGAGATGAATACAAAAGTTGGATAAATTATAGAATGCTCTCGATTTCTTTATTTATTCAATTTCTTTTCACTGTTTCCTCTTTCGCGTGATTTTTATCCCCGCCCGATAGAGAGAATGGGAGGAATCGAAGAGGGATAATTTCGTGGATCCTGCGACTCCAGGGAAGAACCGAGATAAATGAGGCTTGATCTCCGGGTAATTAAGATGAGCCGAAAAATAAACAAGCTCCTCTTTATCCCGTTTGCTTCATCCTAGCTGCTATCTGCACCTCGCGTATATGTATAGTATGTAGTTTAGGGTAATGTTAAGAACCGGCTGCGAGGCGTCGCAACACACGACGTAGCAACGCTCAAATAAACCAACGGAATAGATAGATTTAAAAGCACACAAAACTTGACTTCTTGTTTTAACGCCCTTCTTCGCTCTCGTCTAATTCCGCGTCTTGTATTTCCTCTTCTTTTCCTTCCGTCTTTTTCCTCTCTTTCGCTCTTCCGCTCTTTCTCTCTTCGAAATATACATATCTCGTCATCATTCTCGTTCCCGTTTATATTTTCGTTTATTATTGGACACATACCGATGTTACATATTCTCTAAAAGCTCCACATAGAGCGGGAAGATATCTCTCTCTCTTTTTCTCTCTCTCTCTCTCTCTCTGAGACATAATAATTATTGACTTAGTTGCCGGAAAAAGAGTAGGTGACCTCGCTTTTAACCCCTTGAAATGGGAATGGAGCCGTTCGAATTATTTTTTTCTGGATCTCTGATTGCGGATTTATGAAAGCGAAAATGCGAAATTGGACATGGCGAGCCCGAGGTGGCGGGGAAAAGTGAAGTTCTGAAAGTGGATTTCATAGTTTCTGTGAAAATCGGTGACCGCGGGATTCTCAGGTCGCTGATCGGGAATTTCGCCGCACGATCGCAGATCCAAGCCGGCAGAGCGGAATGTTGAATCAAGTGCAACTCTCAACGAAGAGGAAAGATTTCATCGGCGATGCTCGCACCATTTTCATCTCAAACTGAAGCAAGAGATCGAGCAACACCGAGAAACGAAATCTCGCCCCAATACCTAATTGTCAAACGCTTTCCGACGTCGGAAGCTCATATAGCGTTTGTCAGTTAATTTTCATTCGTAGAATCCAAGTTCTTGCTACTAGAATCAAATTTTTGATCCAACGAACTAGAATGAACGCATCCGTACCGTAAATGAAATTTTACGGATTTCCTGAGTAAAAAAAGCCTCTGTTCTATCGTAGAGCGTGATAAAATCAAAGTCTATCACGTCAAAACCATCTTAGATTTTCTGAAAATTCTCGCTGCTCGATTCCCGCCCGCAATCCCGCTTCTACGAACGGAAAAAAATCAAGTAAAAGTTGTTGGAACTCACGTCTGTAGGGTCTGCCTTCTTCCGGGGTCGATCGTTCCGTATTTTCTGATCCCGGTGTAGCGTTGGCCTCTCTATCCTCATCGTCGGGTGTCGTGCCGCAATTTTGTCCAGTCCCAGTGCCACTTCCGGGGGGAGATCGGCTCGCGGAACCGGCTGGGCTTTGGGGGGCAATTTCGCCCACACCGACGCCGGGAGCAGTTGAAACGCCGCCGCCACCTCCGCCGGAGGACGGTAGCGTAGGAGAGAACATGTTGGACATACTCGAAAGTGAACCGATGGATGCCAGGCCGGAGGAGACGGTCGTGTTCCCTGTTTCAACTTTGAGACATTTGCTCGGAGGTGCAAAGGCCGATGGCCCGAGGGGCCTGAAGGCACCGAAAGGTGACCTCGGATCAAAAGGATGTAGAAACTGCGGCGGAAGATGGAGCATGTGATGTAAACCGTAACCCAACGACGCCGCCGTGCTGAACGGGACTTGGAGTTCTTTAGTATCTGAAATCTTAGATTCGAAAAACGAACCCCACTGTTCATTGCCACCCACAACCTCTCTCAGTATAATATTCTTTTCGTTCAATTTATTTATCTTCTTTCATTAGTTTTGTTTTAGGAGCTTTCGAGACGATCGCACGATTTCTTCTTCGGATTGATTACTCGGACTGGTGAATTTTCACGATTTTTCAAGAATAAGTGTTGAGCCGTATATTTCTTGGTCAACGATATGAAACGTCAAGGTTTGTTCTACTCGCGTATGCCGGATGTGGTTTAATTTCGTGAATTTATAAAAAGTTCGAAACGCATGAGATTCAAATAACTCGGATGTCCTGCTAATGAAGAACTTGAACTTTTTCAGAAATTTCTACAAAATTTCCTGTGATTTTTTCAAGAATTCTAAGTTCAACCAAATTCCCTGAGATTTGCAAGTTTCCAAGGTTTTCCCCGTCCCAGGGCACCCCGTGTCGGCATACGATTTACAACGATTATTCATAATCAATTCCGTATTCCACGAGACTCTAATAATCCTGGACGTTGGAATGATATCGTAAGAAATTGCAGATCGTGTCGAGCAATAGTTGATTTATCCTGTTATTAGATTTTTAATCAATTCCGCATCGAAGAACGACGGAAAAAATGAAGTATCTCCGAACTCATGTGCAGTAACGGATTTCGAAGATTTTCGATTCCACACGAAACCACCAACATTTTGGTTGCGAACTTTTGAACTCTTCGTTTTTCAAGTTCTTCGATGCTGTGCGTACGGACTGATCAACTGTTACGTACGTAGCAATGACCGATTTCTTTCGATTTTTTCGTTTCCTCGTCACTACTTCACTGTGCAATATTGCAGTCACACTTTGCGTGGTAATATATTCAAGAGGCACTGGTTCACTGAACACTCAATCGTCGCTGGTGACAATATGTCAGACTTATACAAAGGATTATGAGACTTTGATTTGCGATCGTCAAACAGTTGATCAATCGATCGTACGATATTTATTTGTCGAAAAAAGAAATTGAAAAATAAGAAGTCGAGGCGGAGAGAAAATGAATTCTCCGAGTCTCCCTTTACTTCGACTCCAAATTTTTCGTCGTGATTCAAATTTTGCAATCGGAGAGAATCTTTTTCGTCACATCTAAACATCTACCATTTTATTTAATACCACACCAAAAGCAATAATACGCTGATGAACAGGCACAGCACACTACACTCACATGCATTTTCTATTCTTTTTTGTTTCAAGCTCGAAAGGTCATAGCACAGGTGTTAGAATGATCGGCATGAAACCGTCGCCAAGGGTTTAAACTACATCACAGGTGCAAGGTGTTCCAAGCAACGCATGAGCATCGGTCAAAATGAATTTTTACTTCTTATTTCGACACATTGCATAAAATCATCAATGCGATGCAATCGATCGATGACCGATTGCGATAGCTTTGATTGTGCTCAACGAATTGAAAAAAAATTTTGTGCAAAAGCCAAGGCAACAAGGAACGGGAGCTGGGACGGTTGGATTGTGACGGAATGGTTGAAAGACAAGAATGAAATGATATCTTATAAAACTTCGTGCAGCAAGAAGAACGTTCGAAGGATGAAATATTATAACGTGGCGGCGAATGAATAAATAAATGGATGAATAAATGCCGTTCAACATCGATTGCTCGTTTTAGTAGAAGTAGCGATGCCAACTAAGTAATACTGAGTTAGTCAAGGTTTAGGGATGAAACCACTAACTTGTGGATTGTAGGGTCTTTGCATTCTCAGAGCCTCCGGGAGGCCCGCGCCTTGCGAAAAAACGACCAGAGAAGGCGGTGCGAGATGGTTCGGCACGTAAGCAGAGTTGTCCATCTAAAAAATGTATTCTTTATACCCGCTTGACTTAATGCCCGTGTGAGTTAACTTGTTAAATTCACAATCTATATTCGTCTATCGCGAACAAGATTAGCGCGCGGTTCGCGGTGACAGCGATAACAAAAAAAAACAAAAAAACAAAAGAAGATAAACCGTTCGAATCAGTTGGGCTAATTTCGACAGTTCAAATATTCGAATGGAAGAGCGTAAGATTCGGTAACAATAATCACAATAATGGATGAGGATCGTGAAAGCCACTGGAAATAATCTATCCGAGACTCGCAATAGGTTTATAGTGACCACAATGGTACAAAACACAGTCGTCACAATGTGAATAATGAAGAGATCACACCACGCGGTAGTAACGTAACCGTAACGCTCAAATAACAAATCAAATAGTGGCGCCGCGTAAATAGTGATGTGTGGTAGCAGTAGGCAAACCGCGCGCGCTCCGTTCGAACATAACCTCAAAATATAGACGCGCTCGGTCTACCTTGGCTACGTTGTTATCGGCGGTATCATGAGCCCTTCGCGGGTAGCTAGGCCGGGTAGGTTACGGAATGTAGGGTTATGTCTATGCGTGTATGAGACAGTGATAGAGGAGGTGGTTGCCGCTACGATGAGCTACCTCGTGGCCATGCCAGTGCAGACTGATTCAAGTAAACGAACTTACCCAGGATAAACGAAACGGCGGCTCCCTCCTGCCTCCTACGGCCTTTCGCGTGCGGGCTGCGTGCGTGGGCACGACATGGCGGGTCACGGAAACTCTGGCCATCACGCATGCGCGGGTCAATGCGCACGCGCAAAATCCTTGAGCGCACCTTTCAGAATCCTCGAAGAAGAACTGCGCTTCCTTTGCATCTTCCTATGCTCTGACCAAGTTATTGTAACTGCAATTCATCTGTGATGAACCTTTCCTCTTCCATTACTTTGATCAACAAATCGCTACTGGTGAAGAGCTAGGTACAACTATCCGTGATCGAAACCCATCGCAATTGGAACGTTTCTTTCAAGATTTCCGTGTTCAAATTTTGAACACACGAAAACGAAATACCAAAGTTACTGGATCGAAGCGCGCACTTTGCAGCGAGCAGACAGCACCATCTATCGCGATGTGGTCGTATTAAAGGAAGGTTTAGGGCGTCGGTGAGTCAGATTTCTGTTCGGATACTCAGAACCTGCAGGCAGAATGTTTTAGATGTTTTTTTTTTGTTTCGTCTCTTGTTTATTGCCTATTTACATTTTCTTCGAAGCTTATAATTAAATCTATAATGTAGTATATCAAATGTTATATATTAGTTTTATGTAACGTGTTTCCTCCGGAACTATATACATTGCCTTTGACGCAGGTGACCGAACAAGTTATTCGAAGATCATTCCCGCAAAAGTTGTTACAGATAGAATCTAGTCATCAGAAAGTAAAAACTGGAAAAGATCGCCGATGAATATTACCAAATGATTTTATTCCCCGTATTGAATGAAGGTGAACAAAGCGTCAACGTTTTCCTTCTCCGACTCTCCTTGCGCAACAACGTGAGTATCGCTTTGATTGAGAAGTACGTGTTCTATGAGTATAGTCTCGGTGTTATCGGCCGCGGTTTCTCTTGTGCCAACGTCTTCCCTGGGTTCATGAAAATTGAAGTCTTCCTCCTTAACGGGGTTCCTTCTTCTCCTCGTTCTTGGCCTGTCACTATGGATCATCATGTGTCTCCTCAGGTCGTATTTCCCGACGAAACGGGCATCGCATATTTCGCAACCGTACGGTTTGCCGCTCGCGTGAGTCCACATGTGTCTCCTCAAGGCAGCGCTGAAGGTAAATGCAATACCGCAAACCGTGCAGACGTACGGTTTTTCACCAGTATGAAGAAGACTGTGATCCTTCAGGGTTGATCTTTGGTTGAACTGTTTACCGCAAACCTCGCAAGTGTAGCTTCTGGGATTAGAATGAATCCGCATATGATTGAGGAGGTTTCCTTGCTGAGAGAAAGATTTGCTGCAAATATCACATTTGAACGGTTTTTCTCCCGTATGTACGCGCAAGTGAGTTTCCAACGTCCGATTGTTCAGGAATCTTTTCCCGCATATTTTGCACGGAAATTTCGGTAGATGGAGTCCGTGGGGATCAAGATGCGAAATTAGATGCCGTTTGTAATTGCCCTTGTGATTGAAAACTCTGGGGCACTGACTGCAGGCGTAAGGTGATCCGCGAATATGACTTGTAACGTGAGTTTCAAGCTCGTTTTTCATCTTGAATCTTTTCCCACACTTCGGGCAACGGTAACGAGAGAACTCAGGGTGGTTGACCATGTGCCTCTTCAAGTACCTCTTCACAGAATACGTCTTTAGGCAAATGAAACAAACATAGGGTAAAGGTCCGCCGTGCACTTTCACATGAGACTTAAGTTCCCTTCGACTCTGGCAGTCCTTCTCACAAACGGTACAGAAAAATGGTCCGGTCGCAGGCACATGGTTATCGACAATGTGATTCAAGGCGCCTGTTATCTGCTCATAATTCTGCATGCACAAAGTGCACTGATAACTAATTCCGTCCTCGCCTGTTCTGATCTCCCTTATTTTTATTATAGTGTCGTTGAGGCTGCCCAAAATGTTGTCCTTGGGATCAACAAAGTAGTCAGAGTCTTCCGCGTCGCTTCTTGCACCATTTGAAATTTCTTTGTGCGTCTCCTCGCTCTCAGAATCTTCTCCCTCGACCACTTTACCAAATAAAAAAACTGCCCTCTCTGATTTTGATTCAAAAATCACAGAACCCTGGTCCGCTTCCGCTTCGGATGCCTTACATTCCGAAGCCCAAGAATTCTGAGGCGCCAATGAACTTTTCTCAGGATTTTCAGGACTGAGAAGAACATAATTATCATTTTCTGATAGACGCGGATCCTCGGAGGCGTTGGACATGTACATAATCGCATAGTGCGAATCATCAGGCCTTGAAACATCTTCCACTTCGTCGGTCTCAATCATTTCTAAACCTTGAATGGAAGTTTCCGTCCCTCGAGAAAGCATACCGTGGAATTCAGTCTCAGGTAAAAGTTCGTCGCTATTTGAATCCCTCTGATTGACCTCATCTGCGAATTCATGCCTGTCACTCATGTCTGCGCCCTCTCCACCAGAAGATTCCAGCGTATGGTTCAGTTTCTCAGTCTCTTCGACGGATTCAATTTGAAGAAACACGTTTTCACCCTGTTCTTTATCCTGCTAAAGCAAACGATATTGAAAGAGTATGAAATATTGTGCGAGATTCAAGTATGTACTTATAATATCGGAAGAAGAAAAGAAGTACCACAATCGGAACGGAATCTTGAGTGCCGAAAATCTTCCTCAATTGAATCTCTGTCGCTTGCACCTGGATTTTGAAATCATAGAACGCGTCTGTCCTATAGGCGCATTTGGCGCAGAGCTTCGAAGGCAATCCATCGTGTTTATTGATCTGTGAAACAAAGCATAACAGAGAAAAGAATACAGTGAAAAAGAAAGGTGTTTAGGCAAGAGATGGGATCCTAACCTGAATTGAAGCCAGCTCCGCTAGTTTATTCGGTAGATCTTTATTCGCGAGCCTACCGTCGTACATTGGTAATAAAATCCCATCGGCTTTCATACAGGCTCGACACATCTCCTCGGCTCTCACCTCCCAGCTCATTTTTGTACTGTCGTATCAAAACTTCCAGTGATTATCCAAGTCAATCGATCTATGTGTACAAACGCATACAAATTTCATACTTCTGCCATTTTTAATTCACTCGGCGACTGGCGAGCCTAGCGGCGAGGAGTCGGACTAAACCAACGAACCACAAGAGGCAACACCGTCAAGTGTAAAGATAAGGACTAACTATTTTACTCTTTAAATAAATCATCGTATTTAACAATGAAAAAAGGATACGGCCTCAGCTGACTCAGTCGGCCAGAGGAATTGTCGACATCGTTCTCTTCAAAGACAATATTTTAGCTGTAAAACTTGTGAGCTTTATGTTTGTCTTCATTCGACAGACAAATTGATACAATCCGTTGAAATGCTACATTGTCGCGTCTCATTCCATAAAAATATTGTTAAATCTTGTATGAGTTTGATGCTCCCTAGATTCCGCTAACACACTTAATCTTCATTTCAACGGACTGCTTGACGTTCGAAAATGAAATTCGCATATAATTCTTCCGATACAATTATTCCTGCGCGACCATTTCAATCGTTCGGCACCGAGTGATGCTGTGTAGAGAGAACAGGTACACGGAGTCCTACAAGTGGTAAGAGAGGCATCTACTCCACCCAGTGCGACAGAGCATTGGGCCACTGGATCACCGAGGAGAGGTATAGAAGTTTCAGATCGATGCCCTCGACCGACGGGGCCACTCAAGAGGTATTCTTACTAGCTGCCGATACAACCAAAGAGATCGACTGCCAATGCAGAAAGAAGCTGATACTCCGAACGACGAAATAAAGAACAGGTCGGCAAGTCAGGAGACGAGGAACCAAAGACGAAAGAAGACTCGGGCGACTTGTCCCAGTTCCACAACTTGACTTTAAACCCGGTTCGAGATTTCAAGTCGGCTCAAAGTCTGATTGAGCCAATGGCAGGCAATCTTTAACGGTTTAAACCAGGTTCAAATTTTGACTCTGAATTGTGGAACTGGGCTTTGTTCACCTCGATACATCTGGTTTTTATCATCATAATGATAAGACAACGAAGGGCGTCCGAGTATCAGACGTCTTTTCATCGGCCCCCTTCCAACATAAAGCTATCACTCGTGGATGACTGCGGAAAATTTACCATGTTTTCAATGAGTTTGTACCGTCTCGGTGGAAGTTGATGCGGTTCAACTTGGGTATAAGAATGGCATAGAAATTTTAAAAAATAGGGGGTATAATTCCGGTGTTACATGGGCGTGATCGAAGCTGCTAGGAACGTAGTACGATTGCTAGCTATATGCGATACATATTCGTGTTAACGAGTTTTCTATAATTACAGTATATCATCCGTGTGTAGACGCTGCAGAGAATAACCTGTGGATTATAGTGTATAATTATGTTGTGCAACGATTCAATTACAACGACGCAATACACACGCACAATTATTACACAATACACGTGTAGGTATACGATCACGTACAGAGCGTTCTTTATTTCGTGCAGCATTGCAGTATATACCTACACAAATAATAATTAACCTGCGTTTGTTATAGTATACGAGAATTCATATTGTATTTGTGAGTTCCGCGTAAAACATAACGCTGGATACAACATAATTTTAACTCAGGATAAAAAACTATAACAGGCTAATTGAGCATGATGACGATAATAGAATGTATGTCTGGACCGACTGAAACCTTAAAATATTCCACACAATTTGAGCCTCCAGGGTCCCGCAGACTAATGCATATCTGTATCTACGTCTATTATAATAGCACTTTAACTCCCTACTTTGAGTCTTGGGAGATGAAAGGCGAGAGAAAAAAAACAATGAAAAAGTGCCTAATGCATGCCGCGCTTCGTCGCCCCCGCCCAGACCAGCAGGCGAGTATGTAAAAGCCGATCATTCCGTCGATCTCAACAGGTTGGGAAATTGTTGGCAATATTACACGCGGTTGCAGGCATCCTGTTGGTACTACAATGGGCAGGCATAATTAATTAGCGCCAAGCTGAACCCGCTGGCTCTATGCACCGAGAGTTACTCCGCGAATGTAGACCGGCCCGGGTCATCGGTGGTCCGACCGTCATAATTAATGAAATGGCGATGACCTATACTCCTGGCATGTTCGAATCTGTTACTGTCCATCTCGTATTACAAAGGACAAAAGAGCGGTGAGATTCATGCAGAGATTGTTCACTTTAGAACACTGCAGGCGCTGTGGAAAACAATTTTTGAATCTTGGTGGTCCATATATCTGCCTTTGCAGTATACCAAACTACACAATCGACTGCAGTCTGCGTATGTCTGTTTGTATGTAGTACCGCTCTATAAATGGTAACATTTGTAGCCATTCATCGTTCGATTCACTGCCAGCTGCAGTTCATTTAAACTTTCGCCAACAAAGAGAACTTTGGTACGGGTAAATAGATTGGAGCAAAATAAAATCTCGTCGCGCTGTCACATAAACTGAGAATTCTGATCCCACGACCATACCTTCCGGGATTTCTTGTTTCTTTTTTTCCCCCCCTCCTTTTTCATATTTTGTTATTCGGCCGTGGATCGTATTTGATTAAACGGAGCGTTTTTCATTGTAGTGCCTACAATTTCACATACGCAGTTGAACAATTTCAACGTTTCATGCTCGCCGTTCCGAACGGAGGGGCGTTAT
This sequence comes from Phymatocera aterrima, assembly GCA_963170745.1. NCBI lineage: Eukaryota > Metazoa > Arthropoda > Insecta > Hymenoptera > Tenthredinidae > Phymatocera > Phymatocera aterrima. The sequence continues at coordinate 380,568 of OY720666.1, read as the reverse complement.
TATTCCCTCGTGAAAGGGTACGAGGCGGGTTCCAAACCGTAGATGTAATACGTACGTACCTACATATATACACGTGTATAAACAGGGACGAACCGCCGTCCACGGTTGCACGGTCCTCGCATATTTGCGAGAATTTCCACCACCCTCTCCGCGACCCCAAGGATTGCGAGTATATACGCATCTAACTTGCATATTGACGTCATGCTCGTTCAAAGTAGGGTCGCGAGTCGCGGAAGTTTTCGCAAACGCAATTGTTCAGCCTTCCTCCGCCGAAAATCTTCCTCCCCCGATTCTGACGCAATAAGAAAAATGATGAAACGCGGAATAGGAGAAGACCGCCGATCGTTGCATGTAGTACATAGTTTATGTATGGACCGCGAGCCGAAAGAACAATAAGTTTAGCATTAGCTTCTAACTCTAAAACGCGTAAGATATCGAAGAATCTGGGTGGCGACTGTCTGGTATTCGCTGGGTGAGGCTTGTCGAATGAGGGTGGGATGTAAGGGTAGTTGCGGACGGAGCGCACGCGCGAATCGGAGTATAAAGGCTACGTAGCGTCCGCGTATCGCGCCAGTATCAAACCGCGGTACCGGTACCGCGGTATTTTCCCAAATCCGCGCGAACGCAACTACATTCATACTATCCGCGCGTCGGCAATTATCACATTTTTTCGTCGCCATGATTTTTCGTTGTTTATATTAAATTATTAATTTACCAAATAGTTGAATCCACCCCTCGGTAGTACCTCCCGACTGTAACCGAAGAGAGAACTGTCGCGTCGCACTTTCTCGGCTCTTTCCAGGCCCAACAAATTTCTGTACGTTTCCTCTGCACGATCGAATTGTACGAATTCTCATATATTATACGCTCTGTCGCTCGCTCTTGGACAACACCACAAACACATAATACGTACCTGCCACGTTTCAGTTCATCGTTGTCGCTGCTGCATTGACTCGTTGATACACTTTATTTACACATTTATATTTTATGTATGATAATATATTAGACATTATACTGTACATCACGGCGCATGGCTTATTTCATTTTATTTATCCCGCCCCCCTGCCATCAAATATTTTGTCAAATCACAAACAGACCTATGATTGTATCACGCTATTATCGACTTTTCTTTGCTTATATTGCTGCTGCTGCTGTTGCTGCTGCTGCTGCTGGTGTTGCTACTAGAGGAAATTATCATACGGATATTATGACAAGAAAATTGGTAAATAAAATTCGGTGCCTCTTATAATCCGTCCCCACGTTGTGTCAACGGGGATAATACATCTCTTCAGACACAGGTATACACTCTCGGGAATAAGAACGAATTTCCTTTCGGCAAGACTCAAGGAGCCGAAGCCTCCCGATGTCGACGGGTAAAGGACGGGTAAAGATAGATTTAACAAATGTATATTAACTTATACTTGAAGTTATTACAGTCTTGTATACATTTTGCCGAGATTATTTCAAGCAGCCGCATGATATAGAATCCGAGAGACGAATCTGTACCTACGGTGATATACAATGAGAAAGATTCACGGTCGTGCGAAATTGTAATCGCGCCAAAGAAATATAGGATAATAAGTGCCGCATGAATTATTGTACATGCGTACGTAAATTCATTGCCATGGCTATGAAATTGTCCCTCTACGTGCTATGATAGCTTAACTCTGAGTTTCGGCTGCTGTAAATTGCCAGGAATTAAGTTCTTGCCTATAATGTGAGCGTTCGCGTTCACAGCTGTCGTTGAATAATTATACGATCATCCGGCAGCCCCTTTCGACAGTTTTGAACAAAGGTGAACCTAGAGACGTGATGCTTGAATTTTGTATAAATTAAGTGTAGAGCGTAATAATAACTCAGCCGGTAATCGCATGCATTTGTATAATTAACGCGTGAATATTTCAGAGCAACTCGATAGTGCGCAGTAATAAAGTATTAAATTTCGCAAGGCAGGAGTCTCGGTTTTGTAATCGACGACAACGACGGCGCCGCCGACGACGCTGGCGACGAGAGATGAAAATTTCAATTGTTAATTTGAGGATCGGATTCCGCATAGTCAGTCAGTTAGGTACTCTCTTTGTCCAAGTGAATTGGCAAGTCAAATTAGGACCGTTGCGTTGCGTTGCGTTGCGTTGCGTTGCGTTGCGTTGCGTTGCGTTGCGCTGCGTTGCGTTGGTGTCATGCTACGTTTCGCCTTGCGTACATGCGCACCTAACTCGTTCCAGGATCCGTTCTCAGAAGTTGATCGAAGATAAACGACCGCGACTACTTTGGCAATGAATTAATCAATCGGATCGTTCGGTGTTGGTGCTGGTGTAGCGAGACGAATTACACCAAGTCGGATCTAATCACGACGATCTTGCGAACGATAAATCGAAATTATTTCAAATCTCAAGCAAGACTTTCTCAGCGACGCGTTATTCGATCACCTGGCGCGTCTGTTCGGGGACTAATTACTTGTACAATTACGTTTTCTACCGAGTCGAGATAATTTATCACCCCTCCCACTGCTCCGGGGAGGAGGACTCGAGGGAGTATTGCAGCGCAGCAAGTGGCCAGAGCCTAAATATATTTCCGAAGGTTTAAGTTCTCCGCGACGGTGTAGTGGAACCTGAAAACCTACGTTCCATCTCGTAGCTGTAGGAAGTTTAACCCGGAATTCAATTAACCCCGTGGGTACAGGTGCGCGTTTGCGAATAAATGGGGAACGTGTCACCCCCCCCCCCCCCCCCCCCCCCCCCGACTCTCTCACCGACTGCGTTTATGCGCCGACTTGGAGTTGAATTCGTTCAACTTATTTCCCCGAGTTCCCTATTTCTCTCTCATTTGACGAAATTGAATCAATTCAAAAGTTCCAATCCGGGCGTGGAATTGTTCCCGTAATCTCTCTCCGCTGTATAGAAAACAGCGCAACAGAGCGCAAATTCTCCAGCTTCTCGGGTCCCAACTAATTCCCGTGTATGTACGCTATAGCCTATACATGTTTATATCATATGGCAAAGTTTCTCCGTTTTCCTATAGATGTTCGATCATACCAGAGGCGGAACTTCTCCACGGGTCGTGCATTTCTGCAGCCTGTGGAATCGGTGTTCCCATAGCGATTGACGATATAGGGCATTCTGGGTAATTAGTTCTCGATATGGTTCGTCGTCGCTTGGTGACGTAGCGAGCTACGGGGGGGGGGGGGGGGGGGGGGGGGGCAGGCGGTTGTAGCTAAGCTCAAAACCTCCCCAGATCGATAAAACCATTCGGTTCGGAACACAACGCGGCCAAAGCGGCTCGGACTCGGTTATTATGCGTATGGTACGAGGCATCGTGCGTCTACGGGGATCGGGAGGCGGCCGCGGCGGCTAAGATTCCAGAATAAACAGCCACACGCGATATTGGATAAATAATTGGCCGTGTTTGGATTTTGCAGCCAAACGTGATACCGGTGAAGGCGCACTCTTTCCTCCCTCGGCAACAACATAATCTGGAATTGGTGGAGTTTCGACAGAATTGAATTTAACCATTCCGGCCCCGGCCGCGGCAGTTGCTCTGCGTACTGCGCACCAAACAAGACCATAAATACTGTTTCGCTGCTCTATCGTAAATGTTGGTCGAGTCACGTCCGACTTAACACCTAGGAAATATTCCGGTCCAATTCGAAAGCATTCTCTGTGTTGGAATTCGGCGACGTGACTCCGTCCCCAGTGCAAATAGACGTGTGTAGGTACGCGATGCCAGCCGGTTCTCGTCAAACATGGCATCGCATAGTAAAATCTTACCTCGCGCCAGCTACTGGCGAAGAAAGTTTGATTTCATCGCGATCTAGCTGCAGTCGGGGTCATAAGCGCTACCGAGTTACGCCCTCTGGGGGCTTCAGAGCGAATAGTATATATATTCTTGAAACGTGTCAGGCTGGAAGAACGGACGAGAATTCCTCGCCGGTTCGATCATGTCTGTTGAGTGATTTAGTTGAATGAACAAAACTACAGAACGCGGGCGGGCGACTCACCGTATAGCCGATTTACCGGATCAACAAACTGAACTATACCTACTGCCCTGTCGAATAAATAAAACCAATTGACGGTCAACCGAACGAACTACTTTGTGGACACGACCGCGGAGCCGTTCGCGTTCAATTAGTCAAATCGCTAGATTCGATGCGCCACTACATAGCATGTGGAAGAATTTGTCGATCATTCGAAATTGTTCCTTTGATAATATGCAGACGATAGTTTTATTCGCCTGGAGAGCCGGGAGAGCCGATGATTCTATGATTCTGTCTGGTTGGAAGCCGGAAATCTCGGGAAGGGAATCCGCGAACGAACATCCTACTCATTCGATGATATTTAGGCACCGCAGTTCATTACGCGTGCCCTGCAACGGATTCAAGAGTCGTTGAAACGTTGGTGAGAGGCATAATGAAACAATAAATTGAATTACATTGCCCGCCTAATGTAGAGGCCTGCTACAATTAGGCTTCTGAAAACCGCTCTGCGATATTAACCACCGTTCACCTCGGAACAGGGGAGGAGAGGTAATTCGCAAATTAGGTTTTAATATTGCGAAAAAATGTTGTCGAGGCGTCCGATGGCTGATTATAAATTGAAGATGCGGAAGCACCTGTGTAGAGGGGAAATTATGAAACGGCTTGTGGCGGGGCGGGGAACATTCGCGCCACTTTTATATATTGCCGTGTAAATAAAATGATGAGAAAGAAAAAAACGAGGCGGGGAAGAGACATTATTGTAGAGAGCTATGACGCTCGGGTGTAGAGTAGACAAAAGCGGACGCATTATATAGTCACGTCGTTATTCACAAGGTTGGTTAGACCGAACACCCCGAGCTTTTACCATGCTCCTCTGGGCACAGCATTAATGGAGAGAAACCGTAGTGGTGGGAAAATTTCATCCCGAAGCACACGCCCGCGCCACTGTCGAGCAAGGTACGGAACAATCTATTGTCCATCTTTGCACTCGAGACAGGATAATAACTGATTGGGATAATAGCAGTGACGTCGAGAAACAAATATAAAGAAGGAGCTCCCTAATCCCGTCCCTGATTGCCGAGAGGGGGAAACATCTTCGTTCGAGCTTTGAGAACCTCTAACCTTTTTTCCAACCCTTATACTCATACTGCAAAGCGTTTATGGAACGTCCTTTCGAGATGGCGGCTAGCCTAGCCTAACCGAAACCTAGCCTGATCCAACCTTAAGCAATTTTTTCACTCGAGTCGTCAGACCTTCTTCTTCCACTCTGCTAATTCCTCAGCCACTCTTCGGGCCGAGCCACTCTTACGGCGGCACGCACACTTTCGGCTGAGAGAATCGCTGAAAAACCCATCGAACGCCAGACTCCCCCGCGTTCCCTTCTGCCCTCGAGTCCTCGAACGTAGCCCGTTTCATCCTCATACCGAGAAAATTGCTCCGATGAAACTTTGACTGCTGGATAGCTTATGGTCGATGGCGGAAGGCAAGGGTTTACAACCGGAGTGATCAATCGACTCGAGATATAATATACGGGTGCAGAAATTTGACGGAGTAACTAGATTCCAACGTTTTTGTTCACTCCCGCGCCGACGCCGCGCCGTGGGCCGTTGACGAACGTTATTCGCCTCAGGACTCAAAGTTAACCGGTGTACGCCGCGCACAGGCTTCCTGCAAGAGCCGCTACCTAGTTACCTTGTTCCGCGAGAACTTTGCCCCATAACTTGTCCGAGTGGAACCGTATAACGTGAAATTGAATTGACTTTCCACGATAATCCGATCCCTTTACAGGCTATACGAGTAATTCTGGGATGATGAGATGATAGGATGCTGCAGACTGCATTCCGCGAACGTCTGAAATCTCTTTTCGTAAATTCCCGAGCTCTGATTCCCCCGAATGGCTGTGAACCGATGAGGGTCGGAAGAGGGGCAGTCGGAATGCCTCGCGATCCCGCAGAAGCCGCAGTCACGTGGAACGCACCTATGTACGGAAACATACGGGGAGTGAATGGCTGAAATCAGTTCCGGGTATAATTACCGCCACTTTATGAGTTACAAATTTTGATTAGCTCTCCCTCTCTCTCTCTCTCTCTCTTGTAATCAGTTTTATTTTCTCTGAGCCTCAGGGTGCGCTGTTCCCACGACTACGGCCTCGGAGCGAGCTCCGTCTCGTTTCTTACTTTAACGACGCAGCTGCTGGCCTCGCGGCTTCAGTGGATATTTAATTAAGGGATTATCCTGCATGTGGTTTAATTATTTCTTTACGACACTCGTTTCGCGTCACAATGTCGCTCCAGGTAAACCGCAAGCCGCGCCCTATGCCGCTTCATTACCCTCCACGTTTATGAATTTCATAATCCATCCCCAACGCACATTCCCGTTCCACGGCTCTAATTTATTCTCCACAGTACCTACCCGATGGCCCAGCAATTACAGTATCGGAATCCGGAATTCTTCGTTCGGTGTAAGCGCGGTCTCTCGATTACTCACGGAGTCTGAAGATATTTCGCATTCTCGTCGCACCTGCAGCTGCCGAGTTGATTGATAGGATTCAATAGGAGCCGCCGATTCACCGACTGAGTGACACTGATGGATTTAATTTTAATTTTCATCAGGTATTTCATTAGTTAACCGCGCTAATCAGAACTTTTCAAAAGCGAAATCACCAAAGTTCCAGCAGAAAACTCGACTACATCCAGGTATATTTCGTCAAACTTTCCCGCCCCGTGGCGAAGTTTATATAATTTTAGTGAAAATTTCACGCCCGTTCTTCCGCCTCGTCGGTATAATTTATCGTTGATTGAAACTTTGGTAATTCTCGAGGAATCATCGATGCGAAGCCGTAATTCGATCCCAGCATCTTGACGCCAGGTATACTGCCAGAGGATAAAAGAAATCTAGGAGAAATTGCCTTCATTCCGAATTCAAACCGTGTACACGGAACTTGGTAATCGTAATGATATAAGGAGTTGAACCATAATCAAGTAGATCCCATTCTTCTTCTGTCGGGCCGGCAATCTCCGGCTGCCATAGCGTGGCTCGAAGAGGCGAGAGCGCGAGTTTCTTGGTGAAACTTTTCATCTCATTCGTCTCCAAGGAAGCGCCACGTTTCCGGGACTTTTAGTACCGGAAGTCGACAGAATAAGGTGCATGAACAATCCGACGATGGGACAAGACCACCTATAATGATCAAAAAATTGATATTTCATGATTCCTGCAGTCTCGCCGAGAACAGACTCGACACGATTACAAAACCTTTTCTGTGCAGTATGATATAGTAGATCTGCAGTTATAAAGAAAGTATTCTCTGGACCAATTCCATAAGGCATAAATTTCATTCTTCTGACTGAACGCTCCGGAGCTCTCTACGATAGAAAAAGATAAAATAGAGAAACGGAAGTACGGGGATGAGGGAGAAGAAGCAGAAGAAGAGAGAAGCTCGGCTGCAAGCTTTCGCTCTCAAAGTTTGCGTTTTCCTGCTACCGGGCGTATGGGAATCCGGTCAAAATAGGAAGATGGAAAAAAGGCCGGGAAGGAAGAAAAGGCAGAGGAGGGCGGACAGTTGCGTCGTACCGACAAGTCACGTGCGGATTGACGTGCACTTAGCCTGATTCGAAGGCGCGGCCCTGTGAAGGTTCGGTGTACAAATAGTCCTCTTCACTCTTGGTATTGCTTACCAGATAGAACCCTTTTCACGCGTCGTTTGATGCAATCAATTCAGTTTTCCAAGCCGCCGAGAGCTTTTTGAACACGTAATAATAACCAAAGGGACACAAAGCTGTGACTAAGAGGCTTGAAAAAGTTCCTCGTGAAAGTCTCGTCAAAGTACAATATTCACGATTTTCGTTTCCCCGGTCGAAGAACAACAATAGTAACAATGATAAGGATAATAATGATAATAATAATAACCACGCGATAATACGAAGAGGAGGTGTCAGTTATCTTTGAGAGAATCCAACAATAAACTGAAAAGTGTAATCCTAATATAATAAGTCTTAAAACTATGTCCATAAGTTAGTTTGAGCACGTACAGTTCTGATTGTAATCATGAAGTTGTTCCTGAATGCGAAGTGAATTGCTTGATCGATCTGAAGCGAACAACTTTATTAAAATCTACTTACACAGTTGACGGAAAGTTGGCAACTTGAAATCAAGCAAATTATTCATTCTCACGAAACACTCTCGAAGGGGTTAAGAATAATTTCTCACCAAGTAGGCTTTACTTTTCTTTCTTCGCTAACTCTCGTCCCGTTATCTATTCAGAGGATCTGGCACATCTCCGCAAATTTATGAACCTGTAACAAGAACACCTGATTTTCAGGCAAAATGTTTTATCGGAGCATCGCGTGCACGTGAACATATTGCCCAGCTCGTTCACATTACCGAAGTAACCCGATTCTTCTCGTTCGGAATGGCGCCCGGGCATGCCATCACGTTCGAGAAACCTCGAAGGTGCAGTCTGGTGATGATGAGAGGCAGGTGATCTACGGAGGCTTGTTTCGTGCTCGCCGATGCGATACGACTCTGAACCAATGCGGCTTGCATCTACGGCTGTTGGACAAATGAGGTCCAAGACTGAATGGTTCGTTTGAGTTTCAAAGTAAAGAGTGATCCGGGTGTGTCCGAGCCCAGCCCACGCGATAATGCTTGGGAAATTAAATGCCCAGCAGCAAGAGCAGCCCTCGCTGGAGACCGTTGGAGTGAGCAAATTGCTGGATGAAGAGATGGATAATTACGTAGCGGAGCAATATGGATCGGGGATGTTGCACATGTATATACTACGTAGTACATGCCCACGTAGTAGTGATAAATTTCCAGCGACTCGATGCCCAGAGAGTACGCGGTGTATGAAACTTGGATATAGAGCTGACCATCAACCGGAGAATGGTGAACAAGCCTGGATACCGGCGTATACAGACATACATACATACAGACATCGCTCGAGTGCTGTACGTCGATGAAATAATTCGCTGAGGACGGCGCGGCGGCGGGAATGCGCTCGAAAAAAGCATCGGGATATCCTGCCCTGTCAAAATTGAGTGATTGATTTTTTGATAACCGAAATGTGCGAGTGCGAGGAAACGGTTTGCACCATTTGTCAACCTGAAAAGAGCTACGGTAATTGATAAGTCTATACGGACTCTGGACCCGCCTCTATCCCCAATGGTACGGATTAAAGGATTATTCGGACATAAAAAAAAACATTTCTCAATAACACAGGTTCAGTTATGTTTTCGAGGAAAACCAGGCCGAAGTCGCCTCTTGGGCTCCGCCGTCTATCACAGTTGGATATGGTCACAAGTATTTCTTTTTTCTTTTTTTTTTCTCTCATTTCTTTAACAGAAGTTGTCTGGAATCCGCCATTTTGAATTATGTTATTTTGAGAATAAATTCGTATAGTCAGCGACCCCGAAACCCCCCGAGAGTATAAGTTCTCGCGTAAATAATTCTGGTGCTAACAATAAGAGCGTCATCCGTTCGTTTCGCCGAGGAAGTAGTTGAAGACGCGCGTGGTCAGACCTCGCCGTTCACCTCAAGTAGTAGAAGCCGCGCGCTGCCGTGCTGGCTGACCTGTACTCGACCGGAGCTACTAGACTCCTGTGAGTCCCGTCCGCTCCGTTTGGTCTAATATTTGCACCTCGTCGAACAGTTATCTCTCGTTCACATATTTATTTTAGTGATTAGGACGTACATATACTCGGGGCTCTACGAGGTCGTGGCACCTGGAGCTGGTTAGACACGAACGAATAGTATATAGAATAGAAACTATTGAATTCAGCTTCGGACGAGAGTTGATCAACACTCCTGAAATTAATTCGCAGTAATCCTCGACTCGCCTTCTTCCTGTATTTTCATTTTCAGTTCAATTCCCGCGGAAATTGCACCCTCGAGTAAGACGGAGCGCGCTATCCCAGGCGGTTGATCCCGTCCGTTTTACTCGTCGTGACGGACTGCCCGTAGAAAGATAAAAAAATCCGGAGCTCCACCGTAGCCGGATGTTTGGATAACCCTCTAACCTGCTTGGATTTATGTACTCTGTTTTATTCAACCTTAAAGCGAGCGAGAACCTCTCTTGATGCTGTTTTATCGCGGGAGGGGTAGAAGGAGCGAATTTTTGATGACCCGACACGCGTAGGTACTTACGTACATACATGAAACCGAATGGTCTGGTCAATTCATTCGATACATACTCGAGCGCGGTCTTCACTTTGATAGATTAGTTGTCAGGTCGGACGTTACACCTGCAGGCGTCTACTGTGTGGAGAAAAGGAACTTTTCACCCCGTCCACGTCGATTGTCAGGCTACACAAAGGTGGAAAACGCGTGAAAATGTGAGAAGAGGGAATTCCAACGTAATGGAAGCTCGCTAGCCGATGGACTTTTTTCTCTCTCCAATAATAGTCAGCGGCTATCGGCTTTCATCTTCCATTCAAATCTATTCATCCGTTTTCAATAACCACCTGCAGCGGCAAAGCACCGTGCGAGCGTTATTCTTTTCTTTTTCCCCCGCTTCCTTTTCCCTCTGCGGGTTCGGTCTCGATCCCGTATTCCGTAATATGCCGATTCATTAATAACCTGGTATCTATCGCGGCGAGAAGATTTGGCCGTTGGAAAATACGACGGTCCATTTTCGGATACCGTCCTCATTTATCTCCGCGGCTGTAAGCTGTTCTTTTCATGGGGCTGTTTGTTTTCGTTTTTCCCAACATCGCATGTAAATACATACCTGCTACTACTTTACCGCAGCCTGCGATCCGCGCCGTGATAAAACGAGGAGAGCTCGCAGCTCTTCAACCCAGCGAGTAAGAGCTCCCTTTGTTCTAATCGTGTCAGATACTCGCCGAGGCGTTCCAGTGAATGGGGAATCAATGAAGCTGCGCATCGAAGATACTTCCGGCTAGCTATCCGCGGTTCACGTTCCAATAGTTTACTACGATTCTTCCATCGATCTCGGAGCGAGTTCATTAACTCCGATTGACAATGAACTGTACTCACGTTACGAGCCGGGTCGGTGCTTATTTTCTCCGACGTAGAGGTAACGGAACGGCGGACATCTTCGCACAAAATGACTATTGGACAGCCGATCCTATCTGGTACAGAGATCGGCTAATGAGTGTTTACTGGTTCGCTGATGGACCCTGAAGCACCGCGGGTTCGGGTCGGTCGTTGCCTCGCTGGCATGGACGACCACCAGCCATCGGGGGAAATGGAGAGCTAGGTGGCATTCTGGTACAGGGAAAACCAATTAGAGGCGGCGCGGCGGGCCCGGAGTGGGCTGACGAAGTCCCGTCCACACCGCGGTGACCTTCCACTAGCACCGTGAATCGCTTCGGTAGTTTGATTCGGAATGTGCTTCCATGCATCGATTTCTTCCTGAGTTTTATGGAATGCGAAAACGAAAAATTTCGCCGCGTGTACACAGCGGTAGTTTCCTCTCTCCTCTCTTATCTCTCTTCTCTCTTTTCTCTCCAATGTTTCATCTTTCATTTCTCATTGAACCCCGCGAACGATTGACTTGTCGGCGTTCGATTGACGGATGACATTGATTAGCAATTCAAAGTGAACTAAATTGTTTCTGTCGCCCACACTCGGATACTGTTCCTGGCATTTCGTGCTCGCGATAGAATTCCCGGAGGTCGCCTCGTACAGATACTGGTGGTATCTTTTTTTTTTTTGTTTTTTTGTTGTTTTTTCTTCTCTAGCCTCCTCGGCCTCGGTTCGAGCGAATGCGCAATTTCCCAATTGTTTCTCACCGTTCCACTATAGGTAGGTAGAGAATGGTAACGGAAAATAAAAGGCTGCGGAAAATAGCTTTCTCATTCCGTTGTTTCCTTTGTTTTGGTTATTTCCGAATCATTTAGCACGGAAAACCCGCCGAACCAGGCTCGCCCGAAAACTCCACGAACCTTTAGTTACACGGTTCGTGATTTTTTTTCACAAGAAAATCTTTCCCCATCCACACGCCCGAGTGGCTCTCCCTTGTTTACTAGCACTTTCCACTCTCATCCTCGCTGTAAAATAACGTAACGCCAGATCGTTACGAAGGTAACGAACTTTATTGGAAATTATATAGGGAGGGGGGGACGCTTACGTCGTTCCGAGCCTCGCTTCTGGGCATAGCCGCGGACTCTAGAGCCGTAAAACTGCGCTCCGAAACTCCCGCGATTAGTTTCGCTGGAATCTTTGAAACTATGATTGAAATATCTCAGACCATTCGTGCATCACGCGAGTACGGCTGCAGAAGGGAAAAGGAAGACCATGTATCAATCACCGACACGGAGAATTTTTCGTGAAAATTGATCACCGAATGAGCATGTGACGTCAGGACTCTCTGGACCATTCTCGTGGACATTGCCGAAGGCGTTCGCCAAGTTGCGTAGGTATTTCGGCTCGGAAAACAGCACCGGTTTGTGACAACACGACTGATACACGACGACCCGACTCAACTCAACCTAAGCTAACCGGGACCAGTCGTCGGAACCCGACTCTTCCGAAGACCCCATCCATCGCCCATCGCCCATACCAATTCCAACATATCGCGCCCGGACACGAGCGAATGACGAAGAGCTTAACGAGGCCTAAACTTTAGACTCGTGGAGCGGATACGACCTTTGTTTATATACCTACGCGTCCTTCGAGCTTGAGTAGCCAATAATCTCGTGACTGCAGACATAGGGCGTAATCTCCGCGAACAGAAGTTGGTTAGTCGATAAAAGAGAAAACGCCGATGTCTATATGCTCGCGGCAAGGACACCGAACTTCTTCGATTTAAAATTCGTTTCAGTTGTTTGTTTGCGATTTCTTGAACTTCTGAGCAATTTTTTTCAGATACTGTAGGTGCCGGAGAAGAATCGGACGTGGATTTAGATTCTATGCGACACAAATGCAACAAAAAAGACACGAAAGAAACAGCCAAGTTTTCCCGATAACATGCTATAAAAACAAAGGTGAAATTTCTTGCCGCGTGGTAGGTATCATTCCGAGCGATAGTATCGATTGAAATAGTTTCAGGTTATTTGGGTACCTCGAATAAAACCGGCAGAATAGAGTTTTGGGTGTCTATACTTGGAAAACATTCAACGGAAGATGACTCACGGGTCGAGGATAAACTTTTCGCATCCCTCCAGCTCTATTTACTACGCACCACCGTACTTTCGTCTCGTTTATTGATCTCTGGCGTGTTTTGAAAACAGTCTTATAGCGTAGTTTAAGTGACGTGGGTAACGCTACCCTTGATCATCATCATCATCATCATCATCATCATCATCATAATCATCATCATTACCATTCTCATAATCGTAATCATCATCAACATCGTCGTCGTCCTCCTCCTCCTCCTCCGCCACCTCTTTCATTTTTCGTTGAGCGTCTGAATTTAAAAGCGACCCGTTTCCAGAATATCGACGTCTTCCAGTATTCCGGAGCCCTGGAATTTAACATTTTCGAAGGAGTAAGGCGACTCGACTCTTCTACCCCTGGAAATCGGGCTCCGGCGTAAGCGCGGCGGTGGTTCGATGCATTAATAGGACAAATAACCCAGCGGAGCATAAACTTCCACTGCAGAAACTGAGAATAAGCGCAATCCGCAAGTATCGCCGGGAGCGCTTTATATTTCAAACGGTTTATCTTTGTTTCCCCCATTTTGATTCTTCACCCTGGAACGAGAGGTCGTAATCGTCGACTTTTTCGCCCTACAGTTCTGGGTGCCCGGATTCCCGTCTACAATCAGATTTGAACCTATTGATCACGCAGTAACACATCAATGCGCGAAATGACATCGGAGATAAGATATAGAAAGAATACGGCAAGGGAAGAGGGGAGTAGAGAGGCGGGGGACGTGATCAAACTATAAAGATTTTCTAGCCACCCCTCTGTTTTTTTTTCTCTCCTCCATCTTCTCGGGAAGGGTCTTAACCTGGCACACTTTTTAGTGAATCCTGCAACTCCATTTCTACTCATCGATCAATGGGTTCCGGTCTGGTTTTTTTCGCGAAAGAGAGAGAGAGTTGTAGCTGACCGGTTGATACCAAAGACTTCAAAGAGTCTGAGAGCTTTACCTTGTTTTAAAATATGGAATAGAAGTAGGCAGGTCTTCCGGGTCGACGTGTTTGTTTTCCCGCCCAGTCGTTCGGTTCGTACAAATATAATACATGGGAGTCTGATTGACTGGGCGAGAAAAAAAAAGGATCGGTTGGAAAGAGCTTGTTTTTATTTGCAGTAAAAATTGAAGGATTTTCCGAGCGTAAGATGAAATTCTTGTTACCAAGGGTAAACATTGCCCCAATTTATTCCAGTCGAAAGGCGGGAAATTACCGGAGGTTTATTTTTACCCGGGATGATCGAAGGGCCACTTCGGGCAAGAAGAGAAAGGAAAAAAGCTCCTATAAGGTTCCCGAAATCAGGTCTACTTTCCTACTCCCAGCGGGGGTGAGTGTCAATCGCTGAGGAAGCGGAGGCTGAATAGTTCTCATCGCCAAGTCGCGGCGTGTGGGACCTGTGTATTTTTGTATTTTCGGAAAATAAGGCACAAGGCATCAGTTTTTCCTCTAAAGGCGATAAAACCGACGGAGAACGAACCGAAATAATAGAAAGAAGACGAGAGAGAACCGCGCCCGAGAAGAGAAACCGTTTGCAGAATCTCGGACAACGGATTTGAAAATCTGTCTAAAATGGTTGACCAAAAGAATTGCAAAATTCACTTTCAGACGCTTCATCTTCCACTGCGGAAGGCATCCGACTCGAATTTATCCCGCCGATCAAAATAACGACGGATTCATCCCGCGATTGAGAAACTTAAAGCTGGAACCTCGAAGTGTATCTCGGCGAAAACAAATAAAAACGATAAACGACGGTAAAACCGAAGCTGTGAGGGAAAGGGGCTTGTCTCGAGGTGTTTCTGTCACGTGGAGATAATTAGTTCGCAAAGTAATTACCAACACTTCAATATTTTCCTCCTCAGACATAATACCTTATACCCCGCCGTTTTTCATTTTTCTTTAGTTGGTTTTTCTTTTCTTTTTTTCTGCTTTTTTTTTTTTTTTTTATTTCGCAATCTCCGCACTCCGTGGTGGAGTGTGGAGGCGGTCGTAGGCGAGGGTGAATTAAAACAGAAGACGGCAGGTTGGCGGGGTGCTTCGAGGCACCTCTTCTGGCACACTATACCGTATACCGACAATCATTAATTTAATTAATTCGGGCAGCTAACTGTCGCCAGATGAGGAAGTGAAGTTCATTGGAGTTCTTGGAGCCCAGCTCTCGTACAAGTTTTGCACAGCCACTGGTGCAGGCGAGTAAACACGGGGACTTCAACTAGAAACCAAAACAAGAAAGTGAGCGCGACGGTGCAATAGTTCGCAGCGAATTCTTCGATGACATTCCGTAGCGCTCGCGAAATTTCAAATTTTCTAGAACGGACGATTTCTGACGTAGCCGACTACCCGGTGACCACCCCCCCCCCCCCCCCCCCCCCGCCGGGCCAATTCCCGCGGTTGCGAATTTTCAATGTTCATGTAAATTCGTATATGAGGAGATTTGAAAAATTTACCGGGCCGGTTTTCCTCGATTTTTTTTTTTCGAAGCCATTCCATTGTGAAGTCTTTACTCGGTTTATTTGTGCTCGGAAAACGTGCACCACGATTTATTCATCCTGTGATAAAAAATGAAATACATCCGATAATCGTTCCTGAGTGTGAATTCAATCATGCATTTCAATTGGAGATAGGAAAAGTTGTGGGGATTTTTTCAACAGGATTTGAAGGAGGAGAGTCGGGCCTGGTCCTCGGGGAAAATGGATCGAATGCATCAATTATGCGAAGATAATCTTCATTCGATAGATCGTCATGCGGAAAATTTTTACAGTTTCGATATAAAGAATGAAATAGGAAGATCTCGATTCCGGAAAGACCAGTTTGAAAGAGAATCTGTTGCCAATCCCCAATCAATTTGTTCGGAGTTTGAGACAGCGGTTGTAATTAATCGGGGCTGCGTAGAATCTTGATCTATGAACTCCCAAGAGCCGAATTTAACTTCCCGAGAAACCCAAGTTAGGTGTGATTCCTGGCCGAAAAGTGAACTGAAGCAAAGTTTGCGTGGAATCGGGAAAGTGTTCCTTTTCTTCGAAAATACCGTCGGGTTTGGAAAGTTTTGGAAAAATTATCTTCGTACAGCTTCGAAAAAATAACGAGTCGCTTTCATAGGTATAGCAGCTGGTATCCGATCTCCTTGAAACTCTCTTTGAATCTCAGCCTCGGTTCTTCTTCCGGCTTCCAGAAAGTCAATTCATTTTTCACCACGATCGATGGACGATGAAACTCGCCGAGTACATTAACGAGAACTGTATCTCGGTGGACGAGGATGTGTGTATGCACGCACTGCGAACTGCAAACGTGCGTACCTGCAGTCTGCGAAAAGTTTTCAAACACCAAGCGAAATGACGTTTTCATCAGAGAAGAAATGACGAATTTGTACGGATATCGAGGGCGGGGGGAGTCGATCCTTTCATGTATATTTAGCAATTTGTTTCCAATCAACGAGAACGTGGCCTCTCCCAGTGTGTACGGGCGCGCGATTGTTCGAACTGGGGAAATATTTGCTGACTTATAAATGTTTACCAAGCTGATCAAGTCTGCAGTCGATTTCGTTTCCATTTTCAGAGGTTCAAAGAACCCGGAGACTGGCTGGTAGATACATAAAAGAATAGCGCGTTTCTTTGCCGCTGGAGAGGATTCCAAGTCGGAAAACTTAGTACTTCACTCATGGGAACAAAGAGGCCTGGTTAATTGGTTCTCGACCTCGGACCTAAACATTGAATCACGCTCTCGGAAAGCATTGTGCGTTCCCGCGAGGTAGCGCGAACTTTTATCCCCTTTAAAAAGCCCACCGCAGTAAAACACGTACCCGACCCGAGAGACGTGGAGCGTGGAGTCGAGAGAAAAATAAAGAGAGAGGGAGTGAGAGAGTGGGGGGGGGGGGGGGGGGGGGGGAAGAGAAGACGAAATCTGAAACAGACTGTCGAAGAGGCTACTGTCGAGTGCGTGAAGGAAAATTTGCGCGCGACATACAATCCTGATAATAAAATAAACCGATACCACTGGCGACGTTCTGTCAAAGATCTGTCCTTTATTTAGAACCGAGAATCCAATAACTGACAACTCCCAGGCCATGTTGGGACACAAACAGTGTTCACGAGGACACAAAGCCCCGAGGGAATACATTTTCACCAGGAATGGTGATCTTCTGGCTTAGCGGACTACTTCGGAGGGCAACAAGTCACTCCGAAGCGGACGTGGAAGTGAAGGAAAGCTCCTGCAGGTCTAAAAAATTCTTCGCCACGCTTTGCGTTCGGTTTTCCAAAAACATTGCAGGGACACTCGCGTGCCGTTTCTCCAGTAACAAACTCCGCTAACCCCTCCCACCCAACGCACGATATCGTTGATCTTCTCACTCTGACTTTCGTCTTTGCAGTGGTGCCTTGGGCTGAGAAACCCGTGAGTTCGGCTCCAAGATGATGAGCCTCTATCGAATGCTTCTATGGATGTGGTGGTTCCTGGTCCTCATCGAATGCTACGACGAGCCAAAAAACAACGACGAAGATGACGACAGTTCGAAGCTGATACGCATCGCGGGGGACATAATCCTCGGGGGAATATTCCCCATGCATGAACAGGTGAGATCCGAGTGAGCTAATCTTTACTTTCGAACAGCTGTCGCCCGTGAGCAAACAAAATAGGCGGATCGGCATCGCGCGGAAAGACGGCGCGGGGCTTCGACCAGATTCAAATCTGATCCGGTTCAAAAGGCGCATTATCTTAAAGAAAATCTTATAGGCGTAATGCCTTCTCGCTCGTTAGGAACTCCATAAAAGCTCAACTTCCCCCCGATAGATAAGCTTCGGTGTGCCCATAGCCGGGGGTTTTGTTCGTGCCAAACGGTTCTTGAATAGGATTTCTCTTCCATAAAATCGAACCGAGATCGAGGCGGCTCACAATCAGGTTAAAAAGCTTGATAAAGAAAAATGCCCGGCTTTTTCCTCACGTACGCCAGGCAGCACAGCGTCGCGTCGGGGGAAAGAAGAAGATGAAAACTCTCCACTAAACATGAAACTAACAATAAGCAGACGAAGCGAATGAAGTTACAGTAGCCCCCGACTTGACCTGACTGCTGCTATCGATACGAGAGTTTATTGAATCGGCGGATCATTTTTATGACCGTTAATTCCCTCGCGAATTTTTCATCGGTCTTTATGGACGTGTTTGTTGCCCGGGACTGCCCACTTCCATATTATACGGACCCCATTTCTGCCCACGACCGCGAAAGAAAACTTTTAACCGAATGAAGAAGCCCGCTTTCTTCGATCCCGAATTCAGCCGCTCACTCGTTCGCTCTCGCTCCTCGGTCTCCGAACATCTAGGCCCGCCACGCCGGGTTTCATTTCGTCTCTTTCGTTTGACTCCCTCCAGGTGCCAGGAACCATGGGACAATCTCCTTGCGGTGCTGTCAAGGAGGAAAAAGGCGTCCAAAGGCTCGAGGCGATGCTCTACGCCCTGGACGAGCTCAACAACGACACGAGCATCCTACCCAACACGACCCTGGGTGGATTGATCCTCGACTCGTGTAGCAGCGACACGTACGCCCTCGACCAGAGCATGGAATTCGTCCGATCCTACATGAATCAGGTTAGTGTTATATCGTTGCTCCGAATAATGGTCCACGCGTTACGTTGCGCCCGAGAGCAGCCGAATTTCTGTGAATTTAGTGCTCCGATCCGTGACTACGGGAACTTCGATGGATCGGTTATACGAGGATGGAGCTATCGAAGCCCGGAGATCGTGCGAGTTGGAATTCATACTGTTCCAACACGTGGCGATCAAGATATTCGAGTTAGTGAGCATTTGGAAAATGTTAGGTGAAAAGTAATGTTACGCCGCCGGTCGGTTAACCCTCCCGTATCTCAATGTCAGGTTCAGCAAAGATCCACGGCTACGTAAGTACATACTGCGAAGGAAGAAATATTTACGCGATATATATCGTCGGGACAGGAAGTGGCCATGAATTCGAGGGCCGTCGTCGCCGTCGTCTCCCTAAACACGGACCCACGTCGACCCGAAAAAATAGAACCATTCGTCTATACATACCCATATCCGGCTGGTAATACGTATGTATGTATATAGACACATGCATACGCATGGCGGTGTCATCTTCCTTTTGTCGAAGCTCAACGACGATGACAGAGAATCGGGGAAAATTGCAATTATGAATAATTTTCGGCTACGCGAATGCGGATTTTGACAAAAACGCGGTCTACCACTTCCGCTACCACTTGGGAGCGAATTACCTGACAAACAAATTACTCTTGTTCGTTATTTCGGTCGAGGGTAGTCACCCCCAGCCGCGACTCGCGAAAAGGTCTGCAACTTAATTCACGAGGGTTGTGGAGTCCCGGATAGAGAATATATGGGCTGTAGGCATACGGTGTTTCATCAGTTTCCATTCACCGTCTCGCTCAGGGATTTGCGGGAGTCGGTATAACAATCCGACTCCACCTTAGAGTAGGAGCATCGATTTCGGTGCCTCGTTCGTTTCCCTGCACCTGACTATTGCCCGCGTTGAGCCCGAATTTTATTACCGAACAAACACCGGCGAACACCCACCGCAGCTGGTTTATGGCGCGAGTATGTTGTTCGCCGTTGTTTATTTAGCCGTGGAAACCCATTACCGAGTGGGATGCACGAGTGCCGGTCATTCTTCTCGTACCGTACTTCTGTCTATTGACCCGCCGCCACCTCTACCCACTTCAGTATCCTCTCCCACACCTGGTACCGCCAGACCCCCAGACCCCCAGAAATGGATACGCAAACGCGGATCAACACTCCGGGAGGATCTGGGGGATATCCTCGAAGAGGGTCAGCAGGGTGTTCCGGTTCATCTCTCCAAACTATGGCTCGACTAGGAGCTAACTCGCTCCCCGCAAATTAACTTTACAGAAAAACTGCTCTCCTTGGTATGCGGATTTACAGTTCAACAAAAGACTGAACGACAAACGGTGACGGGACGAACTCACGCTCGTCGGGCTGGGGGGATAACGTATCAATCAATAAAGTCTTGAAAGGTCATGTCCGCGGGAACAGTTGGCGAGAAATTCTCGGGCGAATATGACTGATGGTATATGGCATACCTGTTCGGCTACGGTGTCGACGGGAATGGGCATTCTTTTCGCTCAAATGATAAATAAACGTCAAAGAACAGTGGCGTCAACTGTTGCCAAAGACTTTGATGGATATAGCTGCGAGCTCCGTGGAAAAAGTTTCATTCTATAGTTATGTATGTATAGTACCTATGCATGTATACCACAGCCATTAACCTCGTTTAATTGACTCCATAAACGTGGGCGGCAGGGATAGCGGAATTGAGGGTCTGCTGTTTGATTAACAAAACTTCGAGCTACCCAGCCACGTTGTATATTCCATGGAGTCTCGTCTTCTACATATTATACCAGCGTGGCAAAGTTTTGTAAGCTTGGCTGCGTCACATCTGATTGATCAGCGGCAAATTCTTTCATCGTACCTAGAAACCCGAAATCCTTGATGATCACGGACGCGAGCTCGAGAGAAACAATCGTGCCCAATGCGAGGCATCGTGGAGAACGAAAGTTGGGAGGGCATGCTCGAAGCAGACAGATGCTCGGCAAGCCCGGTCGGCCGAACGTTACCCACAGGAGTAGTTCCAGAAAGCCCTTGCCAGTCCCAGAATACCCGCAAAAGAAAAGGGCGCGTAAAAGGTGCAAAGCGACGAAGTGTGAACCCATGATTTTCAGATTTCAACGGCTAAATCGCCAGGCAGGCGAGGGACTGTTATATTAGAACATTTCCACCTGGCGGCGTGCGTGATGACAGGATTATATTTGCCGAGGCCAATGACATCCCTTTGTGGAAGAGAAAAAAGGGGCTGGAGACGGGGGCGGAGGCGGGGCGGGGTGGAAAAAAACAGAGGGAAGAAAACTTTTCGCATCTTGTCATAATCTACCCCGAAGATTCCCCTGCACCCATACACTCAATCTTCTCTCCCTCTCCATAGCGCCGATGGACATGCTTCACCGAAGACCTCCGTCTTCCCTCTCCGTATTCCACGCCGCGAAGATCCACCGGTCATTACTTCCTCCACCCGCTTTAAAATATTCAATTTTCAGATGGAGAGAGATCGCAGCTTCTATCTGATTATTTAACCGAGTGAAAGTCCATTTCCTCGATCCCTCGATCCCTCGAGCCCGTTTATCCGGCCTGTTTTAATTTTATATTGAGGCGCACCGAGATAAGCACCGAGGCTTCTGCTCGCAACGACTTCGGAGACTCTGCAGCACCTGAAGCGTAAACTTTTCCCCGAGCCGAGACAGCAGTCCAGAGTCTAGACTGAAGACAAATATGAGTATAACGCTTTTAACTACCGTTGGAATGATTATCCCCGGATGCTCTGTTGCAGAATTATAACGATATCTACCCCCCATCCCTGTTCGCATACCTGATTGCAAATTATCCTTCCTATATCTACTCCAGTTCCCGGAGTGACGATAATTATGAAGGGTATAATAAGCGCCCGGAGGGAAGTATCAGAGCTTGTTTCGTCATCGAGGGTAGTAATTGTGGCAATTCCGAAACGACCGACAATAAGTAGAGACCGAGGAACGCGAACTTCCTTCTCTCCGTGACTCCGACTCAAGACAAATATTGAAGTTCAGTAAATTAACCGAGGTGTGGAATCGAATATACTGAACCGTTCGACTGATTGCGAGACGTGAAACGTCGCGTCGGGCCGAATTATTCATACCTGCGGACACGCGTCGGAAGGCAAAAAATTCGTACGCTGCATTCACTTGCGATTCTTCGCTCGAATTCATCCCTCGCCGCGGCGCGGCGTGTGCTCGTATAATGACGAAAGATCTGTGCAGAATTTTGAAAATGTGCTCTTTGCGTCTACCGTCTACCAGCTGGACTCGCATCTCTTCTGTCTGTTTACTCAAGAATGTAAATAACTTGGTACTTGCGAGCGGGTGAAGAGAAAAGTCAAGGAGCTGTCCTACAGAAGTGGCTGTCGAGAGGCGGAACGACGGATCTAGATGAAGGTCTTGAAGAAAGAAACGAAGACGCTCCCATCGTCCAGTGAGAGAGAACTAATTGCGACTGTAGCTAATTACCAAATTCAAAGAAGGTAACGAGGTCAATTATCAATACGACAGAGAGAGATACTCATGCTAGGCCATATCGCCAGACAATGCGGCATCTCGTGCTTTTCCTCTTCTCTTCGTTATTCGTGAACAATTTTTGTCCTCACGGAACAAAAGCCAGAGGCACGATGATCAGGCGAGCTGGTTTTCTTGTTTCGCGACAGTAGGTACGGTATATTCAAAGGAACCAATTTTCTCTCTCCTCTCAAGACGACTGATCGTGAGGCAAAGGGCACGCCGCGAAGAAAATTGCGGCTCATCGCGCGACACCTCAGCGAAGATATCTGCGAGGGGGGCCTCCGCTGATCGAGTTTGCAATTCCATGAATATTCTTCGTGCCTCACGAAGCTGCGCAATCTTTGAACACAGGATTGGAAAAATAGCAATTGCACGAGGTGCTGCAGTAGCTGCGGTTTGCGGAATCCGATAACTCCGTGCCGGCAGCTTGCGATATGAGAAATATGTAGCAAAAAAGCGAATGAAAAACTCCCACACATGGATAAGCAGCGGAAATTTACGCGTCCTTTTAAAATTCACGTTTCTACCCATCTCGGAGATTACGTCGCGGCGGCTAATTGAAAAATGAACAAAGTAGACACAGCTCTGTACGTATCCAACCGCGTGCAGACGTATAATTTCGATTGCAGTTTTTCCCATCAGGCAGAGTGATTACTCTTCCCGTCGTCTATCGGCGATGTAAAATATGACGCACGATCTGTGTGATATAGAATTTGAGCTGATGATATCCTTCCGCGCCGTGAGCTATGAGTGTAAATTGACTCTTCAAATTCTCAAATTCATTTGGTCTGCTCTAATCTCGACGCGGTTTGCCCGGTAAAAGCTGATCAACGATGCACGCTCACGCGATAATTGCAATTACTCGCGAGGATGACCTTCGAATACGAAATGGACGCGAAAGTTCTCGCGTTATACCAATACGCGGACTCACCACCCGGCACTTCTACCGCTTCGCCATTTCTCGTCAAGTTATATAAAATTGCCCATCAATTTTAGTCCGAGTTACCGCTACCTGTTTGCTTCGATCGATGTCGGACCAATCAAGAGGCCTCCTGCGCGAGGACCGAGCCAACTACCGTGCGACGACGGGAAAAGAAAATTGAAACTTTTCCCCGAGGGTGAGAGTGAAGTTTATGACGTCGACGCACCGAAAACCTCGTGGAAAATTGTATTTTCCATCGATTATTGGCTGAAAATTATCGGCGAAAGAAAAGCTTAATTTTTTCGCAGCTCGGAAAATTTCCAAAATCGGGAACAAAAACATGGAGGAGACTCTTCTTTGACCGGCGAAAAATCGCTCGGAAATGTAATTTCCCGGGACTGTACGTTTCCGGCGTATCAACGTCACGAACTCGAGTCCCGCCCTCGGGGAGAAAGTTTCAACCTTGGGAGTATTTTCTTTTATGTTGTAATTCTACTTTGTCGCTAATTGTTTAAGTTTGTGACGTCTATACTTACAGTGTACACTTCTGGATTAATTTTCGTCCTCCCTTTTCCCTTTCTCCTCCTTCTTCTTCTTCTTCTTCTTCTTCTTCTTCTTCATCTGGTTTTTTTTCCAGGACATTCTCCTTAAAACGTGATTCCCAACTGTCCGACCGTTGTAAAAACGCCGAATAATATCATTTGCTCGTATAATTGACACGACTCGGCGTTAGTTCCGCCGCACAAATTGTGCAAATTTCTACGCAGTGCGTATGTCCACATTCGTGTAGCTACTATAAATATGTGCGTATAATTCCAGCGATTTACTACCCCGGAGCGTGTTCCGATGTTTTCTTACAATTAGTACCCACATACCGACGCCCAGCTATCTATACCGGCGCCGAATCAACACCGGAAATTCATTATTCCATTCGGAAAACGTGCTGGGAGTTGTAGCGCTACTTTAGCTGCTCCGGCTTCCAGTCATGAAGTTTCTAAAATTGGATCTCGCGGCCCCTCCCGCCGCGCCGCGGTTCTTCTGGCTAATTAATCACCGCCATCGATTTCGTCGTGGTGGTGATGACGTCATACAGAGAAAACTCCCGCCATTGTTCAACCGGTTACAGCGTGAACGAGAGACTGTTCGTTGTCTCCGCGGGAAAAGCAAAACAAAATTCTGTCCCTTTGTTTTCATTTTTCGCCCTCCTCTCTTCTCCCTTCCCTTCCCCGCCCCGCCGCCCTGGATCGCCGTACTCACCATTGTTTTTCATTGGGAAGAAATATTTTGCTTATTGAACGAAAAATCACAAAAACAGTAATCAATCAATTTATTTATATACGACGAATACCGCGAGTGCCCGTGTATATAGATATTACATACGAATATATTACACGAGTATAGGAATACTAACTGCGGTTGATTCGCGGACGGTTTCGTCCCAATTGTGATACTTACAAGGTACTCTAGTAATTTCAGCTTTGGACATCATTTTTAAAAATTCCCAATATTATTTCCACACATAGGTAGAGCGAAGTTGATTAATTGCCTTGTCAGAAATTTCCATCAGGATGTCACAGAGACCTGGAGGGATCATTGAATGATGCTGAACAGTATATTGCGAATATAATACGGGGAAATCGAGTTCGATTAAATCGGAATAGTGATGAATTCTGTGAATGCTTGGTCTATCCCCAAAGGATCACCGCAGGAATCTTATGCTGCAGCGGTACATTCGCCGAACTCCGTAGGCAAGGAAAGGAATTCTATTTCGATCGGAGAATAGAATAACCGAATGACAAATTTTCGCAGCTATGAGAGAAAAAAAGAAAGGGGAAAAAGTTGTCGCAAAAATTCGAAGAATTATATAACGAGGAGAAAGCGGGCTAAAAATACTTGAAGCTCAAAGCCCAGCTTGTTTGATCGAAGTATATGTACTCGCGTTCATTTATATAAGAGAAATTTTTCATTCGCGGTAGTTTTCAGTTTTTCTTTTCTTTTTTCTTCCTCTTTTTTCCTTCAACTTTCGCAGTATATAAGCTCCTTCTGACAGCAGTTGGGCGAGTAAATCGAGGGACGAGAGTCTGGTTCCGAGGCAGCCAAGACCAAGTCACACAAGGTTCCGTGTTCATCCTACTGGGAATAATATTCAAACAAAAATCTTGAAAGATACACGACGTTTACTTTTTCGAGCTTCACTCGAATCGAGCAAATAATGGTTCTGCGCCATCAACACACGTAAAAGAATACCAAACTCGAAATTCTCCCGGTTTATTTTCTGGTCGCATAGTCGTTGGTACTCGAAAGTGATTTCAAACGTTATAAAGTGATCCGATGATCTTGAACCCTACTTTTCCCCATTATTTCGTTCTCCTTTTTCTTCTTCTCTTCGCACGCTCATCAACTCCCTGAGAACCAGCTCCCTGATATCTGATAGATGGCTCAGACCGAACGGTATCTCTTTCATTTTTAAATGCATAGAATATGAAATTTCATGAATCGATCAATCAAAACCTCGGCACTTTGAGGGGGGAGAGCCGATTCAACCCCCCACCGCATGCTCATGCGGCTTGCACCCGTAAATTTGCAATTGATAGATTTATCGGAATATTATGAGAGTGACATTTCCAGACCGTGTTCATCCTCGCCCGAGCTTTCCGCCTGCTCATCGAGCGGAAATACTTCAGAGGCTGAAAAAATTGAGCAATTTTAAAATCCATTCAATCATCAATTCTCCGAGACCTCAGACTTCGAGACAATATTCGAAAAAGAGATTAGAATTTGAAAAAAAATCAGAATCGCGTCTTTGGATGGAAATTTCGTTCGCATTGGACAAACGCATGCCGTTGCA
Organism: Phymatocera aterrima; assembly: GCA_963170745.1. NCBI lineage: Eukaryota > Metazoa > Arthropoda > Insecta > Hymenoptera > Tenthredinidae > Phymatocera > Phymatocera aterrima. Next base: position 354,593 of record OY720666.1, on the reverse strand, counting down.
GTTGCAAGCTCTAATACCGGTTCGAAACGTGAATTGGCGCGATTTTAATCAACATTTCAGCAGTCAAATTCTCCCAAAGGAGTTTATGGATTAAATGAGGCGGACGGATAGGCAATCCAGCGATCGAGTTATCGGAAATAATTTGAAAAGCTTATCCCGTTCATGAAGCAGACGTTCACGTTCAGCGACCAGCGTTTCGGACTGGAGTCGGAAGGTACTTTCCAATATGGCTGATCGAAGGAGGATTTTCGGGGAATTTCGGCATTTCGTTGAATGATTTTTACAGCCACGAGGCGAGGGCTTAAGAAGCGCGGAATGGTTTAGCGCTTTTTTCTTGTTTTTTGTTTATGGACGGTGCGGTGGGAGGAGCTCCTACCCGGTGGAAGGTGTACTCGAAGAATCGGTAAACTATTTCGGACGATTCTCTGGAAGCTCAGCAGAGGCGGAGTAATTTTGCAAGGTTGAAATTTCCGGCACTTAGCGAGCTTTAAAAGCTCTGATTTGGTAACCACAACCATAAAGTAGAGGTGGATAACCGAAACAATTCCAATTTTGCGAGAGTTTACCCTCCGCTTTATACAAAATTACAAAATGAGATTGAAATTGTCGAAAACTTTGGGAAAACGGGGTTTCTAAACATAAATCCTGACGAGCGTCTGGTTTCAACTCCAATATAGCAAACCCCGAGGATCCAACAACATTCAATCAAGTACCGGACAAGTTCATACTCAAGAAACTTCGATTTGATAGAAAAAAAGAAAAGAAGATACGCAACCACGACTTCCCACGCGGAAGTTCAAAGAAACTAATTCGAATTCTGTTCCAAAAAGGAAGAATCGTTTTTCTCTTTGAACAAAAATAGATTCACTGCAGACACATGAAAGTCGAAAACTGTTTCTTCACTTCCGGTCTCGAACAGCATATCTCCGAGTGTGAACGATTTTGTCTTCTAACTCGAATGCTCCGCTAGAAACAAAACGATAGTGATTGCAAATTTGTTGGATAATTAACGAATCCTCCAGAAGTTCACATCTGGAGATTTTATTAGCGATAAAAATCTGAACAAAATCCGATGCAAATCTGAATTTCCAATGAGCGGCTCGCAGTTTATGCATAGTAGTACATACCTGACATGTTTCACAGGCAGACCGAAGCTATATTAAAATGAACTGGCTCCAACTGTTTCAGGATATGTCCGAGTACAAGTGCGAGAGCGGGAAGCCCCCGGTTTACGTGCCCCACAAACCAGTCACCGGTGTTATCGGAGCCTCGTTCAGCGTGGTTTCCATTATGGTGGCCAACATCCTGCGTCTATTCAAGGTGAGTGAAGTGTATGGAGAAAAAATGAGCGGGAAAGAAAAGAGGATTTCCTTTTAGTTCGGGAGCTTCATATGCTCGAAGCTCCACCGTCCGGAACTGATAAATGGGATTACAATCGGATTGCGAAACTGCGGGAACAATACGTGCTTCACATCCGCACTAGTATTCGATAACTAACCGTTGAAAGCTCGGCGGCTCTGTCCGTCCTCCGATGGAGATGAAGTCCGCGCGGAAGTTTAGGGCACGGTAACGCGGCGTATGAAAGTTTTCTGGATCGATTTCAATCAGCAAACTATCGGATAGCAATTAGAGGGGAATCCAGATTTCGCGGAGCTGGGGCGATCACTTTAATTTTGAGGACGTGCGCGAGAAGATCATCGAGAGCGAAGCGTTCGCAAACTTTTGAGAGACTCGTCCCCAGAGAAATACATCTACACTTTGACCTCTTGCGCTATAGCCTGCGGGGTGAAAATCAATTCTTCAACATTATTTGTACTCGAATCGTAGCTCGGCCGACGGGGGAGCCCGTCCAGCCGCGGGTATATCTCCGGGGATATGGATCTACCCCCAGGGGGAAATGTAATTCAAATTTGTGACGTAAACGAGACCAGCGAAGAACAAGAAAATGCAAATTTGATAGCGGGCCGGGTTCCACGTTGCGTTTGCGTTTACGTTTGGTGTTCGGACGAAAATCAGTTATGAGACAAAGGAACGCGGGGCTTTATACCTTCGGGAAGGAGGCCGAATTCTCGACCCTCGGGTCCTCGGGTCTCCGGGTCGTCGCCCACGGTATTTTTGTCCATCTTTTCATCCCGCTTCGGTTTTGATACAAACAGCCGCAGGGTTTACTTTGTTCGAGGGGCTGTTTAAGGTCGGAATATCTTTTCATTAGAAAAAGGCACTGGGTTCGCAAACAATGAAAATTGTCACGGAACATAAATCGTGCTCTCTAATTGCCGACCCGGGCTCCTGAGGAGCCGAATTAAGAGTTGGAACTTCTCCGCGCTGTTGTAAAAACGGGAGAAAATGAAAAATGACGAAATGACGAAATTATGAAATTCATTTCGAATCCGACGAATTAATTACTCTCTCATTCATTGCTATTGCAAAGCAACGAACGATGATGTGGACAAAAATCTCGGGCGCGTCTCGTCAGTAGATTCGAATTCGAATGACGAGGACTTTCGCGTCTCGTGTATTTCCCGGCTGAATCTCAAAGGACAAAGAAAACAAAACTTTGGGATTGCCAAACAGCGTAGGAAATCCGACGAAATCCGGAAGGGACTCCGTTGAAATCACGGTACTCTGAACTCGTGACCTGCTTGTTCCGGTCCCAATTGCCGCCCGCGCCGCGCCGGACGAAAGGGAGAGTTCGCCTTATTCGCAGAGAAAAGAAACAACTGCCTTCGTCCTCAACTCAGTTCTCAGCAATTCAACGTTCGATCGAACAAATCACTTCACAATAGTTCTCATACATATGAATAAAAATTTTTTTTTCCCCCAGATTCCCCAGCTAAGCTACGCCTCAACCAGCACTGAGCTATCCGATAAAAGCCGCTTCGAATACTTCAGTCGCGTTGTACCGCCCGATAATTTCCAAGCGCAAGCTATGGTCGAAGTGGTACGACGATTGGGGTGGAAATACGTTTCAACCGTTGCCGTGGAAGGTGATTACGGAGAGAAGGTGAGCAAAAATTTTTGAAAATATGCTAACCGATAACACGCAAGAATTTTTTACCATGCAATTTATCTCCGGAAGCTGTGCTTCGCCCCAATTTCATCGAGTTCCGAGTGACGAATCTGTGCGGTCAGTTACGAGTACGTAACGGTGTAACACAAGTCAATGGGATTCCCCTTTCCTCTTTCGTCCAATCGACCGCGCGGAGTCGGTTGAACGTGGAATGAAATCAGAGTGACATCCCCACAGCACGGCCCCCGAAACAAATCGGCAAACACCACAGTTATCGGCTCGCTTATCCATCGAGAGTATTTCCGCGCGATAGCATGAACAGCTGCACCGATATTCTCCTTAAACAGAAAACAACGGGAACCGAATTGATGTATATGTATGACAGTCCGTCCCTCGAAGCGAGCCCACGCAATGAGGATAACGAGAGGAACTTCCACCGCATCTAAAATCCGACGAATCGTTATCGAGAACGAGCAGAAATCGTCTTCGTCCTCGTTACGGCGACTGTACGTTATTCGCGGGACGAGAAGATCCTCTTCCTCGTCGTTACTCGTTCCTGGGAGATTTGCCGAATGCGGATCAAAAGACGGACTGCACGTGAAAACAAATCGAGACGACGAAATAAACTTTCGATCGTTCTCATTGAATAATTGTACAGCATTGATGGCCGGATACGGCATCATTAGGAACGCGAGAATGGACATAGGTGCTTTCAGTATTCGGGTTCGACGCTATACACGAGGCGCCGAGCCGTGAAGCAGCACGTACAGTCCCAACGGTCAGAGATACCGACCTTTGATCCCTGGACCCTAAAATAATAATTTGGTGTGAAATCTCGGTTTGCGGCTCCCGCACTCCACTCGAACCCCTACACGCTCGGTGAGGAAACTGAATAACGCGAACCAAAGTGTCTGGGGTTGCTTTCAACCATGAATACTGTTGTCGACCTATCGAAACCACGAGGCTCCCCTCCAGCCGCCGAAAACGCTGATCAACATATCGCATGTACACATATTGTGGACGATTCGTACCGACCGCACTTTCCAAATTAGCCTTCGAAATCCCATTTTCTAATCGTCGCGTCGTGGATATTCCAGAGTCGACTACTTGTATCCTGCACGGGGATTGCTGGGAATATCATTCGAAAGTAAGAGAACGTGCCAGTGATGGCTGTCCACCTTCTCGAGCCGTGAAACGAATATCGGTATACCCTGCAGCCAGGTGTATTGCACTGGTATACACTTTGCAATCCTCTGGCTGAGAAATTGAATTTCCGCTCCAAGGACTGACTTGCATCCTTCCCAGCCGATTCTCTCTCCCTCTCTCCCGCTGCCTGCCATTTCTACTCGACCACCGTTCGGCAACTTTCCTTTGATCAATTATTTTCCAAGATTAGCACACGCTCCGGCTCGACGCTCGTGAAACGGACAAGCACAGTGGTGCAGTTTAATCATCGGCATCCGAGACGACCGTGATAAACGGTTCCATCCAGTCAACGAAGCTCTTTCTGCCCCGATTAGTTTTCAGAGAGGAAATAATCCCTGTCGCGGCGAGACATGTACGCAGCAGCAGTCCACGGTTCATCAATCGTTCAAGGAATTTCATGTTCCTTCCGAGGACACATTCGACCACTATATCACTCCCGAGCCACCATCCTGATTTTTGAAATTAGTCCTGAATCGACCCCGAGGACAGTAGGTATCGCAGCCTCGTTTCCCCGAGTCTATAATTCATCGCCAGGAAAATGATACAGCAAATGTTTGACGGAGCGTGATCAAACATCAGCGAAACGTACTACGTCAACTTAATACTCTGTATCAATCTTTGTCGTCCTCGGATGTACCAGCCATTTTACTTACTGTTCAGACCCGCGGCGCGGCGGTCCGTACCTACGTATACTATATGTAACTGTCTCTTGAGTAGGTATAATCTTTTCCCCCGTATACGTACACATTGTGAATGTGCAAAATCGTACTCTGTGCTCCATTCGATCGCGTAACAGCTCGCTCGAGTGAGTTTGGATGCCTATCGAAGCCGCTTCACCAGCGTCGCGACGGTTATCGTTGTTTCAAATCGGAATGGAATATCACGAATGTCGGTGGTTCCGAGACCGTGATATTCGGCTGCGAAAACTGATATTCCAATAAAAACAGATGCTCTTCAATGTAGCGGAGACTAGTTTTTTTTCCCCTCATAAGCCGCATTGTCGTCGATCGGCAAAGCGAGGAGACGGACAGACAGGGAACCGAAAGCTTCACGACATTGGCATGGGAGTGTATGTACAGCTACGGTAGCAAAAATTCACCGAGTCCCCATGTATGTACCTAGGTACGCGCGCGTACACACATATGTAGTACATACATGAATACGTAACTTGATATTCGTATATCGCGGTTCTCTGATGTAAAAATAGGTCGACACTTTGCGCTCGGGTGAAACGGTTGGGTTGGAAAAATATGAAATATTTAGTTTCGCGACACTCCCTCCAGCCCTCCGCGGCCAGGGGGAGATATGTAAGTGCGAGTTTATTTTAAGCGTGATCCGGCTCCTCTCCTCCGCCTCTCCTCCTCGTCACTCGGATCTCGGATGTGGTGGAGAAAAATCTATTATGCATACAACGAGGCGCAGTTCACCCTCCACTAACTTGTCCCGCCGCCGCGCCCGCCCGCCCGTAGCCTGCGTTGGTATATACGTAATGCGTCCTTTACTCTCTACTCTCGGCTATCCTCACCGACATAAACTATGCATTGCATAGATTACCGATTCGCCGAGCGATCGCAAGAGCGCAACGACGCAACGGCGACGAACGGCGAAGACGTCGCGGTCGTGCGGCCATCGTAGCGGCGCGGCGCGGCTGCAAGCGAGGCTCCGAGCAATTTCCTATCTGCCACTTTGTATGTATATAAAACCGTAAGGGCAATGCGCGTAATTAATTGTAGCTCCACCGCAGCGAGTGTTTGCCTTACGTTAACCTGTTCCTGTTCGTATTCCCCGCTCAATGTGAACTTGCAGGGGCCACTAGGCTACGACGGTTTCGAAAACGTGACTTGAAATTGTAACCCCCCCGGTTCCGCCGGTGTGCACTGTGCCTACGTGGTTCGGCATCAGCTTTAGCTTCTCTTTTCATCCGTCAGGAATGCCCTGCAGCTGCCCCGGTTCCTCCGCAATCCAGGCGTACAGATAGGAGAAGAAGATCTGTTTATCTTCGGGAAGATATTAGCGCAGGTTTACCCCTACGCTGAACGCGGGATCCGCGCTCCCGTCCATACGTGACGCGAGACACTGACTTCGAGATACGAGTTTCACAACGACGATTATCATCTGCGACGCTTATGCCGCGGAGCCTAGGCGCCGCGCCTGTGGCGAAAACCATCGAAACGGATCCCCGAGGTTCTGCAAAACTTGAATGAAATCTCGAGTCCTCAGATTTCCCGAAAGGGTTTCGGATGCAATTGGGAAAACCGTGGCAGAGATCGCTCCATAACTCCGATTCAATTCCATTTCCGGCTTCGAGATGAACTTTCGTCAATACCTATACTCGTGGGACGTCGGACGACGATGATCGTCAGCTCGGAGCTGTGTATCAGAGCAATCAGATGAACAATGCTGAATAAACACCGTGGGTGGTTGTAATTAGTCTTATCCGTTAGTATATAATAACTCGTTGGAGGTGGGATGAAATTAGAGGACTTATCATCATCAACCCCAGCTGGCTGGCTCTCGACCCTTATTCCACACATAACAGGGAGAGATGGGCCTGCAGAAGTGGCCGCCGCCGACTCCTCGGCAAACCTCTGCTCTCCTCGCTTCGCTCCTATTCTATCCCTCGTTACTTTGCAAATTCTATGCCCCTGAGTTCCTCCAGAGGGTTCGCGTACCTCGCGGGTCGAATCGCGAGCTCTCGAATTAACCGGAATAACAACGAATAACGGATGATTCGAGGATGGGTTCGGATTCTCATGAAAATATCCGGCGTGGGTACAAGACGTATGTTCTCTCTCAATTCGCGGTCCCGAGCACTTTGCGAATAGTTGATGCAGGTCACGCTTCGCCGTATAACTCTTTACTTCTCGCATACCAGAAATAGCTGGTGGTGTGACCGTGCAGGCGGCTACTATACTCCAGTGTAGTCCCGACAAAGAAAATCGCGCAAAAAGAAGTCTCCGTGCTCTGAAAACTAATATGACTCGACAAGCCACCTCGACAACAACATCCCTCTGCTATAAAAGGATAAGACGTTTTTTTCTTTCCTCGATCGAACAATGGCCTCGTACAATCGCCGTGCGCCAACATCGGAGAATTGTTGCCGAGAACCGGAGAACCGGAGGATACGTTCATCGCGAGGTATGTACGCCGGTAGGTAGGCGCTCGTGTTCGGATACCAGAAGGTGAACGACGTCAGGAAAATGGATGGGAGCTGGCGGAGTGACGATGAAAATTGTTCGCACAAAGGAGTCGTTTGAGTTCAGGAGCCGAGGACTTGAGAGAGCCACGAGAACCTGATGCCTCGAGCGTGGAGCCACGAGAGTAAGCTAAGAGCGAGATTCAATTTTCGTTGCATGTAAATTGGTAGCAGGTTCCGCTCGGCTCGGTTGGTGGTCCCTTGACTCAAATGAAGTTTCACCCTGACGTTCGTGAGGATCCCCAGAGACGAGTGGGCGGAGTGAGCTGAATAAATAGAAGAGCGGTTTTCGTGCGATCTCTTATACAACCCCCGTCCGCATTTTTTCTTCCCCATCAACCCCGTAAAATATTTTGATGAAGTGGAATTCCCTGAGTTGAGGTTAACAAGAGTTACGTTCCACGTGGTATTTTATGGCAACTCTTTCGACCCCATCGGCGGACTTTCGTTTCCAAGAGATCTTTTTGCCTCGTGTTGCCTTGCCTTCTTTCCTTCTTCTTCGTCGCTGCCCTCCTGAAAATGAGTCGAAGAAAGGATCTTCGTACGGAACAGTTTCTAGTGCCCAGCTGGGTCCCCAGGATCGGCCGGAATCTTTTGACATCCTGATCACGGTGGGACCCCAAGGGATCGATGACGGGTTCTGTCATTCCGGTTGGTTCTTCGATTGAAATAAGAAAGGAATCCGAAGAAGAGGAAGAACCGGATGTTGAACCGTGGGAACCCGAGTTATCCGAGTGACATGACGATACAAAAGATTGAACCGCCCAGATTCGAGCGATACTAAAAACGAGATGAACCAATAAAACGACAATGGACGGCAAAGGACCTCGCCTCACACCGCCGTATCAAATCCCCCAAATTCCGAAGGATTTGGAAAAGAAAAAGTACCAATCAAACCTCGCAGCCTCTGGTCCTGACCCTGGAATATCGGTAGCCACGGATTCCGATAACTCTGGAACACCCCGGGCTGATGCGCTCACAATCAGGGAAAATTATCGTTCCGAATCAGACTAGGACACTGCAGAGTAAGGGGGTTATTATTTTCCTAGATCCTCAGTTTTCTGGTCGAATCGGAAAGGTCATCAGAATGGGAAACCTGAAACGAAGCCGATAAAAAATATCCAATCCGTTCTCGAAGTTTGACACAATCCATTAATTTCTCTTCCCCCCATTTTTCAGGGTATCGCCAGCTTCATATCTCTGTCCGTGGAGTACAACATCTGCATAGCAGTGAGTGAGAAAATTTTGCGGAATTCGAAACCCGAGGATTTCGACCGGATCATAGAGCGGCTTGGGGGTAAGCACAACGCCCGTGGTGTCGTGCTTTTCGTCGACGAGGACAACACTAGGTGAGGTTAATTAATTGGAAGCGTACGGTGAATGTGGAGGCGGAGGCGGAGGCGGAGGCGGAATTTTCGCCTTACGCAATAAGAGTTGAATACTTTGGATGAGTGGAATGACAGCCAGGATACGAATTCCGGAGTCTAGGTAGGTATGCACACGTTCTGCGAGCTGTCGTCTCGTTCCGTGCAGCTCGCGACGACCGCGACGCGACTCCGACCAGGCGAAATAATACAGTCGTAACTGAATTATGCAGATCATTTCCGCGTCCGCAAAACAAACTCCCGCGGTATATGCTGTATTCCCGTTTAGGATATCACTTCTTATAACCGGCTGCAACAACGCCGCGAGTAAAACTAGTGAAACAAGTTCCCGCGCTAACGGCCAAACTTTACCTACTACACCCACTACGACCCGCCACCAGACGGCGGACGGCGCGGCGGACTGCGGAAGGCAGAGTTTTCTCGGCGTCAAAACCACCGGCGAGCTTTTAGGAAGCGTTCGCTTTACGGACCCGCCATTAGGACGGATGCGGATAGACTCTCCGCAAACAACGAGAGCTCTTCTTATACGTCTCGAACCCGAGCCGGCCAACCCAACCCTGGAAAAGACAGCCCCTGAGTGTATATCCAGGTACGTTCATGAACCGCGTAGGCAGATTCTCGCAGGTAATAGAGTCATGCTTGGAAAACTGACGGTCGAGAGAATCGCAGATGGAGTTGAGCCGGACTCGGCTGCGCACGATCAAAGAACTGTAAATCAGAGTAGATGGCGGTTGGTATAAATGTGAGAGATAATGGGAAGAGAAAGCGGAGGAAAGAATAGAAGATGGGGAAAAAAAAGTGCTGGAGATCGGGCGGTGGGGGAAAATCGCGACTACTACATTTTCATTTCGTTTGCGTATTCCCTTATTCGAAGACTGCCCGGGGAATGAAATTGGATTCCACATCCATTAGAGAGCCCCGCGCCACTTAAACCTCAATATCGAGAAATTTTATTCCTAGAGTATCCAGCGGGGAGATACTATACTCCGAGGCTCCGCGGACATCGGATACACCTGAACTTCCTTGATCGGATGTTACGAGCTAACGGCCCCGAATGTCCTACAATATCCCCGCTGCTTCTCGTATCACGCGAAGTCGGCGATGTGCTTGCCGCTGAATCACTAAATATATTTTATCTGAAAAAAAAAGTACCTAAGGAAAATTATCAGAGAATTGCGAGAGTGGCTTTTCTCCTTCTCCTTCTTCTCCTTCTCCTTCTCCTTCTCCTTCTTCTTCTTCTTCAACACAGCAGCGGAATATACCTACAGTTGGGAATTTTTAATACCCGTGTAGACGTGAGAGTATGAAAGTAAAAAAGATGCAAAAAGCGCGAGAGCGCATGGCATGATTAATACCATCTTTGATGTCTGCTGCCTAGTGTGTTTCACTCCGGTGAGCATTTTCGTCGAGCTCGCGAATAATTGATACCGCGATACTCGCAAGTAGGGCGTCAAGAATTTTTAATAACGCTGCTGCATGGAACTAATTATCCCGAGGTTTGAAATTTCCGACCATGACAGATCCATGATATGTTACAGTTAACAACATACGGCGAATCGAACCGATATTAACGAGAACAAGAAGCTTCCCTCAAGATTCTGTGTTCATTGATCAAACAAACAGAGACAATAACGGAGCATATCGCTGATGAGAGAGGGTATATAATGTTCGGGGGGTTTTCATGGAATTGCCGAATGGAACGATGTTTACCATGCGTGGAACGAATCACGACTTCACTCCACTAGCTTCGCCTGCCTCCCCCCTTCCGCTGCGGTTTAATAATGCGAGAGGTTCTTGTTCATCCGCCATTCGCCAATCGCCTGGTCAGGAACCACGAGCGCTGGGAGCTGGGCTCGATCAAATCAACCGGTTGATTTTATTGCTTCGACGGACGAGCAAATTCACCTGGGATCAGACCTCGGTGCTAACGATATAAATTTCAACAAGCTCCGAATCTCACAATTCGCACGTAGGCAGGCGGATTGGTTGGTAGGTAGGGTACGTATACCTCCTGCGATTCACGTCAATTAAGAATGGGCACTGAATTTAATAACGTCGCTATAAGGCTGACGAATTTTCGGTAAAGTTTCCCCCTCCGTCGTCCTCCGAGAGCCGGGAGTAATTGAATCTGCTTTGCCCCCACCATTCAGGCGCAACTGGGCTACTGGAAATCTATCTATCCGCACGAGTGTACGGCAGCTGTTTCCTAACTAGCTCGAATGTAACTTGTTCAGAGTTCTTGACCCGTGTACCGTAGGTACGTTGGCTACGTTAGGTACGTACGTACGTAACGATTTCATGAAAAGTTACCCGAAACCTCGTATAGCCTAGGGCCGCGGCGCTTCTCGGCCCAGAGTGCCGGCGGTCTGCGGCTAATTGTAAATCACAATCGATGTCGTATACGTGTACCACTTGGGGATAACAGGTATATATCTATAAGAGCTCCGTGACAAAACTTGTGATTTTTCGTAGAATTATGAAATCCCGCGAACGGACCCCAGCCCATATCTTCGCGATCATGAGACGTATAAAACATTCAGCAAACTTCGGCTAGCCAACTTTGAAATTGATTTCATCGTTCTCAGCTCCGAAGTTTCCCTGTAATTCGAACGTCCCGGAGGCGCCCCGCCATCCACGCCATCCACGCCAGCTCCGTGGCAAACGGCAATGATATTTTATCTCGACGTAAGAGACCCTGAAAATACCTCGAAAAATTATCGCACTTTCGAGCGATAAGGTGGAAGAAATTTCTACAATTTGACTTCTCGCGTCGGATATATAGTATGTGAGCAAAGTTTCGGACGGAACAGCGTGCCCAGAGGCGAAGTGCGAAGCACTAGTAAAACCAGAGAGTAAAGATATAAGCGGATAAGAGTCGGAGAAGATGAGCTCTGAGGATATAGTTGACTCGCCGTTTCTCCAGGACCGGACGGTTGACAGACGGAGTCGAATTACGTTTTCTTACGCCATCGCTTCAATCTTGCAGCTACTATATCCTGTCTTGACCTATTTCCTAGCCCTCCATTCTATAGGTATCACTTGGATATAGGTATGTATTTTGCCGAGTAGCCACTTTCCACGCGGGAATATGGCCACCGCGCTGGAACAAAACCGCGGATTATAAACAATTTGCATTATGAAAGTTACGCGAACTTCTACTCCAACTATTCCACTAATCCCAGCATTCCACCTGCCAGCGATAGGTATAACAGTTATAGTTGATTTCTTTGTACCCCTACTTTGTCCCGGCGAAGCCACGTCATTAGGACGGCAGACCCAACCCGGCCGAAAGTTGTGTACAAAATATTATCATGCTTTCGCGTCGGTAGAACTCCCGCAAAAGCTCCCGTAGACGAAAACCAAAATCTCTCCGACTGGTTTGTTATGGAGTGTCATCGGGGACGCGTGATGAAATGACGAGAGAAAAAAATCGAATCGGGGCTGCGAGGCGACGCCCGGTGAACAATAGATGTCTTAACTTATATAATACGACAGCCGGCGCGGGCGGTCGCATTGTGCGGGGATGAACTATACGGCCGCGGCCGGAGCTGACGGCGATGGGGACGGTCGACTATGACCGAGGCTGGTTGTTAGTCGGAGTTAATTAATCAGGTGGATTCTCTCTCCGGCCCGAAGTCCGATGTTCTGGAGTGGAAATTTCCTTGACCTGATGCACGAGGAGGAACAGCGGTGATATGTTGGGCTAATAAATTACGGGCGATTATAAATACCTACACATTGTTCGTCATACCTCGCGGCCGGCTCGAATCCCTCACCCTATCCCGTAATACTGCAGCTAATTATTTCTCCGCGCGTTATGTGCAGGAGCCGCGCCGGCGGAAATTTTGCTAATGATCATCGCGCGTCGGCAGGATGGAAAATACGGAAAATATGGGAAACGGTTCGAGAGAATGAAAGATGGAACGAAACGAGAACGGGGAATTGCGGAACAGAGTCGTGTGTCCCCTGCGCGTTTGTCCTCTTTCGCCATATTTCCATCCCGGTTTTCGCAAATATAACAACAACAACAACAACAACAGCAACAACAACAACAATGCCGGCAATGTGACTGCGTGTAATCCTGTTAAAGTCCGTCGCGTGAAGATATCGGGCTGATTTGTAGCCTACGGTTAATCCAGTCCGCGGCTCGGCTTATGCGAATGCGGAGACCGGAGTCGGAGACTTTAATGTTGAGACTTTGCGAGCGAATGATTCCTTTTCTTTCCGTTTCGTTCGTTGTGCGAAGCAAATGCCGACACAACGACGGGAATAAATTCTGGGGAGGGACTGACACGTAATATTCTAATTTGGTTTTGTAATTTGCTAAGGAGTTCGTTTGTTCTGGAATATTCGAGCGGCAACTTCATCGGTATATGCATAGATATGTACATACATACGCATAATATGTTTGGGGAGAAAACCGTAATCAGAGCCGGTTATGCAAATGAACCGGAGCTCTCTATATGAAAAGCTGTTATCCGGTAAAGTCGATGAGAGCCTCAGCTCAGCTTCGGTGAGGTTCAGAGTAACGAGAAATTTAGCCAAAGTTTCCATTCCCCGCTCCCTTCCTACGGTCCTCGGTTGGTACGGGATCAATTCTCTTTCGTCGCTACGTTCCGAAAATTTTACCGCCAAGTCAGCAAAGTGAACGCGATGGAGCCGATAAGGTTTCTCCGGTGCATCAGAGGCGTTGAAAGATTTTCCCTCCGTAATCTGATTCCAGGCGTATGTACCTACGTGTCAGATACTCTGAATAGGATATACGTGTACACGAGGAGAAATTGAACGAAAATATTGAATAAGAAAATGGCAATCGATTCTCTTCAAACATTAATATCTGTCTTATTAATACTTTCATGCCATCGTTCGAACCTCAATAACGAGCCAATTTTATATTCTAAAATCATGACTTTTCGATGGCTCTTAAACTCCCGTCGCCGGTCCCGTGGTCCGTACTAGAGTTTTCTTGGCTATCCATTCCGATGAGAGACGGCGCTGCTTTCATACTTCGTACCGAGGAGTCTGAGATGGGTGGTGGCTGACCGAGGTAGACTTCCTTCAATCTGAAAGATTGCCTGCTGAAATGCTCCAGACGCCGATGATTCGCTCTCACTTTTCGAATGCAGCGAAAACATTCGCCGAACGTTCTGGAGATAAAGATGAACCCCTCGTGGACTTGGAGGAGACGCTGACTCCGAAAAAATAGAAGTGAAAGCTCGGTTGACCAGCCCTACACGGAAGCAGCGCCTCGAGCGAAAGAAGTGGGGCGAAAAGAGAGCCGAGTACAATATAAAAGATCATGTTCTGTTTCAGGAAACTTCTCCAGGCGACGGTGCGGGCCAATCGAACAGGCCACTTCCTTTGGATTGGGAGCGATTCGTGGGGCGCCAAGGTCTATCCGGTCAGAGATCAAGAATCGGCTGCCGAAGGAGCCATCACGATACTACCGCGGCGAAATTCACTGGAAGGTGTGTGAGCCATCGGTCATAGTCGTTCTCTCATTGTCAGTAGAAATCAGAAATAAATAACGCGAGGGAACTGTATTTTCTTAAATGGATTCGGCAGTCCGTGATTCCTGCGGAGAGCTTTATCCGGAACGAAAATTGTAGATCTGCCTAGGACATGCTGCATGCACCACAGAGTCGACCGGTTGGAATTATCTCGTGGCAAAAATTGGCAGTCGACGGGAGGCCGGCCGATCGTGTTCTCGAAAAGTAGGAACGGATTTGGATTTTGTACGGCGCAGAGGGCGGAAAAATCTCGTTTCCGACTCTGCCGGATACCAGAGTGTACAGACGTTGCCCGGTAGCGTATATACTTTTAGATAAAATCGTGATCTTGAAACAGAGGGGAGCGAGATTCGAAACGTACGGCTAACGACGGATCTCCGGCATAACGATATAATCGTCGATTTCATCTAACTTGATTCATGTCCCAAATTGGGGGCGTTTTCAGCGCGAGGATGATACTCCGGCTTAACAGTTGACAATCAATCGTCGGTCCTTTGCCAGAGCCCGAATCACAGGACCGGGAGTATTTGCTGGAATCGCGCTTATAGGTATCGCCCAATGAAAATTATTGCCGACTGTAGTATAGTACGCAATTACAGTATACCCGCGACAGCGAGTATATTGGCGCAATTACTACAGTTGTTATTCTTAATTGTTTTTCCCCCCGTCCCGGTCGTGCAGCTGGTGTCCTCTATTCGAAATATCCTCTTTAATACTCCGGCTCACGTTCTTTGCTTCTACCGAGTATCCCCGAACCAGCGCAGAATCCGAATATAATCTATTGGCCGGAGCAGGCGTGAGGCGCGACTCACAAATCCCAGACATGCTTCACGACGCACGAATTTGTGGGGATAAGTATCGCGAGGATATTGCCCGTAAATTTCCTCATTTTTTTTGCCGGGTGGCTTTTTCTTTTGTCATAAGACAAAAAGTCCTTTCATTTCATTCTTGTTCACAAGGGTGGAGGTTCGCGACCGTTTTGAAACATTTGAGTGCTCTCTTTCTCTCTCTTCGTATGGAATAGCGATTGATCAGCTTTGCCGATGAATAAGAAAGTCTCGGAAATTCTAAAATCGAAGAAACGGTTGATCCATAAAGTCGTGCGAAAAATGCTTTAACCACGATTTCACCTGACTACGAAAGGCGACGGCTGAGCCCGCAAGCTCTCACAACAGATCGGAGTTTTTCCGAAAATTTTCAGCCGCCTAGACCATGTAAGGAATAAAGGAATCCCGGAAAATCCTGTTTTCCGAGCGTGCGAACGAGCGAGCTCTGGACGCGGATCCGACAAGAATCTTGGTGGATTCGTGCTGACGATACGTTTGGGAAAATGAAGCCTGAATAATAATTGGAACACGGACCTTGGCAATTTGGCGGTGCGGTGTACGAAGCAAAGTATATAAAATCGAGTAAACAAGGGGGAAATGGGCGGTGAATTTTCACCACCGGGATACCCGTACACACCGACATAATTTTCACGAGGTGTCGTTGAAAGCTCAGTTTCTTTACCCTCGATCCGAATAAGAGTTCATAAATTTCGAAATGACAATGGCCTGCTAGCAGCAGGAGGAGCAGCTCGCGCCCGACGATGCACGGAGTGCCAAGGGAGTGATTTATTCAACCCGACCGAGAGACGACGCAAGCCTGACATATCTTACTATAGCTGGGGAAATTTATACCATTAGAGAAACTCCGTTTTCCTCTTAAACTACATCCTAGTATGTTGTAGCGGTGCATCGATAGCTGGACCAGTAGGACCGCGAGAAGAAGATGAAAAGAGCGAGAGATGGAAAATGACAGGCTTATGGCATCCGTGTTACCGTGGTGTCCGCACATTTATGAAACGAACAATCATCAATTCACTTCTTGACTCGCGGTTGCAGGTCCGGGAGCCGTGAAATATCCGACGATGAGATTTTGGCGGGGAAAAGTTTGGAAATTTACGAGGGAGCGAGAACGGGATGTTATATGTGCCACGTACGTACGTACCTACATGCGTGGCGTGTATCCACGCGCGCATTCAGGTGATAAATTCTCGGCTGCGGCGCCAGATTTTATCTTAACTTCGCGAAACTGTGTGTAGCTGTGCGATCATATCATCTCCCTGTACCTGCTCATTGTTGCAAATGGTGAATTGTGAGATAAGGAAGGAGGCGCAACGGTGCTTCGACAAACTTCATGTAATACTTACCGTCGTAGCGATCCGTGCGGAGGTCTTCCGCGGCGCGCTGCCACAGCGGCAGCTACTGATCATCGTCGAAGCCAAAAAGCTCGAGCCTCGTTCCGCGTTCCTCGGTGTTCACGTATATTCGATGCGCCGCGTATTCGCTCCAAAAAAGTGGACGATTCGCACGGTGGATTCGCTCGCACAGCCGCCTTTGCCCTCCAATGGTTACATCTCTCAATCGAATTTCCAAATCCGTGCTTATATTCGTTCTTACGTTGGTACAAGCGCAACGTTTCCTCCCATTCTCTCGTGCGTTTAGAAACTTCAGAGACTTGTTGAAAAATCATGACACTCGCGGAGGTATGAAAAAATCGTACTAAAAGTTTCACGCCCACCGCGGAGTTCTCCTGCGTACGTACGTACGCATATAGGTACAGACGTAGATTTATACGCACGCGCGTATAATGACCCGGTACGAAATGATGTGAGGAGAAACGCTTCATCCTCGTCCAGTCTTAACCGGGTATTGATAAACTGGATGAAAAACCGGAACATTTTTCTTCACCCGTAATAATGTACATGCTACGTACGATAACGTTGTTTCCTCGACCAAAGCATCGCCGTCGCGATAACCCTTATTAATCTAACAGTCACCCCGAAAAAGGGGTCCGGATGAGCGACCGGGTTCCCCGCCTAAAATAATCCATCAATTCGACTCTCGTTCGGCCGAGGAAAGCCTTTCTCCGATCCGAGGAGCGGGCACTTACCTCTCCTTTCTCCGGGACACTGTGATCATAATCATAATATAGCATATCCGCTTTCACGTGAGAATATTAAAGACAGACGTCCCCGCGAGAGGTGATTAAAAAAGGGCTGCCGGATGTGTCACTTCGCTGGAAATTCAATGGAAACGGTAACCAAAATTCCAGCATTCCCTGTCGAAGGCGGAAGGTATCGCCTCGAGTGAAATTATGCATTGGACAACACGCGTCGTAAAGGACGCTCGAGAGCCGACGCCGACGTGACGCGACGCGTCCTTATGGTAGAACTCTATTTAACCTCGGTGAAACAGTAAACGAAGAAGATTCCCACGGGGGACTGGGACTGGGGGTCTTACAGATGATACACCAAGGGCAGGAAGGGGGCTGGTTGATTGGCCTCGAGAAGATCACGCTTTTACTTCCCGCTTTTCTCCGCTCTCTGGTTCGCCTGCAATCGACTTTCCCGCGATTACCCGTGGCTCTTTTCATAAGTAGTCCATTTTCAGGAATGAAGACTACCGCCGCTGTAGGTCCGCTCCTCGTGTCTTTCAGGAATTACAAAAGAAGAAACGTCCCTCTCTTTCTCGCCGATTACTTATATCTGTCTATCGATCTATCTTTTGGCTGCACATGCTTCGCGAATTCGAAGCGCGCGGAATAACATTGCGCAAAAATAATCGATGAATATTTCTCATCTTCTTCTTGTGGATCCTCGACCGAGTTAATCAGCGTAAATTCTCTTATTTCCTCTCTCGCAGGTTTCGACAGATATTACAAGAGCCTGAGACCGAGAATAGGCGAGGACGATTGCGGTAAGCAATCAGAAACGAACGTGCCTCATCCAGTTTTACCGGGGAAGTTAATAAACTGCCGAAATGTTTGGTACAGAGAATTCTGGTCGCAGCATCACAAGTGTAGTTTTGGACCGACCGTTCCACCCGGAGCCAAAAGGTGCACAGGTGACGAGGAGCTCATCGACTACGAACAAGAAGGACTCGTACCCTTCGTAGGTGAGAATTATCCGGAGATTCACTCCTGAATTTGTCTTGATAAATTGACGGCGTGACCATCACAAATTTGGGCCCGTCGAGTGGCCTCGGGGATATGAACGATTTCTGTGTTATCGACGAAATCCTCTATCGCGAAAGAGGAAGACTCCGTTCGCCCGCAAAACGTCGACAGCGAAGAACCGTGAGAATAGTGAATGTCGTTGGTAATAGAGAAATCGTTGATATCCCCGAGCCCACTCGACGCGACGGGCGCAATGAGTCACGCGAACCTAATCTCCCACACTAAATCACAATGAATCATGATGTTCAACTTGAAGATCAATTTTCGGGGTTCCAAATCTGCGGATCGGAGGTTACGGGGCGCGTGAACATGGTATAATTGGGGTCTGGAATATCTCGGGCGACAGGGTCTCTTATTTCCCGAGCTGACGCGGACGGGGAGCTGACAATGAGTTGGAGTTCTTGTTATTACCGCGGTCACAGGGCTCGTCATTGTTATTATCGTTAGGTACTGAAGAGAAAATTCTTCCGGATTCTGCAGCGGGATCGAGGTGTACCGGAATAAAACCCGTGATAAAAGTTAATCCTATTGGATGTGGGCTTGAGCTAGGCGATATACAGGCCGACCTAATGTCGGGGTCAGGAGTAACAGGAATGTTTGCCGTATGTTCTAAGTGAACCTCGTGTTCCCAAATTTCACCGGCAAATTTTCGGATTTTTCCCCTGCGCGTGGGTGTCGACGGATACTCCTTTTCGCTGTGTGATTTGAGTTTGTGCCACGGATATGAAATATTCCGAAAACCTTAACCCCTGAATGTTCTCATTTCGGAACCGAATGTCGAGCTGCGAGAATTTCCTCAGTTTACAATTAGGATAAAACAGCGACACAGATGTCGCAACAATTAGGTAAGTAGGCTAGGAACGGCGGGGAAAACTTCCTTCGGAGCTAGTGCGAGGAAACGAAGAAATTACTTACATCAGTAACACGGCGACGTACGTTCGGATTATACAGGCTTGACTTTTACTGAATTTAAATGGCGGATTGGAATGCTCTGACCGCGAGTCCGGAATATTTTTTTCTTCTTTCTCATAGCTAATTGTAATCCTGATGAACGTTGTTCGGAAGTGTTGAAAATTAACCAGCAGCTGAGTATTAGCGAATAAAAATTATCAGCCGGAAACGAAGTCTCTCGCAACGGAGTCTTGAGTCGCAGCCAATTATTTCTCACCCCTTTTTTTCTGTGATTTCAATGTATACATATATACCTTCGCCGATTCGTCGCTGTACATAGTGCCCGCTCGAAGATCACTGTAAATTTCTGAGACCTGGTCTTTATGGCCCTCTCCATTTTTACGGTCTTGCGGGAGTTCGAGAATTGGTTGAAAAAAAATAAAAGCAATAGAAAGAACGGCAGAGAGACGAAAATTTTGTTCTTCCGCCTCTTGTCGCTCCGGTTTGAGTTAGCTGTAAAAATTGTTGATCTTAATCCTTGCGCAAGACGATCATCCTCAGCTTTTCGCTCTTCTCTTTTATTTTTCTTTCATTTTTTCCTGTTCGCCTTTTCCGCTTCGTTTTTTCTTCTTTTTTTTTTTTTTTATGGTCAACGCTCCACCGATTTTTTCCCGCCTGTCTGGTTTTTATTTTTCATCTTTAGCCTCCTTTCACGCGAGGACAACTTTCCACCAGCGACAACCCCCTCCCCCGCGCAATTTCATGCAAAGGAGTCGAGGTTTTATTGTTATTACCTCGAGAGCTTTTACTGGCGGGGAACTCTCAGGGAGAGAGGGAGCTAGCAGATATGAGGAACGGGGGGAGACAACGATGCCCTTCTAGACGAGCCATGCTGCGTGGCGTTATATTCTTTTAGTTATTTTAATTATAAAAAACAGTGAGACCCCTTCGTAATTAGAATTACAAGAGAGGAAACCCCGGCGCGGCGTCACATTCATATTACATCGAATAAATCCTGGTTAACGAAATCATAGTGGGGGGGGGAAGGATCCGAGAGGAAAAAAAGGGAAAATTAACGCGTGCGGTAGAGGGAGTGAGAGAAGAGGGGAATGAAAGAAAAGGAGGGAAGGTAGGTAATAATCAAAACTATAAATCATACGGGTTACACATTCTACACTGGCTGCGGCGCGGCACGGCTCGGCACGGCTCGGCGCGTAGGTAGTAAGTTTTCTTATCTTTCCATTTTTCCTTCTCTGTTCGTTTATTCACGAATGCGAGTAGGTATATCCTTTACCAGCACATCCTCGCAGCCCGTGGGATTTATAACGATAGGTATACGAACGAACGAACGAACGAACGAACGAACGAACGAACAAACGAAGGCACGAACTTCCAGTGCAGCTATGCCGCCGCCATTGTCTATCCCCCACGACACCCTAGGCAGGAGGGCGGCACTCGAGAGGACGAACATCGCAGTTTCCAAATGAAAAGTAGTTGACCAAGGCGCACGTTTCTGCGGGTACAGGTTCTCCTCGAGAAAGAAGGAAGACCGATGAAGCAAGTAGGAAGAACCGTTACGGGTCTAATGGTTCTTGGGGAAAATAAAATCCACTCAACGGAGACAGAGATTAAGAATAACCGCGCCGGCATCCTGTAGCCACCGGGAGGGGGGCAGAAAAGATAAAACTGTTTCAAAATGACGGAAAGCCGCATAGAAGAGGAAGACAAAAAAAGAGGAGAGAATGAAAAGAGCCCCGAGTGTCCGGCATTACCTCCATTCATATAAACTCGGTGTACGTATGTACGTGGGAATACTTGGACTATCGCCGGGCACAGGTATATAATTGCAAGCATCTCATAGCTCAGCCGGTATACCATAAGATATGTAGCATAGCCTTCGTTCATTTTCTCACGTTACCCGACTGTCTCTCCGCCTCGCTGTGTCTCCGACTTTCCGTCAACAACTTCAACGTTTTCTACGAGATAATTGCGGTTGTCGATAAACTTTGGCGAGAAAACGAGCGATATTTGCCACCGCTGTATATAGAGTGTGTGCGAAGTTACACGAACAAAGGGTATATGAAGTTGGATTAATTTTCAAAAATTGTATTAACCGATGCGAATTTGTCGTTCAGTATTCGGGGGCGGGGGTGGGGGAGGGGGAGGGGGGTCGACGAGAGTAAACTCAGCTCGTAGCCTTCAGTGCGTTGATTAAAATGAATCACCCGATCCGGGGGGAGGGGGGATGTACGTCCATCAAAAAACTCGGATGCGCAAATATCTCCCCCAGCGGTGGCGAAAATGTAGGTGTATCCATGTAGGTATGTATGATATATTGGACAATACGTGTACTTGCCTCTCGGTAGAGGATGAGCTTTTCACACACGTGTCGCGTATGAGCCAGAGTGGCTTTATATATCACATGGGAATTGAAAATTTGAATATCTCGGGCCGTGAGATGTGATCATTTTCAATTTTCGTTCATGAAGAAACATATTCGGTCACCAATTTTCTTGTCCGGATTTTCCGTACAATTTGCATTCCACTCGATTGGTCATGATCATTGGTCAGATTTTC
Source organism: Phymatocera aterrima (assembly GCA_963170745.1). Lineage (NCBI taxonomy): Eukaryota > Metazoa > Arthropoda > Insecta > Hymenoptera > Tenthredinidae > Phymatocera > Phymatocera aterrima. The sequence continues at coordinate 332,819 of OY720666.1, read as the reverse complement.
TTCGCCCAAACTGTACTGGCCTTAATTCCTTTCTCCTAGTTTTCCTATCGAATCCTCAGAGACTGCAGGGGAAACAGAAGCACCCTTTTCTACGACACGAGCCGTTCATCCGTTTCGACGTATCAATATAGCCACTTTATCAGCAACGGACGTGGATCGCGTTTGAATTGCATTTCGACCACTATACCGGTGGTATCGGAATAACAGATAGATCTATAAAAGCCGTTCGAGCTCACTCTTGGCTCTGTTTCAAGCTCGCCACTGACATTTCGAAGTACGTAAGTTAATACGGCTGCTATACTGACGAGGTAATCTCGTTCCCAATTTTGGGAAACAGGCGCACGAAAAATTATCAAACGGCACTCCACGCGCGTAGAGGGACAGCTTGCTTGTATTGTCTTCGAGAATTGGAGGCCGTTCGGAACGTCGAAGGGTAACGCGACTCTAATTTTCCCGCGATATTCTCGGTCCTCAAAAGAGGATAGAGCATAGAAGCGAAAATCGCGTAACCGCTTGATTTCGCATTCGACCTCGCGTGTACGTATGTGCACATGTACCTGGACCATCGCCTGGACTCAGACAACGAAGTTTGTCAGAAATGTTTTACCGACGCTGACGAAAACCTATGTTGCTTGACGCCTGGCTTACGGGCGGATTCTTACTCCTCCGTTCTTCGTTCTTCGTTCTTCGTTCTTCGTTCTTCGTTCAAGGAACGCCTTCCGATCGATTTTCGTCTCTCTCCGCATCCATGTATACTACCGTCTCTCTTTCTACCCAACTATCTCGCAACTCCTATTTCTCATCCTCAAATGAAACCCCAATATTTCTCTTCTCGAAGATAGAAGATAGAAGAAGCCCCTGAACTTTTCGATCAATTTGCTCGATCAATCAATACGATCCTCAAACTGCAACGCACGTTCCAAGTTCTCTCGTTATCATTTTCTCTCTCTTTCCTGAAGGTATAGAAATAGCCGCGGTATAATACCAGACTATACGAATATCCGCACGAGTATCCCGAATTGTGGAAACCAAAGAACGGAACTGAATGCCTTGTGATTTGACGATTCCGTTCTGTTTTTCATTATCGACTCCAGTGGACGCCGTCTACGCGATGGCCTACGCGGTGCACAACATCATCGAGGACGAGTGCGTCAGGGGTCGTGGAACCGCGCACTATCTCTGCGAGACCCTGAAGCCCGCACCCCAGGGGCAACACCTTCTACACTACATTCACAACGTGTCTTTTGTCGGTGAGTAAACGAGAAAGCCAACACAGATTTGTGATCTAACAATAAGTAATTGTTGTGACGCGACGGTTTAGTGACGGATAACAGACGTAGGTATTTACAGCGAAGTAACCGCTCGCAGTGAATCCCAGAATCAGAGAAGATTGAGTTTCAGCTATCTTTCCAGGGTAGAGAAATTTACTTCTGCTCCGTTCAGGCGTGGATTTTTATCCTCCAATAATAACGAAGCCGCCGCGCCGCGCCGTATGCAGTAGCTAACATAAGTCAGAGGACTTCGGTCGAAGAATTAATTCGGGAGTCGTTAAATCGGAACTAAAAGCGACGACTCCGCCGATCAATTCCTCGTATCAACTTAACCTCGGCTTTTACGGGCGATAACAACTTCGGCAATGAAGGGAAACAGCGGGCGAGGAAATGATCATAGAAAGTGGAATCACATCTTTGAGCAGATTTTAGCAGCAGCTAGCATTCATTTCGGAAAAAGTACCATTGCGCTATAGGCTGCAGAAGACTAGAGAGCAAAGTATCGATCCTCGGAGGAGCTTTTTTTCATACACTTTCCCTGAGATCCTCCTTCAATAATAATTACAACACCCATTTATACCAGAAAGCGCTAACGAGCAAAAACGTCTACTATAGGTCTGAATGTAATTCTGCATTAAGAGATCGTTTCTAATTGAGTGAGTCTGAACTGGCAGAGGTAACTATCCCTCCCTCTCACTCCCTCTATCTCCGCTTCTCGCCTCCTCTCTGGTGGATGGGAGAGAAATCACGTTAGTCGTGAAATAGCGAGCAAAAGCCTCTCCGTCAGAATTGTACGAGTGAGTGAAGCTGCTATTCCGGATTGCAGAAGGAGTTTATACGATTTTTCATTAATTCGTTAGAACTAAGCTCTCGACGACCTTGTGGGAACTGATCATGGCTTCGGGCTCAACGTAATTAGTTAAAATAGCTGCCTGGAATTCGCCCAAAGCTCTTTGCGGAGAACCGTAATTGGCTTGATACTCTGACAGAGTTCAGAGGAGGATTCGAATTAGTTATAAGAATTTCAATTGCATTCGAAAAAGGAGATATTCATGCGAAATTCGGAAAAAAATCAACATTCCCAAAGTGAGCTGACCCGAGTGCCCAGAATAGCAAACGAAATGGAAGAAAAGCAGGTTGCAATCGGCTTATAGTTCACGAAGACTCGTAAATTTATCATCAAAGTATGAAAAAATTCGATGTGACGCCACTCCTCTACTTCGTTCTTCAAAGTCTCGTCGACTTTTTCTAGCTACACGGTCTTTTTTTTTTTTCTCTTTCACCTACTTCGACAGCGCCCTAGAAAGAAAGGGAAAGACGAGCCATAATCCAATAAGATCTTTGTACTCTCCCAGACGGTCGGTGCGCTACCGCCGGGGCATGTGACCGCGACTCTCCTTTATGTAGAATTCGGAACAGCCTGCGGCATTTTTTCTTTGATTTTTGGCATTCAATGGTCGATGGGTGTTCGGGATGATGTGCCCACATGAGAAGAGTGCTAAAGTCGTGGCCGATTTCACGCCGAAAACTGTGGAAATCGCGTTATTCGAAGTATCGGAAGAAATCGAGAGAACTTGAAGACCGAAAAAAGATTGAAGAAATAAAAAGACGAAAGCCTATAAAAAAAATAAAATAAAAATTTCGGATTCGAACGAGTCTTCGATCTCGCTATCAGCTGTTTATATGTCCAAATTACGTGTTCCCTATCTTAAATCCGAATTTACTCGCAAGATTTCGGAAGTGGCAAAATCCACGAGTCAACGCGTATCACCAGCATCTTTCTCTCCGCTTCCGAACTCGCGGAAGGCGTCGATTGAAGCTCCGGCGAGATAAAGAGTGTAGATAGACTGCAACGCGTGTCGAATAATCTGACGACTACCCACGATGAACTGAATTTCCTGAGCGAAAAACGGAATATCGCCCCAACGCGTCGAGATTAGAGACCGGAATAAATTGATTCCGTTTTAACAACCTTGGAAGTGACATCGCGGTAAGTCTGCTCGCCGATCGCCCAGCATCCCCTTCCATCGATCTCGATAACCTCAGACGCGACAGGAAGTCCTACAAACTGTGGGTCACTGCTTCAACGATTCAATTTCCGATTCGCATGTCCGAACGTGAACCGCGACGAGACTAAATCTTCGCGTTGCCGACTACGATTCACATGACTTTTGTATTCATAACCGACGCCGGTGCCCGAAACAGGACGATAAGCAATCCAACTTACGGCGGTGTCGGCCGATCCAGGCCCCCCGTATATTTTCGTTTCCAACTCACGTAATCCAACAACATTATATGGGAAAAACGTGGACATAGTAAGCAGAGGCTCACGTTAATTGGATGCATGACAGGAGCTTTACTTTTCATGCTTTAACGCAGAAACCCCCTATGTACTGTGTAATTCCTTTCCGTCGCGATCGAGCCCTCCCTGCCCACTCGCCACGAGTTTAGTCATAAATTTCAAATAGGACAGTGGCAAAACTTTGGTCTCTGAGAAGAGAAAGTTGCAGGAAAGTAAATAAAAAAAAAATGAATAAGCAACGAGTGCGGAGCTTAAAATTTTGCAATCTACCCCTCCTAAGAAGTTGGATGAAGTATCAGAAATACGAAGAAATTGAAGCAAAACATAAGAGAAAGCAGAGAAAAACGGGAAAAATGATCGCAGGTGGGCGTAGTGTGACAGACAAAAAAAGTTTCAATCGTAAATCAGTTTACAAGGCGGCGGCAAACGAGTCCGTGAGTTCATTTTGAATTTTCCAACCCTACCTGGGCGGCTTCCATACGCACGGGGTAGCATAATATCTCTCCACTTTTTGTTTCCTTTTTTGAGTCGTTGTTGTTTTGTTTGTCTGTTTGTTTGTTTGTTCGTTCGTTTTTTGTTTTGCCTTCATGTTTTGTTTCCTTCTTCGTTGTTTTGGCTCATTTTTCGATGAAGAGGGGAATTTTTTACTTCCTCGTCACGTGCCGCTCTGGTGGGGGGCTCTGGAAACAATCTGGACAAAACAACGCGTCTGCGAACGACCGACCGCAGAATGGTGACATGGAAATGTTGATGGTTTACAAAGTGAGACGCGCAACGGTACGTATATAAGTCCTCGTTGCAAAACACTCGTCTCTTTTCCCTCTTGCTTTTCCCCCTCATCCACGCGTGCGAAATCCTGCAACAATTCCGAAAAGTGGATGATTTCTCTTTCCCGTCCCAACGACACGTCCAACACGTACCCTCGTCACCTTGACGAATAATCAACTCACTCGCGGGCCTCGCCTCGTTATATAATTACTCGAAAATTCTTTCATCTCTCTGCATGTTTTTCTTAACCCAGCAACTCCGGCTGATGTGAGCCTTTCGGGCCAGGCAAAAAATTGCAAGAGAATTCGAGTCGTGGATATGAATATTCAATAACGGCACCGTCGTCCTCCGCCGAGTACAAAATATGCCGTTTCTCTTTTCCGATGGACAGATAATCTGGGAATAATAGTTCCCGAGAGTGATTTCAGCCCCCGCCGTATTCGGTCGACAATCCGGACATTGATTATTGGTCGGAAACGATCAAATTTCATAATCTGGAATGAAAATTATGCAATCAAACCGACAACCAGGAGCCACTGCCCTGCACTCCGCTGTGATCGATGTCGTCGTCGGTAGTTTCGTACGGCCATTCAGCTCCTGCAATGGCGATAAAGGCCATCCATATCCACCGCGTAGCTCGCGGACAGATTAACGAGCGAGCGTCGAGAGAGCGAGTCGCACGAGCATATCGATATTCACTGACCAGATTTAACGCAAATTGAATGAATACGTGACCTCCCACGGGGTGCGCGGTCCAACGCATACGGCATATTCCGTGTGTTGTGCGCGCTGATTGCTCTCCGCGGATAAAATATACGATCATTGTGTTATTTCAAGTGATACAAGTCCGTCCCCCGCTCCTCCGTCTCCGCGATTATGTAACAAAGCGAGAACGGTGGGATCAGTTGAGTGAAACTTACTACGATTAATAATGTGGCAAGCTCTCGGGCCTGAGCCAGACGTACCTATACTTCCACGCTCATCCGCTCGTGACGTAGGTACAACAGCTGGACCAGCTAGGCGGCAGGTATATCCGAGAGAATGCAATCACTAGCAAAGCCATTCATCAGAGAGGCTTAGGGTATAGCCTTATGCAATCAGTGGTGAGACGAGTCACGGCGTTTGGGAATGAAACGAGATTTAGATAGCGATTTCTGGTCGAGATTACCTCCTCGAGGTGCCGTTATGGTAGAGGTTGTCGAGGACGTTCTCTCCCTGCGCAGTCTCGGGATAAAGCGCAAAGAATGCAATTCCTTTGAACGTCGCGCGTCGTCGTGCCGTTCACGAGGCGTGTTACGTCTTGGAAATGACGCGAGATGGTGGGCCCCGGGGTTTAATACGTAATACTGGGAACGTATATCGACTGGAGAAACGCGGATGAACTGGCAGTAAAGCCGCGCAAACATAGTTTTACGTTCCCGATAAGCGTTATATGGAACCAGACAAATTATTGTACATCGCCTCCTCTCCGTGCAGATACTGTAATGCAGTACCTACTCGTATAAGTGTCTTCACACTGCGAGGACTATAGGTATCCTTTGAGACAATATAATGTACTATCGTCATCCGACTCGGGGCTCTTATTACTCATTGTCTGAAGTGGTTTACGAGACCTCGACGGCCACCGCTGTATTCTCCTACGTTTTACGACTCTGTGGCAGCCCATAGAGTGGCGGGCGTTAATGCATGTCGGTGTTGCGAAAATAAACAGAGATACGGAGTCGCGAACACAGATTAGAATTGTTCGATTTTACAATTCGTTCTCGTCGTGACTAATGGCTCCTCGAGATATTTTCCTAAGACCCCGAACCGTTGGATTGATTGCAGGCCGCCAGGGGACGGAGATCAAGTTCAATTCCGACGGAGACGCGTTTGGCTTTTACAATATTTATCAATACCAGCACAGCGAAGAGGGGCGTTTCGATTACACGCCAATCGGCACATGGAACGAGATGTGAGTATCGGTGGCATGATAATCAGTGAAAGTGATCAAAAGTTTGAACGTCGACGAACGAGCGTGCATGACCCTTCGCCGCAGTGGAGCCGGCGGTGATCATGGGATAGGTCAAAGGAAAATGAGTTGAACATAAAGTAAACAGGCAAAACCGAACCCCACTAATTGGAGGCTCGATTATTCATTTATACTTCGTCAAAATTATCACCGTAATGCAGACTGGGGGCAGTTCCAACGAATTTATCCTCCCGTATATCACTCGGTTTGGAAATTTATTCACGCGAGTTAAGGCCTGATGCAAACACCCAGAGTTCACGGTGGAGGGAGGGTGGTAAAGGGTTACCGAGAGGCTGCCACCCAAACAACCCTTTTGCCATTAGCCGCCGGAATTCACAAGGGAAGTGGGCCGTCCATGCAAGTCAAGCTTAACTGGCAAGGTCCGAGCTGTTACGAAGCTGTGGTACAAGTGACCCCAGAGAGCTCGGCGATTACAAGATTTCCCAGCTCAAATTAGCCGCGGAATGAAAATGGCGCGATGATCGTTACTCATTTTTTCTTTATAATTGGCCGGATTCCAAATTGTCCGAGTAACGGTAGAGGACGTGGGAAGCGATTGTGCGTCATTGAACACAGGGCGACTCTCGTCCCACGGATAAGAGTAAGAGTATTCTCATTTTTGTATCTCACTCAATTCCTTCCAGACTGGATCTCGACGTAAACATGACGCGTTGGGCGACTGGCCCGGGCGAGGGAAACATCCCGCGCAGTACCTGCAGCGAAAACTGCCCCCTCGGCCACGTACGGAATTTCCAGGTGAGCGTACAAAGATCACACTTATTCAACGAGTTCATCTAGTTCTAGTTCGAGGGAAGAATTTCCATTTCCATCTCCATCTCCATTTCCATTTCCATTTCTATTTCTATTTCTATTTCAAGAAAAAAATTCAACTCACAGACAGATCAAGGCATATTCATCGAAGCAACGTGCTCCCTTCGTGCAGACTCGTAGCAAAAAATGTAAGAAAGAAAGTCGTCTTCTGATTTCAACGACCTATGGAAGGATACATGAAAGGAAGTTTTTTTCCATTTCTTTTCAATTGTCGACGGTATTCAGCTCGGGATGATACTTTTTGTTGGCATCTTCAAAGGGCAATGAAACAGATGTAACTTCACACGGCATATTCTATCGAATCTGGGGAATTACAACTCCTGAGTAGATCTACTTATTACATCTGCGCGAGGGCTCGCATTCGATGGCTGTAGCGAGACGGAGAAATGACGAGTGGAACGCTTCGCTCCCACGACTGTTCGTTACGATTCGTTAAAAATGTGAAATATGGTTGCTATTAGTTGAGTCGGGACGTGGAATACTGACGCACGTCGATAAGATGCGCGGTTTTTCCTCCGAGAAGAACCAATATCCAGAGTAGATCTATACATTACGATTGACGTAGAGGAAATTGATGTTCTGGCATAGATAGAACCACCTACACCACGCGCGAATCCTCCACCTCCTCTTCTTTCTCCTCCTTCCACAGGGCGCACAGCCATAAATATGACGGCAATGAGATATGCAGGGATATTTGCTACCGAAGGACTTTATACTCCCATAGGCATTCCACGTCCCTATACTAGCCAGCTACTAGGCTGGGAAATAGAGAGACGTACGTTCCGCTAACGCAAGATGGGAATACGAGAGGGATCTGAGGCGTTGCCCAAATTCAACCTACCGACGGTGCTTTCGTCCTGCTTCTCGACAGAGTCTTTGTCCTTCCTTCTCTCGTTCATGTGTCAGTTTTTATCTGTTTAAAGCGTGACTTCTGAAAATGTTACGCCCACGCGCACGCAAATACGGTGCAGTGGCCTGAAATTCACAAGTTCAACGAAACATATTCACGGCGTGTAGGTCTGCGTTACATTTGTTACGTAGACGCGACTCTTGGGAAAGAAGAGCTGCAAAAATCTCCCCTGTGCGAGTCCGCGACGAGGCGGATCGATGCGAAGACTAAGAGTCGTAATCAGGATGACGAATGAGCCAACTGAAAGTAGAACACGTTTGTTAGCTTAATTCATTAGGAGAATTGTACCGCTTTCACACGGGCTACACTATATACACCGTGAGGTTCGGGAATTCGACAAAGCAACTGTCAAGCTCAATTAAGGTCTTATCCAATCAATCTGAAGCGTTTAATTGCGTTCGACGGGAATGTCTGAAATGGCCAATGATCCGAAGAGTCGAACTAAACGCATAGGTACGATACGATGAGGGGCATTCCGAATTTCATATGAAAACAAATTTACCATACCGACGCGAGTGTTGTATAATTTATTCCAGGAAGCTTGCTGCTGGAGTTGCGTAGCCTGTCGAGAGGACGCCTACGTGTTCAACGACACTTGCCGAAGCTGCGATCCAGGGTACGCTCCCGACAAGACCAAAACTAGGTGCATAAAACTAGCGGCCGAAGTTATACCCTGGACCAGCCCGTGGGCAATCGTTCCTTTGACCTTCGCCTCCGTTGGAATTCTCAGCACCCTCTTCACCACCGCTGTCTTCATCAGGTTAGTTCAAGCTCAAGAGCTTTCCTATACGGCCTCGTAATCTCATTATCGTGGACCCTCGCACCGAGAAGAGACGAAAACATTGTCTCGTTTAGGTTCAATCGAACGCCGGTTATCATGGCATCCGGAAGAGAGCTGTGCTACGTTCTGCTAGTCGGTATCCTGTCCTGTTACGGGATGAGCTTTGTCATCCTGAGCAAGCCGACGACGTGGAATTGCACCTATTTGCGAATAGGTCTCGGACTCTGCCTGAGTATCTGCTACAGCGCTATACTCACCAAGACCAATAGGATATCCCGGATCTTCAATCAAGGGATTAAAAGTATTAAGAGACCTTCGTACACGTCCCCGAAGAGCCAGGTCGCCATTGCCATTGGTGAGTTCTGTTATTTCTCTAGAATGTATCCAACCACGGCCCACGCGGCTTCGTATTACGTGAAAGCGGATCGCACGCATACACACATCGTACATGTATATACAATGGTATGCAGAAGCTATTCGATCCCGACTTTGAGTCTCAAAGTACATCAAATTATTCTGTACACTGCGACCGCGACGAGGTTCCATCCAATGATCTATACTTTGAAGTGAACAAACTTCCTGAACACACGCCACAAAACTAATACGATTCGTCGCGCAGCCTAGAGACGCGCGGAGAGGGTTGATCGAGCGAATTATCTTCTTTGGAAAGCGTACATTATGAAACTCCCTCTGTCTATTCCTAGGGATTACGGCAGTTCAATTGATCGGAGCCATAGTATGGTTAATCATCGAGCCACCAGACACCAAGGAAATACATCCGTACCCGTTGACCGCGGTCCTCACCTGTCGGGTGTCCACCTTCTCCCTGATGATGTCGCTCGTCTACAACATGATACTGATCCTCATGTGCACGCTCTACGCTTTCAAGACGCGCAAAATACCGGAAAACTTCAACGAGGCCAAGTACATCGGCTTCACGATGTACTCAACCTGCATAGTCTGGCTTGCATTCGTACCGATTTATTTCGGAACTAACAACGACTACAAGGTGAGCGTTGAGCCCATGAAATTGAAAATTCCCAAAACAAGCAAAAGAGTAAAGAGAGATGAGAAAATTGAATATCCGCGGTGAATCAACACAGTGGTTGTGTAAACAGTGAAAAACAGAGAATGCTTGTGCAAAGCTAATGCGGCCATAGCATTATCCACCACAATCCCCAAACTTCGGGGAATTATTTTTAAAAAACGTTTGCCAGTCGGGACTCCCAATGTTTGCCTTCGTTCCCCGCGAACGAAGAATTTCGCATTACCTCCGGCCAACTTGCAGGAATCCCATTGTCGACGCGGACTATGTTATATTTACATCATAGCACAAGAGCCAGCGAAAGAAGAGAATATCCCTATAATTGTCCCCCGAAAAGTCTTCCTTACGATGTCTCAAGATTCACCGACAACACGAGAGCGGTTTAACATTGTATTACGCAAACTATTCTTTTTATCACAATCTGCAATGCGGCTCCGGGGCTATTTTCGCTGCACTTTCGTTTGAATTGTCGGGAACGTGAGCTGCGGCTCGTTTGACAATCGAAAAACGAGAGTACAGAATCAAATGTCGCTTGGCCGGGCATTCGATCAACTAATTGCCGACGATCACAGGTTTTCGAATTGCATCGTTATATCCATACGGCGAGAACAAAGTAATACTTATATTTCCGCATTCCGCTGTGCATGACTTGAATCACGCGTCCCCTCCCCGGGCGCTGCTAACGCGTAAAGTTGGCAAGCCGGATCAACGGCGATGATCGGAGCGCTTTGATCATGATCGTCGTAATCTGAGAGAAATTACCATTTCCATAGATCCAGATCGCCAGCATGTGCATGTGCATAAACATATCTGCGACCGTGGCTCTGGGGTGTCTTTTCACGCCGAAAGTTTACCTGGTCCTTTTTCAACCGTACAAAAACGTCAGACCAGGACATCCGAATGTGAGTAAATTTTTATCATCGAAAAAAAATCAGTGCGACGAAAATTATATAGGTCTGTGCATATTTCTACCGTTTCTATATACCTATGCACAATGCAACGTCGACCCGTCATTATTTCCGGCGTTCGACTACCCCGTTTCTTTTCGTTGGCCTACTTACAGACGGCGCAAACACAAGGAGCGAACAGACCAGTCTACAGCATGAGGTTTTCCGGGGTAAGAAGTCAGACAATGCAAAGTGTGACGTCCGGCTCGCGGAGTAGCCCGACGAGGCAAGTTCGCGGTGAATCAAAACACGTCAACGGTGAACCACAAGTCCTGGCGAGCCCATCAGTGGAGGAAACTTCTGTTAGCTAGGTAGCTCTGATACACCTTCGTCAAAGTCAGGAGTGTCGCTCGTTCGAGGATGACGATGCGGCGTTGCAGGCGGATATGGAGGTGTATGAACAGGACGAGAAGAAACTATCAACCGTACCGGAGCTGTCGGAGAAAACTGACACTCCGACACCGCCTACTCAGAACAAATCCAACGGATATCGGGACGAGTCGATATCCGGGTCTGTCCAGGTGACTATGCAATATTCAACCTGCCGCGAATGTTTTACAGTTTTGTATCACAACTATTCCGCAGTGGACCGTTTATCATCTGATATACCTACATGTATACACTCAATTCCATTTAATATTTCCTGTATCGCGTGGAATTGATCATTGGTTTTGGACAATTTGTTCACGTCGATTGAAAATTTTTGGGGGAATTCTACACCGAAATTCGTCCGATCCGCAACCTTCCTAACGTATTTATCCTTCACACTTTAGTCGAACGATTCGATGGAGAGCGAAAAATTGGGAGAAATACCGAGCGTCTCGGCAAGAGTTTCGATTCAAACGGATAGGGAAATTGCGCAGGTGGACCAAATCACCGACGACGTCGATGAAATCGCGATTTACCCTTCGTCAACGTTCGAATCGTCTTCCAGGCGGCGGATTGTTTCTACATCCCTTGATCGCGGCTGCGATTCCGACGATTGAAGGCAGGAAACAATAATCAGCACGACGTATATATGCTATACGTATGTACCTAACGTAGATATTATAGCCTCGCGTGAAACTGTTATCAACGAATTTTAACCCGTCAGCGGATTATTTTTTCTCTCAAAATTATATAATTTCGGGCAAACAGACGATTCATCTGATGAATATCTTCCCACCTCAATATTGTCTTTCAGTTTCTTTTCCGGTAGCTTAATCTGTAACAACTCTGGAGATAATTTCATTGCAAGTCAGGTTCGAGATTACGAGCCTCACGATATCGTGTACGGTCGTTGTGAATTGATAACGAGGAATAACCCTAAGATAAACGTGTTAGAGTTAAGACTGAATTAGCAATATAACAATTAATTAGACACGCGCGATACCTACAATTGTAACTAGTTGATATACGATACGCAGAAGGAAAAAATATATATCATGTTAATTATAGTATATAGTAGAAAAATCTAAATGTTACGCGCATACCGAAAACTTTTGTACAGTAAATAGCGATATAAGTAATGATAATGATAATAGTCATATTCCGATGTGTAGATAGAGAGGAGATCGAGATCGATACGGTAAATTATAGAAAATGCAGTAATTGAATTAGAAATTATGAAGAATTGTATAAGTATCGATGAAAATAATTGTCCTGTCAAAATTAATGAATTCCTACCTACAATATGTATATACTAGGATGTAATTATTTATAACGATTATAAAATGATCGTATGCAGCGTCGTATGGTTGATTCTAATGAGATTATAATTTATTCCTAGAGGATATTTTATCCTGCAGAGCTCTTTCTAATCGGAAGGACATTTGGGCTTTTTTCCTCTCAATCACACTCTTGCATAATATAGATTCATCGCATCTTTCAATTATCACGTAAATCGTATTATACTCGTCGATATTACTCCTCGAACTATTGCGAATCCTTGCAAAAGCTAGTCACGCATAGATCAATGGATAAACATGTTGTACCTAGACACTAAACTTTTATCCATTTTTTCTATCATATAGAAAGAAGTTAAATAAATAATAGTATAAAATAATTTAAAAAACAAAACAAGTCAAACGAAAAATTGAACTTGCGGCACGATAAGAATTGTTAGATAAGAAATACCAAGCTATATGCCATAGCTATCATAGCTATGATATTAAAAATTCGGCGACAGATTTATAGATACAGATGTGTAGATGAGAATTAACAACGAATCGCGGTTGAATTCGTATCGTAACCCGCGTCTTCGTTCTAACTTTATTATACGAACGAAATAAGAAGGCAGATGATTGAATTCTATTGAATTTTCACTGAAAGGTAACTCTCGCGGAACTTGTGCAAAAACTTTGGTTATTATTTTTTTGTCTCGTTCTTCACTGATCTTATACGATACGAATATCTAAGATTTCCATTCCTACATGTTAATAGTATGTAGCTTGATCGAAGTTTATCAACTACCATAATAAAGACGATGATCCTTCTCCTAAATTTAAAATTGGTAAAAATGATAACTGTAACTGTCAGTTTAATAATTAGCCATTTTTGGACCGCAGATCGCTATCGCCGAATGAAAATTAACTGTATTATACCTATATCGTACACATTAGGCGTACAAATTTATACCTGTATAGAATATAGTATTTTCGAATGCATTATACGCAAGTTGGTCTGTTTGGACAATGCGAAATATCGTGATGCCTCTGCACAATATGCATAATCGATTTTTCGAGAAGGGTTCGAAGGCGGGTTCTCTCGACTCTGTAGCTTCGAAAGAGCTTCGGACCATCCAGACAGACGACCCTGTCCGTATACTATAATTAGACTAAAATCACGACCTCTGAAAATACTCGAATACGAAACTATACTTAGGTACATGGAAATCTGAGTATGATCAAAGCAGGTTGTAAATACGGAAATCATAGATAACTCAATGTAGCGATCGAGTGAAATTGTAAATAAATACATCGGCTATAATGTATAATAATATTCTAGAAGGATTCCTAATATCGCGGAATAATCACATGCGGTATAAGTATGTTGAGGATACGTAAAATTATAGTGTAGATAAGATAAGCGAGCACAAAGTGCATCGCCAAATTATGATATGTACGTACTATATATATATACCTATAATATACCGATGTTGTAACTTGTAACCCTAGGAATATTATCATTTTCAATGTAAATATATTTGACGTGTAAAGATAACACAGACTGTAAATATATGATCGTGATTAGGAGAAGAAGAACCAAACGGCCACGCGATGCAGATCGGAAATTGACGAGGCCGATTAAGTTTATAACGTTAACGCGAGAAAATGACGGACAATATTATCACCTGTACAATACAATTTTTGCTGATATTTTTCGAGGAAAACAAATTCCCAGTTTCGGTGATATTACGTTTCGTCATTTCCTCGCGTGAACCGTTACAGACCGGGAGATACTGACACAAAAGTCCGAGTCATTTGTTACAAGTATGACGATCCCGTAGGGGTCGAATTACGTAATTAATCAAACGAAAATGATGGTCATATAGCGTTGGTTGTCGGAGCGTAATCGCGATGATTGTTACAAAAAGATTGTTGTATTTTCCGGTAGTTGATAAAAATCCAAATTCCAATTATGACACGTTAATTTTTCAATTTTTCTTAGTTGTTATTTTTATTTTTTATCAACTACCGCAAAAGACATCAATCTTTGTGTAACAAATCGTTTGAAACCCGTAATTCATCCGACATGTTCGATTGATCGTCGCGTGATTACACCCCGACGACCAGCGCTGTGACCATCATTTTCGTTTGAATTAATTACGTAATTCGACCCCTGATTGGGTCGCCGTACTTGTAACAAATGACTCGGATTTTTGTTTCAGTATCTCCCGGTATATTATAATTAACCTCAGCCCTCCTGGGTCGTTATCAATTTTCAAAATTACTTTCGTCTTTAATCCTTCACAGACTGAGAGAACATGACTATATTACTAGACTATACACTATCAACTATATACCTATAATATAGCCTCCTCGATCTACCCGAACTTGTTCTAAATGCATTATCATAAGTGTATATTATATACGTATGTACCATATGCTTGATATGTATCATGTAAATATTGTATCGATTATCTCTAATACTCGCGATGTGTAATCACTACTTATATCTAATAACGTTTTACGATTAGCCAAACTGCATTTCTCAGTAGTATATAGTATGATTCAATTATACTTACGGGACAGAAGAGAAGGAAAATCACAGTATTATTAAATTGCCAAACGGCACCTATTAAGGCGACAACACATATATATATATATACCTATAACGAACTTAGGAGTAATAATGATGTTATTAATGATACAAATAATAATAATAACGATAATAACAATAGCAGTAGAAATAATAGTAGAATAATTATAGAATAGTATAAATATAAAGACGTATAAAAAGAGACGAAAAATTAAGAGACGTAAGACAATGCGATGTAATATAGGTATATGAGAAGCCATGAAGACTGTAGTCGATATTACCTAGTTTGTCCAAAACAAATGTCAATATATTCGTAATCAATTGAAGTTTTGTTCGTTTCCAAAGGCAGCAAAATGTTGAAGGCAACGAAAATTTAAACTCCAATTCTTTCTCTCATTTCATTTCATTCAATCGAAAGTAGAGAAGCTGCAACGTCGATTAGGTCAAATAAAATGAAATAAAAAACGAATTTTCTGTATACTGAGGTAAATTCGTCTGTATCTACAGTCTGTGACACTCTTGAAATTATAACTGTTTCTTTATTCAGATAATCTTCGATCAACAATTTGCTGCGTTGGAAAGATAATCGGGACACGGAATAAAATGGAAATGAAATAAAAATAGAAACAGAAATTTATCGTTAACAAATTTCAATATTACATGTTTAATATATTCTATAAATAAATGTTGTCGATAAAACATTCCATTCACTGTAATATGACTGTTTCTAACTCATATTTTCGATCATCCTTCCAAAATGTTCGGAGCCTTACAACAATGAGGGGATGAACATGAATTACATGTGAACGAGTCAATTGATAAATGAATTATAATCATTATTTTCAGTTATTATTATTATTATCATTCGACTGCTTATCAAAAATACAATTTATGAGTAACTTTCCTCAATCTCAATTAAGCATAAATTTCATATTTGTTACGATACCTATAATAAAATATTTACAAAAAAAACATACGAAACGGAAACAAGACGCTAACGTCGCACTATGGTTTACCGTAACGAGTCTTCTGTCTATCTTGGTGCTCGCAATATTCGTTCATTATTAATTTACACAGAAACAAATGGAAGATCACTATCAGAAAACAGAGGCTCACCCAAAATAATGTCGGCAGTCCACCCAGGCGATGACCGTGCTTGTGCAAAGCCATTACATGATGATCGTGAGCTGGCGCTGAAATGTTCATCAAATAAACAACAAAATCAATTTTCTAATTTTTCAAATATATCGGTAGACGCGTAATGGTGTAAAATTTCAAATTTTTCAACCAAATTATCGTCCGTTGTACCTTCGTCTACTTCGTGAACGTGCAAGGCGCTCCGCAAATCTTGCATATGCTGATGATCCGACGCAATGTACAAAATTGCAGTCAACGGTTTGGTCAATTTCACTGGAAAGTTTGTATAGGATTGGCTCAAAGGCACAGGAGCATCCAGACAGCCGGCGTCACAGGCGTAATAAATACTGTCGCTCTTATCCAGCGCGACACCTAAGACGGCTCGGTTGTCATCCCCCACTGTGACGGAGATATTCAAGTGCGTTACATTTCCATAGCTAATGCGTCTGGAAATTGAAATAAGAAGTGTTAGAAACTCGCGAAAGGGAATCTTCCCGTCGAACGATGAATACAGATAGGAAAACTACCGGAATAAATAATCACGGTGAAGATACTGCGGGTCGATGTTAAAGTCTAAATGCTGATTGCTGAATCTTAGGGATCCCAAGCTCAGAACTATCGCTTGTTGAACTGCGGATGGCCCACCGCTCATCAAATGGTGACATCCTTGTTTTTCTAATGTCACTAGCCATGCTCCGACTATTTCATTTACGCCGTCAATTGTCGAAGTGTCGTGCCAAAGGCGCGGCGCATCCCTGTGTGCAAAATTGTGGATCTAAGATATTCATGCGCATGGGATGGAAAAATATGGGAACTCAATGAAATACACGAGTTTTTAATACTGAAAAAGGATAAGTACAGAGTATGGTGGCCTCGATAGCAGCCCTCGTTGTTTGCCATGTTTTTTTCGACGTCTTGAAGCCCCGCGGGAACTTGAGAAAGCACGTAATACATAGTAGAGTTTATCTTGTGACCGTTTATAGCTCCTTTAGCTTTAGAATCGCTGATTCTGAGACCGGTGTTCCAATATTTCCGCCAGACTGACGTGTGATCGTCTTTTAATCCATGCTGCTGACCTTGCAAAGCTTTTTTTAATGCCTGGAGAGTGATTGAAGATGAATGAATGATTTTTTCATATTCTGTTGATGTTTGGTACGACAGGTGCGCCGATCACGATAAATATACCTCTACAGCCTTTCTTTGAGAAGTTTGTCTTTCCGCCAAGTAAGAATTCAGTGCAACGGGTTCGCTGTAATAAATACTAGAGAGAAGTTCAAGTCGTGTAGAACTCCTGGCTTTGACCTGAACCGTTTTAGGCGGCGATCGATATACCACGGCTACTGCGATCATCTTGTCAGAGTCAGGTATCGGAACGTATCCCGAAGTCAAGGTGTACTCGTAGCTGGGCAAACCCTCAACTTGAATTCTGTTAGAAAAACCCGTGAAAAATACCCACTTTGAAAGTTTTCCGAACAGAGAAACTCCCCAAACACTCTTCCGGTAACAAAGTGTGCGGTGCATTCAAAAGCTTCGATTCATTTTCTGACAAAAATTGGAATACAAAAATCCCTGAACTCGTGCAAAATATCTAAAACTTCTCCTCCAACTGGGAGGAATCCTAGAAATGAGTGAAATCGATATCAAACTACCTACTGGACCGTCTCAGTTTTGGAGTCGCTCCATCTAGCCGAAGTTTGCGGCTTAAGCGGAACTTCTTGAGATAGCAAAGAGGGATTAGATACTTTGATTTCCTGTACGAGGATTCCGTCCAAACTCCGGTGAGCATAGTATTGAAAATCAAGATAGTATCCTTCCCTGAAGCATTGAAACCTCTGGACGATTCCAGTCGTAAGATAAGTGACAGTAGCTTCGCGGTAGAGTGTTCCTTCGGAAACTGGATGGGCTATTATGGGCTGCCACGGTACACGCAGGGATAAAGTTCTCTTGTGTTTTACGTAGAGCCAAGCATCGGAGGTAACAGGTATTCCAAATACTCCGTTCCCTATGTAAGGAAGATAAGAGAGCTCCTCGAGATCAGGGCGATCGGTGATTATATTCGCATTGTATTCAGCAGCCTCGAAGTACGATGTCGCTAGTCGGGCACTTATACATCGATCCTCAAATGCTGTGGGGTGAAATAATTTTCTTGACCAACGTTTATAGCAATCGAGAGGAAATCCATCTCTGCACATCTTCGTTACCATTATTACAATCACCTTCTATGGGTTCTGGGTTTCTGGAGAACAGCCACTGCGCCAAAGATGGCCCAAGATAGAGCAGGAGGCCTCCACATATTATGCACAAGAGGAGTAGTTTGCGGTACGAATAATTGCTGTCCAAGAGCCGCCTTAAACGTTTTGAAATTTCATGCGCGTCAAAATAGCCTCCGCCTCTCATTCCGATGACTGTTATGATCTATATTGAGGAAATTGTGAGTGTTAAGCGGGGAGCGCCTTTCTCCGTTCCTGATATTGTGAATTTGAACAACTAGAATACTATCGACATGAGTATAACCTCGAAGGTTAGTAAACAAAGGGCATTTACGTTCCGCGTGATATTATGACAGAAGATACGAAGGCTTTCAGTCTTTGGAGGATGGGTATTTTTGAATACTGAAAGGGTGACGACCTTCCACGGGCTGATATGTTTCACTGTTGGTCACTGTTCATATTACTATTTAAATAAACATTTTCAAACATTCCAAGATCGAACACGACACTCCGCGCTAGGCGCTGTCACGATGTCGGTCACGGACTTATGTCGGTGGATCAGACTGGCAGCAGACGACGCCACGCGCACCGCCTATCACGTGACTCGCATACAATGCCCAGAATGCATTGTGACGCATTCAAATTCGAAAATATACCATACAAATGCGAGAATTGATCTAACCGATGATACAATGTTTCATAATGAAAATGTATTTGAAGATCTGGAGGCACTTTCCATTGGACTGGTTAAGCTCTCGCGGTCTTCCCAGCTCTGCATCTATATATACCTAGATGGATATTTCATCAAGACTTTCCAATCATAAATTATTCAATATCCTAGAAGAAAGAGTGCACATAATTTAGTGCCGCGGTCGGATTATTATACGAATGCGCGATTCAACCCGCGACTCTGTAGAGAAATGTAAAATCTCGATTTGCATCATTTTGCATCCATTGTTCTCACATTTCAGACGGTTCTCCATAATATAGTATAATGAGCGTAATATACGCAATTCACCAGCTAGCACATTCTCTATCTCGCTTATCGTCATGATGTCGTTTGAATAGCGGAGCGACGAAGATCCCGCAGTCCGGAGACGCGTTGATTCGTAGATCACATGTCGGCAGCGCATTTTTGCGACGTCACGAGTGTGTATAATATCCGTTCATTGATGTATATGCACCTACATGCAACAGATACTCGAGAAATCATCTGGAAATTCGTCGAAGAAGAATAAAAATGTACAAAATTCGTAAATATACAATTATGAAAGCCGCACACATGGAGAGACTGCTTTAGCGAATACCTACTCTACAAATTTCGTAAATTTATAGTGACAATCATGAAATTGTGTGGACTATAGCGCGTGAATACACTAGGCAGTATATAATAGTGGTCGTTATTAGCGCTGTTCCCCGAAATTTCATTACTAGCTGTCGCTAATTTACCAACATTCGGAATAATAGTTACAGAAACAGTCTTCTTCCCGTGTAGCATCATAAGATTCATTGGACAGTGTATTTCCTCGTCTTCGATTCTGCGCGCTACTTGATTCTGAGTATATGTGACAGATTATCATGATCCCCATTACAATGATGTTATTGAAACTGCCATGAAGAAGCGCTGCATAATACGACGATTGAAAAAATCGAGCGATATTACAGCAAAGGAGCCCTGCATCATACGTTATATCAAAATTCGGTTCGGATGAAATCCCAAAAACGGTGAAAAGAGTCAAAACTCTCCCGCCACCGCGCGTACCGAAGATATATTCAAGTGCGCGTGCGGCGCGCCGGTCATACCGGGGCAAGGCGGTGGTCACGCGTGGTTCCCGCGCCTATTGCAGCAACATCCTCTTGTCATTTGGGCCACCTCTCTGTCCCTCCGCCGCGCGAAACCGTCGCGTCTGCTCATCGCGAGTATCAGGCATCGCAGAGCTGGTGGATAGGTTGCCCACACAGCACGAAATATTTCAGAAATGTTTCGTAATCTTTCAATGATTCGGATTCGTGGCAAAACTGTAGAAATATTTCTGAAACATATCTGAAATATTTCAATTCCAATATGACATCGTCCACATTTTTGAAATGTTTCTGAAATATATCAATCGCAATATAACATTCTCAAAATTTGTGAAATATTTCAGATATATGTCAAATGAAGTATAAGATGGCCTATATTTCTCAAATATATCAGAAATACGTCGTTGGAAACGGAACATTTCCTTAATTTATTTTTAAATATTCCTGAAATATGTCAGATGCGGTATGCGATTTCCAATATTTCAGAAACATTCCGAATGCAAGATATAGCATTTTCGATGTCTCCGAAATGTCGCGGACATATGGCAAGTGCAATACATATAACATTCGTAATTTTTCTAAAATACTTCGGACATATGATGATTGCAAAATCAAATTTTCGTGTTTTTGGAATGCTTTATTTGTGATACGTCGCCTAGAATCGAACATTATCCATATCTTTTGTATATAGGTATCTGACACACTTCAATTGTGACATAACATTTGCAACGTTTGCAACGTCCCACAAATATTGCGGTAATATTTCAAATCTGACCGAATTGTTTCATAACTTCAGAATTGCTTCCGAAATATTTTATCATATAACATATGCAACGATAATATTACTGTGTTATAATAAGCAAACATAAAAGTCGAAACTGCGATAATATCTACACTGACGTGAAACTCACGATAAAAAGACGATCATAATTGTCAGACAAATATGAAACGGCAGTTTGGCGTAATGGGTAACTAATAATTCGAGATGTCTCGATATAGGACATGCGGTTCCGGCGTATGTTATAAACATTTCAGGAATATGTGAAAAATAGATCGGTGGAATGTTTCTGGTATAAATTAGTGAAATATATCCAATGATTCACTGGTGAGAGATGTCAGATATATTACTCGAATGCTAGTCTGGCTCGCAAACATCGAACGGTGCAATTAAAAAAAACTTTGCAGAATCACAAGAACAAGAAAAGCAATTGACTAGCGGATCCCTTATTAACCGAGATTCCGGCACAAATCGATAATCAAAGCTGGAAATTAAAACAGAAAAATTCCAATTTAGAATGCATGTCTTATTTCAGTTGGATTGGATCCAGAATCTCCGAGAACCCTGAAGTTCTTAGGTCACCGGGTGATATTCCCGGGGGAAGATGACACCTGCAGCTGGTTATAAAATTTGCGTTGTTCTAATAATCGATGGACAGTCTTTTTCCCGGCAATCTCCTTTTCGCCGCACGGCCGATTAAATTTGCAATGAGGCGCTCTGCAGAGTGCAGCTAGCTCGCTTGTACGCCAATTGTAGTGGTCTCATGTAACGGAATCGATGTGCCTTCAACGCGCGTATCAGTGTGCAGCTGCGTGGTCAGGTCCGTTGGTTCAGCCCCTGCCCGAGACTCGTATCAGAGCGGATGCTGGGGGCAGATCGATGTCACGTGGGACCCTCCGGAAATACCAGCTTCCTAGTTTTGCTCACCTATTCTGATTATGCGATGTCCCGCGATTTAGACAATACTCCTATGCCATATAGATAGGAGTGTCAAATTCGTATAAAAATATATCATAATCATGCCCCAAACATCGATACCCGATATTTCGGCTATTCGCATTCTATGTGTGTCAATGCGTACCTGATTTTCCCACGTACAGCCAAAAACCTATAATAAGCTAGCCTGGAAGTTTTCTAGAATCCCATATCAGGAGGAGGAAAAAGAGGATATAAGCTATACGTATATACATTCCCTCTACCTTTCAACGAAGCCGATTTTCACAAATACTATGTGTTTCATTCGGCTAAAGAAAATATACTGTACAGAACATATGAGTGCAGTACGTGATGCCGTTTCTATTGGGCTTAATGATATTTGTGATAATCGATACTTTCATCAACCGCAGAGAGACGGTTTACTTATATTAGTCTCGCATAAGTTTTCTGTTTTTCTCTTCGTATCGCGTTGGCAATAAGTTTCGTCGCCACTACATCAGCTAGAGCCGATAATATTTCGGAACTTTTGATTGGAAAAAGGAGGGAAACAATTGTGTATACTAACATCGCAGTTCAAGAGTCTTATGGTATAATTAACGAGTTGACGTTACGTTTTCATGAACTTTTCCTACACCTTTCGTACCGATGAATCATGTGGACTGTATTCAACGATACTTGCGAATGATATTGGGAAAATATTCCTGGTAAAACGAATCAAGCCTAGATTAGATGAGTTGAATCAATTTAACAAAACTGTGTCGCTTGGCTGATTCAACGAAGTGCTTCGGATGATTCGACGGCGCATAAGTTTTGTCAATTCAATTGAACCTACGAGCGATCAGCTGATGAGGAAACATTATATCGGTTGATGCGTAGCAACAAAAAATCCTTCATTTCGCGTTTGCAAAATCATTTGGATATTTATGAAACGGATTTTTATAACGATTCAACGCCGTATAGGCACAGCTTTCTCTCAACTCCAGATGAGTGATATAATAGTACATTCTCGATGCTATATGACTGCTATCCGCTACGCGCTACGTGGTACAAGAAAATTGAACGAGAGAGACCGGCGCACACTGTACGTACACCATATACAGCTAAGCGGTACAGCGCGTCGATATCGTACACATGTGGGCAAGCATTAGAATCGCATTTGCGTGTAGGGGTTGGAGGACTTGGTACACATCGTTAGATGTACGAGGTAGTTCCTTCCGGAGCAACCGGAAGCGGCGTAACAGATACGGATAGAACGACTATGCTCGTTATGCTTATGCGCGGTGAACACGCATCTCCCTGTGGTCTATGGGTGCGTGTATTACAGTCTGCGGAAATGTGCAACGGCGAGTGTCTATCGGTAAAAATAGATGCGGTGGTCCACGTCGTAATCGTGGATTGAGCATATAGCTGGGCAGCGCCGAAGAAGAACCAGTTACTACACTGCCAAGTCCCGGACCGTTTATGGCTGATGATATTATGAACTCTGGAGCACTGATGGAGATGGCGATGGCGATGGCGATGGCGATGGCGATGCTGATGCCGGTGCTGACGAGCGATGTGGCTCTGATATACTGGTATCGCTCGCTATTGGGAATTAGGAGGATTCGAGCTTCGCAGTGATGTCAACTTGATGATGATATACTGATGTGATCTTGGGGGGAGCTAGATACGACCGCAGAATCATCCCGGCACTTCTCCGGCAGCATTCTCTCCCTCCGTTTTGTATCGCGGGCACCGAGATATAGCCTTGCCAATGGTAGTTGTACGCAATACGTTGCGTCAAAGGAGCCAAAGGGTTCGAAAATTACGGAGTGGGGGTAGACGTCGGTGTTTAGCACACTATGAACAACGTAATCGGAATATTTGACGGCACATCAAGTAGATGTCAGTCCTCTGCGAGCTGGCGAAGAGCTTGTTTGTATTTAAGACACATCTTCGGGGGACGCTCGCGGTTGCTCTCTTTTTTTCATTCGATTTTCACGTCAACGACGCCCTGCAGTCGTGAGCACTTATATAGCGCCTTTTCGTGGCATCTCCACTGAGAACGGTTTCGGTAATTCCTAATACTTTTCGTTCACCTCGATACCCCATCTGCAGTGTAGTTATGGGTTGTTTACAATAAATCAACTGGATCCAACGTTACTCCGGAAGGGGAATCTAACTTCTGTGAATGTGCGACGTCCCCGAGGCTTTCATGTAACTTTGGAGTTTGGCGGTTTTTCAAGGTACGTACCTCACAGCAAAGCTTTCAAGTATCCGGGTGCAACAGTAGCCGCATTGGCCAGCAAAACCTGAATTTCTCACACGTCCATCGGCCATTCGTACGATTCCCAAGACCCACCGGCTACTGGTACAGTTTCCCCAGCTGTTTTTCATCGTCCAGAAATAGGATGCCGCGAAGCTGCAGATAAATAGGAAGGAGATTTTTATCGTCACTGCATAATCAGCGCAGTAGTAGATGAAGAGGAGGGGGAAGAAAAATCGTGATATTTATTACACGGGACTCCCCCAGACCGGACACGTACAATTAACGCTGGCAGTGTCAGATTCGCTGTCACCCTAACGACCGCGACGAGCTTAGCCCTAGAATTACGGAGCTTCGAGTCGAGTCGCGGGCTTTCGGCCTGATCATTCTTTTCGTCGGATATCCAGGTTTTCGATTAAAACCAAAATATTTCCAGGAAAGAAGTCGATCGCGTTACCAACTACATGCAGTTATACTATAGAGAACGGCAGCACTAATTGCTGGGTAGAAGATTCGCGCACTGCAGTCGACGCACGATCGCTTTTTTTTTCATCGTCGATATCTCTTTCAGTGACTCCGTTTTCTCAGAGTCACATTTTTTCTTAAGAAGAAACGACTTCGGTGTTTAACGGCTCGTCATTAGAACGGGAGTCATTGTTCTCGCGGTAATCGTTTCCTGAATATTTCCGACGAGAAAATGACGAGTACTTCCGCTTCCGTGTATTCGTATTCCTCCGCGAGTCTTCGATGCGAAATTCGACCGCGAGAGGATTCTTAGTCCGGTGATGGAAAAGTCGGTGCAGGGAACGGATTGCAGATTATGCATCGAAGTACAACTTGAGCACGAAATGCGTTTCGTTTGAAAATGAAAACTTCCAGATCGAAAGTAAAATCGTCTTTCTCGTTTCCGTTCCTCATAATTTGCAGAAAGAAGTATAGTGTTATGTGCTGCCAGCCGCTTCCTGGGTAGGGGGTGATCGAGTCGTACCCTTAGACGGAGAAAAAGGAAGAAGAGGAACACGAAGGGGGTCGCGTTAAATCGGCTGCAGCCGGAGGAACAATAGGAGGAAAATAGAAGAGTGTCGTTTCACAAGATGACCGATTCGCTGAGAGATCCAGAGCTGGCAGACTCGGAGAGCGTCGAGGACGGGGGAGCATCGCTGAATCTCGTGTGTCAGTCTAAGTCCAAGAGCAAAGCATTACCGGAAAGAGGTACATGGAGTACGAAACTGGACTTCATTCTGAGCGTGGTAAAAATAAATCTGCATTCCTTTTATCTGCCTGCAACTTTGTCGATCATAATTTCCTTCTTCTCCGTTCGTAATCACTGCGAAATCGAAATAAAATGCTGTCTTCCTTACATCCATTCAGGTTGGTCTCGCTATTGGACTTGGAAATGTTTGGAGGTTTCCATACCTCTGTTACAAAAATGGTGGCGGCGCATTCCTCATACCATATTTTCTAACCTTGATCCTCGCCGGAATACCAATGTTTTTCATGGAACTCGCACTCGGCCAAATGCTCACCATCGGCGGCCTCGGTGTCTTCAAAATCGCTCCTCTCTTCAAAGGGATCGGTTACGCTGCGGCCGTAATGTCCTGCTGGATGAACGTCTACTACATCGTTATCCTGGCCTGGGCTATCTTCTACTTCTTCATGTCGATGAGGAGCGGTTAGTAGCGAAAGTCCTATTATTAATACTGTTACATTACGATAAGTTCTCAATTGGTAGACCGTACTTATCACGGTGATCCTCGCCAGTCGCTCAATTGGTCAGTTTCCAAATCGATTAATGTATACAGACGTCCCTTGGCGTTCGTGCAACAATGATTGGAATACGAAGAACTGCGTGAACCCATACGACCGAAGTGGCATGTTATGCTGGAACCAAACAACAAGTAATAAGAGTATCGTCAAGATCTGTTCGCTAAATCAGTTCAACGTTAGCGCTACGGATCTTACCGACCCTGTCAAAGAATTCTGGGAGTAAGTACAAAAGCGTAGATCCTGAACGGACAGGAATGAATCACTGATCGTACAACATCTCTGCGAATCAAATTTTCAGGCGACGAGCACTGCAGATAAGCGACGGTGTAGAACACATCGGAAGCATACGTTGGGAGTTGGCTGGGACTCTCCTCCTCGTCTGGATTCTCTGTTACTTTTGTATCTGGAAGGGCGTCAAGTGGACAGGAAAGGTCGTCTACTTCACTTCCCTGTTTCCCTACGTCTTGTTAACGATCCTACTAATCCGTGGTATCACTCTGCCCGGTGCGATGGAGGGAATCCGGTTCTACGTCAGTCCAAACCTTTCGAAGCTCAGAGAATCCGAGGTAAACAAGCGGTACAGTCGCGTCTGAGAGATTCTGCATTCGTTGGTTCGCTTCCCAAATCCTTACTCTACAATGCTACTTCTCCTCAGGTATGGATCGACGCTGTTACGCAGATATTTTTCTCCTACGGTCTCGGCCTTGGCACGCTGGTCGCTCTTGGGAGCTACAACAAGTTCACTAACAACGTTTACAAGGACGCGCTCATCGTCTGCACGGTTAATTCGTCCACGAGTATGTTCGCCGGTTTCGTCATATTCTCTGTCGTCGGATTCATGGCGCACGAACAACAAAAGCCAGTTGCTGAAGTAGCCGCTTCCGGTCCCGGTCTGGCCTTCTTGGCGTATCCATCCGCTGTACTACAACTTCCTGGAGCCCCGTTGTGGTCCTGTCTATTCTTCTTTATGCTTCTTCTCATCGGTTTGGACTCACAGTTCTGTACGATGGAAGGATTCATAACCGCGATGGTAATTCAGAGCACTACTACAGTCGCTGGCCAAGGTTTCGGGAGAGGCAAAATTGAAAACTAGATTTTCCATTTTCCTTCTTTTTTTTTTCTCGTTTCCCTTTTTCTTCTTTTGCTTCTCATTTTCTGCACAGGTTGACGAGTGGCCCCAGCTGCTCAGAAGACGCAAGGAAATCTTCATAGCTATCGTATGCGGTCTATCCTACCTGGTCGGTCTGTCGTGCATCTCCCAGGGCGGAATGTACATCTTCCAAATTCTCGACTCCTACGCGGTTTCCGGATTCTGCCTGCTCTTTCTCATCTTCTTCGAGTGCGTTTCCATCAGCTGGGCTTTTGGCGTGAATCGTTTCTACGACGGTCTCCGCGACATGATTGGATACTATCCACTAGCCTGGTGGAAATTCTGTTGGACCGTTACAACCCCCTTGATTTGCCTCGTAAGTGGAAAATTCAAGCCATTCAACGCCACTGAAATTATTCCAAGAGCCCAACGATTTTCTCATTGTCAGTTGATCGGTAGTATTCTTTAGTGACGTACATAGATCGTACGATATGGCAATCGAATATTTTCGCAACACCGACGATTCCTTTTTCTAGGGTGTATTCATCTTCAATCTTGTTCAATGGACACCTGTGAAGTATTTGGAATACGAATATCCGTGGTGGTCCCACGTCCTGGGTTGGATGACGGCTTTGTCTTCAATGCTCTGCATACCCGGGTACATGATTTACGCGTGGGTTACGACACCCGGAGATTTCAATACGGTATGCCAAATAGAAGTGAACCGCGCCGATGAGCGTCCATCTGCCCGTTTATCCAGCTTTTATCTGTTCTTGCAAATATGAATTTTCATCGCTCCTTTACGTTTCAGAAATTTAAGCTCTTGGTTCGAATAGACGAGGACGTTGCTAGCTTGCGCGTGAAGATGGGACAACCAGCTGTGGAACTGAGTTCTTTGTAAGGTTTTCACCGACAAATCACTTGTCATTTATTATTGTATGTAATATGGAATCTCGAGGCTACAGCGTGAACGTGGGCGAGTGCGGGAAGTAGATCTAGATTTATACCTCTTACTTCCTGAGCGAGTGGTTGACGTGAAAAAAAATATCATCTCACAGATTACAGTTCATTCTTTTCTCTATCTATTTGAACGCTCGGCTACTTTCCAAAAGGATATAAACCGAATGACCGGAATAAGATCTATTTGACGGTATTTGTAGATGCGAGTGAATCAAAGCAATCCATATCTTCCAAGGTTAACGTCGATCCAACGATGTTCACCCAATTTGCCATTTTGGTAAACCCTGTCCTGTAGTAAGTATGCTAGATTCGATTTTTAAGCTCAATAATTTTCACCATACATCTGATTAATCGCGCCTGCGACTCGTTGCCTGCGCCAGTCGGTCCCCTCGACCCTTATTACAAATATATACTTACTAGCCCTCTGCAGTAGACTAGTATATTTTAGATATGAAAAGTGTTCAGTACACAGTTAGCTGGACGTTTCAACTTTGTCATTGAGTATATATATAAAATCATTGATTATTATGTAATAATATAAAAATATATTGTCATCCCTGAAAATGGGTTTCTTGATCTACTTCATATACATATACTATATAATAATGTAAACTAGCGTCGTTCGATGGATCAATATATGCTAAATATGAGGAATATAGAATAGATATGATAATTCAATATCGTCATTTTCGCGTACTGTAGGGACCACATTATATAGAGGCTATACTTTCACGTCAAATTTTATTGCAAGACGTTATGCTATACCATAGAAAGGCAAGAACAATAACAAAAGTATATCGGAACCCATGATAATAATTGTTACAGGTCTGAAGAGGAATGTGTTACAATATACGATATAGTTTCGCGTTATTATTAATGCTGTCATTGTTCATAATATTGTTATTATTGTTACACATTAGGCGTAGGGAATAAGTTATATAGCGATGTAATTATAAATGTACCTATACATACACATGAATATTGTCAGCGCAATGCAGTCGAGAGTACGCTGCAGGGTGCAGCTTAATAAAATTACCACGCGTTTTCACGATCGCAACTTCCTATTTCTCATTGTTCGTTCAATTTTTTTTCAACATATCAGTTATACTACGTTCGTGACATGTTATATCATTACAAATCGTGTATGTAGGTACTTGTGTACCTAATACGAAGTATTACGGAATATTGTACCACATCCGCTATTGTATACTGTATTTATAATTACAAACATATTGCGTTGCCGTTATTGTTATGAATTATAAAATTATACGCGTATACGTGTACACGTATATACTTTATCATTATCTATTATTATATGTTCGTTGATGTATTTATTTATTTATTTATTTATTCATTCATTTTGTTATGAATTTTAGGTATACGTAGGTATGTATGTAATACAATGAATCTTGTGTATGAAATCGGGCCGCGTCCAGAAGTGCCCTCATACTAACTACTAATTTTCATCAATCGTTACGACAATTATCATACTTTTCGGTCCAACGCCCGCGCCACCGCGCATACCTATCTATAACGCATATAATATTATACGTACAACATTTAATTCATTATAGTTTAGACACGATACGCAATTATATACTATAATATTATTATATCATTCAATATGTTATAACTATGGATATTATTATTGTCAGAACATCCGCTGTGTATCAAGGATAACTCGTACGCCAAAGTTATACAATGTGAAAATAATAAAAGTAATGTCGTAAAGAAGAGCTATAATCGACAGACGTTGAAGAGTTCAGCCAGATACATATTTTCTGTACTCACCCATCGCATCAATCAATTATAGGACTCTGCCGCGGGGCGGATATACGATATGCTAAAATAAATACCTACGTCTACAAGTGATTCCAAATAAAAGTAGACTGAATAAAAATGACGTTACCACGTTCCTTCCAAACATTCTTAAATCTACCAATTATCATCAGTGTTATCCCAAATACCTGTAAAAGAGGATAAACAATGGACGAGGTGCAGGAGGTTGCGCGATCTATTAAGTTTCATGCATAGTGTCGATTTGCCCAGCCGGTTCCGGTGCAAGAATTCGAATCGCCTAGATTTCCAGGAGCTTACAGTGTTTCGAATTTTTGCATCGGTTTCACAAATTCGTCAACGATTTCAGGAAATCGAGAAATATAGAAATATATATATATACAGAACGCATACTTCGTGGGCGTTGGATGTGATAGAAAATTTATTTAGCAAAGCGGATTACAAACCGCTACATTATACATATATGTATACAAAAACATTTTGTCATTTATCAATGTTTCACGACCGTCGACAATAAATTGTAGAAAATATTTAAAAAAACAAAAAAAAACTAAAGACGCGTGTAAAATAAATTTCTACAAACATGGGAAGAACCCAGATAATGATAATAATGAAAAAATAAGAATAAGTATTTTTCAGTTAGTTGCCATAACGATGTTGTTCTTTTACTTTTCAATTTTTTCGTTCATTCCTCTTCTACTATACCTACTAGTTATATTTTAATAATGTAGTACCTACATATAATGTGTTTTTATATCTATGTATAGTATAGTATAGTGTATTCCTAGATAAGTTTTTTTCATGGACGGAAACTGTTGCCGCGTTCAGCACGGAATAATCGAATTGTTAATAATAATTACAAATAAATTGAAATAATATCGGGTAATAATAAACGTATCGTTTCGAGGAAATATATCTCACTGTTTGTAATATCTATTTACAAATGAATTGTTGTTGAGAACGGAGAAAACAAATATGAGAAGAAGAAAGTGTAGTATATTCAGCCAAAAGTCGTACGCAATAATCAGTTTTCTATAAGAATCGAAATGAGGTCTGGTCTTCTCTTGATATGGCCGTATTGAACTCATCACGTAATGAATATCATGTATCGCGAGATTTTTGTCTAAAGACATTGTAAAAATAATAATATCGAAATGAGATTTGGAAGTACTTCCGAATCGGTCAAATCTATAACATAGAGATATTTATATTCAATTTCTTTAGAATCGATACCAGTGAGTCAGAAACGTCGAGATTCAAATCCTACGGCACTGGAACAAACGAGCTTAATTCAATGAAAAAAGGACAAGCCTTGGTTCAATAAAAACTATCTAGAATGATGATGAATATTATCATTCTGGACGCAAGTGAGGTATAAGTCAAAGGCAGCGCTCCGCCAATATTTCACGTAAGATCGATATTACGTTTCCGATATACGAATCGCTAGTATATAAAGAGTACGCCTTAGATCCTACATATTCTAGTGTTATCATTTATATTCTATTGCTAATTAATAAGCTATTGTCAAAGGTACAAATATTACCTGATAATATTGGCAAACTTTTACGAACACTATCGTTACTGTCTTTAGAATCGTGACAATGAGAAAGTTTTTAAAAAATGGTAATCGTGAGCTGCCGCCTCTATTCTGATCTTTTGTTTCTTTTATCTTTCCACAGGGGCCATCTATCCGTGAAGAGTAAGAGAACTGAATATTATACAAAAAAATAAATCTGGAAGGTAGCATCTCTATCCTACTTTTCATAAAAAAATATAGCTGCTTCCACTCTGGCGACCCTGTGTCTCCCTCGACGTGAAAATACCGTTAAGAACACTTGGGCTGCATTCAAATACATTTAATCGAGTATTGCGAGAGTAAATTCCGCCGAAAAAAAGGATAAAAATAAATTAACAATCAAAGTGGTGTATAAAAGAATCAAGTCGAAGTATAGCGGCCAATTTCACCCTGTGTCTTGACGAAATGTGAAAGAAACCTCAACTAAAATTTTCGAATGTATTTGAACGTGAGTTCCAAAGTTGAAACTTGAATGGAAATTACCTGTTTTTACAGGTAATCCAACAGTCTTAGTAAAATTAGCAAAGCAACGCCCAAGCCAGCGTTCAGAATTTTTGTGGCTGCAGAGCTTCTATATATGTTGGGATCTCCCATTTGGAAGGTATGTTCAGGGCTGGACATCCTGCCGTCCCCCCCGTTGCTGAAAGCCAGAACTCGCATGTGGTAGGCTTTTCCCGGACTGAGACCGGAGATATAGGCTTCTAGCTTCGAGCCAACGGGTATAATGGTGTCATTGGCGGTGCTCATGTCCTGGTCAACTTCCCAAATTCTGATTTTGTATCCGATCAGAGGTTCCTCCTCTAAACTAGGCTGGACGTAGCGCCAAACAACGCGGATTTCGGATGGATTAATTCCATAAACGTTTACGGATGATGGAGGCTTCTGTGGAGCCTTGCGATAAGTCCTTTCCAAATATCTTTCGCTCTCTGGTCCCTCACCAGCGGAATTATAAGCCATTACTTTAACGTAGTAGTAGGTATCAGGCTGTAAACCGACAACCAAGGCCCAGGCTCGTGTTGTACGAGACAAATAATAGACAGAGTCTTCTTCCCGATTGTCTTTTTTCCAATATTTCAATCTGTGCCCTATGAGTTTGCCCCGAACTCTTTCCCTCGTCTGTTCTATCGGAGCCCAACTAACGTTTAGACTAGTGCTGTTATAGCTGAGGGCATAAACCTGCTGAGGGGCAACCTGCGGCATATCTTCGGCACTGAATATTGTAACATTTTTCGAAATCGGTCCGAACTCAATTTCGTTCGCGGCTTGAACCTGGACTTCGTATTCCGTGTAATAATATTTGCTCGGTATATGCACAACCGCCATATTCGTGTTTCCGTATTCTTTTAGTGAGAGGGACTGGTATTCTGTGTCGTGGTACTTCCTGCGCCAATATATCTTGTAATATATTCCAGGTCCGTTTTGTTCTGCCGGTTTCAAGGGTGTCCAAGTTATTGTCAGATCTCCAATCTTCCCGCCACCACCACCTATGTTCAATGGTGCCATTCCCGGCTTGTCAGACGGCGTGCTGTACTGAGGTGATGGCATCGAAGTCCCGCCAATTCCAAGCTCGTTTATAGCTGCCACAGAGAACTCGTAGGTGGTATAAGGGTTCAGAACTCGCTCAAGAAACGCTTCTTTTCTACCGTTGTATCTGTCAATTTCGTTCGCAGTTATATCTGTAAGTGGAATGAAATGAATTTGTTGACAAGGAGCAGAGAGATAGATCGATAAATGTGAATACCATTAAAAAAATACAATATCGCGTACTTTCTGCTATGGGGAACCAGGTGTGGTTCCAATTGGTTCTTGCATAAACTGTGTACATCATTATTGGTCTGCCGTTGACAGCTCCATCGGTCCATTGCAGGGTTGCCGATGTTTTAACCACACTGACTACCTGGACACCGCCAGGAGGCCCTGGTGGCCCCTCGATTACGACTTGAGCCCTGCTCGATATCCTGCCAACAGCACTTTTGATAATGCATTCATAATCCCCAGCATCGTTGAAGGTCGCGTTTATGATGTCGAGAACTCCCGCATTGATACTAAGCCGTGGATTGATCAGTAAGTCTCTGTCTCTTATTCGTAAGCCATTATGAGTCCAGATATAGGCGATGTCTAGAACTTCCTCGGTCTCTGCTTGGCACCGCAAAGTCAAATTTTGCATGACTGCGGTGACAAGGCGGTAATTTAAACGCTCAATGAATCTTGGACCACCTGTAAACCATGTTGTGAATATATTCATCATAAAATTGATTCGAAATTCGTCCGGAAATTCAGATCTGTTATTGTGATCAAGAGAGCCCGCTTACGTAAGACAATCACTCGTCCCCGGGTCTCATCTGTTCCATACTGATTCGAAGCGACGCAAGAATACATTCCTTCGTCGTCGCGGGAAACGGGACTAATAATGAGATTTCCGTTTTCAAGTAGCCGCCTACGTCCCCCGGAGCCAATCACATTTCCATCTTTTTTCCAAACGAATTTAGGACGCGGCGCAGCCTCCGGGCTGCAAACGATCGTCACGTTTCCGCCTTCAGCTGCATAAGTCTCAGATTCCATGGGTCTTTTTTTGAAAGTAGGCTTCAGAGCTAGTGAAATATTATCAGAATGGGTTATCAACGATTCGTAATTTGAAAAAAAGATGGTATTCGTTAAATTACCCATAACATTGAATAACAATTGTTAGTAACACCAACTCACATAATATTCTCAACTGTCCGGAGGAATATTTTGTCCTCAGCTGATTCCTTGCTCTACATTGATACATCGCTTGATCTCTCTCCGGATCCAGAAGTTTTATGGAGAGGACGTTATCCTGTATGGTATACCGTTCTCTATCCTCAGGCGGAAGTGTATACATATCTAGAATTTCCCCATTTCTATACCATTTGTAGCTCACGTCAGGAATGCCGAAAGCTTCGCAGGTCCAGGTAAGATCTCCCCTATTATCCATGTGCTTGTCTGTCAGGGGAATGGTGAAGTTTGGTGCAGCTCCGATCGACAAACGAACAGAATTTTCTATTGAAGCTCTAGCATTGTATGCTCTGCATACATACTCTCCTTGATCTTCCACCTGCACTTTAGGGAGGATTAGGACTCTGTTGTAATTTGAGTAAACAGCGCCACGGGGTAGATCCGCTCCTCTACGTGTCCAATTGTACGATGGGACAGGGCTGAGAACAAGAATTAAAAAATACAGAACTGATTCTGGAGACCCAAAGTTTCATTAGGGTCAGAAAATTGTGGTTTCTGAGCAAATGGAAAGAACAGCAATAAGGATTCAAAGTTGAAATAAAATCAGCTTACTATCCGAAAGCAATGCATTCCATTCTCACTTCTTCCCCGGCTACCGGAGCTTCGGGAAAAACTTTTGGAAAGTTGTTTGTAAACGTGAGTTGCTGGAATGTGGCTGAAATTCAAGAATTTATTACATTACATAGAGTTCTGCGATATTTTATGTGCCCAAGATTGAATTTCTTGTAAATGACTAATTTACTTACAGTGAGGATCGACCCTGAGCGAAAAGAATGGACCATTTCTACCCGTGTCTGAAGCGACGCTTTGCACATTACAGGAGTAGTTTCCATGATCAATAGGCTCTAAAGCTGAGAAATAAAGAGCCCCGTCGAAAGATACGAAAACACGTCTATCTTCTTCGACGAAATTTGGGAAATAATCACGGGTCCAGTAGTATTTGACACCAGGAAAATGCTGTGGTGGGTCGCAGTAGATAGCTTTTCCCCAATTCTGATCACCGTGCTCTTGAGAACGTTTTAAATTGAATTCTAATATATATCCAAAGGACAGGACGACGCTCTCCGAGACTATGGTGCCAAATTCATTACTTGCTTTGCAGTGGTAGGATCCACGATCTTCTTTCTGAAAGAGGAAGATATAATTTCGGTTGCATTCGATATAAATCTTTTTCCATTACCACAGTGAACAACAACTACCTGTTCTGGTTCATAGATGATCAAAGATCCCCCGCTCACGGTGTATCTGCTGTTAGTTAAAGGATCTATCTTCTTAGCAATCAATCTATCATTCTCGTAAACTTCCATGAACCATTCGTAAGTAGGAGTGGGGAAGCCGCCAGCCAGGCAGCTCAGATTGATATCGTTGTTTATCCTCCTCTTAGACATGTCAAAGACGGTGTCCTGTGGTTGCCTAATAAAATATGGTCCCCTGGGTATTCTGAGCGGATTATCGATCTCAATACCATACTGATAGGTCCGATCTTCCTGGATAAGATTGTGCATGCTGATAACAGAGGCTTCGCAAATATAAAGAAGCTCCTCTCTGCCTGTGACCTTCTCGAATCCCCATCGCTTGAGATTATAACTGAATGCATATACGAGATAATCTTTCCCCTGAATGTTGTCAATTGGCTCAGGTAGGAAAGCATTGTCCATGTTTACTAGCTGCGTTCCTTCAGCCTCGTTGGACCAGTAGCCACCCTGCTGTCTTGCGCCTGTATACCAGCGACGATGTTGAGGGTCCTGCCACAGCAGCTGATACATAATGAAGCCATGCTCTTCGAGAGAGTCGATACTGACAAGATCACTCTGATAGGCTTGGCAATTCTTTCTTGCATCTTGCCTGGCACGCAAAGGGCTTTTTATAAATCTGTAGCACGAATCTTGGAATTTGATCCAGTGCTGGGGACAGCGATATATCAACTCTCCATATCCAAGATCTTGAGCGTTTGACAACACTAAGATAGCAGACATGAGCGCAAGGCTCGACCAACGGCCGATCATTGCAAAGTTTATCTCTCCAACGTTTCTTTCAGGAGTATCTTCCTCTTCCCTGATTATAAAGAGAGAATGAGATGAGAGAATTCATCGCGATTGGATCGATGAGCTGGGTCAAAGTTCGCACGTTCAAATAGTATGAGGCATAAGTTTGTAACACGGGAGTAACAACATCACAAAAAAATAACGTCAGCTGTTTTGCCTGCAGCTAACTGCCGTGAAAAATGCATTCTATTTGAACCCGTAAACCTCGACAGCATTTACACGAGCATGTCATACTTGATGCGCTCCAAAATATATTGAAATACCTTTCTAAAGGTTTCCGTGAAATAGAAATTGGAATGGAAATGGGGATTCCTCAATAATTGGATAATTAATATATGAGACAAACGCTAGAAGGGAGTGGCACTGTGAACGATTGGAGAGGGCGGATGGTAAACAACAATTAGGGCATTGTCGCCTAGCGTCATTGTTGGAAGTAGTAGAGTTCGGAATGGATGAAACCAGTTTTGTTTATCGTTATCTGAATGAATGGATAGTTCGCTCACCTCGATTCTCGATGATAATCTTATCTCAAAACACCAAATACGGGAGACATTGATGAGCGAGATGTTATTATCAGCACGTTAGACACACGCGACGATTCACCGTACCATCACTCCTCTTACTTCTACGATGATTTCATGAATTGGTTTAGTATTCGCGTCATATGTGTTATACACCAATGCAAACGCGACCCCTGTGTTGGCGTCTAACTGACTCTTCTAACCACGGACTTATGGACGGAGCGCAAGCTGGAGTTGTTGGCGAGGGGTCTGAATCATGGGGGGAGTACGTGAGGTAACGCGTCGGCCATATTGACTGGCGCCATTTGCGCGCCACGTTCAAACCAGTGGCCCTATATATTAATTACTATCGACGCATTTAGCATTTTTTTGTGTAACCTATTGGCGCACAGTGCGGAATATTGTATCTAGACCTAAAAGCAAGAATAATAATGTATAATATCCGTTGGGGTATAAATTTACCGTACATCCTAACCTCTAAACCTCTAAAATTATAAAAACGATGTCTCGCAATAGATTACTACACTTACGGAGCACGTGGCTGAATTCACATTAGATATAATTACCTCGCCGTAGAAAATTCGTAAAACTATGAAAATCACTGAAAACACTACACACAAACTTAATGTTGCATCAGGCACTACGTAAACAAATATGTAACACGGTGGTATATCTATATTGATAGCGCCTGTCAAGATGGCCGACCATTCGATTCCCCTTCCGTCTTTTGCTTCACCTCCGCAGGGAAAGACACCGGCCAAAGTCCGTGCGTTGAGTGTAGATACCCTTCTACACTCAACGGTCCGTGCTTCTAACTGACTCAACTTAACACTCCGCGCACGCCAGTCGTGACCAACGCCTTGAAAGGTTTGGTTTGCCGATTTGGGGCGCCATCTCGCAGTATAGTCTGAAAACTACGGGGAGGAGTCAACAATTGCCGACAATACGCGTATACGATTATGGAGATAACCGAATAGCGGGTTGCATATGACGAGGCGCACTCGGAAGGAGGCCACAGTGGCGGTATATGACATCCAGAGATGGTATAATATGTCGATGGGTATAACTATAGAGGTAAGAAGGTACAGGGACTCCTGTAGAAGAGAATGTGAAAAATTGGAGGGGCTATCGTTGCACAGTTTGAGTCCGTTCGAAGTTCGTTGTTGTTCTTCGGAGAAATCCGAAACTAAAAATCATTTCCTGCTATTTTCATACGTATATGATCACTTTGGTTACGAATAACAATTCAAAATTGGTTATAAAAAAAAAAATAGATTTTCGTTGAATAAAAAAATGGTAATTAGTTCAGTAATCACTTTTCAGAATTTTAATAGAACTGAAAACGAATATCAATTACATTTGTGATTTGCCAGTTGAATTTTTCCAATTACCGATTATATTTATAATTGGTCATGAGCAATTTGCCAATTTGCAAATTCGTCCAGCACTGGTAGACGGCCAGTGTCACAAACTTCGGAAGCGGAGCGTCAATTATTTCCACAGTATTTCGCATATTGACAATGAGAGGCGTTGGTGCCGCAGATCGACCAGCACCGCTAGTTTAGGTGGAGGCGAAAGCTTCGTTCTCCTTGGTGTGTTAACTGGTCCCATTGAAAACTACATGCACACGCGAGTATTTGACTCTCTGACTTTGTGGATGTCATATGCCGTTTTCGAGGCGTTACGATTTCAAAAAACGACGACACAAACGTTCAACTTACCGCATCCCGCAACCTATGAAAAATCGATCTTTATACCCCAGGGATATTTGTCTATCACCCCCTGCACCTTCATCCTAGCCAAATTAAAAAAAAAATCGAAGAATTGATAATTCATGAAAATGAAAATTACGATTTTTACTTCAGGGGAAGAGGATGAGGATGCTTCGAGAGGTCGACATATTACAATTTTCTAGTCAGAACTCCACAGGAAGCGTTGGTGTGTCTTTATTACGATTATTCCGTTTCATTTCATTTCACTTTTCTATCAATATATAATATGTATTTATATGCACGTATATATTGTATACATACGCACGTATACCTATACAGATATACATATATTTATAGCGAATAATAATAATAATAGTAATAACAATAATAATAATAATAATAATCGGCAATATATTATGTATAATAAATGATCATCATATGCTTCAAAATCCAATGCAATGACTTTATACCTATAATGGTTATGCTATCATGTGTATATATATTTGTATGTGTGTATATACAAATGTATATATATATACATTTGTATATACCAATGCATACAGAATGTAATAACATAATACATGACGATGATGATAACAGTAGTAGTAGTAGTAGTAGTAGTTAATAATAATGATGATAATAATAATAATAATAATAATAATAATAATAATAATAATAATAATAATAATAATACGTATAATATAAGCAATATCAGCAGCACCTCGGCGCGCGTGCTGCTACAGGTTGATAGGACCTAATGATTAAGTCCTACACAGTCTGCAGCATCCTTGATCACATATCTTCATTCGTTTCGTATGTATTCCTTTCTTCTGATCGGTGAATCGATCATATCATTCGTTATGTAAACAGTATAGATATTGTAATAATATGATGATAATAAGAATAACTCAATAATCTGGAATATCAGTTACCTCATATGGTGGTAGTCGACACCTGCAGCATGCTCATATTTTTCGTAGACCGTTTAATCGTTAAATATACAAAAACTATCGAATAACCGCCTCATATATAATAACTACCGCATATTGTACATTATATACCGATGTATATAGTGTATCCTACTTATAAAGCCTTCGTTCGTTTTCAAAATGTTCGTCGAACCGTATCATATCTCATATAATATAATAACAATTTCACATCATAAATTCACACCGCGATTACCAATTTCAGGGTATCTATAGATATCCCCGGCTCCCACCCCTGATAATTAAATATATAATATACACATAATACCCCATGATCAGAAGGAGCTCTGTACTATATCCATATAGAAAAATCTACTACAGCACATATTATGAGTAATATGATAAATGGGTAAAAAAAGAAAGATTATATTAAACGTAGTGTAGTATAGTTCTACTTTTTGTTCTCTTTATCTCTCTACTTAACTTGAAACGGTCTTCGATTCACCATCAATACGGTATTATTCAATAGAACAATAATAATATACATAATATAATATAATATAATATAATATAATAATATAATCTGTATTGTATAATATAATATGTATGTATGTATGTATATAATCAATGTATCATACAACGGCTACGTTCCCGTATTCACCGGCAGTAATGCAAGCTTGTGTCAAAGAGAGATAGCTGGATTAACGAACCTACAGCTGCGAGAAAGAGTCTAGAAAAACTTGCAGTACTGCCAGAAAGGAACACGACCAACATAATACAATATATAATATGGTCTATCTATTTATATGTAGATATATCATCCTTCAATTATTCATATAATATAATAATATATGTATAGGCGCAGAGACTAACAAGGTCATCGGCTGGGACGTGTATTACGGTAAGATTCATTAATTGTTTTCGTCATTCTTTTCATTTGCGTAATAATTGTAAAAAGCGAATCCCGAGTCCCCGCCCCGACGTAACACGAGTTATACTTCATTTATTTATTAATGTTTCGTTATTATAGATATTTATTATAATCTCTTGCTTCCGATAGGCATACATTATAACGCGCCTATACACCCGCTCATACGTGTACGCATATCACGGGATTGGCGGCTGTATCGTCGTATTATCGCACGTTCGTTATTGAACTCTATACAAATGTGTTGTATATAGGTAGGTATTGTATAATACAGTATAATTGATCCTGATCATCATACCCGGGCATATATTCCCACTGCTTACTTGTTTATTTCTGTACGATAATCAAAAATATTAACCATTCCTATAAGGATATCATGCCGTGTAAATATTATGGTTTAGAAAAATCACTGCAACACCGAAAGAAAAAAAGACAAATCATCGAGCTAATTCCGTTGATAACTATATAAATACCGGGATAAATACGTTATCATCCGATATATACTACGAGCAAAGAGAATGCGTAGCCATGTATAGGTATTTAAATTGTCTACTCGTGGTAGGAAGGAATCACGAAAGAATGCATCGATTCATACCTATATTAAATCACGTATAGTTAATCGTGCCTACGAGTCAACCGAAGGAATGAATGGAACGATTGTTACGCATTGTGATCACGTGTCAGACTGCATTCTCCCTACTGCCATGCCGGCAAGCGGTTCTAATTTACGAGCAGCCCCAACAAGAATTGCAGAAAACCTTATACCGAAAAAAATCAAGGTGTTTTCCATTGGTCTACACCGTCGTAGTCGCAGTGGTGCGGTTTAGCTCTCGTTCTCGTTCTCTTTCTCTCTCTCTGTCTCTCTCGAACTCATGTATTACATGATCCCAGAGGAGTCAGAGACACCGAACCGACAGTAAACGGAGTACACCGGTGCGGTGAGACGCAGCTCCAATGAGAAACGCTATCGGTAGCGTGCCGTGCGCGGGCAGTCGTGCTATTTCATATTTGACAGACTTATGCCCGATTTTTTCACCAACGGAAATCTTCCTCTGCCAGATAACTGCAGGAAATAACAGCAATTCAGAGGTCATAGGATGAGAACTGTATCCGGAGGGTCAAATTTATCCAGAAGTGACGAAATCGGGCATGAAGACTGATGTCTCGGTGGTCTCGGCAAAGATGAAGAAAGATATGGTTATAGCTGCTGTTATATACTGCACGCGAGCTAGATCCGAACTCGATAGATGTTGAGTGATTGAAGATCCTTAGAAGAGTTTCAGATTGGAAATATTCTCGAGTTTCCACAGCCCGGACGCATAATGTAAACAACTTGATATATTATGCTACTATATCTACGACTACATAGGTTTGACGCATTATAATAGCGCCTATTGAAACCCATACTCTCCGCTTATGTGTAGTTCAGTTATTCTGCATTCTTTGAACGGACAATAATAATAATAATAATAATAATAATAATAATAATAATAATAATAATAACATTGCTGGTGTAATCAGTCGGTTTAATTTTTTCGTCATCTACGGTTGGTTGGGTTGGATTTTTGGACGTGGAACCTGGATGGAGTGTGGTAGTATTGTTACTGGTTACAGTGGTTATTAATCATTATTGTTGAATATGTGTTTGCGAAAGAAGTTCGCCATTCGTTACATCGTCGTTTCTGATGCGTTCCGCGCCTCTCTGTTCGTCAACAAACCAACGACACGCTGGGCCAACTACAACAGTGAACCTCATAGTCATACCGGTAAGACACCTTGACCTTATTGGTGATATTCGCGTAGCTGGGCTATTTATATATGTATGTATGTATATACCTTTGATACTTTTGTCAATCAACAATAATTGGCCGAGAGCTTGTTCAGTTGTCATGCTCGCCCATCCACAATACATCGGCATCAGCATAATCATCTTATCGTATCATGTGTATAATAATAACGATATCTTTGCGTGTGTAAGCATACAGTAAGTACTAAAGTACACACCTCCATATAGTATGGTATCGCGATCGCATCACGAATTTTTACATACATTCGGTTATGTTCCATAATAATTACCGATAGTAATAATAATAATAATAATAATAATAATGATGGTGATGTCGATGGACAATAGAGTGGTGTAGTGGAATCATCGCACATTAACATGTGATTTTGTAACCGAATACTAATCTTTTTTTTTCTCTTCCTGCGGTTCGGAGTAAATCTATAATAATAGATAATATAATGTAATTGTTTTTATTATGTAAAATAGCATTCGCAATGGATCGAATGAATGAAGCACGATAATATTATGATAGGACATAGACTTTTCTGTTTCTTTTTTTCTTCTTGTATACCGTTAATGGTGTTGTTGTGTTATAAGTGAACTCTTTTTTGTGAATTTTGTTTGCTTTTCCTTTCCTCTTTCACGTCCGAAAAAC
Organism: Phymatocera aterrima; assembly: GCA_963170745.1. Classification (NCBI taxonomy): domain Eukaryota; kingdom Metazoa; phylum Arthropoda; class Insecta; order Hymenoptera; family Tenthredinidae; genus Phymatocera; species Phymatocera aterrima. The sequence continues at coordinate 290,085 of OY720666.1, read as the reverse complement.
GAGACAGATTTAATATACCTACAAGACCTATTATTTATCATTAAAATTTTTTTTTTTTCAATCTTTCTTGTTTGATTTGTTTGTTGCTTCTAAGCAATTCGGAAAATTGCACTCTGCTTATATCTGCAGCATTTCTTGGTTTCACACATATTATGCATTACAGGTATATTATAAATAACGGCATAAAATTGGAAATATATTATACGATTTTTGTATGAAAAAGACTATGACTATTATAAAGGTGTTAGTTAGTTTTGGCGACAGCTATTGTCTGTGTATTGGATCATTATTTGAATACCGCGAGCGATGTTTTTGCATATTAAGTATACTGTATATTGTAACGTTTTATGTTACAATAATAATAGCAACCCCTACTGGATCCTAATATACGTATACTACGTACATATGTATTATATCAATATACAATATGATATATTAGTTGCAAAACTTAAAAACTGTCCAAAAACATGAATAGTGCTATTCAAAATATTTCAAACAAAAATATAGTTTATGATTATATAAAACTTCTTTCAGTTTTCTTCTGTTTCATTTTTAAGCAGCGACTGCTCTCTATAGATTATATGTATATATATGTTATTCTGTATCTATTCACGTGTGTATATCGATACATGCTGTTTTCGAATCTATTTCACTATAATTCGTTCATCTCGAGATGGCAGGTCGATCTTGTATCACTTCGCGTTTATCGATGAACGGTTAAACTTTTTTCCCCATTTTTCTACTTTTTTTTTTTCTCTTTATCAATTTTATTACCCTATAAAATTTGTATATTTCAATTTTTTTTTTTGTCTTTCTTGTTTTTTGTTTAATAACTTTCATCTTCTGTTTATATCTAATCAATTAGATCTCATCCTTGTTGAATAATGTCGCACCGCGACAACTTTTCCCTGCCTTTCTTAATATACGTAACGAAGAAAAGAATGAATAAATTCCGTTTCAACGGGAAAACGAGGCAATTAACGGAAATGCTCACAATACGGCCGTAAGTACCGATAATATACGTGCAGCGATAATTATCCGAACGATCGTTGAAAATGACATAATTTTACGAAGCTGGAGCTATAATATATATAGATTCAAAATATAGGTAATGTAGTTCAGTGACAGTAATTGTATAGGAAAACAAACGGAAAGGCGGGATGAGCGTTCAAGACCTGCAGCGTAATCGTCATTCTCTAAAATAATTAATCATTTAATACGCGTGGTGTTTGCATCAATGATTCTTCAACACGCAGCAGCTCCTCGTACCATGATATACCTATAAATATATAATATTCTACCTAATTATCTAATTTTCGCTTCCCTTGTTACCCCAAAATTTGTCAAAACGGTTACGAGCGGTTTCCAACGCGTCGTTTGTTATCGAATGAGGCTGAGGGGCAGTGGCGCCCTGACCACCAACGGCTGGTGCCTCCAGCACGTGATAACCACCGCCGATGCCCTGAACGTTAGACTGGGGAGGTAGGGATTGCTGGACTGCGCGGGCTAAATCGGCCTCCAAAACACGATAACCCGGTCCCGGTGTCGCGGCTTCTTTCTTCCTCTCGAACTCGAACACCGGATCTTCTAGGCATCTCAGATTCGTTCCTACCACAGGCTTCACCGAACAATCCAATCTCTCGTCCCTAGCCGGCGCAGTCTCCGCTGATCCCGATGTCGGTGGAATGTCATCGTGATCCTTAGCCAGGCACTAGAAATATTTGATTTATTACTTTTCGCGTTCATTCGTTGTCCTTGGAAAGATGTGATTACGGATAAAAGAAACGGAGAAATTCCATTGGATCGAGGAATCCTTTGGGAACGACCTGTGGTTTCATTTTACCTCGTCATTTTGGTAGGATGATGTCGGCGTGGTCGTTGTATCGTTGCGCAGGGCAGGCAGAGGGCTTTCCCTCCCTGAGTCTTGATCCTTGTGGCCGTTGAGTCCGCTGAAACTACCTAAAGAGACACTCTCGCTTTCCGGTGATTTATAACCAGAGTATTGAGAATGCTGAGACTTGTGCTGGCTGTGAATCCCCAAGTCGGGCGATGCGGCCTGCGGGATCGATGGCATGGACGACGGTCCCCATGTCTTGGCTTCGCTATGAGGCCGTGTTAGAGGCTCGCCTAAAGTTTCAGGGGCAATAAGAAAGTGCTACTCCGACGATCTCGGCACTTATCTTATCTTTAAAAATTAGGTTAATCATATCACAACTGTTTATTATTGGATTTTATGCTCCATCGACCATTTGCTAGAACACAATAATGATATCGAGCTTCCTTACCCTCGCGTACGTTTTGCGTAACGGTAAACGTCTTTCCTGTATCAAGCGGGACCGTCCAATTGACGGGTTCAGGTGAGCGCATGATCATTTGTTCGGGTGATTTGACCCTCGTTGGTTCTGGCGGGCTTTTCACAACCGGTTCATCATCGAGCCAAGGGCTCGCGGTATGAGGGGGAGGCGCAGCAGTTTGAGACGCGGGAATCGAGCCAACATTCGATTCCCCGATATCCGTTCCTTCTCCGTTTGTCTCGGGCGGCTCTGCGGCCATCGCTGTAAATTTGAGAATCAATTTTGCGCGTCGATGGGAACCATCCTCCATTCCTCTAATCTCGCCGGTTCGCAATGACGCACGATCACCGTAATTGGTTTCTCATTTTCATAGTGATAATAACTACATATCAAGTTGAGACATACGGACCGCATAATATACACGATAGGAGGAGCACGGTACTGCAGGTTACTGTGCCGCGCGCAGCACCACAATAAAATATTAGTCATTGCCGAGGAGACATTATGCAGGATTACTTCTCGACATATCAATTATAGTTCTATGTAGAACAGTACCTAACCGCGCGGTGGGTAGGTACTCTCTAATTCTCACTAATGACTAATTTTGAATCGGATTTTTTCCCTCGTTCCGAGCGGAGTACTGTGCTCCTCTTCCCGTGTATGCACTTGCAAATTCATATTAGAATGTACATATACATATTCACACAGGTTAACAGATATATATGCACACCTCAATAATTCGCAACTATATAGTACGTACTGCCATATACCATACATGTAATACATACATTCGGCAAATCGCTTGTGCTTGTGTGTATGTATAGACGTAGTACATTATGCAAACATCATCCACCACGACATCAATTTTCTATAGTAAAAACAGATTACGCACATATGTACATCGCGATAAGCTTTCGTATAAACCGTTCAAATTCAGCTGTGGAGCACAATGAACATGGATGTTCGTATTGTTTCGAGCGTTTATCATTCATTATCAATATCGGGGGTATTGGGGGTAAACAATAATGAGTGCCAGTATACTTCGGTGATAATCTTCGACCATCGATATTCAGGTGATATTGCGGCCGGTGGGCTAGCTCAAGCATGAAGTGAGTATAAGCTGCAGTTTTTGGGAAATTGTGGAAACAAAAACAAATTGCATATAAAATTCACATAACGAATACATGCTGCATTATATATTGTGGCCATATAAGATGGTGCGTATGGGAAAATTGACATATTATATGAATGCATGCGTGTAGGTAGTATTCGACGCAAGCACGCGGCGGTTTGTAATCATTGCGGCACAGGAGGTGAACATGATGAGTGAGATATACGATACATAAATGTAAGAGAAAAATAATAAAAAAAACTCACGAAGTTATGGTTCAAAGAACATTTTACGGAAAAGGAAATAGAGATGAAAAAATAGACACAGTGGCAGACAGACGATATTATAGGGTGGTCTAAAAATAGGTCTCGAATCCTAATTTCAAATCCTTCGTGCACGACTTCATCAGGTTTCCCAAAGAAATAAAAAATAAAATAAAAAAATCATAATGCCAGTGAAGTTGGGAAGTCGATGTTTCCTCTGCAAATTTAAGGAGTTCATCCCGCGTCGTCTCTTCGTCCTTCGTGAATTATGGTACAGAACTAGTCCGTACATACATCAGCACTTTCATTGTGACACAAATGAATGGAAACAAAATTGGCAAAACTGCAATTCAACAGGCACAAGTCCCGCGAGTGCCCAAGTGTCTTCGATCTGTTTCTTCTACCGAACCTCCACCGGATCTTGTTCCACTCATCTCTGATGCGATGATTGGGGAACATGTAGTAATTAGGTAACGTCCACCCGTTGTTAAACCACCCTCGTGTAATGTAATGTATATATAGGTATATGCAGACAGAGACATGACAGAGACAGAGAGAGAGAGAGAGAGAGAGAGAGAGAGAGAGAGAGAGAGAGAGAGAGAGAGAGAGAGAGAGAGAGAGAGATAAAGACAGTATAGTATGTTAATATAAAAGCTGCTTGAAATTAGGTGAGTACATTAGGTCAGACCAGCGGATCGGCAAGTCGGCATGCTACTTACTATCTCGGATGATATCGGCTCGAGACGCGTTTCGTAAATCGGAGGATGATTTAGGTTGTGCGGTAGTAGCAGCAGCCTGGACGGCTGATGGACCAGCTAGTTTGACCTGAGCTTGATTCATTGTCAGAGAATGCTTTGCACGTTCCTGTTTCGCCGCGACAGCGACAGCTGCACTAGCTGAAGTAGCTGAAGTAGCTGCGGTAGCTGAGGCGGATGGATGCGTGACGGATGAATGAACTGAATGTTTTACTGGAGGTTTTATGCAGGCGGTTGCAGGTTTGGCGTGGTGATGAAGGGGGCGATGGGCGGGAGCATTGGTTGCAAGGGAGGCTAGAACATATCGTACAAATACAATAAGCGATCGTTCCACTATACTATCTATCTATCTATCTATAGAGATATAATAAATTGCTTTTCCAGGTGGGTGTCGATAGATTCACGGCAACGAGAAACCTTTCGAAGAGACGGGGAAAAACATTTGTCAAGTGCCCCCGTTTCTCAAGGTGGTCTCCCGAGATACACGGAGCGCAAGTTTCGAAATAGAATTGATAAGCTTCATTCTTCTTACAGTTTTCAATAATACAGGGAGGTGAAGAAAAAACGATCGCCAAGAACGCACCACGTGCTCAGATCTTATTGACGATTAAAAACGGCCCCCTGCAGTCAGAATCGTTATAACAGTTCTATCGGAATATTCAAGCAGGGGCTATGAATATCCCAACGTACTCGAGAGATAGATAAGTCTCACTGCATCTTTCGAAAGAGGAAATTCATAAGCACGCAACTTGAATGATGAACAACATACTTATGTAGGTATGTATTATGGAGAGACATGTCCAATGCTTCACTACGATACACGAGACAAATAAACTTCATACATTCATATTAATAAATTAATAATAGAAGATAATACGTATAATTGATTATGAGAGATGTGTATTGAGAATGAAATCAATGATAACGCAGATAGTATGTAAAATAATGTCTATTTATGGTTATTACACATAAAATTTACCGCATGCGTTGCATAGATCATCATAATATAGGATCCGTCTGGATAGACACGAAACTCTATATTACGCCCAAATATATCTATTCATTCGGCCGCATAGGCTTTTCTTTGAGTACCTACTACAATCGTAACGCACTTCTCAATTGGAAAAGTCTTTTGCGTCGAGCCATCAGTCGCATATTATGAATTTTTTGTTTCTTCGGGATATATGACGCGTAAAGAACATGTGATCTAATGAATCAAACAAACTCGCGACATCAGCATCATCCGTAGAATTAAAGGAAACTCCGTTCGTTCATCAGTAATCATACTATAACTGAATAACTGATGCACGACTAAGCAATATATGCTATAGATTCGATGATGGTGTCAAGTCTCGATAAACGGGCGAAAATACTTACTCGGTCGTGGATGCCTCGCTGGCTCGGTCGCTCGGTCGCTACAAGGTTCTTTCTCCTTATCCTTCGCCTCCTTGCTCTTCTCCTATGGAAAGTCCAAGTTTATGAACAAAGAGGTTCTATCGAAAGCGAAATCATATCGATTGATCAAAATTTTAACCTTCGAATCCTTCGTCACCGACGGAGCTCTCACCGGTTGGCGCTTCGGTGACCTTCGTTCAGCTACCGTTGGTCCCAAACTCTGTGAACGCCCGGCTCTCGGACTGTTCTTAGGACTTGACTTTGCCCTCGGCTGTATCTCCTCTCGCGTATCCTTTGACTCGTCACGACGTCTAGGCACCACTGGCTCCAACTTTTCTCGCGTCGGAGAAAGGAGCAGTGCGCCATCACCTGAATCAATTCAAATGTATCGTTCATTCGCATAGATCCTAAATTCTCAAGGATATCGTGCAGACCTATCGGTACCGGTCTGGCAGATAGTGAAACTGGAACTGGTCGTGACCAATCCGAAACGTCAACTCACCCACACCGGTTGTGCGGTCGAGATGATGACGGATCAAGAAATCCTTTCTTGCGCGAGCCATCGCTCTTTCATTATCCTGCAACAGCACCGGAAACGTTCGTTATTGGCCAGTTAATTCAATCATTCGTCGTTGTCGGATAACTGTGCGGACTTACCGTCTTCGGGTCATCCTGCAATAGGGAATAAGCCGGACGAGCCTGAACCGAGGACGGCCTGACTTGGACCGTTGAAGGGCGGCCAGCTGGAAGGATCGAGGTAGTTTGGCTGGGCCCGATCTTCCGCGTGTTCTCTTGCTCCTTTTCCTCTTTTGTAACTGACCTGCTATCGGAATCCTTCATGAGTTTATGATGCAAATACTCATGCAGGTAGATACGAAAATAGACACACAATGACAATTCCACGAACACCGGCAATATTATTCAATTCCGCGGGCCAAAGAATGACGGCTATAGCTACTATATGTATTTGAATCGATAATTGGATTTACGGAACCATCAACCGACGACTATGAAAAGAAATTTCTTCTAGTGTTGGTACGAAAACTACAAGTCGGAGAGTAAGATCTTGTCTTCCCTCGTAGACAATAGTCCACAGCAGCCCCGATGGTTCGTGCATATAGAGAATCTTTTTCCGAGTCGCGATCTAGATCTGTCATGCATCATCGCGCGTTTCATTTAATAATAAGTTATGACGGCGTATTCACAGACGTCCCGGTGCCTTTGTGCATATAATTTGAAAATTATGCTAGATGAAACGTATCGTCATTGATCGTAACATAAAGACACGCACACATATTCAACTATTGACACAACAGACAGTGACGTTTTGTACTGGCCTGGCGAGTGTAAGAGCATCGAGCGCGTGATTACTGCCAACACGTTTCCACAATGACAACTCTTCCTCGGCTGCCAACCCTTGGCCCCAGTCTCGAAGCTAGTCAAGTAAAACCATAATGTTTCAAGTCACTTCTATCACTCTCTCTCTATTATACCTAATGCACTCTTGAATCTATGACAACAAGGACAATAAAATTACTGCGAGGCTGGTATTATTCATTCCAAATGTCATTCCGAAGTGGAATCTTGAGCCAGCCCCGAGTCAACTGTATTCTGTTACACTATAATTATCCACAACGAACAGAGACAAACATTGCATGCCGAGATAGTAATATTATGTATCCACAACTGACGACTATAACCGCATGCGAGTCAAGTATCATTTCATAAATTTCTACGTCAGTGATATGTAACACATAGTCATCCGCGTGTTGAAAAGACACGATTGTGCGATGACACGTGACAGAAACGTGAATATAATATCAAAGTTTGACGGCATTATCAATGATTACCTTGTACTCGTCCGCGAGGCGCCTGAGTTCGGCGACATGCGTAGGTGGATTTTGGATCTCTGATGATTTGCCCGATCTAGGATCAGGCCTTTCCGCTATCCGTACGGACTTACCGCCAAATTTTCTACCCCTGGAAATAGGTGTTCGCGAGTACTACATGGTTTCTGGACAATTCGCTTCACGGATATCATATCCATCTGACACAATTTCATAGAAACGGATCAAAGATATCGCAGTTTCACGTGATGGCAATCAAAAGAACAAGAACCAAAAACATTTTCAGTATCGACCCAACGGGCTACTGTGGGTCATCGTACGGGGGAAGCGAGAAATAATTGAGGATTCTACTTTTTCTCAGTCGATTCAGAAGACGAATAACCCACCTCGGCTCTAAGCGATGGTAGTATCGTCATATTACCTGAATGTAACCGTCGGCTGTACCGAGTCTTCCTCGTGCTCTTCTCCCTCGAGGACTATCCCATCGACAGCATCGATCCCGTTGCTTCCCACCAACGGTTCGAGCTCCGAAGGTTGAACGCCTGAATCGTGTAAAATAATTCGACGACTTGAAGTTAAAACGCGATTATTCTTATGCCAATGAAACGTCTAATTGTGAGTGTTGAGTTTTTGCGTCAGTATAGGTACCCTAAACCCTAGTGGATATATATCGACGAATTACCATCGCGTTTGCGCTCGGCATCGGTGGATCTCTTTTTGTGCACTGGAGCTGGGGCAGACGGAGCGATTCCCTGTTTGAGAGCCCCCATGCTAAGGGATTTTCTTGGTGGGGCCGCAGTCCCGGAACCGGCGTTGACGCCGCCGCCACCACCCGCCGCAGCCTGCCCACCGGATGAAGAGACATCGCCGTTGGTCAACTGAGATCGCCTGGGCCAGGCAAACTGTAAACGATACTCAGTGCTGATTCGTGAGATCGCCTTACTGAGCTGGCTAGTTGGCAGCACTGGCGCTGCAGTAGCTGCCTAAGAATAAATTATAAATAGACGTGCTATTATACTCTTTTGATCTGTCCAACTGTGTTATTCTTTACGATCAACTATATGAAACGTAGGATCGCAAGTCAAACGCGGGATCGCACCGTATAAGTGGGCAATTCTCATTGAACTATAACGTCGACGATCCACCACCACAGGTGAATTCTCGTGAATTTTTCTGCGGATCTGGACTGCCTTTTGCGTTTCACGAGCTTCGTGGGTATCTTGGAGCCACGGTTCAAACGAAACACGCGGAATTTTATAGTTTTTTCAAATTAAAACTGAAAAAAGTGCTGTCGTCCGTTCGAGATAATAATTGGTGATGATAACAGGCGTGCTGCCAAGAGCCAAGCTACACCCCATTGTTACTATATGCAATAATTGCGGGGGCGGCGATTAGTGTAACTTTTGTTATCACGAAAGAAAATCATCAAACATACCTAATGAGGTATGTCAACCCAAATATCTTCTATCGTGATACTAACACTAAATGTGTATAATCATTGTAAAATGGTTTGCACCTGAGTTTTGTCTGCGATGACGTTGGAGTCGATGGCGTCAATCCCACCCCCGTCCGCAGCCATCATAAACTCGTGACTCTTGTAGGCAAGTTCAGGGCATTTCTTTCTCCGTGGCAACGCGGGCTCCAGCGTCGATCCTGCAACCCGAAATACATTAGTATCAATTTACCTATACTTCTGTTTCAAATTCTACGGTTCGCAAAATAATAATAACAATGATGAGGAGAAGAAGAAAAACGGATAATAATAATGAAAATATACAAACAGCCCATTCTGCACGGGGAACATTACTGTACTCCGCATATTCAACGATTGATGTTACACGAAAAATACATAAACGAGATTATGGTTCTACTTTTTGCCAACGTTATTTTGTTTGTCATTACAAGAAACCTATGTCTAGCAATTGATTCATACGTTTCTGATTTCATTATCAACAATATTCTGAACTTTTTTCTGGAAATCTGAAACTGCAGTTAAGCGAGCCCAGAATTGCTCTCGATGCATACACTACTTCAACCGTATATAGTGATATTGTTTACTAGTTGCATTTCACTAATAAATGATGTACTTCATTATAGGCACAAGGGAGGCGTGCAGTAATTTCACATTCAGCAATGATTAGCATTATCGATACAGACGACAACTTCAGCCAGATTGATGATGAAGCCAAATATGAATTATATCATGCACGCTCCTTTCCGCTTCAACTCCGAAAATTATATTTTGTAACCTTTCGGCTGCGAAGCGAACGGGTCGGCTGCTTTCTTATTGGTATAATCTATTTTTCTTGTAACTTGATCGACTGTTGGGATCAAATCCGTACGGATAGTAGACGATTCGAACGGGGATTCAGACTTACTGCACAATTACCCGCCAGATATAGTAGGTACACTAACTGAGGTGGCCGCGATTCAGTGCCGAATTTCACATTGTTTCGCGTTTGATTATTATGCATATATAGCCGTATGGAAGCCTCGCTTTCACACTCCCCGCAAAGCGACGCGATCTTCCGTTCGGATGTTCTTTATCTATAGTATATTCGGTATAAATACTTTCGCAGGCTGTATAGGTATATAGCTATTTCGTACAAGCGTGCTGCGGCCATGCAAGGTATATACAGGTGATTTTTAATCATCCGACCGGGCTGGTAGCGGTTAATTGGTCAAATCACCAATCAACATCTGCATACAACGGGTTGTGGACCAATCACGTGCGCCCGGTAGCACCGACCGCTCTGATTGAAAATCACCTTATGTATCATATAGGTACTTGTAACAGTGTAATTATGCCTATAAAGAATGGGGAAATGACTAAGACAAGGAAGGGAGGGGGGGGGGGGGGGGGGGCATGTGACCTATAGGTATATGATATATATATCAATATATAAAAAGCTGTTCTGATTGTCGTTATATCGCAAGACGATGGTATCAGGTGATTGATTGAAAGTATGAGGTAAATCTGAGGATAACGGGTACCTATTGTATACATACGTATAATAATCGGATATATATCTATGCTACGTCGTGTATCGTCTCTTACCTTCGCTGTTATCATCTTCGGTCGACTTGGCCGATTGGAGCTTCGCGTTCGCTTGTTTTGCTGTAAATAAAATTTGCAGCTGGCATGTTTCTCTATGAGCCATATACGAGTATACGCTGTATACTCGCTGTATACTGTTTGATCCTCGCGCGGTATAATCATCGTCTGATATAATAGTATATAGACAACATGGTGGGCATACCTAATATTCTAATATCTCTCCTCTTTATATAGAATTATTATGATAACCTAATTTTATAAAGAAGACGGTGAAAAAACAACGGTTGCAGTCGCCACCATGCCTATAGTCCGTATGTATATACTCTCATCGATCTTTCGTCTTGACCCTCGTTTCATAGACTGCAATATTCCTCTTCCGCAGGGTGGCGGAGTAATTTCGCAAAGACGGATCAACGTGCATATATGCCAACCAATCAATGGCTTGGTATAGGGCATTATACAATATGAGGCTCAAGTTCGTAACGTCATGTTGGAGGAAAGAAGTGACGAGAAATAATATCAGCCGTTTTGCCTCAATTCACTCTGCTAACGTGACTATAATCTTCAACCTGATCACCGAAAATCTATGATCTACTGACTATTCGCCATGGTTCTTGGACCGCTGAATCCTGAGGCGAAATCGTTGATTAAGAATTGGTGCATCGACCGCGTCTGCAGCTATGCACTGGCAGAGCTGAGACGACTGCGGCTGCGACTGCGACTGCGACTGCGGTAAGGGTGCAGCGGGAGTGAAGTACATATAATTTACCGCTGAAATATATTCCGTGCGGATTTCCGATAGTGGCCGTATCCGTATTGTGAATCAAATTTCTCCGTCAAAATACGTAAAACCGACTCATGGAGAGATTTTATATCATGAGCTTTTTTATATAAAATATAAAATGCTATGAATAACCGGACGTAATTATTGTATTACTTATAATAGATATATGTATGCGACTGGCGATGAAGTGCGGTACGGCGGTGGTGAAAAAAATAGCAAAAGACCACTAATCACAGGTATAATAATAATAATAATAATAATAATAATAATAATAATAATAATAATAATAATAATAATAATAATAATAATAATACCAATAATAATGATAATAATCTCATTACGATTCAATATTCATGTATAATAAATGTAGAGTAAGTATAATAATTCCCGAATTGGGTATAATTGAATATACCATAATATTATATATGCGAGTTGAGAACAGTTTACGTCAAACAATCAATCTAACCGATACTGCAATTATACCTTTGAAATGAACAATTTCGCAAATATGTCGTCAAAGACGAATTATCAATAAATTATAGGTATAGGTACATTTGACGTGGAACGTGTTGTTATCCGCGATAATATCTATAATAAATCTCGCAGTCACAATTCATGATCAGACCATAAATCGGTGACGAATGCAATGAAATATGTAACGCAATACTGCACTGAGACATCGGTCTATACAATTTTCAATAAATCATATCGATCATGAAATATGTTACAAGTTTATTTATGCTCTGAAAGTATATACAGGATGGATTTAGAAGATCGTACCACATTGGCTCCAGCGGATTCCTTATAAAAAATAACTTATTCGAAATTCCATTACTAAGTTTTCTCATTGGTCATAGATTTCTTGTAACAGCTGATCGTAATGTGGCAAATCTGATGCGTTGTATATCGGCGGAAAGTTTGTCGGTGAATCGCGCATGTTGTTGCACGCGTGACTCACGCGCGTTGCTGGGCACTTTTTCGTGAATTATTATAAAAAATATATGACCAGAGAATACGGTGAAGAAATTTTTCGCAAACGGTTTTTACGAGGAATCAGCTTGTACCAACTGGGTGCTGCCGTTTAGATTCAGCCTGTATATAGCTACATACGTCCACGCATGTCTATACAGAAAAAAAAGATATATATGTGTGTATATATATATATATATATTATAGGTACACTTGAAAAGATTTGCGGTTTTGAATTCGTGACTACGTCATTTATATCTATCTAATCAAATTATTCCCCCCCGTATACTTTGATCACGACAGTCAAAAAAAAGTACGTGAAGAGAAATGAATGAAATTAACATCATCACAATCGTGACTTACTGGACGCTGGAGCCGGCTGCGGTGATCTCCGTACAACCGTGTGCTCCTGGTGGGGTCCCGTGTATTCGTGCCATGTGTAGGTGCTCCGGTACTCTGAATGGAGCTGCTGAAACACAGAATGAGACATCAAACGTGATGGTCCTGTGCATAGGCCATATCCCATAGAGAAGAAGAAAATTTCAATAGAATAATTGAAACTTCAACTTGTATTGCTGTTATGTATAGGTATTTATATATATTTTTCACTCTTGAAGTGATAAATGTCACCGCGAGTTTATCTCGGAATTGGATCAACGTGTTCCCACCCGCGGCGTTTTAGTACCCACCCTACTATTCTCCTCTATCATGTATCCTCGGGCTGGACTGCAATAACGGCTGGAAGGAGTTGAGAGAGCTCTAGACTACGTGCAGTTGGCGAAAATAAGAGCCTGGAGGAGCGCGCGGGATTAGCTTCCGTTCTCGTCGCGTTGGTATAACTAACGTACATACATACACACTAATATACCCGAGGATGATACCAGAAGTGAGAACATCCGTTCGCGGCTGACGTAGGATATGATACTCACACGTTCACCCAACATACGTATTTATCGTATGTATATATGTATGTAGGTGTACCTGGTGCCGCGACGTTATGTACGCGAGACACTTGAATGGAGCTAAATCTAGGGCGACGTGAGGCGCGTGAGCTGGTTTCAAGTGACACTCTTTGTTTGTCTTCCTTCCTCGCAGGCAAATTTCATAAAGACGAGTTATCGTGCAAAATTAGACGAGTGCAGCAGCCACGGTGTTTATACGTAATATGAAGACATCATCACGATGGTCATCATGTTGTCTGAAATTCTAATTTTACTTTGCGCTTTCGCCCACACCGCGAAATCGCTACAATAATCGTTAGTACGTATACAGCTGGGCGAACCGAGCCGAACTGAATAAACCCGATCCTCGACCGCGTTCACCCAGCGTAACTTATACATTGCTGTATAGTTATATACAATATATCTGCAATGGTAAAGTGGTAAGGCGATATAACGGTAATACCGTGTAGACGAGGGGGCCCTCATCGAGCCAGTCGGCCAACCGCGATATCGCCTATCCTGCTGCAAGTCTCGATAATTCCGAACCGCGCGTAAAAGATTGCAATGTACCTCGCAGGTGTAAATACACATCAGGCAGGCAGGTGACGAATTCGAGTTTCATATTCGTCGATCAACCATACGATTTAAGAAACTTCACCATCAATTATGATCATCGTAATTGCGGACATCTCCTTTCGCAAATATTGCAAACTGGTTGCAAACAATGACGAAATGGATGATGAAACGCTGCCGATAATCCATTTTACTCAATTCGCGAGGAGGCTCGAGCGTGAATCGTATAGCGTGTGGGTACTGTGAATACCGAGCGTTGACACGGCAGTAAACGTAGTGACAAAGTAGTAAAGGTCGTGCACTGGTCGGGCGCAGAAGAGATTATCATTTTGGAGGCGCGCCTATATAGGTATGTGTATAGGCCGGAGATAGGTATACGTACGAACGTTTGTCCGCCTGGTGAGAGAATGTACACGCACGAATCGCGGTGTGTTAATATTACAAAGTATTGAATTGGTCCCCTAGCTACGCTGTGTGTGCATATTCGTGGACCGTGAATGCTTGCCACCGTCGAAGGGGAATGCGTAATATTCCGTTACTTCCCCACTCCGCACGCATTCAACGAAATCCAACGCCGGAGAACGTTCCGTCAACGATTTCACTTATACTCCATCAATTAGTATATTATATGCCCAACATCTGTAGGCACTCTGCAACGAGCGAAGGTGTACCCGTAGCTTGCGGGCGCCATTTAAACGGCAACTACGGTTGTAAGATGCGATACCAATTGCACGAGTGACATGAGCCTGGCAATTTCTTGAGGGAGTTTGTTCATTCTTTTTATATAATTGGAGTTATTTCATTCTTTTTCCGTCTGTATTTTCAAAAAACAAATCTCGTCATATCCTCGTACCACGCAATTGTGAAACGTGAACCTGAGACTGACGGATAGTGCCGGTCGCGTTGCGCATGAATTCATATAGGCGTACCTCGTCGCGATACACATACATACGTCATCCCATCATTTATGCGAAGCAGAGACGGCACTCGGGGAATATTCGAAGACATTGGGAAACCATTTGCGAGAGTAGCCTGCATTGTATGTATAGGCATACATACATTCATTTCACTCATACTCGAAGTCGTACGCCAGTTTGAATGAAAAATGCAGATTTAATAGTCCCGCGGGGGTGCTGGTCAAAAAGCGTAAGGCGGGGGGAAATTGATATTCTCACCTTGTCTATAGGCATTGATGGACATGCACGACACAAGTTCCAAAATGAACCAATCATGAAGTCGAAGTTTGTGAGGCAGTAGAACGGTGTGACACGATGCGACTGACGGACAGACGCTAGCTAGCTGCTGACACGGCGGTCGGTCGGTCGGTCGGTCAAAGGACGACCGCCTTCGTTACGGCGTGAAATTAGCCCTGGCTGGACACCAGGTCCTTGAAAACAGCGCTGCTTTATTTTCTTAAGAAATCAAAAATTTACAAAACTATTATATAATTCGCGTTTCCTTATTCTTCGCTCCCTTTCTGCTCCGCTCCCTCCTCCTCGGATACAATATAATTCAAAAGAAAAGCGGGAGAAGGAGAAAGAGAGTGAATTTATGCGAGCCAACGTTCCTCCGTGACCAGGAATCACGCGGTTGTAGGATAATTGATATTTCGGTAATAATCTATACGGATTTGGCAAAGTGTCACACCTATACCGTGACAGCAGTAGAGAACCCTTACTCTTCTTCTTTAACGGGAAACGATATTCGCGAGCACAACGTCGAACGTATCCGGGGAGACTGCCCGTCTTTTTCCGGTATACTTGCCCCAACGGCGTCGACGTAGCGCGGGTGGAGATCACCCAGGCGCAGGCGTCTAACGACGACCGGTCGATACTACCGCAACGCGTTTTCCTACGTTAAACACCACGGCATTCGACTCAGGACTTTCCACTGTATATAGTTACATGCCTACATACCTGGCGCCACTTTGGCGGGTGGATGCCTAGCGTACCCTATACCTCAAACACGCGCCTCGCGATATTCGAGCCCGTAAAATCATTTAATTACATATTTCCGAGTTTTTGTTTTCGGTCCAACTCCTCATGTAGTTCCTTCCAATATTACTTTATAGTCTTTCAAACTTGTCGCAATAATATTTCTACCAGGCAGCCAATTTCATTTTCAGATTCTGACTTGCCCATGATTTCCCTGCGTCTGTTTCTAATCTGATATACTTGAACTTTTTCATTCCAATGGGAGCTTCCCGTCTACAGCCAAATCTCGACACACAGCAATATGATTGGCTGGAGCGAACGGAAAAGACCAATCATATAGCTGTGTGTCCTGAGTGAGTGTGTCGATTTTTGGCTGTAGATGGAAAGCTCCCAGTATGCGCTAGGCCAGTACTTTTCTAGTACGCTACTAGTGTGTGAGTGAGCCTGTATGTACACGTATACGCCCATCAGCGTGCCGAACTGGACAGCGAGCAATTTTTGGCAGGCGAAAATGTGTACGTAGACCGTTACACGCACACTAGTAGCGGGCTAGAAATCCACTTGCCTGGCGTATAACACTCGCCGACTCACGTAGCGTGACGTAACTTTGAGCGACAGACACACCTGCTTACGTAAGACCACGGTGTAATAAGTTGCGAAGACGCTCTTTTGTCTACAATTCAAAGCAGCAATTAAATACCGAAATTTGCCCTTTTTTTCACCAATCTTTCTTACAAGTTATACACGCTAATTTTCTCACGCAATATATCTTTTTTCTGGGACATGGTCGTTAGACCAATACCTCGTCGCAGTAGAGAAGTGCATATTTTCGCCGCATCGGCAAATCACTAGAATACCATTGCTAAATTTAATTCAATGTGATATACGGAAGCGGTAGTGGTTTGCCTGAAAGCTATATGTATATACGCAGACCGCGATGCAATTATGAGGAACTGTTCGCACAGTCTAGAGGTTCTTGTCTCAATTTCAGTGTGATAGTTTATTGGAATTTCTAGAGCTCCGAATATAATGTATGTATAGAGTAGTGCAGTAATTATTGTCAGTTCAGACCACCCTCACCGCTGAATCATCTCTATCCAAATTGAGTCGTTACTGCGTCGCAATGTGTGTTATATGTTATATAATCCTCCCGACGGAAGTCATTGGTCAGCTTGTCAGAGGAACAGCATAAGGGCATATATGTGGTAAAAGGCTACGTGGTGTAGGTACCAATCCAATCTCCTGCGAGATCATTCAATTGTAGTAATCTCAACACACACCACTGCTCATGAGTGTGTATGCATATTTTTCATCTCCTCGAGCATTTTTGTATTTGCGTTACAACAGACCGTGCATAATATAGTATATGTATGTACACGCGTGTATGCAATGCCATACATTATACACACAATGCCACGGGCTGTATTTAATAGAAATAGAGGATGGTGTCGCGACGATGAAGCCAAGTGTGGGGGCGGTGTCACCCCTCATTATCACAGATTCAGCAACTTCTATTTCTTGCTGCCCCTTATGTATGTTATGACTATATTCTTAAAGAAATCGATAATATCTAGAGAATTGCTTTCCATCGGTCACGTATCGCCGCCTTCTTGGTCGCCGAATATCGCGTGTAGTTGAATCATAGCAATAGTGTGATACAATATGTAGTACACCATTAATAACATTCATAATCCAACCCGTGTTCGCGTAATCTGCAGTTAAACCGCTTCGACCGAAGCCCGCGTGCGATTACATAGCAAGACCAGTTTGTTCTACACTGAATCATTACACATTTTCTGCACATCTAATTAGATTCATTGACGACAATTTCACACGTACACAAATCATACTGATTTTCAATCTCTGTCTGCATATTAGCAAAGCCACGCGGTAATCGCAATCATCTGAAATACTACTACTATGATCACTAACAATAAGTATTGCTCTCGAACAAGCCGAACAGCACACCTTTGCCGTCAAACTATAATTTTGGTCGTCAGACCGTTGCATATTCTCGTACTTACCAATTTTATTCAAAACTACTCATGCACAACTATTCTATTTCATACTATCCATCTGCAGTTATGAATGCACGGTGGGACTTGCGATGCAGGATGTACATACGAACCTTGCTGTACAAATCATAAATAAATCATTTCATATAAATATATTTCATTATAGTTTTTATTCTACGTATCTACATATTGCTAAACCATACTCATTTTTGAATACATCATAATGAGGTGTGGATTAATTGTCAATTTACCTATTTTCTATAGGCATACGGCAGAATTAGAGGTGTGTTAACGTGCTGCTACACAAAATTGCATGCTGCCGTTCAGCTGTATAGGTAATTATATCTAGCTACGGGATGAATAGATGGTTGTCATACATCTACACTTTTCGATTCATAATTCAAAAGCATGATATCGCGATGAAATCGCCTACAATATCGGGGCGTATGGATTTGGGGCTCGATATCTCTGCACGAAAAAATCGTAGGCATCGCCCGCGAGACTTCTGGAAGTGTGGAGTCATTCGCGTCCAGCTGTATGTATGCATAGTTTTCAACAAAATTTTCCGCCCCAGATATCGGTGTGGATATATCACAGAACGTAGATTGTCTTAGGTTTCACCCTTGGCGCAACCTCATCTCGTCCCTATTCCGTTGACCATGCTGTGAAAAATTCGAAACAATTCCCAGGTAATCCTTAGAATCTGATGCGTGCGCAACGCTGGTTTGAAATTTTGAGAATTTCGACAATTCTGACAGCTACAAGCAGTAATCGGCGGAGCGGACGTCTCCGACACTGGTACCATATATCGGCCGAAAGTGATGAGGTGCAAAATTACAAACAAAAAACAAAATAAAATTCAGATCCGTTGCGGCAAAATCGATCGCAGGTTCGGTTACATCATAAATGAAACTTTTCATCAATCATTTCCATATGCGCCAAGACGTGCTTTCCCTACTGGAGTGGGGCACTTGGCGATCACTACAACGAAAATTAAGAGCGTGGAAATTGGGAAACGATAGTACATCTTTGATTCCGCGAGAGCATCTCTATCAATCGTTATAGCGATCGCGAATCGCTCAACTTCATGAATGAGAAAAGTACGTCTCACCACGTGTCAAAATTATTGATGAATAATTTCATTTATGGTGTAACCATACCTGTGGCTGGTTTGCCACAACCTAT
This sequence comes from Phymatocera aterrima, assembly GCA_963170745.1. Classification (NCBI taxonomy): domain Eukaryota; kingdom Metazoa; phylum Arthropoda; class Insecta; order Hymenoptera; family Tenthredinidae; genus Phymatocera; species Phymatocera aterrima. The sequence continues at coordinate 270,961 of OY720666.1, read as the reverse complement.
CTGAATTGCGTTTGTTTTCTCCAGAAAATTTGGAACCTCATCTCTTTCGGCTGCCGGTACCATTGTCAGAAATGCCCGCTCCGCCGAATATTATAGGCACTTGTAGCCGACATATTTTTCGAAATTCTCAGAATTGGAAATGAACGTTGCACACATCAGATTAGAAGGATTATGTAAGAATTATTTCAAATCTTTCATATAACGTTGTCAACGGAATGGTAACGATCGTTGGAGTTAAGCTACGGAATAAATCTGATAGAAGAATCTATAATGGTTTTTATATATATGTACATATATCCATAGCGATATCTATACCGTAAGATTTTTTCGAAAACTGCATACAATAGCTGGACGTGAAGGACTCCACACTTCTGGAAAACGTGTCACGGACGATGCCGTACGATTTTCTCACGCACAAATACCGAGCGTTAAACCTAGACACCCCGATTCAATCGCCCGATAGTAGATGACCTGACCAGAAACTGTTTGCATTGTATTTTACGTTCAATATTGCCCATGGAGCAGGGTCGTCTTTTCGTTTTTCCGGTGATAATAGACGTTGGAAAGTTGTTAACGGTGGTTTCGTCTCTATAACAGGAAACGTTCAAGTTTGCCTTGTCTGCCGGCATCTTCACTCTGCTGCAGCGAGCGGGGAACCGACCTCTGCAGTAGCTGTAATCAGTGGAGCCGGTCCCTGCACTGCGCGATTAGAGGCCTGCGTCCGATCGCGCCCGGAGGATGTACAGTAAGATATGGCGTCAGTCTGAAACCACAGTAGAAGTACAGATAGCATATCTATATACCTATATCTCTCTCGCTCCTTGGATTCATCGATGTTTATCTTGAATTTTGTTTTCCACCAACTACAAGTATACTGGCTGCCGCGGACCGTTGCAGTGTTAGATTCCCACTCTAATACTATACGATTCTACTTGAAGAATATGTATTATCTGTATCAATTGTATCATGCCGATATACGGTTACACGCCGGCTGCAGTGCCTTCAGAAGTCTCGATGTAATGATGCGCCGCGACCCGTCCGTCAACCGCATGCGCCGCGTCGATGCTATTCGATAATGCAACTATTATAATACTGAAACGCTCTGCGTGTATAGTGTATATTACCTTGAGGCTGACAATGACTTATACTTGTCGCCCCGAAGTTTGAACCTGAGAGAGCCCTCGCCATTAGGTATTTGGGTAAGTGCATGTAATCTTCTAAATACGGATAGACTGTTGTAACGGGAAATTTGAATAGTGCCGCCTCGGTCAAAGCGCATCTACAAAATACACGTGATTCATATTCGGAATATTCCCCGTTCCACCGGCTCACGTTTAAAATGAAAAAGGAAAATGCGATGATATTACAGGCGTGTCGAGTTGGAATCGCTGGCCAAATCTCTAGTACACATTGACGCTAAATTCTTACCGTTTTTCAAATACCGTCGGCTTTTTCGCGGTTACGTTATTACCAAGATGGCGGCGGTATCGGAGACAGGCTGCGCCGCCCTCATGGTAGCGGCGGTGAATGAGGCACAGAACACGAAGTTAAACCGAACTAACAACATTTCAACGTAGAGTTGAGTAGCGCAGAGTAGCGGGCTGTATCGAAGTGAGAGTGGCTGATTGAAGTTGATCAGTTCATAAGTTGCCTTTGAATTGTGAACTTGGGGTGGCTAGAACCGTGACGGAAGAATCCGTTGCACTAGAGTACGACGTCTTCGGGGGGTGTCGTTTCGTGTTTGTTCGACTTTTCACAATTGCGAGTCGCGACATACGATTCTTGTTCTTATTGCACTCCTTGTCCCGGACGGTATATTAAATTAAGAAATTAAACTCTAGAGCGCATAGTTTCATGGCGAAGGGTCAGGTGTCCGGTCTGACCCGGTGAGTGTTGGCAAGTGCGGGAGGAGGTGTGGATCACTATCGAGTACCGACCGCTGCATACATACTGCAGAGACAAGGGTTCATAGCGCAAAACATGACGGTAGTAACCTGCTGATATATCCCTGTTCTCATCATGACCGTAGACTTCGCCGATTATTTCTGGGTGAGTCCCTGATACCGTCTCGCTTATTCTACGCCGATTTCGAATACCATTCCTGTCTATGCTATTCGCCAGGTTATCAAACAAACTGGCAACGAACACACCTTGTTTCTTATCCCTTCCCTTCCATTTCATTCCATTCCATTTCACCGCAACGACGCGCTGCTGCCGCTGCTACTACTACTATGTATACCACCCGTGTATACCACCACACTATTTACTACACTACTACCACCCTACTACTACTTGCGGTGTCTGCTGTCAATTAATCCTTTCCTCTCTCTCCCCCTCTCTCTCCCTCTCTCTCTCATGCCAGCATCTACTCGCGAGTCCGACGACTCATCTTCTTACCTGTTTTTCTGTTTGAATGTCCACACATGCATAGATGCGTAGATAGTTTTTGTCCTCGTAAAGTTTTCACGCTACGATATTCACTTTTCACGATACCTACGGCAAGATACGCGAGCGACGTGTACTACGCTCGAGCGTGACCCTTCTCGCTTCATCCATATACATACACAGCCAGCAAATTAGCTACAAAAGCAATGCATACAACTCTTGATTGCCCTTGCTTACTTCGAAGCATGCATGTGTGGGGGCGTAGATGAACGATAATGCTGAAGCGATGTGTATGCGTGTGTGTATGACATACAGGAGGGGCATTGGGGAGAGACGGGCGAATTCCTCCGCGCCTCGGTTCTCCTATTTAATTATGATTTCCATAATTGCCCATTTAGCCGACGTTGAACTATCGCAGTCAACCTTCTGTCTCCCGCTCCCGTTAGGCATGCATGCTCACGACCTATTCGTCTTCAGCTTCGTTTTCAACTGTTTTCAGTAATTAACAATCGAAATCTGCTGAGAATTTTTCACTGCTCTCTCCTTATGATACATTCCACTATTGCCGTAGATACTTTCAGCTTTCGTTGGTATACAAATATTCCAATCAAATTCCTTCCTCAGCAACACTTAACTTATGTCTATTTAACAATTCGTCTCCTTGCTACCAAACCCTGCTTAAAAATACCGTCTATTCAAAAAATCTGTTTTATACCGTGGTTAGAATAACATCTACAATTGGCTATTTCTGTGCTGAATATTGTCAAAGATGTATGCAGCTGGTTAACGAGGGTCAATAAGTCAATTGAAACAAAGTGTTCTCATTTTATTTACTTTTTATTGTTGGCTACTATTCACAGCCCACAATATAGTAGTATAATTTCTGCGCGGTAATGCTTACCGGGGCGCTCGGTTGATAAATCTATCAAAGCGGTCGATCGAATTACTCGGTCTATTGAGAATAAGTACAAATGCTGAATGAACATAAAAAAATATCTCATCTTTGGTCACACAGACAAAACAGATCTTTATTTCCTCATTCCTTGTAAGATAAAAGTGCTTAGAATTTCCATAACCATATCGTTATCCTCACCTCATTCAGCACCCGGCAACCGGCCCAGATCTAAAGATGTGAATTTCCACAATGAGTATAATAAGATTTCTACAAATTTTCAGGGTGAAAAAAATAATGGATTTGATGTTCTCTACCATAACATGAAGCATGGTGTAGTAGCGAGCAAAGAATTGGCAGACTTCCTGCGTGAAAGATCAGCGATAGAAGAAAACAATTATAAACTTCTAAGCAAAGTAGCTAAGCAGGCTAGCGGCAGTGGTAGTAGCCATGGAACGTTTGCTCCAGTATGGGCGGCGCTCAGGGGTGCTGCAGAAAAACTTGCCGTTCTCCACCTTCAAATGGCACAAAAAGTTGCAGAGCTGATCAAAGATGTATCAAAATACGCTGACGAACTTCATAAGAAGCACAAAGCTGTAAGATCCCCATTCATTCTTTCTTCTTCGTCAAATCTTGATTACATATGCTGCATTATTTTCATCTCCGATAACTCCATAAATCATTTCATTTTCAAATCAAATGTAGTCCAATATCAGGCAGAACAGATAATCCTTCTCTCCGTCTCTGGTTGCCACAATTAATTAGTTTTTATCACAGCGGCAGTCAGGAGTTTATCAATCTCCGCCCACTGTCCGGCCGTCAGAGTTGTTTATTTAATGAATTCATGTTGTGCCAAGGTTTTAGCAAATTTATATACAATGAGGTTGGAAATTCCATTCAGAATAATACAAATTTCAGATATACTTTGTTCATCACTCATCAATTTCCTTGTCACTTCCATTTCATTAACAAATAGATGAATAATATGAGGTCAATGACGATTTTGAATCTCGAATTTGAATAAAGGTGAAGGAGGAGGAGTCCAGTACATTAGATGTAGTGCAGAGTATTCAGAGTACAACAGTTACGTTACAAAAGGCGAAGGATATGTGCATCCAAAAAGGTCTTGAGCTAGAGAAATTGAGAAAAGAGAATGCCAGCCAGAGGGAGCTTGAAAAAGCTGATGCGAAGTTCAAGAAATCTCAAGACGACTACAAGGCGCTAGTAGAAAAGTATACCGCAGTTCGTAACGACTTTGAAACGAAAATGACTCAGGCTTGCAGGGTGCTTATTATTCCTTGGGTTACGTAACGTTAAGTGTGTTATAGCAAAATTGAATCTATAATAAGAAAATTCTCATCCGTCGATTCCAGAGATTTCAAGACGTAGAAGAAACTCATCTGAAACATATGAAGGAGTTTCTGAACACATACGCCGATGTTCTACAAACAAATCATGAACAAGTCGGTCAGGTTCATATAGACTTCAAAAGACAGTGCCTGGATATGACCGTGGACAAATTATTGGAACAATTTGTCCAGAGCAAGTACACAGGGTTTGAAAAGCCAGGTAGGGATGGTGAAATTTTGACAAATTATCATCTTCGTCCACTCGTATTTTATTAAAAATCTAAAAATGAACAAAAAAACAAGCTTTCCACAATTCTATACCATAGTTCTCATCGATTCGTGAACTCCCAATTCGCAAAATATTCTTAAATCGTAAAAGATCAAAGTTTTTCGCGGGAATCCCAGAGCGAAACAATTGTCAATTATCTCCACTTTCTTCAGGTGTGATCGAGTACGAAGAGGCGATGCTGAGCTTGGGAGGGATAACAGCTACGACACAGCCGGCCCAACTCGAAGGAAGTACAGAATTGCCTAAAGCAGCTAACGGGGAGACAGGGGTGGCTGGTAAAAAATTAAACGCAACAAAAATTTGGGGGGCTAAGGGGCAAGGTAATTTTATGGGAGGAGAAGAGCGTGTTAGCCCTGAAAAGACTAAAGAGAATGTGAAAAGAAAGGAACATGACAAAGAACGACATCTGCAAGAACATGAACAAGAATCACAGCCACCAACCAAAGCTTCGCGTCGTGCCACTTCGCTCCTTAATCTTTTCATGTCCAACTCCCAGGGTAGGTTGCTTACATTGATAAAAACCGGTACTCTTATGTCTATCTTTATATTCATTGAATTATTTATCACCCGTCTCGATCATTCTATTCAGAATTTTTTTTATCAAGCCTGTCTCAATTCATCAGGGAAGAAGGAATCGAAAATCTTGATTTAATTGCCAAATGTGATTTAGTTGCAAGTATTGAGCCAGGTTTGACTATTGTCATAGTAGCGTGAGTGCTAAGTAGGTACAAAAGTTCACTTCGTTTGATTGATAAAAATTACACGCTAGGAATCTAGTTTGACAGCAGCACCCTATCACGAATGCGTTTACCATTGCTAGATGTAAGATTTTATGCAATTGCGTGCTCGGCACGCTGAGGAAAGCTTATCTCATTATTTACATACCAGATAACGATAATTACCGTTATATTGTGTAACACTAATGCAATATCCTTTGTTAACGGGTGACGGGAAGCTGGAGCTAATTGTTTAGACTCTTTTTTTTTTGTTCATTTTTATTTATTTTCTCCACATTGAATCACAATTCCCAGGCTATTGTACCTAACGGAAGAGGAAAAAGATGAAGTCGAAAAGGTTGAAAATTGAAAGGGAAGAATATTGTTTCAGAACGACAGAAGAACTCAGGGTCTGTCGGTACAGCCCTGGCCAATTCACAGCAGAACAATCTTCCTTCCGCTGTATCACCTTCCAGCATCTCCAGGAACCCTCTAAGAGGATCTAAATGTAACTGCTTGAACATTGTGTTGTTATTTAACTCTTATCTACGCCACGCGCAAAGTATCGTACTTTGGTTCTTATGTACTTTCTTTCTGCTCGCTCTGGCTATTTCATTGCAACCTTCTGTTAGATACTGTTCTGTTGACAACTTTAGCATCTGCAAAAAGTTACAATCAATTGATGGACCTTGAACATTATCTTCCAAGTAACTTCCCTGAAATTGTACTTCTGATCGCTTATCATCAACTCTACTATCCACCCTAACAAACGTGTGAATAATCCGAGCGTGGAAAGACGGGTGCGTTTTATCTCTACGTAAACAAATATTATTCTTTTATTTTACAGCTATGCACTGCTTTATAAACTTTTAGGTATAAGATCTTATAAGTACGTGAATTCCCGTACTAGGTATATCACTTCAGCTGTTTTATAAAAAATTATCTTTCCTGGTTGTGGTTACATATATATTATTATTCTTACGTTACAAGCGTGGTTGGAAAATATTAAAGATGCCGAGCCTCATGCGGAAAATTGTCTCCGTCTAGCAACCTCCGCGGTGTCAGCGTTTTCTGTATAGTGGATGAAACTCCCTATCTTTATGATTTTTCGGTGACAATTTCCATTGGATTACAAAAGCAAAACCAAACTTACTGAACTGCATCTTTATTTTTCCCAGCACGGTGAAAAACGAAGATTTTGTTGTCATCGAAAATTATCAGTGACTAATCGCATGGATAGAGAATTTTATCAATGATACAGAAAGCCTCCAAAGCCCAGAGCCTGCTTGACAGGCGCAAATTTCCCCATTACAAGTTACAAGCCTTATTATCTTTGTCAAGAATTAACAGCTCACACTTTGTAATAACATTACTCGTTGAATCAATATGGACAATATCTTTGTTTTGTCATCTAGATGAGGAATCAGTGTTAGATGTCTAACTAATACGTTGTTTTACACTTCTCTCCAGGCCAACGCTGTAAATTGTTTTTCTAACAATCGTTTTGCACAGGCAGCAGCTATTCGATGTTAACTTTGTGAACGAAAAAAAAGTTTTCTTTTCAAAATGGTCGAATAACTTGTTTAAAAATAAAGAACGATCCACCCTGTACATAAATAATAAACGGATGAAAAATCTATCTACCTTCGTACGTGAAGGAAACAAGTATCTATACAGGAAAATTTCGTTTATACACATACACCAATTTTATATTATTTTCCGTATGTAATAGCAAATAAGAACATAATCCTTGTATAGAAATGGGAATTGGACTTGGATAGTGTCATGGAGACGGGGTGGGGCGACGTTGGTGTGGCTTCAGGTGAGCCGTTCCTTATAAATTAATGAAAAATCAAGTATGCATGGCGCCCACTGTTATATTGAAATTATTTATTTTCCAAGTGATACGGGAAGTTGTAGTTCTGGCGAACAACATACACCTTGACGCGAACGATTCAAATTCACAATTTCAGTTTACATATAATTTCACCTTACCTGTGGTTTTACCAATTCACAAATCGTTTTTTTATAATCGTTATAATATACAGTTCTCATAGAATGTTTGACGACTGCCAAAGCTGAAGTTTCATTAGAAGTTGTTAGAAAAACAATTTCAATGTTAAAATTTTGGTGGTGGTGATGGCGCAGCCTCAGAAGGTACAGTATTAACACCATCTATACCTATAAGATAATAAAATTTCTCAATTTCAGGAGAAGAAACTTTGCTAAAAAGTATACTGCTGCGATTTTACGCAAGTTTTTGTATTCTAATTGGTATTGATATTTCTCATGGCTCAGCTGACAATAAATCTGCAAAGTTTCTCTCTTGCTGCAAGGGGTTTATAATTTACTAGGGTTAATGTATTTGTTCGACTTTGTCGACTCAATGAATAATCGCCTGTTCTCACGTTTTCCGCTACTCTGTATCCATGTAGCGAACTAACTTTGTAATACCTTCGTTTATTTTTTGTGTTCGTCCGCCCGTAAATTTTTAGTCAAACGGTTTTCTGAATGAAAAAAGCCCTGCGTTTATTATATTACCAGAAATCTAAAGTATCCGACGAATATATTTCTATGAATGTAGTATGTATCCAAGTAGTCTCTCGCAGTTTGCACGCAACTGTAATAGCACCTGCTCTTTAAGTTATAATCTACGCGGTGCATGTGCCACAAATTCCACAGCACTTATTTTTCTATCGTACACATGTATAATACCATATTTATTAAGTACTCTGTTAGTGGGCTCTTGCTCTGATCTCACGTTGCGCTACAATTCTCTACACTTGGAAAGTAAATTTCTCTCTCTCTCTACCTTAGCCCTTAGCTACCGTTGTAGCTTTAATTCCATTTGTAGTACGTAGTTATAGATATGTGAACTTTATATTTGTAAAATATGGTACGAAGCGAGTGGGTAAATAATTGTCAACTATATTCCACTTTGGGCAACACAGCTGGAATTATCAACTATTCTTATTTACTCCTCGCCACAGTAGAACATACGAGGATAGAATGTCTGTGCACTGTGAAATTGTAGAGAAGATGAATAATCTTCAAAATCGAAAGCATTTAACAGACTCAATTGCAGGCACAAACATTCTTCTTCACTGGGCACTATAAATATGGTCCGCCTCTAATACCAATATTCACTCTCAACAATTGGCAGGGTTTCTACGAAGCAGGAGGGAAAAACGGAAGGAAAAAAAGGCAAAGAAGAAAAAGGACACTGCTGAGACTAGTAGCAACAAAGAAGAGAAGTCCGACCCGTCAGTATATGCATGCTCGGCAGGCCTAGTGCATAAAGTGGCTGTACCGAATTTGAACAACTGCTGCTCCTCATGATCAATTTTCCAGTCTTCTAAAAGACACAAAATATACCTATGAGCGCATAAAGAGGATTTTGAATGAACAATGTTTATTAAAATTGCACTAGGGCTGCCATGGAATTTTATTTCAGCCAACTACCAATTTTCATGGCCCCGTATAATTCATTCCAGGGAGGAAAAAGATGAAAGTCACAAATCTGGAACCCCAACGCCTGAAGTTGATTCTGATGGTTTTTGCATAAAGCCTAAAGTCGACCCTTGGGAAAATGAACGCGGCTTCTACTCGAGCTCAGATACGGATTCTGAAGATGAAAGGGAGCGCAAAATCAGAGTAGAAATAAAACCGCTCAGCAACGGTGGCGCACCGATGAGCGCCAGCGTCGACGAGCTCAGGGCAACTGTTGAAAACCTCTCATTGTCCCCTGTGGGAGCGATCATGGTACATCTTTCTTTCATATCATTTATAATTGGCATTTGTTGCGTATCGTCTGATTCTGGGCTTAAACAAAATTCCGATATCGAAACAGGCACGCAGAGGGTCGAACATTGACAGTGATCCGCACATGAAAAGATCACAGTCTGTTTCTCAACAGCTCGGAGGAAAACCTAGTTCTGATCTGCTGGGTTTGAATTTCTTTAACCCCAGCAGCACTCCGTCCAGTGCCTCAACCCCAACCGGGGGACACCCTTACGCCCCGCTACAAAGTCCACCCCCATTATCCTCACCGCCAACATCGCAGCCGGTTGCTTCCCAACCATCTCCCCATTCCCACAGCGCAGTCACGGGCCATCCGCACCCGCGGTTTCAAGGTAAGGTAATGATTTTTTGCTCCCAGATGGAATATATGCAATTAAATATGTACCTACGAAACTCTAGGTACCGCATAACGACATTAGATATGCAAACAACTAATGGTAAACGAATTTAAAGCCTGTACAAACTTTCAGACAGTGATCTATTTTCCGAAGTTGGTGAAATAAACGTGGCACTGCCACCAAAACAATCGGCCGGTTCGTCCATAGCAATTCCCAGGCCTCCTTCGAGACGAGGAGATGGTACGAGTGTCGCGGCATCCCGGGGCCGCATATCTCCGGCGACATTATCACGAGCGGACAGTGTTGCCAGTCTTGAATTTCGAACGGCCGGTGTAGCGGTCGGATCTTCGAGGGGACCGTCACCCCTGACGATCGGACTTGCGGATACGATACCCCTGGCAGTTGCCTTCCATGAAATAATACACTCGTATTTTAGAGGCACGGATGAAACTCGGTGCCAGGTCAAACTCAGCGGTGATATGATGCTGTCTTTTCCAGCTGGGATCGTCGCTGTTCTAGCTAATAATCCGAGCCCCGCGAAACTCGCATTTCGTGTTAAAAATAGCAATAGGCTCGAGAGGTTACTGCCAAACAGTCAGCTCGTCAGCATGTGAGTTTAAGCTTCGACTCATGTCCGAGGATCCATATTTCCGAGTTAGAGCATTAAATGATGTTGATTGATTGTTGAAGGGACGCCACCCAGTCGACGGCCGACAGTACGATATTTGAATTCAACATGAGTGCCTTAACCACCCTGCTGCGAAGGCAGGCAGAACAGAATCCTTCGGCTTCCTATTTTAACGTGGATATACTCAAGTATCAAATAAAGAACAAGGAGGGTGCAGGATCGTGTCCCTTTCAGCTGGTTGCGTACTGGAAATGCGAATCAACGCACACGGACTTGAAGGTGAATAGTTTATCTGCCCACAAAAATCCGTTTCCTCGACATTTATCACTTCAATTTTGAGAAACTGAAGATCACTATTGATTATTCATCCCCCCTTAGATAGACTACAAGTACAACAGTCGTGCAATGGCGTCGCCGAGTCCATTGCTGAATCTTCATGTGGCATCGCCAATTGACGGAGGTTTCAAGAGTTTTCACAGTAAACCACTAGCCCAGTGGCTTCCGGATTCCAATAGAATATTATGGAAATTCACTGAACTTTCACAACACAGTGAAGGTGGCGGCATCGGATCGCTTAAAGCCAGGATCGAACTTGAACATGGACCCGGATCACAGGGGACAATATTTACACAATTTAATTGCGAAGGGACCACCTTGTCCGGAGTTGAATTTGAACTCGTCGGCACAGGGTATAGACTCAGTTTAGTCAAGCGAAGGTTCGTCTCTGGTGAGTGTCTCTTTTAAAAATCTACGAAATCTTTGAGAAATTCAGAATCACAGAACCCTCAATTGCCGAAATAATTGTTTTCTAGGTCGTTACATGTGCGACGGAGATTCCGACCCCCGAAATCGATATGCCGCACCACCGTCGACTGTAGACTGATGCCTGGTAAAAATAGAAACATTGTTCGGCGGTTCACAGTCTAGTAGCTAACGCCTGGGGTCTTGGAGACGAAGGATATGCTTGTCTCTTCGCTTTCCATCGACACCGCAATGAGTGTTCCTTGAGCCATGAGCTTCTAGTTTGCCCGAACAAATTATCAGAGAGAGATGCATCTCCTGGATACCAAAGAAAACGAAATATATAATTTTACTATAACAGAAATTCGAGGTCCGTGAATAGCCGAAAAGATTTACAAAATCCGCTCGAAGTTTGCTACTTTAGTTTCATTTGAAGAGATGGTGTCCAGTACCTCGATATTGATCGTCGGCACTATTTTATTTCTGGGTGAATACTAGGAAACAACGCTTATTTCACATAGTTCATCCTGTATTATAAAATTTATAGTCACATGATAATAATATTCATAAGCGAACAAGACGGAATAATTGAACTGTTTTGGAATTATGTTTATTTCCATTTATTTTCCACAGTACACACTCTCACACATCCCGGCAGAACACAGTACAACATTTTCCACACGTACTGTGTATTGTTATGTATCGTGGTATTTTAAAATTATCATCATCATTATCATTAATACTATTGACTGTTGTTATTTTTATTATTATTATTATTATCATTATTGGTTTTGTTGTCTTAATCATATTATCAGAATCATAATCATATTGAATTTCGATGACCTTTTCACATTAATTAATTAAGTAATTAATTCACTGACTCATTTAATTCTAGCATGGCAGGGGTGATGAACAAATTCCGAAATTTGCACACAACGGTATTCGATGTAATGGACGTTGGTGTAAGGAATAAATCTTTGGCTACTGAATGCAAAACATAGATAAATAAATGAACATGTTGTGAAAGATGAGCTGGAAAAAGTTAACTTTTCAGGTAGCACGTATTAATGGTTGATATGGCTGAATAATTATGATGTTGAAGACCTATGCTGCATTCAGTTGCATTATACCGAGAATTGTTCGTTATACTTAAGAAAGTTTGTATCATTTCTTGCCTTGCGTATTTATCTAGTTTCTGAACCCATGCTCGAAACGGCAGTATAGCGGGGTAAAGATATTATTCAAATAATTGCAACATTATGCAACAAGTATTTCAATACTATATTATATACTACTGTAAATAATCAATGCTCATGCATTATGTATACTCAAATATATAAATTCTTGTGAGTATTTTTATGTAATTTAGTATCATTTAGGAATTCAATCTTCAGTCTTGTATTAGCCATTTTTAAAAACATACAAATAGTATATAGTATATCGTCGAATATAACATAATGTAAGCCTCAAATCAAGTGCTGCATTTTTTTTCGTCATTAATACTACCCGTTCTTTGAGATTCACAACAATTTCAGAAGTATTGTTTCAAAGTTTTGAATCTTGTCTCATTGGCTACCTAACGTCAGGCTATATGCCTATGGAACGGAGACTTCTGTTCTCTAACTCACCAAGTGGGGAAAACGAACCTGATGCGTCGATCTACAAGAACTCGCACAGGGGCCCGATTCTTGACCGTATGCGGAATATTCCTGCATTTCAGATTCGAGCTTCAGTTAATCTCAGAGGAGCTCTGGTGGGAGATATGCATCATGATTGGCTCAAACGCAACTGCTGTATGCAAAAAAAAAAAACACGTCACAGAACAAAGCATCCTTCAAGTTATCTTGACTTAATCAGAGTAGCTTTCAGTTAAGGTCGCTCACTGTATAAATCAACACAGTGATGATTTACAGAAAAAATTGTAGGACATAAACTTAATCATACATATTTATTCACGGCACGGAATTGAGAAAGAAAAATTTTTGATTCTGGTGCCGAGGTCCTGATAGAAGATCACGGATTAATCGTTATTAACTGAGTTGTTTGTGATTGATCGTGAGTAACGAGTGTACGGATGGTGATACGAGGATTTGTTAGGAAACGATAACAGTGACAGATGATGATACGGACAATAATAACAATAATAGTAGTGATAATGTTAATAATAATAATAATAATAATAATAGCTTTATTGTGTTGTATGTACTAACTTGACAATAAATACATATGAGACCGGTTGACCGAAAATACAGGATATTATAATCTGTCAGAAACATGATACATAACAAAAAAAAATTGCGTATTGCGTGCTTAGTCCTAATAATGATTGACCTGCAGTAATTTGAAAATATGCATCTATAATCAGGCTTAAAAAAATATTTCTCTCGATTCTGGGTATACATATAAAAATATGCCTATACTCTTCTCAGAACAGTCTCAAATTTGCAGACTTAAATTACAACAAATCACGATTCGAACTTGTAATGGAATTCATGTTTATAACGAATCTGAAAGATGTTCAATTCGGATTGGAATACATAAACCTACTTCAACAAGAAAACCTCGTATGATAGTGAATGGAATACGGATTTGTTCAAGTTACATTCAGGTGCTTGTCCCAGCTACACAACGGCACAAATACCTCTCAAAATAACACAACCCTCGATTTAGACTCACGGAATCTAATCGTTCGCAGATTGCTCGAATGCGAACACATTTGATCGATCAGAAATCAGAATCCGATCGACTGGATCAAGTGTTCCTAGTATCTATAAGTATAATATAACGTAATTAACTTTAGTATACATCTCCAGTTATGGGAACATATTTATGTATGAACACTTGGGACAAATTTTGTAATGGAAAATCAGAATCTTTGTGACAAAATACGTAAATGTAGTAATCTTTACAATAACGTTTCGAATTCTACTTGCAACATAGCAATTATCCTATCGGTAACCAAAAGCAGCCCCAAAGTTCAGTGATTAAAAACAAGTTTCATATCGTTCACATCTTAGTTTGCCTCAAATATATGTGCTGTATACGCTGTACTGTGTACAGTTGTATATGTTTGTATGTGCAAGAGAATTCTTATTATATCTAATGCTGAATCATAATTCTGCTGAACCGTATCTTTGTAGGTGAGTACCAGAAGAAGCTCAACGAAAATTACTTTGAAACAGGCGATGATCGGATCTCATGTCGTCAGGCGCGTATAAGGCACAGTTTCACAAAGTTATCACAATATTAACAAGGCGGAACAACGCGCTATCGCCGATACAAGCAGAAATTCACCCGGACCGTGCAACTGACGCACAAATGGAAAGTATAACGTAGCAGGGGGTCCAAAGGAGTCCCGAGTCACCGTTTTTATCACCTATCCGATTCATTAATCCGAGATCAATTGCTCAAAATGCCATAGGCTTCAGAGCCAAAGAGAAAGGCAAGCACGTGAAGAAGAAGCGGCACTCTGATGATCATGCGCAATTTAATTCCTCAGATGCCCACGTGAATATGCATATCATTTCTACCTATGACTTATACCTGTAGATACCCATGTGGATATATTCATCGCTTATATATTCATGTCGTACAAATGGGTCGGAGCACCGACAACGGAGGGTATCTGGCAGCCGCGTTTTACCAACAATCGTACAGAAGGGCCGCCGTTGCGGATTATCTCGATCGCTTCTGTATGCGTCATATTCTTTGTGTTTATGCCGTTTATCTCGATGATTTGATCGCCGACCTGTAATCATTGTATGATAAATTTGTAGTTTGAGCAGAAAAAAGAATGGAGAAAAATGCAGTATCTAGCTGGGCTGTAAATAGCCATCTACATTCTCTACGGTATTTAACTGCTGCAATTTGGCCGTGCTCAGCGCGGCTCTCCAAATACTGTTCTCAGAAACATTGTTCATTGATAAGCATAGGATGGACGGTGTTTTCTAATGACTTACCCGTAATCTACTGTCAACTGATGCCGGTCCGTTCTCAGCAATCTGTAGAACGAACAAAGGCATGTTTTGAAACTCTCGCCCACCACGTATACTGAACCCGAAACCCCGCGTCCCCCGGGTCAACTCGACTGCGTGGTATTGACCCCCGTCACCGTCGCCGGCTATTTCATCCTGTTGGAAGAAATCGAAATGGTGCATAATGTAGCTTTCGAAATTTCAATCGTCCCCCGTCTGCTTACCTTTTGTGACAACGACGGGGTACTACAGCACTCATCCAAAGGATATCCGATCGTCAGTGTTACAGAGTAACCAGAGTCTTTTATCAGATTGACAATGTCCTTGTGACAGACATTTGTGATGTCGACGTGGTTCACGGCCAGAATGTGATCCCCGACATTGAGTTGGCCACATCTCTCTGCCGGTGATCCCTCGATAATCCGGCCAATCGTCGACCCGGCCTTATTCAGCGAAGATATTATAACAAAGCCGAATCCCTCGTTCTCCATACGGGAGACAATTATATCGTACGGGTATTGAAGATTCTGGTGACGGTCATACGGCGAGTCGAGGCTCTCTTGAATGTTGACACGTCGGCGAATTCCCAGGGTCACACGACCGTTCTGCGCCGCGGCTATCATAAGCTGAACAACATGGTGGTGCGAAGAGTTCATAACGCTCTCCCCATCCACTGACATTATCAAGTCCCCCGTTATAAGCCGATTATCCAAATCTGCGGCTCCACCCGGCACGATATGCCCAACCGAAACCTGCTAACCATTGTACAATTAGCACGGATATTATTATTTACCGGAGACAGAAGTTTTGTTTACATGGCTGCACTGCGTTTCCTGACGAATAACCAACCTGCGATCCTTCCTCCGTGCCACCAACTATTCGAAAGCCAAATCCGGTATTTTGTCGCACTAGCGTTACCAATGTCTCGATCCACTCGACTCCTGGTGCCACAGCACAAACCAATTCAGTGCTGTACTGCTGATGGTACCTGATTCAATTATATAAATCAATATAACAGTTAGACAGTGGTATCATGTGTGCGAGCTGCACTGCGTGGGACGCCATGAGCAAAGTACTTTGGAAAAAAACATACCTGGCAAGGGAACCGGAGTGCGGTTGCTCGTGTTCGAAACTCGTGGTTTCTTTACGCTTCTCCCAAATCTCCCCGGTGTCAACATTTTGTTCTTGGCCAACGGCATAGGGATGATAACCGAACTGTTGATCAACATATCTTTGGTCGAGCTGCCCTGAATAAGGATCACGGTAATTATACTCTCCGGACCGTCCTCCATTCTGTTTTGATGTCGATTCGTCGTGACAAGGGACGTCAATCGAATATAAGTCATTTCGCGAACTTTCCTTTTCATCAAGGCTGTCTTCCTTAGCAGCTCCCCATCGTGGCTTCTCTGAATTTTTTGACGATTCGTCATCTAATTTCGCAAGAACAGCGAAACTTTCAGCCAACCTCGTGGTGACGTTTCCACTGTAAGACACGTCCGCGAAATTCAGGGCTTCGCCCACATCTGTGTGGCTGTAACAGTGATTGTTAATTATCGAATCTGCGTTGAGTCGCGACTCTACCGACCATCCCGTGTTATCCGTGCTTGTGCAGGTGGTTGGTGTTTTCGGCCTGTGTACAGCACCCCTAGTGTCAACTAACGGTGTCTTTGGCCGGCTTGGCACGATAGTTTTCGATCGTGTACTGTAGAGGTCCGCAGTTGGTGTTTTGCTCCTGAATAATCCGGCCGTATTCCTGTCTTTCTTATCCTTGCCCCTGAATGTTCTCTGAACATGTATGAGTGCCTCCCGATTTCGCGGGCAATCTTTAAGCACCTGAACAACCTCAGAATGGCACATGTTTCTTACACTTGTCACATTAATGTCCACCAATATATCTCCCTCCATCAAATTCTTACAACGCTGACGATCCAAGATCTTCTTCACTTTCTGCCCGTGGGCGGAGTCTGCTATCGTGAAACCAAAGCCCATTGTACCCTTCACAATTGAGATGCTAAGAAACTCTGGCTTGGCGAGCGTTGACGGAGGCTGTGGATGTTCGTTGTACACCCGTGACTCTTCTTCTTCAATTCCCTCTTCATTCACCTCACCCTTTCCTTCTTGTTCCTCTCGTGCTTTAGTGTCAGCGTCCCCGTCGTCGTCATCAAAATTGTTGGCATCCTCCTCCGTTGCAGCCCGCAATATATCGGTACTGTTAGGTCTCTTCATGGTTGCTATCTTGTCAGAAATGCAGAGGTCAGGCATAGAATTGACAGAGGCAGCCGCCAGGTTTTCACCGTTCTGAATTGGATGTGCTGGCAAAAAGTTTCCATCCACAAAATTGAAACGATCGTTCGTTCTTAGGCCAGGCTCAACATCCATGTAGAGGGTTGGATCTTCTATTGGTGCACCTAGGGATGATAAACCATTGTTAATCAATGTTCTGTCCACATGCATATCTTTGTGCATTCACGTGAGCAATCGACAGGCGAAAGTGCCAGTAGTAACAAATGAGCATTGAGTTTACCAGATAGCTGTCCTACCTGGTGCGCTGACGGCTATGGTGGTCACCACCTCCGTGTTTGGATCATTTGGATCAAAGGGTAGGGGATAACCGCGACACACCTCTAAGGTAACAGTCTCTCCGCTGGATATTGATTTAAATACATTCACCATTTCGTTGTGTGTATACCCAAGAACGCATATTTCATTGACATACACAAGAACGTCGCCTTAAAAAAGAGGTATGCATACGATCAATGGTTAGAGCCGATTCTGAGTGAGAATCTCATCAGTGATATTACATGTCATAATTTTCTGCCATTCGTTGGAACGCAAATCCATGAAAATATAATACATATATGGAATCAAAAATAATTCTAAAGTAATTTCAATCACAATGCGCTGAATTGTGAAGGAAATATGAGGCGATAATGAATTGCGGGCTAGCTATGGGTGTTCTTACCGGTTTGCAATTTCCCATCCAACCATGCAGGCCCGTTTGGCACGACGCTTTTAATTTGAAGAAATTCTTCGACTGCGTCGTCCCCACCAACAATTGTAAATCCCAGTCCCCTGGCGCCCTTGAGAAGCGTACTGCGTATTCTTGGTCCCTTCAGCTTTTCAGGGTTTCTGGTGAAAGTCGGACCTTTGCAATCCACCAAGCTTTGCTGGGCTCGTTTAGCCTGTAAAACTGGATTTTCGTATTGGGTCCTCCGATTTACGTGATCAATAAAATAAGTGCCATATAAGGTGTCATCTATTTTTTCCCATCCATAAGGCAGTTCGTCGTCCAAACATTCCTCCAGAGAACGTTTCTGGAATTTTGATAGTCTTGGGTCGAGCCAGTGAGACGTTCCGCTATTGTGGCTGAAATAAAATATAATGTTATATGTTGAAAAATTTATTCAGCACAGTGCTGTGCGAGGGTTAGCCAATTTGGGCAGGGTCAATTTGGGAAACAGAAAATACTTGAGGATCCCAGAATGGATCTGAATCCCGGAATATTCGGAATCCCTTGCGAGGTGGCTTATGATCATGCAAAAATAGTCATTAATGGCCAGCAAATTGATTCAATATTTACAACGAATTGGAAAATGAATTTTCAATGAAATTCCAGTAACATAGTCGATGACGATTTCCATAGTTATTTGTCGCTGGAATTCTGATTTGATTAGACAATAGAAATTCTAGTGCGCGTTAACATAATTCTGAACTACCACCCACATGTCTTTGGTGCCGCAAGTGTTCAAAACATCGCGGATTCGGGATTCTCGAATGTTTCAAAAAACTCCGAAGTTATCGAATTCTTTATGAACCAAATATGTACGCATTAGAATTCCTTTATATGAAAGTGAACTTCAATATTCACAGCACTCTGCTCTGGTGAAATCAGACAGGCTACAGAATTCCATGTACAAGGTGTATCACTTCGAGTGTCGAGGAAGGAGTAACTCAGTTGACGTAAAGGCTCACCCCTTTGGCCAAACAACACTTCGGGCAATTCTGTCACACTATAAAAAATCCCAATGACTAATCTCGCTAAACTAGCAAGCGTCTCTATTCGTGATAAACACTTTAATTAGTTCAGTGGCTGTTGACATTTTTCTATACTTCATGACATTGAATGTCCTCTCCCGTCAAGGTCTCAGTTCGTCGTGAATACCCTGAGTGTTGATTTGCCGAAGAGACATACCTTTGTGTCGACTAAATCCTTTCTATACTTGCCACTCAAAAGAACTCACCTCGTATCGGCTGGACAAAAGACAAGGGAGAACAAGGTTTTCTGAACACGCCTTCGGCGACTCACTCGATAAAATAAACTTCTCCAGTGTCGGTATAAGCCTTTTCCCAGTTGGCTGGAAGCGGTCCGAGTTCATCTCCGGAAGCACGATCGTGTCCTTCATGGTTCTGCTCAGAATCCCTGATGGCTTGACCAGATCCGGTATTGTACATATAACTCGGTGGAAGAAGATGAACCAAACCATTTGCCCCTCCAATCTTGAGAATCTCCTTGCTGATGCTACGGCCTACCGTTGGGAAATAGGAGACAAAGAAAATCAAGAACTTGATGGCGGATGTAACTTTTCATTGAAGGTAAGGGTATGGAAGATATATTGAGTTCAGTTTCAGATCACATAGCTGATTTCTTTGCCACATTTCGGCCATGTACCAGCTATCTACTAGTGTTAAAATATACTTTGGTAACAAAAATAAAATAGAATAGAAATATAGATGCGTAAAACATGGTTATACTTTGTGAAGATGGCCAGGCACACCGTGCCGAAACATTGGCTGAAAAGTCGAATACGTGAACCGTGGAAGCTATATCAAGGGTGAATAATTATTACCGCCGTTTTGATTGTCGTTGCAAAGAGAGGTGTCACCCTTTGCAGCCATCTCGTCCTCCTTGTACCCTGTAGATATTGATGGGCTGTGCTTACTCTTTCCAAAGTCTTCTAGAGGATGAGTGTTATCTGCCAAGAGCGCCGCCTGCCTGGCATTCTTCTGCCCTAGCTGTTATTCTCAGAGAATCGGTGTGTACGAATTTCCAAAGATCGTACATTATGGCGTTTCTCTTGTCATTGTGAGATTCTCATTGTGCCTATAATGTTCCCCGGCAAGTCACCGATCTAGCTCACCACGGTCCAACCGTTCCGCACGGCAGCTGAAACAGTTGAATCTAGCAGTTCTCATCCAGTCGTTTGAACAAATCAAAAACGCAAGAATGAGTAGGCGTGACACGTGAATAAGTTGGCAATCTGGAGGAATACTGACATCTCGAAGGAAAAAAACAATGGGTATGATCGTAGATCATAATTCGCCAAGTATTGAGATAATACGAAATGTTTAAACGAGGTTTGCCGCGGATTTTCAATTTATCCGGACCATTGGACGCGGTTGGGATGAAACCAGACGGACATACGGGGTAGTGACTCGAACGAGAGTTGTTGGCATTTCCATATATGTAAATAGGGCACATGTGACGGACAGATTGGATTATAGATTGAATGAGGATGTAGACGCTCTTCACGCGGTAGCTTGATAATTTTTGGAAACGGGAAAAGTATCGCGTTAAATTGACTTTGATGTACGTTTTCCACATAGAACGCGATTGTGACAATCTCAATTTGTTGTTGTTATTGCTGTTGTTGTTGTTTCTGCTGTTTCTTCGGTTGTTCCACTTACTTGATGCAGAGATGTGCCAGCTATTGTCAGTTTTCACAGTACGCCTCCTCCCCTACGGTTTCTCCTCGCATTATACATACATAGTATGAATATTATACGTATATTCCTGCCCATTTGCGGGACAAGGGGAATAAATATTTCAGCACTGAATCACTCCGAAGCCCTAGAGCGATCGTGGGCACCTGGAGCGTTGGGAACTCATCGTTTTGAACTACATATACATATATTGGGATAATCGGGATTCAGGTTGAACCACCGGAGGTAGGCCTGGGTTACGTGGGTCGTCTATGGTTGCCTATGGTAAACTGAAATCTCGCTCATCGAGGAGAAAAAGTAGTGAGAACCGCAGTGACTGTCACAAACGATAGGTTTGGCGCAGCGTGCGCAACAAGGGAAATTACCGACTTGGGCGACGTCCTTTACGCACGGTTTTGTATGTCCGAAAACCAGAATCCAATTTCATTTAAGCTCCGACACTGATAAATGCACCACACAGCCTCGAATATCCTTTCGTGTGTTTCAACGCGTCCCTTCACGCTGCTACGCCTGATCCGCTGGATATTCAACTGCACTTTGTGACAGTTTCTTCAGGTGTATTCCGAAACTGAACCACCGTTACGGCTATGTGTGTATAGCTGTGTCTCTGTTTAGCACATGCGAAAGAGAGAATGAGACAACCATAGGAAGCGTGGTTCAGTTTCGGAATGCACCTTTAGTTTGTTATTGGCTAAGTTTACACCGGGGCGACCGAGGTGTCGGCGAATATCAGAGTTGGCTAGTCGCATGTAGTCGCATAATCGAGCTATTCCACCGTAAACGTGATGAATATGTATACGAAAGAAATGCAAAATATATGCTAGAATATCCTTCAAAATATAACCTAAAAATGCTTCATCTATAGTTTCGAGGTTCGATAACGATCCATTCGAAATGGGCTCATTCTTTTCGGCTGTAGCCGCGGCCATCGAACACTCCCATTGGTTGTTTCACCTCGATTCTTCAGTACAATTGGCTAGAGAGCACATGAGAGCGGCGCGCAGAACTGCTTACTGAAAAATAAGCACCCGCTGACCGCTTGCCGCTGCGATATAGACTATAGAGGACCGAGGATGAGACCGAACCTCAAATTCAAGTGAGGAACGCGAGATTTTTGGGTAAATTCTCTGACACTATTATATATCTATCAACGAATAAATTGAATAGCTTTTTCGGTAGGCAACAATGAATCAAGCTAATGTTACAAAGTTAGTGTCCAAGCTCAACATTCACGTCCTACCCAAAGCTAGAAGGCTAAAAAACATAGACGGACCCGAGGGTCGATTGTTGAAGTTACGGAAAACTCTGACCGCTCTGATCAAATTCGAACGGCTCGAATTGAACTACAACAGAGCAGAAGAGGCGAGAGGATATGCTGAGCGCGTAAGTAATTCCGACGATTACAGGTTTGCGAATGCTCGAGACGCGAAATATCATTCCGACAACTGCGCGTTTCATTCGTCAATCTGTTCATTCAACCCTATCCTCAGAATAAATTACAATTACGTGTATGAATTTTTGCCTACAAATTCTTTCAGCTAATATCGGAGGCGTTGAGACATGGTCCTTGTCACAATGAAACCATGGAGCTGGCGGATTTCTGGATCCTAGAAAAGCAGTATGTCCATAAGTTATTCAAAGTTCTCGTACCACGATATACGGACTTCACCAGTTCCTACACAAAGATGTACAACGTCCCTCGGCCCTATCCTGGAGGTTTCTACAAAAAATCTGTACTAGAACTGAAAGGTAATTCAAGCTGGAATACAGCAGAGCGTTGATCTCAACTTCATCATTGCTACCCCATGAAAAGTTGGACAATTGTGAGACAGATCGGTAGATAGATATTTCGTTAATGTTACGGAGTCCAATATTGCGTTAAGAACAACTGTTAGGAGTAGTTTAGAGAATGAGAGGAATGAGAGAGTTGACGATGGGAGTATAGTGACTGATGTTTGATTTCAGGTAATATGTACCCGAGCCTTCATCAAGAATTTTCGCAGAAACGTAACCTCCTTCACAATGTATTACTCGGCGAGGCCAGAAAAGAATTTCAATTGAAAAAATATGATGAAATAATGGATAATTTCCAGCGATGAAAGTCGGTCTGCTTCATAGTTAACTGTTAACGTCTCTATATTAAATATACTGTATCATACAACTGAATATAAAACCTTAGATATTTAATACAGAGTATTAAATTTCACAAAACCTGATTCCGAGGTATACAAGTATGAGATTTTTGGAACTAGTAAATCAAATAACCATGTCTCTGATGGTAATAAATTTGAGTTGCCTGTTCCTCCAATCAGTACGATGTCACTATTACGTTCAAAGTTCAAGATCCTTGCCTCCTGGCTTTGCGATTGTAAAGCATCATGAAAAACCCAAGGATCACATCAAAGCTTCTGAAATTTTGCATTGATTTATTCTGATTGGGTAATCGACTGGAAAATACGAGTCTAGAAATAAAAACTAGGTGTAAACACAGGTGGCACAGCTTTCTGTCTCTTCGTTTGAAAATTCTTAGCGCTGTCATAAATTCA
The DNA here is from genome assembly GCA_963170745.1 of Phymatocera aterrima. Classification (NCBI taxonomy): domain Eukaryota; kingdom Metazoa; phylum Arthropoda; class Insecta; order Hymenoptera; family Tenthredinidae; genus Phymatocera; species Phymatocera aterrima. The sequence goes on along the minus strand of OY720666.1, from coordinate 247,581 downwards.
CAACCAATTGTTCAATATTTTTTTTATTCCTGATAATATAATATATTTGTATTACATGCAAAACAAAAATTTGTATCACAGTGGACAGCGTACATTCATATCATTATATATATATTATATATTATATACATACATAAATATATATATATATATATATATACTATATATTTATATATTATACATATATATGTAACCCAACGTACCATCGATAATCTTTTGTAAGAATCACATAATTATTATTTTCAATCAAGCTCCTCGACCTGTGGCATACCTCAGTTCCTCTACACTCCAGAAGAAGTATAAGACACGTGATGAGCTCTTTCATTATGAAAAAGCGCGAGTGTATGTTCTCTGCCCTAAACGAATGCAACAACTATTTGCCACGAAAGACGTTCGTTTGCCATAAGGCAAACGAGCACGTTTGTCACTATCAAGTTTCTGTTATACTTGCACATTAATCATTATTATCATTACAATTGTCACCGTTACAGATATATTCGATGTATACTGTAATGTTTGTTAACGGACATTAGAGCAATTCCCTATCTGAGTACGGGATCCTAGCTGACTGACCGATTGGGGTATGTACACATATGGTATAACAACAAAGACCAGACAACATAGTATGTATAGTACATTATTACAGAAGGGGGCCAATGTAACAATACATATGTATATATAGGGTGAATCTTATCAAACCTCGAGCCTCAGTCACTACAGAAACAATATTATTCATCAGACAAACTGTGTGATCCAGTAAAATTTTGATGTACCCGACTGAGGGATGCATAGTGCAAAGGTGGCATTTGATTTTTCAACTCTCATCTCTTCAGTTTGTTTGTGAGCTCTATGTTACTGTAGCTAAAACCAGTGCATATTGAAGGTTTGATTAGAATCAGCCTGTATGATATAAATTTCGGTTGCCAGAGATGATAAGTCTTGGGCCATTCAGGGCAGGTGTGCATTCAGGAGGTAGGACTTGTGTCAAGAATGTGAATGATAAACCGTCACATGTCGGTCTTGCATAGATTTTCAAATACGGCATATATTTACAGGTAGACTGGCTGCGGTGTCACTACTTGTGTACTACTCTCCGGTATCACAGCAATAACGTGTACTTACTTACATTTACGATAAAAGTAATCCAGCATTGATGTAATTCGACGTGAATCATGGCACATCGGCGTAACGTGATTGATACGTAGAATAAGCGTAAAATATGGCTACAGTTAAGCATTCGTTGTACATACGTGAACGTAATGAGGGTGGAAATGCATCGGTCATTCAGAGACTGACATTGGCGTGTAATATATGAGTATCAGAGACACATTGATAGATTGAATGCGCCTAGCATCCAAAAACTGTATAGTGTATGCATATCACGGTACACTTCACCCTGTTGTCTGTCCGCAGTAGTACATGTATGTATAACCCATCGCTTGCGTCGGCGTCGTTCGATTACTGACCTTTTAATATCATGGTAGGATGATTTGCAACGAAAATAAATTTGCGCGTAAGAATCTAAGACAGTTTGTCACAATTATATGCATATAAGACTTACATTGAGGTAATCATTTCATCCGTGCACTGTGCTTTATGTATTATTTGTCCCCCCTCCCCTGCACATTTTAGCCAAATTCGACGATATAGATATAAATACACATAGATGGACGCCTGCTTCTGTACGTATGTATGTACGTAGGCTATGAATGCATGATTACTATGTTCATAATATTTACCGTATGTCCCAGAGGAAGCTGTCTGTTGGCAAATCTGTAGCTCGACAAACACATGCTTGTACTGTGTACAAGTGAACTTTGCCAGCTACGGCGGCTGATGGTTGCTCAGGCTAGAAGCTCATGTACGCAATAGGAGTGTGTGCTAGTTGGGCTATAGTTTGTTCAACGGCCTGCTTTCTCAGGGACACATGGTATGAGAGTTGACTCTTCATCTTGAGATGTTAGAAAAATAGTAAAGTATAAAACTGAACGCAAGGAAGATTGAATAATTGTCACATATACCTATATAATATACCTACTACTTATAATACATACACAGAGCTTATCTGAAAGACGGCACCACATTGGCAGATTGCCAGAGGAAAACCTGTTCGGAATTTCTCTGCCTTTTCTACTGGTCATAAAATTCTTGTAATAGTTACACGAACAAGAGCCAATCAAACGCATCCGATGAGCGTGCGCCTATCCACGAACCTACCCAGCGACAGGAGTGAGGCATGCACGCAAAATCGTGCTCGGCTCACTGACGAGCTTTCTCCTCATATAACATGCCATATTTGCTACATTCTGATTGACGAACAGTAAAATTTTCCAACGGAATTTCGAGTATGCTTTTTCACAAGAAATCCGCCGGTACCAATGAGGTGCGATCTTTTAGACACCCCGTACATGTGCATGTATGTATATATACATACAATATAATGACCATTCTGTAAAATTTAAAAAGGACTCTGATCACATAAGACATTGCGTATTGTTACATGATCCTCTCGTTCATCATACATACTAATTATATTTGAAATTAGAAAATCTCACATTTTTTCCTCTATAATCCAACAGAACATTAATATTATTATTGTTATTGGTATTATTGTTATCATCATTATCATTATCATTACTCATATTATCATCATTATTACGATATATTAGAAAGCAAATGGTTTGCCGAACAATTATCCACTGAAGTACGGTGCGAATCACATGATTGATGATCGATATAGATGTGTGTAAGAGTATGTGTGTTCCGGCAAAGCAATGTTTCAATCCACATGGGCTCAACGGTGAGAAGGATAAGCAATATGAGAAAAAATAAATGGAAACACATATTTTGCAGGTGAATATGGAGCGAACACCACGAGTATTCAAGACAAAGCTGGAGAAAATCGCGTCTATCGGTAAAATATAGATTTCAAAATATAAAAAATCGCATGCTCGGAAGTTTTTAATTTTTTTGCTTCGGCCTGCCCTGTGTGTACATTTATCAGTAACGCTGTTGATACAATGCGGTAGAAATGTACTTGGATTATAGACATGCACGGAACTTTACAATTTCAACATTGTGTTTGCGTAGAAAAACAACACGACTCTTATACCCTGGAGTCTCACATGCCATCATCTTGTAATATGGATAATATGTTTACAGCTATACTATATACATAAAGTATTGTACCTAAATATAGCTTTTGTACAGAATCGCGCTCGCGTACAGGTAATAATCATAATAATAATTTACGTATTTTATTATATCTCCGTATTTTATCTCGATCCTTTATTCCTCTATATCACTTATACAGCGTTCGGTATATGCATGCATGTATATTGTGTACGCATATGCATGCATATCACGTAAAATTTGAAATTATTCTCATCCGACTCTATTCTACTTAAACTCTTTACGTAATTGAAAAAAAATATATATATATATTCATATGTATGTACAGCATATCGTGTTCACAATTTATTGGATACCCTACATAGTATTATTTTGTATATTGTATACTGTACGAGATGACGAAGATGTTGTTGGCCCAACAATTCAATGAATTCACTGTTTCAAAGCAAGCCTAATTTCTATTAAATTTGTCAGTGCGATTCGGAAAATTAAATAAAATCTTTTCATTACACACTGTCCATTATGAATACACTGTGATATAAATTCGTTGATAAAGAAGGTCGTTCGAAAGTAGGGGATGCTGTGGCTACATGAAAATTCAACCAACTCTACGGCTCAACATGATTTCTGCGTTCATTCAAGCAATTGGGCATGATCAATCAGGAAATGAATAAGCCTCGAAAATCTTCATCGTCAGATTAAACAGTTCAATGAGAAATGTGCATGATCAATCGATACCGTATGTTACTCAAACAAAAAGATTTCTCTTCCATATAGTTAGCAGCTGTATCCGTACGTCGTAATAATTGCATCGGAATAAGAATTCAATGATCGAACTTGCATAGTATGTACAATGATGTTTTGCAGGTATATATGTATAACTGGTATAATTTTGCGACCACTGACCGCTCTGTAGGCGCAAAACTCTCCAGTATAATTTATGTATAATCTACTGCATGTTAATACGACACTCGAAACACTATTGAGATACATTGAAAGCTACCTAGGCAGGCAAGTAAAATTTGCTGTCGAGTATCAAACGCTACGTATGATTCATGCCATTGCATCCCAACTGTTTCATATTTTCAATTCGTCCAAATCAGTAACTTATTATCCTATTTATATTCCATACTACTCTCTACCTATACATATAACGTATGTACGCATTCATATTATCAAACATCACCAGCCCAATTCATCATTCGCGTACCGTAGTGAGTTTTTCTTATTCTTTTCCTCATTTTTAACACTCGAAGATCTGACATTCATAACCGTATGAGAGATCAATTGAAGCAATGAACACAAGGATATCGACTATAGGTAATTGTGGTGACAGTGCCAATTCGTAAATTAGCTGTGCCAAATATTCTCCGCTGTAAGATAAATAAGCAGCGTGTGAGGTATGTAAGTTAAGTATATACGGAGTAGTCTAGATCAACTCAACCAATCCGTAAGTCCTGGCCCTCTTAGAACATTCTGAAACTCTCACTAAAGTGTACATTAATGCCAGTCACTTCTGGCCATCAGTAGATTCTTATGGGCGATCGTTGTCGAACATTACCGCATATAATTTTCATCATGGGCATGAATCAGCTTTGGGAGGTTGCACGTCAAATCGAACGGATTATTATGTTTCTTGACCTTGTATTTTTCAAACGGCTTGAAAATCATTTGACGTGAAATATACTTGAAATGAGCTCAGAGATTGAAAAAATTTCAGCTCAATACAAAAATATTTATTACCTTATTCAAGTACATTTAATTTTGAGATAGATTGAATTTTCGAACGAGGCTCAGGCTTCATAGTCGGTCGAGATGAGCTAGACTTTTCCATACATACATGATAATACTTACACACATATCTACTTGAGGTACATATGACAATTCACGATAGCGGAATCGACCGCAAATTCGTCTTCCCGGTCGTCACACTTTGAGCCTCCACTGAGACTGAGATAAAACTTAGAATCACACACCAATACTCTGGCTCACATTTTCAAATGGTTCTGTAATATTAGTTATACAGCGCCCAAGTCTTCCCAAGATACATAGAAAATAGTCCACTCAGCACCAATATACGGGTATAACACTTTTCAAAACTGGTACACTTGGCTTCATAATATCTGAACGATTCAAGGCCAAACATTCCCTTGACAATGTATTCAAAACCGTGGACACAATTGGAGGTGCGTGGCCCTGTATCAGTCAGATAATAACGAGTCGAGTATACATGCGACCATCAGTTCTTAATTAATCTGATCCTTGTATGGCAAGAATATTCTAATCTGAATTCTAATCTAATCCCTTGTAATAGTTGACGCAACAATGGTTACACGACGAATATCCGACATTTTTACGTAAAATGGTCCTGGTTTTCTGAACATTAGAATCATCAGACATGTTATGTAGGCACCTAGAGTATATCACTTGAATTACTTTTACGAATCCCTGAATAGGGGGAGCGGGGGGATCGTTAGAGACCATTGTCAGTGGAGCAACAAATTGTTGGGCATGTGACTATTCCAGTAACCATAAACATTGTGTCCTCCGCACTGGGGCCTTCTCGATCTGCCATGAATAAGTTATATTTGATCTCCCGTCTATTCCCCTTACGTCTGCCTTGTTAATCCCAGCTGTGACGGCGGCGTTTGATTCTGTGCCTGTATCTGTGCCTGAAGACGAGCAAGAGCGCTTGTCGAAGCGAACGCTGGATACATCAGAGTTGTATTCAAATTTTCATTGTGCTCCTCTAGTGAATTCTGGGCATAGTGTAGTACGAGATGCTTCAAGGACTCATGGATGTTGTAAGGTTCGGCGAATCCATATCCTCGCTCCGTAGCATATATTATGCAATGATTCACCGTACCCTTGCACCTGAGAATATTTCATTGAAATTAAAAAGATGGATTCATGGCCGAGCAGTTGTCGGTTTCAGAATGTAGAGATATACACATATTTACAGCAACAATAGTTTTCTGGTTGCCTGAATACATGAATGTTATAAGATAAAAAATAAAATTACGTTAGAGGATACGGGCTCCTCTGATCTCAAGGACTTAATACCTCATAACAACACAGTATACCCTCTGATCAAATCAGCCGTTCTGCACTTCTGGACAACTATTGCTAACAGCAAGTTCAAATAGAAAAAACCTATTCATCTCAGACTCAGTGACCCTGGCAAGAATCTCATAAAAATTGAACTATTACAAGTACAATGTACTATGGACAAGAATTATTAAACAGCTTTTACTGCATTATAGATACCAGTTCGCCTCTCCACCCACACCTCTTTCACCTTTGTCGTTTTGTCTACTCAGTTTCAGTTGTATTGTATTTTCCCTTATATCTCTTATGTCATTACATGCTGGTCAAACGAACACTCCATATTATGTTATTGCTGGTACGCTTCTCTTTCTGTTATTCCCTTATAGTTTGTATATTATATAAGCATAAGTGGGCTACGCCTACGTGTATTTTCTGAACATATATAGCTGAATTTTTATTTACATGATCGAAAGAGCGTATTGCCCGTTGCTGGATCTTCGAACGAGAAATGTTCCATCCGGTTTTCCAGCCAATTGACGATCTGCGTCAGTTCGTAGACCCTCGAGATACAACCATGTTTTCTCGTCCGCATGAATCTCCAGGTCTGACTCCTGCAAATCTCCAACCGCCGCCACATTCGCCAAGGAATGATTCGAGGCCAACTGATTGATACGTTGTTGCTTCATACCATTTTTCTTTAGCCACCTGTGTCCAGACGTGAGAAGTTTTTCAATAACAAACGAAACAGATGATTGCTAGCGTTACATAACATCACAACGATCGGATTCATCTCATTCGGAGTGTCTGCGCTTTAAAACCATAAAAAAAAATACTGTACTTACGATTGATGTTTCTCCTTCTGCCGACTGAGTTGAATAATTTCCGGCTTGAGCTTTTGCATCTCCCGTTCTAAGGTTCTGCTATACGCAATTTGATGCTTCAAGCTTTCGTCCAGTTGTTCCTTGCTTTCTTCCAGAGATATCAAGCGCTGCTTCAGTACCTCAGCGTTTGTAGTCAAGCTGCAAATTTTTGCATTTTATTTGAATATTAATAGTATGTTCATTGATTGAATAGCTGGAATAGATGAGAAACGCTCTAATCTCTTACGTCATAATTTCGTGTGGTTGAGCTTCCTTCTGAAATCTTTCCTGCAACCGCATCTGATCCTCAAACATTTTGATGGCTTCTGTAAACGCGTCAAGCGCCTGTCGTTTGAGCTGGACTTCATGAGATGTTCTTAGATACATTTCTGAACAATCATCGTACTGCTTCATAATGTCGATCAACTCCTTGTCAAGTTCGACAAATTTTTGAACGACATTTTTCATGTCGGTCATACCGCCAATGTCATCATCCTGTCATTCAATAAATGACATATTACAATCACAATATCCCTTGCCAAATAGCATACAAATCTGTACGCAGAGCATGTCGAAAACTACGTGAATACCTAACATTAACGCTCACCTGTTGAAACCTTGATACAGGATAGAGAAGTTTAATATCTAGGGTCGAATTATACTGGGCGAGGGAACAGTTCCGATAATGGTCGACCAATTCCACAACGGACTGAAAGTTGAAAGGTTCCGAGAAACCATATTTCCCATTACGATGACAAATCTTGATGAGTTTATTGGCCCCACCTTTGCGCAATGTGAGCGTGTATTCGCCGTCCTTCGAAGAAGCATTACGAACTAAAAATGTACCATCCGGTGAGTCTGTTAATCGTTCATTGACCTCGTCTCTTGTTATGTCACCCCAGTACCATTCAGCCTCTTGGAGATTCCGAGGCCTGGATGAAAAAGGTGACCAAACATCATTTATGTATTCATTTCTATTTTATAAGCTATTTGCATACACGATGCTCGCCTCATTGTACAAAATTTGATAAAGGCAACGTCGCTGTGGACCTTTACTAGACTTATATAATTAGACCCACTAGTCATGAATTGGACACAGTATAATAAATGAATTGGGGCCCTTAAGTATTCAACGTTAAGGGGATATATACCGATGTTGCTGCTGCTGTTGCTGTTGCTGTTGCTGTTGGTGTTGTTGCAGCAGATAATACCCGGTCTCCGCCTGTGGCTGATCCTTTCCACTATTTTCTGTCAGTAATCTTTCATTCCTGATTATGCCGCAGTCATCGTCAATGGTCATGGCCGCTGTGAATTGATCGATGACAGGAAATTGCGGCCTCGAGACCTTGCGAGGAGGCAATTGCGGGGCGCTTGCAAATTCCGGCAGACGCTCGCCCCAATCTCCGTAAAGCAGCAATAATTCCATTATACGAATGTGTGCCTCCGTATTGTAAACGACTTGGCTGGAAGTATATTCAACAAGTGAAGAGATTGATGGTTCTACCAGGTAGGTACGGGGTATGCCATGTCCAGAGGGTCTGATAACCACACGATTATCGACAAGATTCCAGGCATGTTTATTTGTCATTGTGCGATATTAAGTATACTTGTTACCGCTGTTCATTGCGCGTGTATATATACTCACATAATACGTTCCCACGGAGGACGTAGGAATATGTGACAGAGGACTTGAACAAGAATCGTTGGCGGTTCTCTGTAACCTCGAGCATGCTGTAGCTGGCAAATACGGCAAAAGTGTAGCATCAGGTGACGAAGTGTACTCTTGTGATGCTCCGGAAGTTCACCAGCTAGATTATAGAGGCATTTGGCACACTGTTCATCGTTTCTGAGTTCTGAAATAGTTTAATTTTGGATATTTCATAAAAGTTCATTCTGTTTCTTACCTACAACTTTTTCGTTTACATTTTCTCCAGCATAGCTTGATCTGAAATATGTATGGAGTAGAGATGGCAAGATCTGATGGCTTAATACAAGCCCAAGCTCGGCATGCATATATTACCACTCGCAAGAACTAATCAGGCTTCCACAGTTTTACTTCAGAGTGAAGCTACTGAGGAGTAAACAGCAAGAAATACTCACTGGAAGCTTCCAAAAAAGTGTCATACCACTGGACAGGTATAACAGGATCGGGTAATTCTCGTAAAAATTTCTTAAGTGAGCTTGCAACACACTGGGGACTGTACTTGGACAGATCAACGTTTCCCACGTCTGCTTGAAGGAATGAATAATATATTAGTGTGTAATAAGTACTTTGCTGCACATGTACTTTTATGCGTATCAACTCATTGTTCTGCAATCACTTAATCAACGGTCACTATTCCGCTCAGAGTAGGCGCATTGCCGTAAATGTGAATCATATTATTGAGATATAAGTATTGTCACTGCTTTTACCGTCATTAATTTTTTGCCGAAGTTCGAGCATCTGCTCATTAGGCGGCGTGGTATGATAAACTTTGTATAAATCTAGAGTATTGTCGGCATGAGCACAGTCCTCGAGTACGCGGGTGCATCTTTCTACTAGTACAGGCGCTGTGTGTGTTGTCGTATCGAATTGGGAGCACAACGCCAGACCGAACACTGTAACCAAAAGGTAATATTGAAGTTTGGGATCGGTGTTCCTGCGTAAGCGATAGACTTAAGCCGGCAAAGAAATAATCTGAAACTGGTCATCTACCTGTGCTGAAGTTGTTGAGGTGAGAATCAGTGTCCTGAGGTAGGCAATCAGATGGTAGACCAGTAGCCGAACACGTTCTGTGGGAAACCAGCCCACATGCTGCAGATAAAAGATTTCCAGATTTGTTAAATAATCTTATATTCAATATCCGACAACGTGCAAGAATTATATGAACGGCAATCTTTTATCCATGCCAAGTTACACGTGTGGGTATGCGTGAAGTTTGACAATGTATTAAAAAGGTACGATCATTACCTTGGCACAGGAAGCCTTGATGCAGCAATCCGCGCAGATACTTGTTACACTTGTCGCATCTTTCGAGTACACTGAAGCTGCGAGGTACCAAAGAATGGGCAACACCGTTCTGTGGGACGGACTGTGTCGACGAAGTGCTAGCAGTTCCTTGGGCCGTTGTTCCAGGTGCTGTCTGCTGCGCGTTAGTGGTCAAGGTAGAGTTTTGGGAAACTGGATGACATAATTCTTCGATGCAGACCAAGAGGTTTTTCTGGTGGAATTCGTCCTTTATTCCCATATTCTGCGTACATAGGGTAAAGTATGAGACATACAAGAAAAGAAATATTTTATGTTCGGGCCCGTTATCAAATCATTCGAGTGATTGGCGGTCTTTTTTCATCAGTCTCAATTTTTCTTCTTCTCTTTGGCAAACATAGTATTGAATAAATGGTTCTTCGATAAACGCAGATGCTTCTACTCAGACGATAGTACATTTGACTTTGCATGCTTCCAAGAGAATGTATCAAATCGGGAAAAAGAATCGAATCCGGCCGATTCCTGCTTACCACGAGCTTATCCCGGTCCAGGTGATACAGGTCGCTTCCTTTGATATCTTTGGACTTGAAAACGTCCGCGTAACGATAAAGGTTTAAGGCCGACATCCATTCAACAACGTTTAAGGTGGTCCACTCGTTCACCGGCTGCAGCATGAAACATTAGAGATGAATAAGTTTCGGATAATTTTCTTAGCTAGCATGTAGCTATATCTTAATCGGGAGAACATAATCGGAGAGCGTACATCGTCGTCACGTAAGTCTGTACCTTTTCTTTGTCGTAGGTAATGCCGGAACGGGATGGATCCTTGTCGATCCATTGGCAGAGGTGCTGACCATTGTACTCGGAACAGGAGAGGTGAAAACACGCGTGGCACTCTGTCGGGCACAAAGAACCACACATGCAACAACACAGATTTGTCGCGTAGGTTGAAGCTTCCAGTAACCCCTTTTTGTTCCAAGTATTATCACTGGGCGCGTAGCTATACGCGTTACTACTGTTGCTAACACTAACAATATTATTAAAGCTCCCGCCAGTGCTCCCGGTAATGTTATCCCGGCCACGTTCCAACGCTCTCGCCCCCTTGTTCAAAATATCCGATTCTTTGTTAATCGTCATCTTCCCCCCAGTTTTCGAATCGTCCACCAAACTGTCGCACCAGCATACGACGCGGTGAAAAGATAACGGACGAGCGCAGCTGAATTGCCCGGACTTTGGCAGTGCAAAATGAGGCTTATTACCACGATCATTGGACCATACGACCTGGCGGTCGTCCTCGTCCTCATCCTCCTCGGAGTTTGTATATCCGATGCCGTGACACGCCGGGACGTTGACAAGAGGCACTGAGGACGGTGACAGCGACGATAAATCATTGTGTGGATTAGCCGCGATCGAGAACAGATCACGGAAGGTATAACCGAGGGACTGCTTAGGTATCGGCGGATAATGTTCGCCGAACGAACTGCAGAACATCCGTGAGGGCTGTTGCGGTTTGCCAACACCGCCGCTAATTGGTTCACCATCCGCGTAATGATCTCCGGGACCTTGGCGCAGCATGTAATTATCCGAGTCGACCATAAGGAGTCGGGACATCGTCGATTCGCACCCAGAGTGTTGTTTTCCGAAAGTGATTCTATCATTCGCTTTACAATCGGCAGAGTTGTCGTCGTCGTCGTCGTCGTCGTCGTCGTCGTCGTCATCGTCATCGTCATCGTCATCGTCATCGTCATCGTCATCGTCATCGTCATCGTCATCGTCATCGTCATCGTCATCGTCGTCGTCGTCGTCCTGATCATTTTCACCAGCATCGCCGCGTATATTTATACCAGTCCCTGGATGCAACCGTGCAGCCGATATCCTCGTAGCTTGGTTCATTTCGGCGGCGAACCGAGACTCAAGCGTTTCGACCTTTTTTCATATCCTTTTTCTGGTTAATTCAACGCCAATATAACCCGGTTGCTCCATGCGTTCCAGTAATCCTTTTTGCCAACCCGCAAAATCGCGGGCTTCCGGTCTCAATCTGTTTCACATATATTATGTATGTACAGAGGCATGCGTCGCAGTTATCAGATGCAGTGTGAGCCAACCGAAAGCAAGATACAGCTGCACCCCAACTTGCGATACATCTTAGATCTTGACCATCGTATATTCTAATTCTTCTGAAAAAATCATGTCTGGCGGTGTACTACTGTGCGGCCAGAATCACGAAGATGCGGTTTCCTCTGCGTTCCCTCTGACCGGTGTTCTTCTACCGGCGAGCAGCACAATATCTTCGAACTGGGGTAAATTTCTCGCTCAAAAACCTCTGAGCTCATCTCGTGTTCAGAGTAATCGAAATCCCGCCACTCCCGGGTACACTTGGAATACATACATGTGTATGATGATATCCATACGGGAATCCACGCGCACCGCACGTGCAAATTACGAACCTGCTATATTGGACTCGGAGCCAGGCGTCAGGACGACGTGGTTTGACGGGGATCTGCAGTTTATTCCTCCTGTTCTCGGACTTTCAGTCTCGCTTTCTGCAAGTATCTATCTTCTTATCTGTCATTCACTGAATTTCCAAGGATAGATGTTTCTGACAGTACAGTTGTATGGGACATCCGCTGTCAGCTCTCAAAGGCAAGCTACTTGTGCTAAGCCATTATCGCAGCCAAGTCAAGGTATCTTCGCCAAATAACGTATTAAAAAATCGCACGAAATCACCAGCTCTGCACGACGGTTCACCTCGATTTTGAAAAACTCATCGTATATGACTTCTTAGGCGACAGGTTGTTTCACTCGCTGTTATTGGATTACAAGTACATCGGTGTGTAGGTATGCTTGGTATTTTTTGCTCATTTAATGACGACTGTCTGATATCTTGCTTGCACTTGATGTTGTCGCTATTGGACTCCCGTTAGCGAGACACAATATAATTGTTGCGGCTCGTAATCTTATGCTTGCATATTATTATCGCTGCTGCATCTACAGGCGGTATATTGCGTTCCGTGATCGAGGGTTGATCGGTGGCCGTTCAGCCGTCCGGGGTTCTCCGTGGCACTCAGTGCATTCTTCATATATTTATAGATATAGTATACGTATATACATACAAATATACGAATGAGAGATCGTACGACGGGGTCCGATCCGACGTCAATTTTCTGTTTTCAAGACGATAAGAAGGCGGCTGTGAAAGGTAAACGAACAAAGAGAGCTGGCCAGTTTCGGAGCACACACGCGGTATCTTTATGCGAACTTGTAGAGTTATGTCGCGTATAACGTCGGAAATATAACAAGCATACGAGTGTGAATCGGTCGCGTGGCCTAGGACGTTTGATATCCAACAGAGTAGGTGAGAGACACGGAAGAAACAGAAAGAGCGAGGGCTGATGGCAGTGGGAGGCGGCGAGGTATAAGGGTTGTGGAGTGGAGGGCGTGCAGGGGGACAGGAAGACGAGAACGACGCCGACGAGTTTCGACGAGTATCGCTGCCAACTAGGTGTATAACAGCGAAAAGAAGAGATGGGCGCGGCGGAGGAGGAAGGCGGAGATTGAGGGAAGAACGTAGCTAGAGAACGGGCACGAGAGAATTACACACAAAGGAAGCGCCCGGCTCGTTGTGTGGAGCGCGACCTTAGCTCGCACAGCTGACCGGCCGGCCCGAAAAGTTCGGTCAATAGACAGAACTGCCTGATCATATGACGAGAATGTACTCGGTCGTTGTCGTTCTCTGCTCGGATAGATTCGCGGTATGCCCTGCGGGAGGGGGATATTCGGCTTTCTTCGGCTTTCCCGGCGTGAATAAGCGCCATGCAACCAAGACCACGGCCGGATGTCGAAGCTGAACACCCGCCTTGACGTATGTACGCTGCGCGCGCGTGAATCGTATACGCATACATGTATGCTGTGCGAGGCATGCGTCGCGTACCAAATTTACGGGCATGTATGTATATACCTAATGCACACAAGGATAGCGCGTATAATCAAAATGAGAACTTGGACTGCATGTGTGTATTATACATTTCAATGAATCGAATTTATCAGTCGTGGAAGTTGCTATGGAATTGAGGGACGAGGACAACGCCTTCGCATTAGTAGACGAAGAAACCTCGCAGCACGGACAGCAACTGGGTAGAAGCTTCATCGTGCTTTGGTACTCGCCTCGTACAATTTGTACACAGAGGATATACCCATGAGGAGGAAGAAGAAAAAGAAGACGAAGCTTAATCATGCACGTTGAAAAGCTCTGGCGGGTTGTTAGTCCTCACTATTCGCTAGCTGCATGCTGAAATTGCAGTCTCAGTGGCACGCTATGTTTAATATCTCGCCTTGGTATTTCAATGCGCAATATAATCCGTCGACAAATGGACAGCATGAAAAGTTACTAAACTCTGCTATCCGGAAATAACCACTCCGTAAGCCACGTCTGTGAAGTTGGCGCCTCATTTTTTAAAATTCAATTCTTTTCAGAGCGTTCTGGAATCTTTTCGAATAGTTCTGGAGTGCCTGATAGGTAGTTCCGATTGTTCATCGAAAACACCGTGCTGTGTTTTGAAAAGCGAACGGTCGGAACTATTCTTTATAAACCTATCAGGAATTCTGAAACTATTCGAAAGGATTTCAAAACTCTCAAAAAAGGACCGAATCTTCAAAAATGAGGCGACAACCTCACAAATACCCGTAAGCCTTTACACGAGATTTACATCTAGGGGTAGCTCCGAATTGTCCCACCTGATTTCGGATCGAAACGAATTGCCTTCAAACGACTCTCTACCTACAGCGATTCTACCGAAAAAGCTACATATATCATTATGCAATCAAAGTGTTCGACGGCAAATCTGAAATTTTTGAGGGTGACTGGAAGCTCGATTACTTGTATACAGGAGTACAAAAGATAAGAGCATCATGGTCAACGACCACGGAGTATATTCATTCACATATTTACCTTTACACCGGACGCCAACTCTTCCTGTCCCCCAAATGTAGTCGTTACCTGGAATGCAGAAAATGCCACATCGAAATTATTCCAGCTACATTGATCTCTTCATAGGTGGACAAAACAATACTTTTCGATAAGAGGGCGAGTAAAAAGTGGACATACTGTTGGTTCACATTTGTATTTTGTGTATGAGTTAATTTAAATGATGAATTTAATGAGCTAGATCCTTGGCATGCGAAGATTGTATGGTATTATTCATAATGAATGCATCATCAAGGGTGTCACAGGGGTCTCTATGGTGTGCAGACCAGCCAGAGTGATTTTTGCCCCTACATTTCCAATAACAGAGAAATATTTCGAGCACCTCTTGCTGGAGAATTGTTGTTCCTTGAATGAAACTGTTGTGGGTGAGAAAGTGACGTTTTTTTTGCAATTACTCAAAGTACTATGGCCTCACACGGAAAATGTCAGCTCAGAAGAACGAATGAAGTACGCCAAACTTAAAATTCTTTCCTAAGAAATCACCCTGATTAAGCACATTCGGAACCAATAATCAAAGATGTGACAATCTCTTTGTAAGAAAGTGACTCACACAACCGAAACACGCAAGACTGGAGCAGAGAAAGTAAAGACGTTGGAAAAAGGGGCAATGTAGACAAAGTTTGAAGTGTGCCGCAGGGGTTCAACTACTGGAAGAGTCTTTTGGGCGGCGGAATTCTTCAAATACCCAGCGCCAAGATCTGGTTTTGGTAGTACAAGCAGTGGAGCGGTGCTATGTTGAAGGCGCACCGTCCAATACCACTACAGTATGACAAAAAGTACATTTTACTATCCTCATACGTATATTTTCTTGCTTTTGAGATTAATCTTGAATACGAAGTACAATTTCAATGTTTACAATATCTAGGGAATTTTCGGTTACGTTATTTTTCAATGTCCCCGCCCACTGCCAGAAATGAGGATTTTCACTACAAATGTTCGTTTCAACTCATCCGATGATTATTTTTTCCACACAGTATGTGGGGACCTGATTGATCCCTGTACTGAACCGTAATAAGACACATATTTTCATCGTGAAGAGCTTTAATCTTGTGTCTCCACTTGGAGAGCCGTCGTCTCGCATCCCTCTGTGCGCTACTCAAGGTGAAAACTTGCTTTGCTAAACTAAATACTAACAAATATGCCCAAAAGTAAACTCAAACTGAACGCATATCAATAGTCACCCAATATACATACTTATCCGCCTCAGAGACTGAACTCATAACGATCGCCATCATGCAGCCATGCACTCTAAATAGATGCTGCGCTAAGAGTACGTGACATTTGTCTTCCTGCACTCTGTGTTAAAAAATAGTATACGCAGAGATTAGGAGGGAGATTGCGCACCCATTGTTGCAAAGTGGTCGAAATTTCACTGTCACCATCCACATGCATGGAAACTAATTACATTACTCTTAAATGGGTCTTTCTATGAGTACAAGTGGGAGCTATGGCGCAAGAAAGAGGGCAATAGTTATAGCTATCTCTTCTGCACTCGCGAAAAGACCCATTCAATAGTAATGTAATTGGTTTCCACACAGTTTGATGGTGACAGTGAAAGTTCGACCACTTTTCAAGAATGCATGAGCAATCTCCCTCCTAATCTCTGCATATATAGGCAACGAGGGTGGGACATTCGTTACATCTGCACTCTTGTTAACTCACAGATTGTGCTCCTGACTTCCTTACAAAGATATTGTCTTACCCCTGGGTCATGAGTCATGAATGTGGCTGTTCGAGGTGATTTCTTGGTCCAAAACTTGAAGTTTAGCTCATACCATTCATGCTTATAGGCATACATATTTTGTGTGCTGTAAGCCGTACATTATTGGAAAATTGGTGGAATTGTATGAAAATTCTGAAACTCAAATTTCAGGGCTCATAGCGGTCAACTTGAACAAAAAAAGTGAGAATAGTAAAGTCATTATTAATAATAACTGACTATTTAATGACCAATCATGACTGAAATGTGATGTGTTTCGGACAATTTATGGATGTAACTCTGAGATGTAGGATATTACCAAAATTACAAGAATGACAAACATATACAATAATAATCAACTGCATGAATCAAGTTTTATTCAGGGACCAAATGCCCAAGAAGTTCCTATCGCAGGATTAGAGTCGAGTTGGGGTTAAAGGGTCTGGCTGTATCTACCCCCAGCAAATTTCGTGACGCCAATTTTTTCGAACATTAGTAACCTAAAAAGAAAATTTTGTGCAAAGTTACAGCTTTTCATATCGATCTCTGGCAAATTAGAGGAAAAAAAACTCACAATTCGACCTGCAACACACTAGAAAAAGTTATTAAAAACGATGAATTTTACATTTTTCATCGAAAATTCATATATTCATCATTCTGTGAGATTGTAAAAAAAGTGAGTGACTTAAAATGAGAAAAGTGACGAACTATGTGCTCTGAAATTTGAGCACTTGAGCGGGCCTATACATGATCACTATACTTGTTGAAGTAAGTTCGATGAGCTCTTCAGCCTTTGATGAAGCTCCAAAACTTGATTGGAGAGTCTTAAACTGTCGGGAGCTGTTTGAAAATGATATCACCGAAGCAAATACAGAGCAAACTGAGAAAAACGTTATCTGTTCTGTCCTGACTATATCTTTTTTTAGTGGCTCCAAATACTCACTATCCGATGGACCATGTAAAATATTACAAACTTGCCATGATGAAGACAGAATACTCACAATGAATACAGAGTATCGGAGTAACAAAATATACTTCGACAATGGTGTGGTTGTAATTTGGATCTTCCGATGCGCCCGACGTTTCCGTTACATAAGCTGTAACAAGATAAACAAGGTAGACGATCAGTGTTTTAGCCATATTACCACTTGAACTCTGGCTCCTACAATTTGGTTTCCTACACTTGTAAACTACTACAATCAGAGCTTGTTCATATTATCCATTCAAATTATTGGATATATCTCAGATACCAATAGGTATTTCTACAACAGTGAATGGTTTCATTAGTTGAACCGTTCAGGTCCTTGAAGCCTTTTCAGATTTGTCTTACATCTACCTATTTTTCCTGTGCGATACTAATTCTAAGTCAAATGCAGGAGACCAAATTTTTTACTCTAGAGAACGTGTATTGAAGGAAAACCAAGATGAATTGAAACCCCGCCATGATTTGATAAATGGTAATTAATTTCAACCACAATTTATTTCGGTTTCAAACCATGCCAACCCTGTTGAAAAGATTGATTGTTTTACCGTGCGGTCCATTGCCGAGTCTAACATAGGACTCTTCTTCTATGCGGACGTTTAGGTACGGAGATATGCTTTCTTTCAGCATTAGGACTTCCACGTTGATACCTGAAATTTTATAGCAGTTGTGTTATAAATATAAAAATTTCCATACGGTACTTTCTATGGAAATTCTTTGCTCTCCAGCCAATAGTTTTCTCTGGAGCCAAAATAGGAAACATGGCGTGTTGTAACAAATGAACAGCCCCCCATTTCTTACAACCCTCTCTCATATGTGCGATCATTCGAAGCAGAGGAGGATAGTATTTGATCCTGCGCGTTGAATTCTAGAGTATTTGAATAATACAAAATATACTTGAGAGTGCCATTGTAATAGGAACCTAACTTGAGTGGGTCTTTTTTCTATGAATCAATGGTTTCACTTCTGCCCCACAGATAAAATTAATTTAATGAGAATTTTTCGAATTACTAAGAACAATTATCTGTGGAAAATCAGGCTCAATACCATTGTGACAAATTTTTGATCGTGCAACCTTCTGAATTTTCCAGGTTTCCCAGAAAGATTATTGTGCATTTCCAGGTAGGAGACGACGTGGGCAAATGTACTATTCATGCACAATGTGCCACCAAAAGAAATTGAATAACATTGGAAAATGTATGAAACTTGAAAAAATTGACTCTTTAGGCATGAAAAATCATTATACAATGAAGATGTGTCTCTTCACTGTCAAATACACAGAAAAAAAAGCCATGCTTCAAAACAAAGTTTGCTAATTTCATAAAGTTATGCAGCGAAACTCTGAAACCAACAAATTTCCCGGTTATCCGTAAAATTCAGTGACTATTCCAGTACAAAAAGGAGTCCCTTTTTCTTCCAGGGTTTACGGTTTTTGAGGCTGCGTAACAACCCCGAAGAATGCGATAAAAACAAATTGGTAGTAATCTTACCTAGTATAAACCTTGGCGAGGCCCTTAGGTTGTTGCCCAGCTTCTTCTTCCAAAGGATAGTTTCTCTCCTGTTTTATAGCGTATTCAAAAGTTAGAAACATGGGTGGATGGCCACCTACTGAGTTTGGCCTCGTTGCCCAGTCCCCAGGATTTATGTGCGCAAGTCCGCAGAACGACTCACCTCTCATTAATCAACGATAAGGAGGATGCGTTTTCAGGAGCAACCCGAATGTTGCAACGACGCATAATTTTCTCACCGCTCAACTTGTTTTTATTACCGTGCAACATCTGGCCAAATAATGCCAAATTGCAACGGTGATGGTACTTTGTTGGCTCGATAGAACCAAGGAAAAATCAATATCAATAGACTTTTTCAATACCTTAACTCTCCTCAGGAGTAGATGCTCAATAATGTTAGCTGAGCATGTTGCAGCACTCGCTGAGCCCAGCCTAGTTTATATCTTCCGCTGCAGTGTGCATCATTGCCCGTAATCTAAAACTGAAGATATAATGATGGCTTAGACGCGGTTGACGACTACCTTTCAAACAGACGTAATAACGCGTATTCCTAACACAAGCCTATGGATATCGGTGATCCAGAGAGATTTCAAGCGACATTATTATCCATACCTAACCTAGGAAATGTCGGAGCACAACACAATTATCAGATATCCACATCCACCCGCCCAGAATTTTCTTATCTGCATACACTCAGTTGCAGATTACGACAGATTAGTTTTAACGCGAACCGCGCATCAACGCTGTTCGAAATAGGGAAAAATAATGAACAGCAATAAGAAAATGTACGTAACATCCCGAGCTCGTGGTTGCCCGCGGTCACTGCTCGCGGTCGGGCCGAGTCCGCCGAGCGCGACGACGACACCGTACAACACCGTATCTGTATAGAATAAAGATGTGTTATGTATCTATGCATGTACGCATGTACA
The DNA here is from genome assembly GCA_963170745.1 of Phymatocera aterrima. Lineage (NCBI taxonomy): Eukaryota > Metazoa > Arthropoda > Insecta > Hymenoptera > Tenthredinidae > Phymatocera > Phymatocera aterrima. The sequence goes on along the minus strand of OY720666.1, from coordinate 227,474 downwards.
CTCCCGCTTATTAATGGTTTCGGTATGAAGTTAGCAACGCTTGTGGTAAGATGCTCTAAGGGTAAAGCAGAGACCAATCAGCGCAACGCATTTGAATGAATTCTACGATAAAACGCGCTGATTGGTGTCCGCCTGACCTTTGGAGCAAGTTACCACAAGCGTAGCTATCCTCGGAGCAAAACCATAAGTAGTTGTGAATAGGTTATACGTGCGTGTACACACGTGCCATGAAAGCATGTATGCACTTATGTATACAACTACACCGCATTACCCACATACCTGTAGCTATGCATACGCTCGCAACTATGAAATTAACGCGATGCCGATTGCTAGATGGGGTAGGATTGTGGAGTTGGGTTATTATGTTGTCCCACCGGCGACCACCGAACATTATCTACTCAATTTCGTGCATACTCATGAGGCAGGTGCATTGTGGTAACTTATTGTAGGCTGTGCCGTGTATTGTATCTTCCCAACGTGAATTCGAGCGTGTGCGAATGGACATACCATACAAATCTTAGCAATACTACGCATATGAATTCACGAGCGTGTACAAGTTGTACGTGTAAGCGTATACGTTCGCCCTGGCGTTTAACAACTGTACACATTATAACGATAGGTTGCTACATAGGAGCCCGTGGTGTATTGCGAAACTGTACAGCTTGCATGCATATATACAAGCATAGCGACATAGCATAATTCAGACGGCAGACATAGTGTACGTACGATGTATGCCTATATCTATTTTACTTGTTTATTCAGAGATTCAACCGGGTAGGGGACCACACAGCAGATACAAAGAGTTACTATGCGTGCAAGTATGCCTTGTATGTGTGTCGAACAATTTTTGTAGGCATGAGGCGCGTGGGCGGTATAATCACGCTATATCAGCGGCAGTCGTCCCGTCGTTGCCCTCTCAGAAGGCTTTGGATCGCTTGGATTTCAATAATCGTAAGAAAGTTCCGATTCCGCTTATCCCCTAATAATAATTTATTCCTCACCCCTCGGATTTCATTAGATTTTATGCGAAAGATAGGCGGTCTGTATACATACTAAACGGACATGGCACAAGTCCAGTTCTTACCATTCGCAGGAGCACGAGGTATTCAAAGACCGGAGCACCCCGTATTCCCATGCGCGAATCTTGAGAACGATGTTGAACCTGAAGCGGCAGGGCCGAGTACAATGTACACACAACCGATAACTATACACTACACTACACTAGCTCATATACCTAGTATACTATACTAGGTATGCGGACAGATATTCCACAGGGCGAAAACAGTCAGCGTGTTATCGGTACACGATTGCGTAAATGCGTCGAGTCTCTCGCAACGTGGGACAACGTTCGAGGGATATTATATTAGAATTCCATCAATTCACAGCGTGAAGATTACCGGAAAAATCAGTCAGCTGAGCACTGTTTTTGTGACAGGCGTATTCAATCCGCGGCCACAAGACGGCCGCTGGGCTTGCGAGTCGCGACGGTCGGTGGGCATGGCGACTATACAATTTAGATGGACGCGCTGGTTGGTATGATCGTCGCTCAGGCCCCCCGCCCCTCGCCATTGCGCGATCGCGGGCACCAGATTTGAACCGTTTAACCATCAATTCACGCCATAAGTAATGTATCATTTCTGTAAATGAGCCTATACATGCGTTGCCGTTAGACATTTCCTCTCTTCTACCAAGTATTCACCGCAAAAACGAAAAAATGACACGCAAATATGTATTTGCTCCGTCATTACGTAGACAAACAATGTCAAGGGGTGGAGGGATGTGGGAGATGGGCTGGTTGGAATCCGATGCAATTATGATGACGTTTCGAATTATCTGCATTTTATTTCTGTTATAATTAAAATATACACTGTGTCATGGGTGAAACAAGCGAAATAGTAACTAATAGTAACAAAATATTTGCATCATTTTCATTTCTTTCGACACACATCTCTCCGCTACAATATTATTAATATTTTATTTATTCTTCTCTCATTTTTTGATATAGTATAATTTAATTTCCATCAATTTGCATCACACGTGAAGAATACGGTATACATAGTATACATGATGAATTTCAAAAGCGCAATTCGACTTGGAATTCAACCGTGAGAGAAGAATTGGCGTCCCACGATTTGCGTACAACTCAATTATAATATCATGTTCAATCCAAGCCGAATGCTTCGATGCTTTTGCATTATTAAAATCAACCGTTTTTTGTGAGAACTAAAGCTTCATCAGCCTTACAAACTTACGACATGAATTTCTTTAATACGTAATCTAAACATAGTTTATTTTTCTCCTCCTACCCCAAACTTGTTCATTATTCAAGCAATTTTCTTTTGTTTCTAGACCAGAAGATGGTATGTACATACATCCCTCTGCGATTGTTTATAATTTTGCGGTACTTGATCTTATTGGGTCAATTATATACGTATATAATATATGTGGGTCGGTATATTATGCTCGACCGATGCTCCCATTCGTATGTATGCTGCAGTAAATTCGGAGCCGGTTGCTATACTCAGGCAAATTATTTACATTAGTTACAAATGTACAATTTTTTGTCCAGAACCAGACCAGCTCTGAATCAATCGCAGCTAGTTTACATACAATGTTATATATATAATTTAATAATATTTGCAGTCTTTTAACAGTCGTGGGTGGTCGACAAAGAAGCCCCACCTCCCTTCCCCAGAGACGGATCTAAGTTTTCACAAGGCCTGAGACTACAGTCATTCAACCGTTGTTATTATTTCCATTTGTGTCTAATAAAAAAAAAAAAAAAATTATCAATATTTTGTTCTTATCTCGTGTTCTAAGTCGCACTGTCGCCATTGACGACACCAAGGTTTAATTTCTCGATCGTACTACATTAACTTACGATCTTTCAATCAAGTACAGAGAGGAAGAGAGTGGAGAGAGCGAATAAAAATATGATCGGACATGTATAATTATATCCATCATACACATGCATGTTTGGCTCCAATTTCTGTTTTATTTCTTAATGATAAGGTTTCAAGTATTGAGGTATCATTGTCATTGTACAAAAGCGCGATACAATTCATTGGGATGATGTGATGGAAGGACAATTTACTATGAAGATGCGTCTCTTGTTCAAAAGCACAGCTTTCTATTCAACGCCGCACCTATACCTACTGACAGTATTCATCCGCCGTCTCTCTTTCTCTCTTTGTACATTTATTTCGGTTATTTTAATTATATATTCTTTTTTCGAAACATTTCATTTTTCCGTTTTAACACCTAATTGCTAAGTAAATTAATTATACAGGATATCTCGCAATGCTTGGTTTTTTTTCTTTTTTTCTCCTCTTCATCTCGACAGCTCCTAGCGAGAAGACCGCAATTGCGCTAATCTCCCTAAAAGACCATAACTGTATTGCTCAGCCGCAGTAGTTACGATCCTTCAGAGAGATCCGTGCAGTTACCATTTTCTAATTGAGAGCCGTCGCTCTTACAAAATTTAGAAGCTGTGTTTTTTTACATATATTTTTTTCGCAATTTTTTATAATTGTTAGTTTTTAATTTCCTCGACTGAAGAGTTGCACTGATAGGAATAGAGTAATATTACCGCGTCGTTCTTTCGTTTTTACCACGGCATTGGCTTACTTATCGTAGAAGATCATTTTCAATCGTTGATACGTTCATGAGGTTTAAACTAAATTGGCAATAAAATGAAAATATACTCAATTCATTCGAGAACAAATTCGAGTAAGTGATTGTATTGGCTACCAACAGCCCGACGTAAGTAAATCAAAAGAGCTATACGTTAAAGGCTCTCAAGCAGAATAATAATCTATTATATAAGTGAGCTCTGGCTGTTGCGTTGGTGGGAGGACAGGTGGTTAGCGAGCGATGAAAAATAGGTTGACAATGTTCTCATTGAGAGTGTTGGGAACTGTCGACGTTGCGTTCCTGGACAACTGTTTGGACCCCTGTCCCCCGGCGAAAGTACACTCATGGATTAATATTTAATGTTGGGCATCTGGCGCCGCCTTGCCCAGTAGTTTGGGCTGGCATTGACCATCAGCCCTAGTACGGCTGGTGTCTCTGGAACTGTCTTGGTCCCTGACCGTTACCCCGTGGCTTGGCTTGTGTGGAGTAGCCAGCGTTCTCGTAGCCTTCGTAACCAGCATAGTCGTAGGCGGCATACGAGTCGTCGTACCCACCCTGATAGCCGTTCGCGTACTCCGGTATGTAGCCGTAGCCACCTCCGTAATAGCCGTAGCCCTGATTCCCCCAGAAACCTTGGCGGCTGGCCTCAGGATTCACCTTGACCTTCTTGACATCAACCTCCTTGCCATTGATTATTTGCTTGGGAGTTTTCAGTAGTTTGTAAACGACATCACGTGAATCAAACGTTACAAAGCAGAATCCTTTTCGTTGATTCTTCAGTTTGTCGAAAGGCGCTTGGAGCTCAACGATCGTTCCATATTGGCCGAAATACGTCTTGATGTCGTCGTCGGTGATTTCCGGGGTTAGACCGCCGACAAATATTTTTCCATGTTGGGCTTTTTTACTGACCCGCTTGGGGTCAACCTTTCGCTTGTTTATGTAGTGCTCGCCGGAAGTTAGGAGCTTGTCGATTGTCTTAGGATTGGTGAATACCATGAAAGCAAAACCGCGTGACACGCCGGTGTACGGGTCTATCTTCACGGATATACTCTCGATCTCGCCGAACTTACCGAAGTGATCGCGGAGCTCCTTGTCGGTCGTGTGACGCGACAGGCCGCCAACGAAAAGTTTTCGCTCGTCGTCGCGTCCCGGTATACCGGCAGTCGCCTGCTGACCCTGCTGACCTTGCTGATGCTGGGCAGCGCCGCCTGCCGAATTCGAACCCGGTCCACCGCCACCGCCAGATATCATAGCGACCCCCGCCGTCGTCGTCGCCGTCGTCGTTTCCTCCTCCTCGTTGTTCTCGTTTTGATAATACTCGACGGCGGCCATTGTGTTTCTTCCAACTTTATCACGTTGCTTCGAAGTTGCCCCTCGTTCGTCCAGCCGTGAAATTCTCACGCGACTCTACTGACTCTCGTCCCACGAAGCCTCGGCTATCGTAATCGACCGAATATACAGGATGCAATGATATTTTTACGATATTTCGGTGTATACCACGGGACGCCGACCGGTTTACTCTGAAAACTAGTGACGATTCAGCCGTTGGTTTCACGAGTGATGACTATTTTTACTGGATAGATTATTCGGTACCGGCAACTGATGAGAGTGCGAGACACCGCTATACGAACGGACGAGAAAGCGGGCGAACGTGCGAACCAGCGCGATGACCGGATAATTCGGAATTAGGCGTTACATGGTCAGGCTCGGTTATTCGCGAATTCCCTTGGAGCCGCACCACGTGAGCCAATAGCAGCGTGCTTAGCTCGACGAATCCTGGACAAAGATGCGTCGCGGGATCACAACGGCAGGAGACTGTAAAATGTGAATGCTCCCGTATCCCGGAAACTACGTATCTCCATCTTACCGTCGCTTGCGCCTTACGTCCGGCACATGCACATCCCGCGCGAAGTTGCTCGTGTCCAGCGTGCAATTGGCGGGAGGCCGGGGGGACGTGGACTGACGTTGAAAAATAGTATTGAAAGGCGGCTAGCCTACTGGCGAAATTTGTATCAGTGGAATGGGCTTCAGGCTACAAAATAACCAATTGAAATATCAATCCGTAGCTATAGCGATTATGTGACGATTTGGATTATACAGATGGACATTGCGTGGTAAACCGGTTGGCATTAGGCAGAGGGCAGCATCGTACGCGCGGCCACGCATACACACCATACCTATATACACGATGCATACGGATAATGTATAGGCATACGAATGACATGCATGAGTGGTTCGCCATTCTCGTCCAGTGTCCTCTTTCCTCATTCAAGTTTGCCTTCTCATTCGCTGCTGTGTGCCGAATTCGCCTTGACGGTGCGTCGTCGGAAAAGGCGGTGAAGTGGGGCAGCGGGAACAGCGAGGAGAAAAAATGTGTTGAGCGTGATAGCTGTACTCTTCTAACATTGCCTGCCTGCTCCCATGCTTTGTTGAAAGACGAGTTGAACAAGATTAAAATTCGTGCCTATAATCTTCGAAAGATTGTGCAATACCTGCCTGTAGTTATGGAGCATCCTGAATCCGGAGATTGTATTGTCCTCAGCACGATATCACGTAATGTCTCCAGTGCCGTACATTTATAACATATCTAAAACCATGATAGAACGGTAATTTGGTTAGGTTAGGTTGGTTTTGCAAGGTTAAATCGGTCCCACGTAACCCCTCGCGGTCACCGCCGTCGTTAACCATCTCCTTGAAAATTTAGCAAAACCAATAGTACAGCTAGATTGTTCCCTCAGTCTGTTTGTTTATCTTTCCGAAATTTCATCACACAGAGAGGTGGGAATGTTTTCAATGTTGGATCCTCTATGTTACGATCCACCCTGTAAAATGCAGGTGCAGAGACTTGTAAATTGTTCAATTCATCAGAGGACGTGCATGATTGTACCCATATACCAATGCAGTGTTTTGTATTCTTGTTTAACAGCACTTGGAACGTTGTCCGTTGAAGCAGTGGGCTCAGTTTTTCTATACCTTGCATCCCACACCAAGCTAGACGTTCCGTTCGAAAGAGATAATTTCTTGTCGGCTCAGGATGCCGAATCGCTTGATGACGAAGATACCGCAGAGTACAAGTTCGAGGATGATCTCGAGTACTTGCGGTCATTGGATCCCAAAGAATGGAAGGATCAGGATCACTATGCCGTTCTAGGCATGCCTGAACTTAGGCACCGTGCTACAGAGGACGATATCAAGCGAGCCTGTAACTATTATAGATATATTTCAGTAATTCCAGGTCTTTTTACGCGAATTACTTAAGAATTTCAGTATGAAATGAAGGAGACCAATTTAAACATTGTTGATAATTATCTAAAACCTCCAACTAGATTAGGTGGGCACTCTCAAATTTCTTATTCATAACAATGCATATGGAGAAGTCAGTTTATGGGCGATATCTGAGAACAGCTAGCTCCTATTGGGAAAGGTGTCTATCGAAAGTGTACTTATTGTTACAAATGAATAATTTAGCGGGATCCCCAATCTGTTCAGAGACTGTAAGCTCATCAGCGACTCAATTTAATTTACGGGTTCTTCGAAATTGCAGCTTAGCTTATCCTACTCCATACTCTTTGAATTTGTATTATTTTTTTCCTATACCCCCTCACATTTCTGCTCTTTTGTTTTCTTTTTGTAATCTCCAATTATTGAAGTTATCCCAGTATGCCTGCGGTCCTTAGGGCACAATTGCTCTGTGATCAAATAAATTATACATTACTTTGGGTCTATCCTTGTCTGAACTGAATGGCTCGTTATCCTAGTGATAAAGGAATCGGAAATATCTTGAAGCAATTATAGGGCATTCATTTGGACTCTGAAATTGTAGACAAACAGAAAATTCTGAAGCATCATCCCGACAAGCGCAAGGCAATAGGCGAGGAGGTGCGGAGGGATGACGATTATTTCACTTGTATAACTCGTGCCTGGGAAATGTTGGGAAATCCTGTGAAGAGGCGAAGCTATGATAGCATCGATCCAAGATTTAACGATGATGTTCCTGAGGAAAAGGATGCCAAAAATAATTTTTACGAGGTATCAATTTCATGTTCCCCGCTGCTTCATAGGTTTACTTTCAATTTTCATCTGGGAAGTGTCCACTCGAAAATTCCAATGTATAAATTTTGTTCACAGGTTATGGGAAAAGCATTTGAGGACAACTCTAGATGGTCGGAAAAAAAACCAGTCCCACAGCTGGGGGGTCCAGACACACCCAGAGAAAAGGTTGAGCGATTCTATTCCTTTTGGTATGATTTCGAATCATGGCGTGAATATTCTTACCTTGACGAGGAGGACAAGGAGAGCGGGCAAGAGTAAGGTTTCACAAATAAGGGTTTCGCAGAATAGCTGTAGACCCTTGTTACCAGAGCTTGTTTCGGAGGTTTCCTCTTGATGCGACACATCAATCATATTGCTCAAGATTTTAAACTGAGTCTTTTGCATGAACAAAAATTGCCTTTCAATAATTCGGCTACTGAGAAAATGAAGTGGAGGTTTTGGAGGCTATGAAATTGACATGCGGTTAATTTAATTTCAGCCGTGACATGCGAAAATGGATTGAGAAGAAAAACAAAGCGACGCGTGCTAAGCGGAAGAAAGAAGAGATGACGCGCATCCGTTCTCTTGTCGATACTGCCTACAGTTTGGACCCCCGAATAAAAAAGTTCCAACGTGATGACAAGGAACGCAAAACAGCGGCAAAACGAGCTAAACAAGAAGCAGCTAGAGCGAGGCAGCTGGAAGAGGAACGGCTGTCCAAGGAAGCGGCTGAACGGGCACGTCTTGAAAATGAAAGGAAACAGATTGAGGAAAAAGCACGTAATGATGCACTAAAGCAGGAACGTGAGGTGCAGAAAAAGGCTCTACGCCGTGAGCGAAAGGCGATAAGAGATCTTTGCAAGACGAACAATTACTATGCAGAAGATCCAGCTGAAAATCTGAAGCACATGGAAAGCGTAGAAAAGATTTGTGAATTGTTCAAGCTCGCCAGGCTTGAGGAGGTTACCAAAAAGTTGCAGGTTGACGGTCGGAAAGCGTTCCTCGATATTGTTGAAGAAGCGGAGCAAAAAATCGAAGAAGAGCGTTGGGTCGGGGACATGCAAAAAGACGATAGGAATAACACACTAGAGAGACAATTGAAATCCTCGGCCACTCCTTGGTCTGAGAACGACCTTCAGCTGCTGATTAAAGCTGTGAACCTGTTTCCAGCTGGGACTAGTCAGCGATGGGAGGTAGTGGCCAACTTTATAAATCAGCACAGTGGCGTATCCTCAAATGTGGTTCGTACTGCGAAGGAGGTGCTGGCAAAGGCGAAGGACTTACAGTCCACGGACTTCAGTAAGTCAAGCATGAAAGATCGGGCGAACAAAAAGGCTTTCGACAATTTCATTGCTGAGAAGAAGTCCAAGGATGACATAGATGATAGAATGCCGGCAGTTACCGAACGCCTCGACAATCCATTGACAAATGGGAAGTGCAATGCCGCCAGGACGCCCGATCACAACTCGTCGCAAAGACAAAACGGCGAGGAAAGTGCTATCCCGGCCAAGGAGAAGGAGGCGAAAAAGGACACGACTCAGCCTTGGACGCCGGCAGAACAAAAACTCTTGGAACAAGCTCTGAAGACCTATCCGACATCAGTGCAAGATAGATGGGATCAGATAGCTGCCTGTATACCCAGCAGAACGAAGAAAGAGTGCATGAGGAGATATAAGGTAGGAAATGCAAATTTGAATTACCCTTATTTTCCCAACAAAATATCTATTTCTTATGTCATATCACGGGATTCTAACAAAATGTTTGTTCTCGAGATTCGCCTAGGATCGAATATACCTTCGATATACCTTGTCTATTTAGCATTTAATCTACGATCTATCGGCCGCGTCGGATTTGTTTGTTACTCATTGTCATATTCCATGGCACCAGATGACCCTTACCAACACCAGATACACGCTCATTTGATTCCGTGTGATCATGGACAACATTGAGCCCTGCCAGGAGTATAACTTTAATCTATTTGTGTTATTTTACAGGAGCTAGTCGAACTTGTGAAGGCGAAAAAGGCAGCTCAGCTGGGTAAATAGACGATGTGACGAGGATGTTTGAATTTCATGAATGTTGGGCGTTAAACATCGCAGCCAGAAAACGGGCGGCAATGGGAAGAGGAACGTTTGGCGAAGTTCCAAATCCTAATGAAGATAAGTACATGTGTGTAAATACTTAGAATCGTACATATGTACGTTGATACGATATACTGATACAATGGCGGTATTGAATGAACACATTGACGCCTGATATCCTACATTCTTATGAGTTTAATTTGACACGTGGTTGATTATGACAGTACCATAATCGGTTAAATAAATTTCCTCTCGTCCTGTTATACATGTATGTACGTCCGAGATACCCGAGCCGGCGGCGGTATTCCGCAGCCAACAATGTGCACCAAGTGTTTATATAAATACATTATGTTTCTCATGGCGTAATACGATAATAAAAAATTCTAATCAATTCTAAACGCAGACATGTACATCATCTCATCATCTGCCTACAGTATACTATGTTATATTATTTAACTATAAATCGTAGCATGCTATTGATTATGTAACGAAAATAATTCTCAAATTTTATTAAATATATAATTAATCTGAACGTAGGCGAGTGCGGGGGTGGGAAGGTGAACACGTCAATGTCTAAATGCATAATATGCGTATATTGTGCCTGTTAAGTTCAATGCAGATGTATGGCCATCAGTTATAGCTGTTAGAATTAGGGAATGCTACTGAATACGCGGGGTTCACTCGATTCTGTGAATTCTATGAGAGTCGGAGAATATGCCTATCTGAAGGTACATACGAGAATACGTAAGTGCGGTGAGACTCTGGGAAGCTGGCGGCCCGCATATACGTAGTGAAATTGCATACAGTAATACAACATAACAGCAAGATTCGTCTTGGAAAATTATTTTCTAAAATCTGTGCTTATAATCGAGAATAAGCTGACCTGTTTTTCTGCTCGCCTTTCTGCGCATAACGAAATCGGCAGAACTGCAGATGTTGGATATGTTCAATTTGGTTGTGAAACACTATCACAGTCGCTAATCATTCGTTTTTGCGTTATTGTCACAAAAGATACTACAAGTTGAACAGTTACACTTGTGTATAATCATACAGATACAGAAGATTAAGGCAAGACAGACACCCTATGTATGCGGTGGCATGGCGCTGATGTGATTCACCAGTAAATGGCGAAGGCTCCAATAAGTTCTGTTCCACGAGCAATCAAAGGTTGTCCATTAGGCGGGATGTCTTCAAGTTTTTTTTAAGCAGCATCATCGTTTACTGGTTATTGTCAATATTGAGCAGCTGCTTGCAACGCAAGCACGCTAAGACATATATCCATATCCGGCGAAGTGCCGAATTTTCTCAGCCACTGCCGTTCGAAAGTAAATCACAAGGACACACGTCTGGCCGACTACCTTGTATATTATATGTATATAAAATTCAATCAACAAACACTGGTTAGGGATACACGCTTGTCGCACGTCATAATGAGTGCGTAGTTTATTATTATTAACATTTTGCTTTCTGAAGTTTTTAAAAATTCTTCACGGATCGACATTTATTCATCTAATAATCGTAATCGTAATCGTAATATTATTGGCTACAGGTCAATAATAAACTCTTCTTTGGTCCAAAAGAAGTAACTAGTTGTTCAGGCACTTGTTATTATTTCATCGATTTAGTCATTATTTTCCTGCACACGATCCCATAATAGTACATACATAGGTATGAGTCGTATAAGAAAACCCGCGGCGTTCAGCAGCAGTATTATCTTAATTACTATAGTATTACTATTATTATTATTAATATTATCATTAATATTATGACTATCATTATTATTATTGTTAATTGTTAGTTATCATTAATAATATAAGTTATTATCGTTATATTCTTATCGTCATAATAAATATAATTGTTTAACTATACTATTCATCAGCCGATCGGTCAGCTCTGATCGTTTTGCTCATCGTCACTGATGTAGGTATGTTATGTATGCGTAAATTCGTTTGTATACATAAAACGGCAGAACTCGTCGATTTTTACTAGCTACGGCGTATCGCAGTAAAAATACCTATGCTTATGTATTCTATGTATAAGTTGGACCGATGTGGCGGATGAATTTTTGTCACGGTGAAAACGAGGTTATTAATTTAGGAAAGAGCGAATTTGACCCTCAAACTTTGTCGACCGATTTCGAATAGTTGTATGTATATCATCTAATCTAGATGAATTGAAAAACTGTTTGATTAAAAATTTATTCTATCACCTACCTTTTTCTGTTACTCGTTACAAATTCATTAGCTCAATTCCATGGTATAATTTGAAGGACAGCCTAATCATTCCTTTTCGCAATGTGGTCATCCCTCCGAGCCAAGAAATTTTCCCATGCCAATTGAATTGCTGCTGCTTTGGCCCGACAAAATTCAATTCTAAAAGCTAGTTACACTCATATCGTAACTCCGTCGGCTGTGCCCCAATAATTCCAACTTCCACGATCTTATGCATCGTGTCGCCCGCCTCCAAAACAACTTTTCGCGAGCCCATTGGTCGTATTATGGATAGCGTGGAAATTGCGGCAATTGAACGCGATCGGATTACCGCCCTGTGCAAAATATGTACATGTACCACCATCTGAACGGTATTCACAAAGCTCAATGGACCATTTCCAGGTCGGAATATTATTAGCCATGAGGTTGAAACCCAGATATAGGGCAGCATCGTGGGGACAAAATGGAATTGTAGAAAAATTTAAGACACACGTCACTGCGTCATGCCCTCGTGTATGCCTGTCGTTGTTAGGAGGGTGGTTGCTGCTGCTCTTGACGCTGACGATACGACTCGGTTGACCGTGGATTCGTCGTATATCCGATCTGGCGGCGTTGCTGCACCCCTGGATGGGTCCCTTGCTGATGGTCTTGTTTCGCATTGCTGTTCGGCTCGCGATCCGGTCGTTGTTGCAGCTGGTAGGTGAGGTTTTGACCTCTTTGCTCGTGGAGGAGCAGGAGGTGCGCAGCATGGTCCATTTCTTCTTTGGTCATATCTAGCGCCTCCTGCATTTCTCGTGACGTATACTTCACAAAGTCAGAGTCACAGTATTTGCCCAGACCTTGTTCGACGAGTACCTGCAGTCACGGAAGAGTTTCATAATACGTATATTTACAACAAACGAAAGTAAGATATTAGATTCTTACGCCGGTTCAATGACATGTACGCAATAGGAATAATCTGTAATTATTAATATACCCGGCCAACAAGACTTTCCGCGCTTCCGATAACGTCGAAGTTCGGTTTCCGGTCGGCTGGACTCCCCGGCAAGCTGTGTGACAGGCGTTCCGCTCCGGCGTTTCCGTTACTCTCGCCAGACCAAGTAACTACAATTGGAAGAAGTTGATGCAGAAAATAATGGAAAGTATCATTCAGCCAAGTTGATATCGTGGCGAACAGGGAAACCCCGCGAAGTGTCTCTCTCCGATTTCAACCAAACTTGGTGGGATTGCAGAGGGTTGGGCGGGATATTCGATACGGATTCTTTTACGTTGGCTATACTTTGCCACGAAGTGGTGAAACCAACCGCTTCCGTAATTTAAAGTTCAGGTTCGAAATCAGGGGCTCCAAAAACCGGAGATATCAAATCTGAAGCAATTCGCACCATTTTTGAACAAGTCGGTCCGCCATTCTGAATTTTGCAATTTTTACAGCAGATTGTGGATCAGCGACTCTACAAACCTCGAGTCTCACGTTGCCGGCCAAAAAGCTCCGGCGTGGTGGTTTTTGAGAGCTCTCGAATAACGAAAATCGAACGGATCTTCCATTTTTAGAGGTACATCTCACCCTCTTGGGGCGAAGTTTGGCCGATATAGAAAAATTTGTATCGAACATTTTCGCCCCATCTGGAACCCTGTCAAGTTTCGTCGGGATCGGCGGTGGACACCTCACGGGGGCACCTTGTGACGGCTGATCGGACAGGATCTCGATTCTCCTGTTATTTTACTCATTTTGTTTTGTATCCACTATACTGCTCGTCAGCACAATGAAACGACATGCTGTTAGTGACGGTAGTTAAATCGATTAATAATATGGGATAGGGTCGTATACACGATTGTTAGTAGCAAAGATTTCAATTTGTGAAAAGTATTATTCCATTGAAAACTTCAATCATTCCCACAATTCTCAGACTATGTGGTGCAGCCCGTCATATCGCGTCCCAAGATAACATTTTTCAAAATTTGAGCGCCAGTACGCGGGATGCAATTATGGCGCAGGTCTTATTTTCTAGTGGAGAGTCACAAAAAAATTGACCACAACAGCTCAAACAGATATCTGAATATGCAATACGTTACATATATAGGTATGAGGAACATTGGACAGACAAATTTGTAATCATTGCGGGGATGACACGAGTTGTCCTACGGAGTTCAAGTCTCGCGTCAGCTATAAAGTTTCTCATAGTGTGGAAATAGATAGCCTCCGTCTAATGACATATTATCCCGAACAAGGCCCGGAGTCCCTGACCCGATCAGACTCGACTACTCAGTTTTTACCATACCGGTATCGGTCCATACGGTGCATTGATCAACGTAACAGTTGCGCGTTGCTGGGGTTGTGCGGAAGTTGCCACCATTGAGGCTTCCGGCTGCTATGCCGGTGGTGTTGGTCACGGTGGTAACGGTTGTCGTCGATGCAGAAGTCGCGGTCGGGGCGGCAACGGCGGTGCGCAGGGTTCGATGCTTGCGCGGTGGTAGCTTCGGAGGCATCAATTGGCGCTCGAATCCGTCCTGAAGACTGTGCCACCCGTAACACAGACAATACACATATCAACGATCCGAGGAGCGTATACACATACGTCCTCGGTCATCATTTACGGAAGGCCGCAGAGGAGGTAGGTGGGATTCACCCTTGGTGGGCATGGATCAGCTTGTATTCGTATATGCATACAACATACCTATGTATGTTCCAAACATACTACTACCTGAGTGGTCCGGATTCACAGGTAAGAATAAAAACAAATGCCAAAGTTCATACTGCATGTCTGACGCGAACACCGTTTCTTATGGTGTGGAAAGTTCTCTGGGCTTGGCAGTAGCTTGCAAGGGTGCAGAAGCTGTATTATTTGATCGTGAGTGTGGTGTGATCGTATAATATTATACTCTCCGCGATTCGGGAGGTAGCTAGTAACTCCGTGCTCTCGCAATAAGGCCCAAGTTACCTGTTGCCTCAACTTTCACAAAGATCCTCCTCTGAGTGCGCACAATTCGGTACAAAGGTGCAGGAGGATAGGGCGAGCGGATAATTGTATGAGTGGAAATCGAATGACTCGATTCACGTGCACCCATCAGTGACCGCGGTAGATGTTCTGTATACTTCATCGCGCCGACTTCCCCATATCCACGCACTCGCAACACTCAGAATTGACTACATCAGAGGTCGAACGGGTTAAGAATATAATGTGGGTTGGCATGCAGTCTATCGAAGTCCTCCACGCGAAGCGTTTCAATATCTTCTCCTGAATATCCGGTCACATGTAGGTATTCATACTTGTACATATGGACATTTGGTGCGAAATGGTGCAGATTCGAGCAGGGATCGGTGTATCGTAAGTCGGTAGAATTTCTGAAGGCTAGTCCAAATGACAGACAGCGGCCAGGCGGCAACGAACCCGAGCTAACGATCATTAAAAGTCGCGTCTTTATGTCAATGTGTTGCATGGTGACAGGCACCCTATCGCCTCATGCGAATATCCTCCGCGTTGTATGCGCGGAAAGTCGTAATATGATCAAGTACCGCGTATATTCCAGCCGAAGATGACGATAAAGTGGAATTCTCGGCGCAATGGAAATGGGACAATGTCAAACTGTTTCCAATATGAGCGTGCGTTATGACCTGTGATTAGTCAGACGAGGTTTCGAACTGTGGGGGAAAATTAACAAAACTGAGGATAAAAATGTACACTGCATAATATATGAATGCGGAATAATGTAGCGAGCAGGCGTTTAGTGTTAAGGTGAGTACAATTGGACGATTAATTTATTATATGAGAAAGCCCCAACTAATCTTACCATATTCATTTTTCGGGTGGAGATAGTTGCCGCTACTTGGCCCACTGAAACGTACGACAATCAACAGAACATGGAACGGTTTAGAGTAATGAATAATTTTCAACGTATTATACTACTGCATTAGAAAACGATGATGGCTGTCATCTACGTATGTGTCGTCGTGATTGTATAAAGCGAAACACTTTACGCATATGTATATACCTACATAGGACACACACCCACTTACATACATATGCATGCGTGTTGACAATATAAGTGAAGCATTGATTTGTTTAACTTATGTCGCATATTAAAGGTGATATCTGTGCACTGCACGTATGTAGATTGACGAAGATTTTATATACCCTGCTGTCGCTGAGAGTTTCGCTCGTGAGTTTCGGCGAAAGAGATAATAAAAAAAAAGCAAAGGGGATAGGTAGTCTCAACTTGCGTTCTAGATTCAGTACACATACACGCGGATATTCGCGTTTCCAAGATCATCCCAGCAATATCATAAACCTATGTAATTCCGACGTCATACGCGCAACGATGTGGTGTATGGGTTCTGTTGCTGCGTCTGTCCTTCTGTCTGTCTTCGTATTTTATCCCTCTCTCTCTATCCCTCTTGCCTCTTGTCGTATACGGGGTGACCCGGAATTGACGCCGAGATTCAAAAAACGGGATCGAAAGTGCCTCATCAATTTTTTTCCTACAATGCATAGATTTTTTCCTACGGTCGATTTAAGACAAGCCAATGATACCCGTTGTATGAACGGGCGCTCGCGATGTATGAAATGCAGGCGAACGAACGGAGGGCATACAATCGAGCGCGCGATACACTCATCGTGATTGGCTATAATTTTCAACAGTACATTGCAAAAAGTCTATGCATTTCGGAGGAGAATCGATGAGGAGTTATCGATATGGTTCTTAAAACAGCATACTCCGTCAAAAATCCTCGCGTCAATTCCGGATCATCCCTGTACATGGGTATAGTATAGCGTTAGGGACGTTCCAGCTGATCTGGTCAACTTACTCTATGACTTTGTAGGCGTTTTGATAGTTCACGTGGTGGTGCGCGCCGCCTTGCGTATTTCCGAAGACAGTCAGTGGCCGCAGGGGGATATTCTCTTCGGCGCGAATGTGCCTCGCGTCAATTCCCATTTGATTCATGACGCTGTCACTGAAGCCACTGGCGGATGTATATACAAGATTACAATTCAAATATGCGTGTGCGTGTTTTTTTTCTTTAGAAGGATACAGACATGTTCACGAAGCTCGGGATTGGTACACCGAACACTGTAGCAGGGACACGAGTGCCTCACAATCGGATCTACGCATCTACGCATCTACGTATTTATGAGGCCTCGGACTTACCTGGCAATATTTGGTACGACTTGATGGGACCTTGCTGTTACTTGATTCTGGTTGTCGTTTATGCCCCTTTTCGTCGACGCGTATGGTAAAAATTCAATAGAATGAGCCGGTGAAACCTGAAGACGTAAGAATATTCGTTTAATCGCAACGTATAGGTGTGTACACATGCCAGCTGACACGTGAGGATATCAGAACGTAGTTTACGCAATACATTAGCACAGCGAATATGCGTGGGCGTAGTACAATGCGTTTTGTTACCTTGGAGGCAGTAGAATTGATTTTCAACGATTTTGCTCTGTGGAAACCGTGATTACCCCGGCGCATGCTGGACCACACGCTACCGAACAACGAATGATTTCTCTGGAAAATTTCGAGACATGTATTATATTAACCATTCGATAACATACTCGTACATAATCTGTACTCAAGCGTAATATTTGTTTGATGAGCTGTTTGCGTCTTAGCCAAAAGTGGAGAGAAGGTGAATGAGGGGTTATGCTGAAATGTTGGTTTACAGCTTTCATCGTGCCTTTCCCTCCCTAATTGCGCGGCCATTATGTCGTTCGTCTATGCGTGCGTATAATCGAGAGAATTTAGGAATCCTACACGAAGATCTACGATCTTGACGCACCCGGGGTGACCGATTGTTGGATCGGAATTTCGGAGGCATTTCAAAGAATGTGTGAATCATATCGCCGATGCTGTACAAACCCTGTGAGTTGGTTCTGGATTATCATCCAACAGCTCCTCCAAGTTACCAGAGATCGCTCTCTTCAGTTCCGGGCCAGCTTCGTGAAGCGTCCGCAGGCCAGCCTAGAAACAATCGTAAGTGAAACAATCAGGTGTGAAGGTGATCAATTCATCAATTAAGATCTAAGATACGTGAGTATAGTATACATATTGATCCCGTGCGCATATTATTCGCTGACCTGCAGTGTAACAGTGTTGTGGCAGTCCTTGTCTCCTTCCTTCATTTCCTGTTCCTTTCGCTTCTTGAAACGTCGGAAGTAGTCCTGGATGAGGAAAGTAGCGTAGAACTTGCCAACGGTCACTTCGTCGTCGACTGGAACAAAGTTTGAACGATAAATAGGCCACATTCAAGCCGGGTACCACACGCGCAGTGCAAATCGGCATGATCGTCATTGGTATGGTCAACTTCGGCACATCGCTGTTGTCGGGCTCACCTCCGGGGGGCGGTACAACTTGATCCAATAGCTTCGGACTGGTGCGCTTCCAAATCTTCTTTATCACAGCTCTCAGCTCTGAATTCGCATCGTCAATATTGCCCTCAGTTTTTATCCTGAGCGAGGTACGCACGACGGCGAATAACGTTGCGTTGAACAATACCGTGCCGTCGCTGTTCAGGGGCATGTTCATGGAGACCAATCGCTAGAGGAATAGGGATGGGATCAACAGAAAGAATGATACACGGTGTCGAATTATAGCGGATACAGATGACCATCTGGGTGGTTATGAACCGTTGTTGGGCATCGCGAGTTCTCACCTTGCAGGCGACTCTGTGGGGACAAAGTTTACCAAATCCCAACGGCGGTGATATTTTACGCAACAGGGTTACCACATCGAGGTGTTTTATGCGTCCTTTCGCGTCCGGGTCGTACTCGGACCACAGCCTGATAAATTCGTCGAGATGATGGGGCCCGAGGATTGACCAGTCTCTCGTCAAGTAGTCGAAATTATCCATTATGACAGCCACAAACAGGTTGATGATCTGCAAGAGGGGTGCCGAGTCGGGATAGAAATACATAATGATCAACTTGAAGAGGTAGGCGACGGATGTGGTACTCACGAGGAAGGAGCAAAGTACGTAGAATGAGATGAAGTACGGGAACGCTATGTCCGATCCGCAAGTATCCGTGTTATTTTTTCCGTACTCGTCGCTGTGTACATCGCACTTGACAATGTTCGGCTGTGACGAACAAGCCATCATAATATCTTGCCAAGCCTCACCTGCATACGTGTCATTAGGATATAGGTGGTCAGGTACCTAACTACATATTACTTCCCGATCTATTGTTTAATTATAGGCTGCGATTATATTTACCAGTAGCTGATCTGAACAGGACCAAGACGGATTGCGGAAACGTCTGAAAGTTATTGTTGCGATGTATCGCCGTGTCGAGGTCGAGGGCAATTTTACCGAATACCTACGCAGGCATGAAAATATTTTTACGACAGTTCTAATTGTTTCTGTTACCGTTCCTCCGCTGCATCCAACTATACATACCTGCATACCAATGACGGCGTAAATGAAGAAGAGCATGACGATCAACAATGCGACGTACGGCAGAGCCTGGAACGATTTTATGAATGTCCAGAGTAAAGTTCGGATACCCTCACCTCTGCTCAAGAGTTTCACCAGCCGCATCACGCGAAAGAGCCGAAAGAAATTGATGGATATGAGGCCGGTACCGCCGGGCTAAAAGGGGGAAAAACGGAAAAAGAAATGAACAAAATAAATGGACAATATTATGTAAGAATATTACGCATGCTGCCTGGAGGGGTAATATGTTTTTGTAGAGAAGGAGCACGACTGGTAATGTGCATGCAGGATTGAGGAGCGCCTAGGCGGGTCGTGTCCACGGATATGTATACCCACGGTAACTTCGGAGTAGACGATATCTATGAAGCTTCCGAGGACGATGATGAAGTCGAACACGTTCCACGCGTCTCCGAAGTAATTCTGAAATGTCAATCATGTAGCGCAGGCATAATTATGGTCACGTAGGTGTAGAACCTACGGGGAAGGCGTTTGTAGGTATGTAATATATCGCGAGAAGTAATATATGTATATTCCGTTTCAGGCATGGTCACCTTGAATCTAAATGCGGCCAGCTTGAATACGAACTCGAGGGCGAATACCGCAGTGAATACCATGTTCAGTACATCCAGGGCTTCCGTGTAGAACTCTGGTTGTTCGTAGAATTTCATCGCCAGCGTGACCGTGTTTATCATGATCAGGGTGAATATAGTATACTCGAAGGGCTGCGACGTGACGAACCACCACACCTTGTACTGTATCCGATGCTTGGGAATGTAACGTCGTACCGGCTTCGCCTTCAGCGCGAATTCTATGCAGTTACGCTACCGACAATGGAATTATGATATACCTACATACCCAAGTATGTATATGCGTATGCACACCGCTGGCCTCGGGTATCGAACTTCTTTCTAATGACGCAAGTATCTACATCCATAGTATACGCGTATAAATCTGAACCTGACTGAGCGGCCACTCTCACCTGATTCTTATCCAGTTCGCAATTCTTGTACTCTTGCTCGCCCTCGTTCTGGAACGTTACAATGACGAAGCCTACGAATATATTGACCATGAAGAAGGCAATGATGATGATGTAAATGATGTAGTAGACGGCAACGATCGGCCGGAAGTTGTGGATGGGTCCGCGGTCTTCGTTGTTCGAATCAATTGAGTGTTGAAGTAGCCTGGCGGGAATAACACACATATATAGGGCTAGCAATTAAGAATTATTGTCTGCACCGGTTTTTCGTGTGGAATATTCATGAGATACATATTCTTACGTGGGCCAGCCCTCGAACGTCGATACGGTGAACAACGTCAGCATAGCCTTGGCGACGTCGTCGAAGTGGAATTTGCGATTTTCCCAAGTTCGATTCTGAACTGACGGTGTCTCCATATCGCCGTCATCGAATACTAGGTAGGTGCCCCTGGAAATATTTCACTCTTCATACATTTACTCTCTCGCGCATTTACATGATCGTACTCTGCAGAAATGGGTACACTGCCGCCCGGTGGTTCTAAAAATACGTGTTCCCGTGTTCTTCCGTCTATTCATTCGTTTCGCTCTGTAGCGTGATGGAAGGAACGAGTGAGTCTTCCGTGTAACATATCGCGTTCGGGTCTCCGACAGTCGGCAGTGTACTCGAATATCTTCCAACGGAAGCGTATGAGATTTTATGCGAGTGAGGTACAAAGTAAAAGGAGTATACGCACTGACAATCCAGTTCCGTCATTTTCGAGCCGTCGTTGCAAAAGAAAAATTTCCCCTATAGATAAAAGAAGGATGTGTGATTATTGCGAGGCCGGTGACAGGAATGTTATGCTTCAACAACGACATCACTCAAATCTTTGTCACAGCTTTAGTTTACGATACACATGTAGAGCATACTATAGTGTTATTATACAGGGGAGGGGCGGGCAAAATGGGCACCCTAACAAATTGACGCTTCAAATAGATGTAGACTCAATGGATCTCTGATCTTTTACTGAAAAACGATAGCCTGACCGATCCCGAGTGATGAACGGCCCCGCTACGCCCTATCTACTTTCAAATACTTTGAATATGAGATTGGCCGAAAAACGTACGCCGCATCTTCAGGGGTGCTCATTTTGCCTGCCCCTCCCCGATTCACAGTGCGATTAGAGAACGGAAGTGGATTAATGTAAAGAAGAGAAATGAGGATGGAACGAAATTCAAAAATAAAAAACATTCCTCAATTGGACGTGCATGTATAATAACACGAGACGTATAGATTGCATAAAAGTTGCTATCAACATTATTAGACAGGTGTGATATAGTATGTTAGTATCGAGTCTGCAGCAGCCCGTTCATACGGGAACCTCGGATTCCATAATTGCTTGCAAGTCATAAAACGTAACGCATTTGCAATAGTATTATGCGCGTACATTCGACTGTATATAAATAGTATGTCGACTGTATGTAGTACAAGGTCCTCGACTGGAATGTCCAGGGAAGGCGGACCGCTGTCGTCGTCAAGACGTCAACGTACCTAACGTGAAAACTATGTGAGTCAACGTTGACAAAGATCGTCTCGCTCCAGGTTGAACTTAAAATATTTTTCTCCTATCCAGTACAGATATCACGTAGAATTTGCATCTGACATTATGAAGTGAAATCGTCTACCCGGCGACGGTCCTGATTAACTGAACAAAATATAACAAAAAACGATACCCCACCAATGCATACTGCGGTTCCAGCGGGAAACCTATACCTAACAGCTGCTTTGAGGAAAAATTTGAGGTAACCTTCGAGTGCCTGAATTATGAAGATCTACCTGTGAAATGAATTTCGCCTTGCGCATTGATTGTATGTCTCTGAAACCTCTGAAACCATAAAACATTCCCTCAAACTGTGTCCTGATAATGCATATTTGCAGGTAGGTAATTCCCTTAGAACGAATGGCGATATAGAAACATGTACAAGGCGAGCCTGTGTATGCGTTACAAGACTTAATTATATGTACATACATATACATACAATAGTAGATGAGTTTTCATCTGAGTTGAAATTGCAATGTACGTAAGTTATACTCGATATATTGCCGAGGCGCGCTAAGCGTCTGAAAAGATGCATCCATGCACTAAATTATACGTATAATAATTGTATACATAATACATATTCCAGAGGTGTAATAGTCTACTGACATGAAAAGATGCGAAACACGGGAGATTGGTACATAGGTATATCCAAGGAATCAGTTGGTATACACAGCAATGGATGCAGGTTATGGATTATAATAGTGGGTGCTGCGTGTCAAAGAGATAGATAGATAGATAAAAGAGAGGGAGACAGGGAGGGGGGCCTCAGAGGCTCCAATACAACCGAATATTGATAAGATATTTTCCATTCATGCAACTGTATGTTCGTTTGCAGCATGTATGTACAACCCGCGAGGTGAACCATGTCGGATGTAGTACACAGGTAAACGGGGCGAAGGAGAATACGGTTTGAGTTCGCGGTGTATTATCTGCAGTTACGCGCGGTCCATTTGATTCTCATGATCGAGGTGACTGTAACACTTGAAAAGCCAAAAAGAAGGTCTCACCACGATCGGACGTCTATATGTTATACATGTTTGTATCGAGGAGTCAATGTCGCGTCTCGAATTCGGAATATCATTTTATTTTCGAAGTTGGAAGACACGAAGAAACGCCCACGTCTTGCGCGCCGGAGGATGTACGAGTGCAAGTAGTATGAGGCGTCGTTTCGCGGAAGGTGAAAATTTTTCACAGGCTTTCGTGTAGAAGCATATGTATTTGAAAGCCTGCTGCGGCAATCGGCCGTGCTCACCGCGGTTACCCCGCCCCGTCGCCATATTTAATTTGAATTTTCTCCTCGTGGGTAAACATTTTTTCTTCTCGTATAATCCCCTTCTTCGAAGGTTTGGAAGGGAAAGTGTGGACAATAGGGATAGAAATCAGAAAGAGGAGGATAAGTGGAGGCTATATATTTTGAAGTTAGATTCTTGTTCATTTTGTTTACCTTAAAAAGTTGTACCCCAATAACAGCAAACATGAACTGTAGGAGATAGGTGACCAACATAATGTTGCCAATGGTTTTAATGGCGACAATCACGCATTTCACTACGTACTTTACGTAGTTCAGGTCAGGGCAGGTGGGCAGGTAGTCATAGCGGTCAGAGCGATCAGAGCGGGCAAGACGGAGCGATGATTGAAACAAGAACAGGTAGCGTTAGCGAGCTGTTTTACACACACATTATACAGCATATAGGTACATATGTATGCTTGTGCTTATATGTATTATATATATATGATTCATACAATGAATATATACCTACATATTTGGGGATTTACCGGCTCAACCAGGCATTAAATGGACCGACGACGTATATCTTGATGCGTCTCCTTAATAATCCGGGAACGCGGAGCTAGTCGAATATATTGTCAAAACCAATTCAATTCCCTCCCTGAATTCTTTGTCTGAGGATACTATCACCTCAAAATTACGGTCAAGATTCCCATGTAAGCAACAAACGGTTTCAACACTTCGCAACGTTCGAAATCTCTCCCTCCCCCTCGCCGCAGCTCGCTCCTGGGATATTGTAATGCAAAATCAAATCGGAGCTTGTCAATCCATTTAATGCCCGGGTTCGCGTGGAATTATTTATAACATACATGTAATATAGTCATTCTCATATTCGTAACGAAGTAACCGGAGATGATGGCCGCGATGATGTTGCATCGATATCTATAATACGTACAGATAATTGTGCCTAGTTAGGGTGCACGAATCGATATAGTTTGCAGAATTAGAAACCTGGACTGTTGCAACGTAGTTCACTCCCTATTCCTCGTGTGGGCGTAAGCTGTATGTAACATCTACTCTTTCGCATGTTTTGGACTCACAGTCCGCCGACCAAGCCCTCGCCGTCTGATTCAATTTGTCAGTAAATTTGCCACGCTGGATTGCCACATTCGATCCACCTGAGAGTGGTTCGAGGTGCATGAATCACGGTCACTTGTGTACAATATCGCGTCACTGTCTTTTTATGGAAGCGCCGAAGTTTTATACAATTTTTGTCCAACAGACCCATATATTCTTCTGCGCCTTCATTCAGATTCATACCTTTCGGAATTTCGGTGTGAATTTCGAATATCCAGCGGTCGCTCAAGGCGCTACACGAGCTCAAGTTTCATTGAGGAGTCGAAAATTATTTCTGGATGTGTTGCGGATAATAATCCTGGGAACTCCAGTTGCCCTACCATTCGCATGATTCGTACGCGGATGCTTGTTATGCACGGAGAAATATTTATCGCAGAAGCAACCATAAAAAGTATGGTAGTTCGGAGACAGATCGCAAAATGGAGGAATCTATCATCATACTTTCCAGCCGATCCAACATATTTCGGAGCAATCGATTCGAGGAAGTCTGTTACGAGATACAATATTACTGATCGAGCTCATGCAAAAATTCCTCCGAATCAACGGGTGAAAAGTACGGTAGATCTCTTCATGCCGGGGTTTGTCTCCAAACAATCATAATAATAGTATGGTAGCTTCTTCGATGGATATTCCTCCGCGTACATATCAGAGCGCATGAGAGTCGGTCACACCCTATACATAACCTGCTAGTCATTTTATTACCTAATAAGTCTAAAAATACCTGTGTATATTACGTTCTGCTATTTGAGAATACATGGTGTGCCAAAATAACCCGTATACTCCTTTGGCGACCTGCGATGATTATGCGTGAAAAATCAATTACCGGCTGCCACGAGTGAATTATTGTTCCCAAAAACTACGGGGAATGAAAATCCACGAAAATATGCGCACATAAAAAATGATTTTTCACAACGGTCGGACGTATTGCCTCCACGATCGATATAAGGTATGCCTGCAACCTTTCGGACGAGAAAAATATGTAACCATCGAGTACAGATACAGAGGAACGAGCTACGCGACCGATGTTCCACGCACCGTCGGCCACGCGAATTCCGGACCGAACACACCTAAGCGTCCGTTGTATCTAACTAGCAGCCATGTATGCCAGAGGACGATATAGGAGCGTATGATTTTTTGCGGCGTGGATCCTCCTCACATCTAGCTACATATTTGAAGCGCGCACTTATTTGCTAGCCTCCCTGGCTCGCCGGCCGAACAGTTTTATGCATTTTGCAGCAATTATGGTACGCGTTATGATATACAATTGCGTGGTTGTGCGACCAGCTGCAGTGCAGGTAGCGGATACGCATCTCCTTGATGCATGTATATAAATATACCTATAGGTATATCGAGGGTACTTCGGCAGAACCGCGTAACTCGATTTTTCACAGTTTTCAGATAAAACCGGAAAACTGTTCAGCACATACACTTATACAAATCGATGAGTTTTATGGCAAAATATGAAGAGTTGAAAACGAAGTATCTTTGGTATTGAGCCCAAAAAGTTATAAACAATATATTCCGTTGATTATTATTCTGTTTTCTGTCTTTCCTGTAAAGTAGGGATTTCTGTGATACGAGGTTTTGCCAAAGTACCCGCGATATATCTATACCTACAGTTGAACCTCGCTAACTCGAATCTCGGGGAAAGAGCGAATTTCTTCGAGTGAGAGAGGTTTCATCTCATCAAAGTTTTCGAGTTATAGAGGGTAGCCCAAAAAATATTCGACTTACAGAGCCTCCTAAAAACCCGTAAGATATAGCGAAGACGGTCCTCAATCTAGGCCGTAAATGCGTCTGTGAATACAATGTATATAATAATATTCAAAAAGTTCGAATCAACCATCCATGTGACTGACAAGCATTAGCTCGTAGGTGGAATTAGGGGTGCTGGTTGTGAAATGTATTCTTTCAAGTCGTTGCTTAAATCGCTCCGAGTTGTAGAGGTCAGGGTATTGGAACTTCGAGTTATAGAGGTATAAGTCTTTGACTTATAGGAGTCGGGTTCCTTCAAATTCGAGTTGCAGAGATGAAATAGTGGCCCTCGATGCGTCGGAAGACTACGAGTTATTCTCTGTTTATTCTTCAAATAACGGAGGTTCTTCCAGGGGAATGGATTCAATGTCAGACATACAGAGGTTTTCGAGTTAACAAGGTTCGACTGTAATACTATATGCATATATATGCATACAATATGTGTATACATGATGTGAGACGCGTATGACAAGCAGAGATGTAGGTAATACTTGGCATAGAATATCATGTACGTTACACGCATGTTTTTTTGAATTTCGTTTTCTCCTTCCAGCTTTTGTTTTCTCCGATTTTTTTTTTCTTTCTTTGATTCATTCATTGCTAGTGACAAAATTTTGTTAATAATTGGCACACCACAGCAACACCTTGTTTGGAAATAAAACATGCAATTTTCCACACGACGAAGGCATAAGGCAGGACTTCCTTCGAGTACTTGAGGCGAATTGTTTCCAATATTCATGATATTATCATACGTAGGTATATAGTTTTTTTGTCTCGAAAATGCGCTCTCTAATAATTGTCCGGAAAATGTAACCGCTTGATGAGAACAACGAGTTGGCAGATTGGAACGTGGCGAATCACGGGAGCCCGGACGTGGGAATCTCGGTGGACAACGAGCAATCGTCATGCGAATGTACGACGATTTTCGACAATCGTATTATTGCAGAACATTACTGACTAATCAGTCGGAAAATCATCGAGCTTTCCGTGAAGTAAATACAACAAGTTACTGCAACTCGCATATCACATCTGCATGTATAAGTACTCTTTGTTGAAAGTTAATTATTCTTTATTCTTCATCCAAGCACTACTCTTTTCTATTATCTTCCTCCCGTTCGCCAGTCAAGTAGACGCGGATAGCATAAACGATATTGTATTCGGGATCGCGGGTAAACGACAACGGGACCGGACCTTGCGTCTATGAATTATCCTGGGATTGAAAACGAAAACACAGGAGACAATGCTCCGATAAGTGAATCTCCGCGATATAGGAGGGGGATCAAGGGAAGCGAAGGATTGCAGGAGTCTTTTTCGGGAACAGGAGCACTAATTAATTTATTGATACCCGGAGTTGCATTGGCAAGGACAAACCGCTTCTACGACATATCGGCTTCAATATCACGCCCATTGATACTGAGGTGTCCCCGTGCAGAGAATGGTCGCACGTTCGAAGAAAAACAGAAATCCATCATCGTCCGACGAATATACATATGAACCTTGTATTGAGGCGCATCAGGCCGGTGGTTAGATAATACCCCAGAACTCATTTAGCTTTTTTGAAATTGAAACCCAGTCAGAGGAACGTGATATCGGTCGTGGCCAGCTCTCCCTATATTCCCCCGCCCACGAACGGACTTTGTTAAGTCGACCGGTGGGTACACTGCGAATTCAACTTTTGTCTGTTCTCCATAGGTATGTTGACGAACGTTACTGTTGCCGCGATAGAAATAGTACCTATACATGTATGAGTCCGGGACACCCGTTTATTGAGAAACATCCATCAAGCGATGTTACGTTTCATCCGTTCCCGAGAACCAAGAAAGAAAAGAGAAGAATCACAGCGGATATGGATGAAACAGAATTAGACAAGACGAAAAAATATGATTGCCTACGGCCCATAATATTTTTCTTCAGCCGCTCCGTAAAATCAAAGATACAGCTCTAATTTTATTCCTGTTTTTCGCTCGGTGGATTCACGGTCTAAACCAAATTCGCACTCTCCCTCGGCCGGCCTGTGCACGCAGGTATAACATCATGTAACGACTGTACATTGCTGTACAACACGGTTTTACTTTGAAGTTAGCCATGCTTGCGGTGGGTCTCTTCAAGGGTCAGGCAGAGACCATCAACGCGACGCATATGGATAAATTCAAAGGTACGTCGTGCCGATTGGTTTCTGCTTGAGCCTTGCAACGACTAGCCCCACAAGCGTGACTAGCTGCAGAGCAAAACCGTTAATGTGCGGCGGTGTACATACGTATGAACATAGTATGAACGTAGGTATATGCAGATTCGGAGAGGGCGGTGACGTTGGTTGGTTGGTTACCGGTTCTCAGGTATAAAACGAAAAACAAGCAGGAAAAGAAATGTAAATTAAGGTAAAGATCAATAAAATTTCGAGGATAGGAAAGCTGAACAACTTTACAACGGGATTGAATGTAGTTCCAATTGATATATCGGGCCGGGGTGTATCCTACCTTGAAAAGTTGAACACCAATGACGGCGAACACGAACTGCAGTAGGCTGGTGACGAGGACTATGTTTCCGATAGTCTTAACAGCTACGATGACGCACTGAACTACGTGCTGGCGTCAAAATGAACAAATCTCATTGTACAGATCGGCAAAACAATTGGGATAACGTACGGAATAAGGACAGAGGTGTTATTACATAGCCCTGAGACTCTTTTTCTTTCTATCCCGTGACTGGCGGACATGGATCCAGCTGATTCCCCGCGGACTTTCGTTTCCAAGGAGGCTCCACCGTGAGACACTTATATAAACGAAATAACCTCTTGTCAAACATTTCTGTCCAAGTGATATCGCGTATTACGTTTGTCAGAGATTCGAAACGGTCAGTTCTACTGAACCCATGAGCGGCAGTGCAGGGATACGCAGCACGCTTGGTAGAATCAGGTCTGCAAGCTACGTGAAATTATCTGGAGACTGGTGAAGACCAGTCTTTGAAAACACATCAACCATTCTGAATATCATTTCTATCAAACAACTGCAGTTGATCAGGTGTTCCGATCTAGCTATCACTTATGTGCCCGTCATCCCAGCGGTTGACCTCCGTCCAGGTCCGTATTACGCCAGTCGCTTCTACGTATGACGTGTCCAAAAACTAGTACCCTTTCTGTCGTAGCGCGTATAAATATAGTACCTATATGTAACGAGTTAGCGGCGCGGCAAGCCTCGAAGCCACATCGGAATACGCACCTGGATCGGCCCATAGTCACGCGTAGTACCTGCATATAAACGGTGTGCAGGCACGCTCGGTCTCGTTGAGTCGGAACTAGTTGGACGCTGAATCAACGATACACTGTTATGCAAACCTATTTTTTTTTTTGCATAACTATGTATACGTGTATCCCACTAGTTCAGAACCATCCGGGCTCGCCTATGATACCATGCGGCTACGCGCGACCTTTTCATTTGCTGGGCGTACCTGCTTAACAATGTAGCATATCGGGTGACGAGGTCACATCCGCTACGTAGCCTCTAAGGATCACAGCTGTTCGCCAGCCGAGTTCAACAAATATTGTGGTATTGAATCCTGTCTAATCATTGCGCTAGATACTTTGGGCTTCAGAGTTCCAGTTACGCGGGGAAACTTTGCAATCACTATGACTCCGAGACCAGGGATAAAGCGGCGTCTCTTATTTTCATTCCGCGTGTGTTGGTATGGAATAATTGCGCGAGTACGTATCGTCTGAGAGGAAACATGATCGTATTGATACTGCAGCAGGTCCTATGCATCTACCATACTGTTCGTCTATCGCTTGTCTATGCGGAACTGGCGTGTCGTCGATACAATCGTATTATTGGTAGATTTACAGGTATAAACCGTGAATGTAGTGTGGCGATTCCGCAGATTTGTGAAATAGAACTTGCAGGTAGCGGTGATTGGCGAAGATATTCGACAGTGACAAGGAGTTCGAAAGATATCATCATTATCATTTCCGAAGGTATTCTGGGGGATGGAGCGAACTCCCTGAACACCTCCGAACATAATAATCAGCTATAGCTGTGTCGGTAGCCTCCAGTGAAAAATTAGGGCATCATCATTTATCGGAATAATACGCGTGGGAGGCCGAACAACCGGATAGATAGCGAGGGGTAAAATGGGACTTCCGCCTGGACAATACGTCCAATATTATTTTTCAATGACGATCGATAGACACATACCTTTAGTCCTTTCGCGCGATTGATAGCACGAAGAGGTCGCAATACTCGGAGGACCCGAAAAATCTTCAATACCGACATGGCACGGTTCCTGAAATCAAGAATTAAAAAATCACAGTCGGTTAATCATTGATTCGTCAATATTCCTATACTGTCCTGCGTTTATCATATATTCAGTGGATGCATTCTCATCAGTATTTCACTTACATGAACGCGGATGCGATAGAGACACAGACGACGAGTAGATCCAAAAGGTTGAAGGCAGACCGGCAAAACGCTCCCTCGTGAATGACGGCCCCGTACGAAATCATTTTCAGGCATATCTCGATCGTGAACACAGTTGTGAAGAAAAAATCAAAGTAACTCAGTACCTGCGAACGAATATCACAATCCACATACGGCCACCCAATATCTACGCCTCACATTGTCATCGGTATTCCTATTCTCGAAGCCGCGTGAAGCTAGACTTGAACAAAGATTCTTATTTATATTTACGTTGTTACGGTCCGACTTCCCGTCCAGCGGGTCCTCGGCGGCAAGCATTGCGGATGATATCAGAATGCAGGCGAGTATCAGGTTCCCGAAGTAGCCGTGATTGCAGAACCAATGGCAGAATACCCGAAACCTGAAGAGGCGCAAAAAGGACCGAGCGTCAGTTCAAACTCGCCGATTACAGTTCATCGTTTCAAAGGATAGGGATCCTTGCATAGGTATTGATAGTGTCGTAATGGTATACGCGTGGGAGTAACTCTGCCTCACCTGTTTGTCTGCGAGAATAAGAAAAACGCAGACCCAGCCGGGATCGGTTGCGTTTTAGTGGCCATATTGAATTCCGACATCCGACGAGGTCGTGCAGTCACTTCCTCCCCTAAACCGACGCCTTAAACAATAGGCAGATGTAATCAGTTGGTATGCTCGCGTATGATACGGGGGTGGAGGTCGTGGGACCAGCGACGTGTCCTGCTGTCGGATATGAATAGGTATATCGTACTCACCTCCAAGTTCTTCATCGTCGGACTCCACCTCCAAACGCATCTTTGTACGACTGTTAGAGTCATCCCCTTTCTCCGAACTGGATATATTTGTTTACACAGAAAGAGACAAGAGTGAATTCCAAGGAGTACATTTGAACAGTTTTTACCAATTGAATAGACACGCGATGAAGATGATCGGCGACGAGTATGCGTCGTCTTCGATCGCGATAGTCTTTCACTGGATCACCGAAACGTTACGCTGCAGTATCTACCTATACAGTATACCACCGTACAAACTCACTTTTCCGTATCCAATGCAGCTTCGTAATCCTCGATCGTTTCGTTTGGATCCTGCTCATTGTCTGTGGCTCCTTCGTCGTCATCCTCCTCCTCCTCTTCGTCGACATCCTCGTCGCCACCACTGCCATCCTCGCCGTCCTCGACTTCGTCGTCACTGTGACGGTCGTGGTTGGGCGAACCGCTGCGAGATTTATTTTTCTCTGCCTAAAGTATTCGCGAGGTTACATCATTAGCATGACCGCGACTTTCGTACAATTTTCATGCGAACTGCAGCATATATACATCGTGTATTACCTCCTCCTCGGCTTCCTTCTCGATCGCTGTCAATGACTCGGCGTCGGCCAAATTGTCGACGGCAATAGCCAAGAAAACGTTCAGCAGAATGTCTATTTCAATGCGTTAAGGAGACGGACAAGGTTCCTGCTCTTCTTCTTCTATTCCTCTGATAAACTTCAACTTAATTTAACCGTTGATCAAGATTGTACTATTTCTACGATATACACAGTGTGAACATGAAATATTTCGTACGCTTGAAGGATACAGTTGCCACATATGAAGAGGATGATGAAGTAAACGCAAGCCAATACACCGAACCCGGAAACCCCGCCGAACGCCTTTATCCCGACGTACATCACCGCGTTCCAATCCTCGCCGGTCAATATCTGTGAAATCGATTTCGTTTCACACACGATATGAAATGAGGATGTCATCAGAATTACCGGCTGTGCACGTTCCAAGTACCGTTCGTTATACCTGATGGGAAAATTGTACGGTCGACGACGCCTAGACGCCGTGAGCGTACGTGTAGTACAACAATATTGGAAGAGATTACCTGAAATACAGTGAGGAGACTCTGCCAAAAAGTGTCAAAGTTGCTCCTCGGCTTTTCCCCGGAACCTTGAGAATTAAATTTACCACCAAACACCTATGCGAGAGAAGAGAATTGTTCAAATACTTTTCATTCCATGGTCGATCGGTAATACGTTTGTGGACTTGGAACGAGATACGGACCTGCATCCCCAGCAGGGCGAATATGACGATGAACAGAAACAGCAGCAGCAGTAGCGAGGCGATTGATTGGATCGAGTTGAGTAGGGAAGCAACCAGGTTCGACAAAGACCGCCAGTATCTGAAATAGATGAGTACCGTGTATTATCCATATTCTCGAATTACATCCGGCGTGTGGGTATGACTTGCATACCCACTGTCCTTTCATCACTCACTTTGTGACCTTGAACACCCTGAGAAGGCGAACACAGCGAAGAACGGACACCCCGAGGGGTGGCATCACGTCTGTGTTTGTCAATATCATCTCACTGATGGAGCCAACGACGACGAAGCAGTCGAACCGATTGAACAGGGAGACGAAGTAACCCTGTCGTATCAAACATACAAACGATTTGTACAAGCGTCGTGCCACTAGCGACTCATCGCGGAGATGCACGTGCCTGTGCGCGTTGCAAAATGTAGGCATAACAATTTACAGCTACAATTAATCCAACACGCCTCTTGAATCAAGGCTGATGGATGAATAGAGAACGTGGGTATATTTGTGATCCCCGTTCTCTCCGACGATCTGGGACTCACCTGAAATCCTAGGCTGTACATCTTCAGTACCATTTCCATTGTGAAGAGACCGATGAAGAACATGTTCGTAACGTCTGTAAGAAAAGTACAAGAAAACATTGCGCAATTCTCCCCGGTCAAGGAAATCAATCGGACGTGTGAGAGACGATCACGAGCAAAAGCGGACAGGGTTCGAGAGCTCACCTTGAAAGTAATTGAGCCATTCTGGTTGTCGGTAGTGTTCGGTAGCTAATACGACGGTGTTCAAAAAAACCAGGACTATAATCAACCAATAGAAGACTTGGGATTTGACCGCCTTCCTGCAGGCTCGTCGCATACGACGATTCATCCTGTGACAGAGATACGACATTATGCAAGTGTATCCACCACCTGCCACATGGGAAGCCAGAACGAATTGGATCGATCAATGCTCGCTCTCACCTTTCCAAATCCCGCTTTTTCTTGTGCCACATCGACTCCTGCTGCACGTCCTCGTCACCTTCCAACTGATCCGTACTTTCCATCTCGTTCTGATGTTTCGCTGTAGGAAGTAATGTACAGAAAGAATAATAGCGATCACCGGCAAAAGACCGTATGCCCAGGAGAATGATTTCTGGTTTTGGTCACGACACTCACATTTGCCGTCCTGTATCATCTGCGGCTCGTCGGCTTCCGGCTCGATGTCCTCCGCCTGAGTTATCCAATCGAGATACCCCCTGAGGTCGTCTTCGATTTGCTGTTTCTCTCGCAATTTGTGGAAATCTCCCCGGGCTTTGGCCTTTTCTCGCTCTTTGGAGAACTCACTGGAAAATTTCGAGATAAACGTTATCATATTCTTACGCCAGACCCGGAACACACGTGACACGCATGATTCAGTAGCATATGTGGGACAATGATCGTGGAAGATTTTGGTGGCCGAAATGGCGAAATTGACGAGAACAACCAGCGGCAGCCGGAAATACCAGAGAGGGAATGGGCGATTTCAAGGCTCACAGATGGAGGGCGAATCAAATCGGCAACTGAATCATGCGCGATATAGGTATGAATGATTGTAACTAACCCAGACAACACACCGAGAATCAAGTTCATGACGAAAAAGGCACCGAGTATAACCATTGAGATGAAGTAAATCCATTGCCAGGTGTTCCCCATTGCGTCTTCAATCTGTAATTGACAACGCGCGTGTTCGGTGGTTTGTCTTCTGGTAATACATGACATACATAGAATTATAGTATGATTCGATGACATGGGATATCACGGGGATTCTCGAGACTTGTCGGTTGGATAGATATACGCTGCACTCACGGCGTACAAGACATCGGTCCAACCCTCGAGAGTCACGCATTGGAATACGGTCAACATCGCGAGGCCAAAGTTGTCGAAATTCGTGATGCCAGAGTTTGGCCCTTCCCAAAACCGTTTGCTGCAATGATACTCTCCCCCTTCGAGTCCCGTGCAGTTGAAACCGCTGTCGTCCATGCTGCACGGACGCGGTTCCTTCATCATTTGCCCTAAATTTTCATCAATCAAGTCAACTGATCGTATAAACATAATTATAGTCGTATACTGGCCATGCCCAGTGTGTACAGAACGTGCAAAAGCATACTTCGCGATTACCGCGTGTGAATGTGCAGACATGTGTGACGTATGCGCTCACCAGTTTTATCATTCCAACAAGTCTTGTGCATTTTACCAGAGAACAGTTCCAATCCAATGATAGCGTAAATAATTATGACGAATAGTACGAGGAGCGCGATGTGGAGCAATGGGACCATCGCTCGTAGAATCGAGTTGAGAACAACCTGTAGACCTGTTGCGAGTTTCATTTCAGTTATCCATTCTGCTCTTTATATTTTGTGTATGCATAAGTGAGTATCTTGGGAATATGAGAGGATCGCCGCAATATTTCACTCAATTCGATCGATAGATACGTAGATAGGTATATAACATAGATATTGTATACTGTGGCACATATCCACGGTTAACATACTTGGTACACCGGAGACCAGACGCAGGGGACGTAGAACACGAAAGGCTCGCAGCGCCTTCACGTCGAATCCCTCCTTCATGATCATTGTCATTACTATGCTGATCATCCTGGAGACGAAACGTGGTAATTGTATCGTACGTACAACATCATTGTCCCGAGTTTCTACTCCGGGCCAGGTTCGCTAGTGGCCCAGACTGATATCAGGCGGGTCTACTGTGCCAGCCGTATTGACTGTCGGGTGAATACTTAATACTATGGTTCATCAATATCACGCAGGACTTACCCAATGACGACGATCGTGAAATCCAACATGTTCCATCCGTTTCTCAGATAAGCTCCAGGATGCGCGACGAAGCCGTAGGCGATAATTTTCATCACGCATTCTACCGTGAATATAACCAAGAATACGTACTCGATCTTCTCCTGTAAATATATAGAAATAGTTTAGAAGACCCGGAACGTGGTTAACTCACCTTGTAAGTAACTATGTCGAACTCACCAAATACGTATTCGTTACATTCGAATCGCTGAAAGGATATGGCGTGTAAACCGCGAGGGCTACGCAGTTCGCGAATATCGTCATTAGGATCAGCCATTCGAACGGTCTGTATGATATTCGACTAATTAAGGAAAACCTGTTTCAAAGGGGTGGATCAACATATGATAGGCGATCTTGCCATGCTCGTAAATTAAATTTAAATGTCGGAAAATGGGCTTGCCCATGAGACGACCGGATTTGAACAGCATGGTTACATATGCGATAAGATTCGGAAATCTTATGTAGAAGGAGACGGATTTATATCAATACGGGGTATTCCGCGCTACAGCTGTATGACGATCTCAGATCTGAATTTCCAATAGTGTTCCTTTTCCTATAGAAAACATCACAAAACAAGAAGGAAAGTTTTTCAAAAATATCCGGCAATGCAGAGGAGCCGTGACGTCGGTTACGTTAGCACGGAATGCCCCGAATTCATGCATATGAAGTTCTATGAAAAAAAGGTTGCTTCCACTCGATGACGTCGATGCACATTTTCCGTAACGGATTCTTCAGCGGCAGACAGTAGAGTGCACGGACTGGTCTGTCGGGCGGTGGTTTGCCGCTGCGTCGGGCGGGCCTTTTCGGCGCTTGTGTTTTGGCACTCGGCGCTGTTGCTGGGGTTGTTTGGGCCTGGGACGGTGGCGCTGGCTGCGCATTAGCTGCACCGTCTTCGCCGCCCTGCGCCCACGACGACGCTGCACCGGCCGCTGATGCCGAAGCACCGCCGCCACCATTGTCCGTGCTCATGGATGGGCAGTAGTGCTTCACCCGACACAGATCCTAATTCTCCGTTTGCCTGACGCTCTGCCAGAGTTTTATATAACGCCAATCTCGCTCGGGTCGCGTTATCCACGCTATACCGAAGCGTATTCTTCGTCTTCTGCGCTCTACGTGTTCCACCTTGGTCGCTAGATGCTGTCATGCTATGGCTCGATTGTACTCAACAGTGTCCTGCGAACCAGAGATGAAGCAGAATGAGAGATAGGGTAGGCATTTGAGATTTTCACATCAGTAATAAAATTTCATCTGGCCGACAGTTGTGTGGTCTAGGAAATAGGTTCGGATATCTAAAAACGCCCTCTGATCTTTTCGGTAACCAGTGGACCGTATACTACCGAGCGTAGGGAGCATCACCCGTGAAAAGAGCAGAGCGGAGTGGGTCTACAGACCCCTGTGTTTCAGCCGTGTACTATAATTATATTCACGTGAGAGACAAAAGGGTGGTGATAAAAAGCGAGCAAGCGACGCTCGCACGTTTCTGTTGCGGACGACTTGCCGTACGCGATTATCAACTAGCGGTTAGGCTCGTGAAAGCCAAATTTTTCACCCGCGGACATCCACGACCTCTTAGATACCGAATTGTATTGAGTGCACCCGTGTATGGGAGTCGCTGTCTTTTCACGTTGTGGGTATAGATATCCTTTCGCATGAATATAGCATGTAACAACTACATACCCATCCCTGGGCTTTCGGGGAGAATAATGTGGTCTCTACTTACAATACCGTTGCCCGTGGTTTCAATAGGTATGTGGTTCATTGTATCGTCGTGTCATATGTGCAGCAAGTACCAACGCCGGTAATAACGACGCGGCCACCGCCGAGCCGCCCCACGCTTACCCTGGGAATCAGAGTGGAGGTCTGCTATATTTAGTAAGCTCGAATGTACCCGCCTGACTGATTTGTATAGCCTAAGCGCGCCGCGGGCGGGTGAGAGACTCGATTTGAAACGCAGGCGTCCGTCAAGTGCCACGACCGTAAGATAGCATGGCCTAGTAAATAATGCATATGGTATACGGTAATCTGACTCGTAACCACTATATATCCATTACACACCATAACGTAATAAAATAATTTCAGTAATTATTCATAGGCATGATACGATATACAGGGTGTCCGTGAACTGAGGGCTTTTTGGGCGAAGGGAAGGGGGGGGGGGGGGGTCTAGTTTGTTACCCTGCCACTGGAATAGCTAGCCCCGCTGCGACGTCTGCGGAATACAGACCATTTGGAAAGTTGGGCTAGCGATCGGAAATTATCGTCGTCTTACGAATCACAATAATAAGCCCCTAACGCAGCTGCTCTCTTCGAAATGTACTATATATTGCCGGTATTGGCAAGTTTGATAATATTAATTGTCATCAGGTAAACATGTCCGCAGTTGCCCAACCAGGATTCTTATCTGCAGGTCTTGCCGATACTATTAGTACGGTAACACGCGTATCGAGATCAACTCCGTACTTCTCCCGGAAGAAACCGGGAATTTTAGTTCAAGGACAAGGTTGATTCGATATGGGAAACCTGTACCACAACTTCACAGTACTTCCAAAATATCGTGACGTGGCTCTAAAATTGCGGTCCTGCACCGTTCAGATATAGTCTTTATCGTGTGCTTTTATTTTACAGTCGCTTTATAGGCCTATTTGTGAATCCAGTTAGCTTCCATTACCAACAATTTTCATCACAATTTTGCATGTATGTATGCGTTTGCGTTCAAGTGTTGCTTGGGCAGTATGTCCGTTTACCGAAACGTCTGTAGCGACGACGCAACCGAATGAATCACTCCCGTTGATGCTCGAAATATATGATTTCTCAAGAGGTTTCGGGAACCGTCTGCTGTAGCACGACTCATCCACGGTCCACACGGAGAACGAGAGGTGAATAACAAAGCTTAACAAATATTTCGTAGATACTCTCTTGGATTTCATACGCGTGATTCGTCTTCATTTGTGGAGCCCAATTGCTCCATTGATTCTATAGAACAACCATTTGATAGACGTACGCTATGCTCCAACCTGTTCTCGGCCCACTCTACCTCGCATATACCATACCCATACACACAAAGCGTACACATAGTCCAGTGTAGGTATATTGGATACAAACGGACAGCTCTTTCATTCTGAGACTCGATCTAGTAAATATTGGCCAATTCGAACACTCAGCTTTAGCTACAATGGAGAAACACGAGAGCGAAGATATTTATAAAACACACCCACCACATAAGCGATCAGAGCCTACCCCAGTACTGCAACAGCTATACAGTAATACAGTAATACAGCAATACAGTAAAAAATTGTCTATAAGTCCCGGTTCCGCTCCGCCGAGTTAGGTGCAATCTCTTCACGCAGATAAAATTTGCAAATTGATCAGTTATTGAATATGCCGTACAACTATGGTCATACAATTATTATGTTGTATGTGAATAGGATTCTTTAAAATCGGAATATCAGCCCTCGTGGGCGCCCATATAGAGAGGCAAGGGAGGTATTTGCCCCCACCCCCGTCACCGATTTTGAGTTCCTAATTCGAATACGTCGCATTCATAATCTTTTCGGATTCTAACGCTGCACTCGCGATGATGAATTTTTGTGCTGAAGGGTTATGAGGACCGACCCCCCCCCCCCCCCCCCCCCCCCCCCCGATGAACGGCGCATGAACGCCCATGTCAGCCCTGCTGTAATAGTCGGAAGGGGAGTCGTTCTTGGTGGCGAAAAAGATGAAGGGGCAGAAATAAGGAATTAGAAAATTAAAAAACGATGAAGCGTCAAGAATCGGAGATTAGTAACAATTAGAACGAGACGTTCAGCAGCGAACGAGTTTTCCGGAGAGAGAACTACGTGTATGAGCGCGAATGTGTGGCGCGTATACAGCGTATGCATGTGCCTACATACTGTCATACGATTCTAGTGGAAGATTTGACGACGAGTTCGTCGGGCTTGGCTGTGCTGTTGTCTGCAATAGCTAGGTGCTATTATAGTTGCCTATCGCAGACGTCTACCAAGATAAACGCGTCGATGGGTGCGTAAAAATAAATCGGTCCTCTTTAACTCGAATTCATCGCGGGAGTTGAAGTTTTTCTTTCGTAGCCTAGGTATACTACACACGTGCCAATTTTCGCTTCGCATCTACGTCACAGTGTATGCCCCGTAAACCGGCACTAACGTGTACAAATATGCGTACAACATACATGTGGAACGTACGCTGTGCTTGTTGGGCAGCTTTGCATATTAACCCACGGGGAGTACGATAGACACAATAAATTCTGTAATGCATAGTGACGCGCATGTTCTATATACACGTTCACTCAGAGTTTGATTATAATTTTGACAATTCATTATTACACTGTGTCAGAGTCCTAGGCACCTCGTATTTCTGCGTGAAAATGCGGAGACTCGTTTTCAAAATCATTGCCAACAAACACTGAGAATGAATGCTTCACCACTGTTCGTCCACGTTCGTGTGGTTCTCACAACCCGAAGGGTTATCCTGACTCCTACAAGCTATGGTGAAATCTTGAAGGGGTCCTCGTCATGCGAGGGAAAGAATTCAGCATTGCGCCTATACGAAAAGGAGAAGAGCAACGAGTAGGTGAATTTTAACAAGTAGTCGCTCGTCAAATGTATTGATCAGCCAATGTCCGTAGGTATTGACGAATAAAAAAGAATATATTTAACGAGTACGTGTATACAGTATAGTATGTACCCGGACTGATATGTTCATGCGATACAACCTAATTTATTTATCATCGCACCTGAAAATTTCCAACATCTTTTGTTCCATCTCTCGGAACACCTTCAACATAATTTTGGTTTGCGGAACAAAGCCGTGGTCAGCAAATTACATAATATTAGTGAGATCAACCCAAAGAGTGACGTTATTACTGGCGAGCAGTTCTGGACATCCGACCTGAATATACCTCGGCACATATACATATTTTCGCGCTGACATGCTCCAACTACATATTCACTTGGGTTCACGATTCATATAGCGGTACAGTGGCGATTGAGTTCAATAATAAACTACAAGAATAATACGGACCAGTGTGAATATAACTTCTTGGGTACTGGCGCGGCGCAGTGCTGATGGATGCAGAAAAACACCATCTGTTGTTATTTTACGCTGCGGTGGTGTTAAATTTTCTAATGCACCATAAATTATAGTACCGAAAGTTTGGATCGCGGCTGGTTTTACATCACAATCACTCGACACGATAAGCTCAACGGCGGAGTGCCGGCGGGCGGTGGGTTGCCGGTTGCTGGTGAAAAATGCAAATAAAGAGCAAACTTGATTCATGGGGTAGGTCCGATGCTCTCGTTACAGGTACACCTATACCTACGCGTATACCTTGCCTGCTATGTGGATAACGAGCGGGATACTTCCCGGTCAGGAAATGTATATGATACGACGTAGGTACCAGTTTGAGACTGCTTGGTGGGTAATGATCCAAAGATTTCTCCACGATTCACGTCGGGGCGGGTTCATGAATAGAACAAAGAAGAAACATTGGTTTGCCTTCTTACCACGGCTGCCAGCTGAATGTTGTCGGGATGATTCTGGTTTGCCGCGAATATTTTTTTCAACTCACCACATTTTTCCTTAGGCGACGAATAAGTATCACGTGAGCTGTCCTGCTGGTGCTGCTGCTTCCCTCGGCATATCCAAATATAACACTTCGCCTCACGGTCTAACATACGCGCACGCACGCACACGCACAAACGCACGGACGCGCGCACACAGCGAAAGAGATAACGTAAGAGGATCAGAACACTTCTCCCATAGGGAAACGTAACCAACTATAAGTATATGCGCCCCCGGTTGAAGCGGCGATACAAAAATAATGATCACAATGATAACGATTATGGTGATGATTATGATTATGACGATGATGACCGCTGTTACGATTCAACGACTGTCTTGACGTCAGCAACAACGTAAACAACAACAGGGACAGCAATGATCACAGAGTCCGACGAGGGGTATCTCCTCGCGATCTCATCCCGCAGCCTCTTTGCTACACTGCCTGCCTGCTGGCCGCTTGTGTCCTGTTGACCCAAGTACGAATTATATTTCGCCCTGTGCAGGAGATTCTGCTGATTAATCTCGTTTCCACGATGGCGAGTGCAGAGAACCACATACGCAAGACAGGTGTGCCGCGGGGATGGTTAGAACTCGTGTGACCCGCGTATTTACTATGAAAAATGAGGTCGTCGCCAAACGCGAAAAATTGGCGAAGTCGCGACGCCCGTGACGAATCAATGCGCCGGTGCTACTCGTCAAAGTGTCGTCGCTCTACGACTAAACGGACCGGTGGTAGAATTGGCCAGGGCTACGACGGGGTAGGTCCGCGCCCCTCTTGCCGCAACCGCGGTATCCGCCTCTACGACACCAGCGTCGTCTGGCGTCGGCTCGTATCAAGCCCAGACACCCCTGCGGCCTGCTGCCGGCCTCCACGCCGCTTCCAAGTAGCGGGCGAATGCTAACGAAATGCCAAAAACGTTTATATCCAACTCCGTTGATTTCTCTCACAGTCCCGC
Source organism: Phymatocera aterrima (assembly GCA_963170745.1). Lineage (NCBI taxonomy): Eukaryota > Metazoa > Arthropoda > Insecta > Hymenoptera > Tenthredinidae > Phymatocera > Phymatocera aterrima. Next base: position 185,550 of record OY720666.1, on the reverse strand, counting down.
CCACTCTCGTGGGTAAGGCGAATGGCTTGTCTAGCCTGTCTGTCGGTGCTGCGCTGCACTGTTATAACCAAATCGGTCTTTAGACATTTTGATCGATTGGATTTTGAACGAGTTGTGTATGCTACATGCTAGTTCCGTATTTCCCGGCTCATGTGCCACAATGCTTGTGTTATTGCATACATGGATGTCAACCGCGGACTTAATGTCAACCCTATTCAACTCTTACCCGATCGCCTGAATCAGGTGGCGCTGACTGCAGTCGTATACATGACATGCACGCTATTAGCGTCGCGTATTCCGTGGTAGAAATTTCCTCCTACGAATTTTCTGAAACAGAAATAATCATCCTTCCTATCTTTGTTCCACGTTACAATTGAAATTGTAACGAGTTGATCTTGAACGTATTAGGATTCAGTACCATATGATTTATCAATATAATGTGATATAATATTATTACACTATACCTATAAAGGCAATATACAGTCTTTGAAAATACAATACAAATTCTGAATGCCGTTTTTATTAACGACGCGGGCACTGAATTTCCCACGTTGAGCTCCTGGCTTGGAGAGAGAAGGAAAGAGAAACCGTACTTCGCGGCAGAGTCCCTCTGTTTGCGGCCACTGTCGTTCGCAGTATTTTCAGCGGCGGCGCCACTGCCTGAATCAATCGGTGGCTCCACCCAACAGGATATTGAAGAACCCGCTCCCGGCGCTCTTCTTAGCGGGGGAGTCCCTCTGTCGGCATTTGCTGTCGTTCGCAGAATTCCCAGCGATGGCGCCACTACCTCAACCAATCGGGTGGCTCCCTTAGACTATATAGACATGGAGGGAGCCAATCATATCTTGTTCCATATGTGGCCGGTGCAGGAAGGACTAGACATAGCACGGCGATATCCCCTCTCTCTCTCTCTTGCAAAATGTGATCGGTCGATTTAAACTAGTCACGTGACCACGTCAGAGCTGTGCCTAGCGGTACCGGTACCCAGCCCATGTGCTGTAAGCTTGCCGCAAGCATAGCCGGTTAGCCCTTAGTGCGTAATAATTTATTATAATATCAAGATAGGTGATGTAAATAATCATGGCTCGTAATTGCTGTGTGTGTGTAGAATACAAAGTGACGATCCGGATGGTCCGAGCGTCAGTTAACACAAGTAAATGATGTTGGAAATTGTAGGTATAGGTTAGGTCACTGTTTTCATTCTCGTTCACTGACATTCATTCTCCTACCATTCTCACATATATTTAATATGAACAGATTACCAGCTCGCGAAGGTTTGAGAGAAGAATGGCTGAAAGTTTTGAGGAAGAATTGCCCTTCGCTCGCTCGCAATGGGCTGCATGTATGCAGTCAACATTTTGAAAGAAATTGTTTTCAATACAGTGGCATGTGCCAACGAAGAATGTTGAAGAGTGGATCGTTGCCAACTATTTTTCCCCGTTTTGAAGTAGTTGAATGGTAATTATTGAGTGCCTCACCAAATAGCACAACGTGTATAAATATACTTCTAACGTAGGCTATTCTTTTCAGTCAAAAACAAGCGAGTAAGGAATCTCCGGAGCCGGCAACCGAGGTCCAAACTGTAAATACGGAATCAAGCCAAGTGGAGAACGAATTTCAATTAACCGAGATAAATATTGAAACAGATTCAACGTCAGTAATGTCATACCTTCGAAATTAACTCATTGCCTTGCTCATCGCTCATTTGGTTGCGAATTTTGTAATAATATTATCATGAATAATGGTTTCAGTGGCCAGGTACACGAAATTTTGAATCGGATTGAATCTTACAAAATTGAATTGGAAAACAAGATAACAAACAAAATACGACTGCGGGACGCACAAATCCGAAAGCTCCAGCGTGAAAATAGGAATTCGACCATCAAACTAGGGACGTAGGTGCTAGCAAACACAGATTCCAAGTTATTCAAGAAATTATATCAGTATATTTACAATTGCGAATCAACAAATTAGAAAAAGAGAAGCAGAAACCGAAAAAAAGAATTAAGAAGTCGATATACAAAGTACATTCTCCTCAATCATGAATAAGTAGTATACAATAAGAAGTATACAAACCAATGATCATTATTTTCTTTTGTTTAAGTTTAAGCGTGTGCTGTATGTAATCTTGATTATGAATGAATACATGAAGAAAATTATAATTCTTTATGTCAGAGCTGATTGATGAATTTTTTCGACCCAAATACCTAATTGCAATTGCGGCCAAGTACTAAATTCCAAAGCAGTTTTCCTCTGAAACAGAAATAATCATCCTTCCTATCTTTGTTCCACGTTACAATTGAAATTGTAACGAGTTGATCTTGAACGTATTAGGATTCAGTACCATATGTTTTATCAATATAATGTGATATAATATTATTACACTATACCTATAAAGGCAATATACAGTCTTTGAAAATACAATACAAATTCTGAATGCCGTTTTTATTAACGACGCGGGCACTGAATTTCCCACGTTGAGCTCCTGGCTTGGAGAGAGAAGGAAAGAGAAACCGTACTTCGCGGCAGAGTCCCTCTGTTTGCGGCCACCGTCGTTCGCAGTATTTTCAGCGGCGGCGCCACTGCCTGAATCAATCGGTGGCTCCACCCAACAGGATATTGAAGAACCCGCTCCCGGCGCTCTTCTTAGCGGGGGAGTCCCTCTGTCGGCATTTGCTGTCGTTCGCAGAATTCCCAGCGATGGCGCCACTACCTCAACCAATCGGGTGGCTCCCTTAGACTATATAGACATGGAGGGAGCCAATCATATCTTGTTCCATATGTGGCCGGTGCAGGAAGGACTAGACATAGCACGGCGATATCCCCTCTCTCTCTCTCTTGCAAAATGTGATCGGTCGATTTAAACTAGTCACGTGACCACGTCAGAGCTGTGCCTAGCGGTACCGGTACCCAGCCCATGTGCTGTAAGCTTGCCGCAAGCATAGCCGGTTAGCCCTTAGTGCGTAATAATTTATTATAATATCAAGATAGGTGATGTAAATAATCATGGCTCGTAATTGCTGTGTGTGTGTAGAATACAAAGTGACGATCCGGATGGTCCGAGCGTCAGTTAACACAAGTAAATGATGTTGGAAATTGTAGGTATAGGTTAGGTCACTGTTTTCATTCTCGTTCACTGACATTCATTCTCCTACCATTCTCACATATATTTAATATGAACAGATTACCAGCTCGCGAAGGTTTGAGAGAAGAATGGCTGAAAGTTTTGAGGAAGAATTGCCCTTCGCTCGCTCGCAATGGGCTGCATGTATGCAGTCAACATTTTGAAAGAAATTGTTTTCAATACAGTGGCATGTGCCAACGAAGAATGTTGAAGAGTGGATCGTTGCCAACTATTTTTCCCCGTTTTGAAGTAGTTGAATGGTAATTATTGAGTGCCTCACCAAATAGCACAACGTGTATAAATATACTTCTAACGTAGGCTATTCTTTTCAGTCAAAAACAAGCGAGTAAGGAATCTCCGGAGCCGGCAACCGAGGTCCAAACTGTAAATACGGAATCAAGCCAAGTGGAGAACGAATTTCAATTAACCGAGATAAATATTGAAACAGATTCAACGTCAGTAATGTCATACCTTCGAAATTAACTCATTGCCTTGCTCATCGCTCATTTGGTTGCGAATTTTGTAATAATATTATCATGAATAATGGTTTCAGTGGCCAGGTACACGAAATTTTGAATCGGATTGAATCTTACAAAATTGAATTGGAAAACAAGATAACAAACAAAATACGACTGCGGGACGCACAAATCCGAAAGCTCCAGCGTGAAAATAGGAATTCGACCATCAAACTAGGGACGTAGGTGCTAGCAAACACAGATTCCAAGTTATTCAAGAAATTATATCAGTATATTTACAATTGCGAATCAACAAATTAGAAAAAGAGAAGCAGAAACCGAAAAAAAGAATTAAGAAGTCGATATACAAAGTACATTCTCCTCAATCATGAATAAGTAGTATACAATAAGAAGTATACAAACCAATGATCATTATTTTCTTTTGTTTAAGTTTAAGCGTGTGCTGTATGTAATCTTGATTATGAATGAATACATGAAGAAAATTATAATTCTTTATGTCAGAGCTGATTGATGAATTTTTTCGACCCAAATACCTAATTGCAATTGCGGCCAAGTACTAAATTCCAAAGCAGTTTTCCTCTGAAACAGAAATAATCATCCTTCCTATCTTTGTTCCACGTTACAATTGAAATTGTAACGAGTTGATCTTGAACGTATTAGGATTCAGTACCATATGTTTTATCAATATAATGTGATATAATATTATTACACTATACCTATAAAGGCAATATACAGTCTTTGAAAATACAATACAAATTCTGAATGCCGTTTTTATTAACGACGCGGGCACTGAATTTCCCACGTTGAGCTCCTGGCTTGGAGAGAGAAGGAAAGAGAAACCGTACTTCGCGGCAGAGTCCCTCTGTTTGCGGCCACCGTCGTTCGCAGTATTTTCAGCGGCGGCGCCACTGCCTGAATCAATCGGTGGCTCCACCCAACAGGATATTGAAGAACCCGCTCCCGGCGCTCTTCTTAGCGGGGGAGTCCCTCTGTCGGCATTTGCTGTCGTTCGCAGAATTCCCAGCGATGGCGCCACTACCTCAACCAATCGGGTGGCTCCCTTAGACTATATAGACATGGAGGGAGCCAATCATATCTTGTTCCATATGTGGCCGGTGCAGGAAGGACTAGACATAGCACGGCGATATCCCCTCTCTCTCTCTCTTGCAAAATGTGATCGGTCGATTTAAACTAGTCACGTGACCACGTCAGAGCTGTGCCTAGCGGTACCGGTACCCAGCCCATGTGCTGTAAGCTTGCCGCAAGCATAGCCGGTTAGCCCTTAGTGCGTAATAATTTATTGTAATATCACGATAGGTGATGTAAATAATCATGGCTCGTAATTGCTGTGTGTGTGTAGAATACAAAGTGACGATCCGGATGGTCCGAGCGTCAGTTAACACAAGTAAATGATGTTGGAAATTGTAGGTATAGGTTAGGTCACTGTTTTCATTCTCGTTCACTGACATTCATTCTCCTACCATTCTCACATATATTTAATATGAACAGATTACCAGCTCGCGAAGGTTTGAGAGAAGAATGGCTGAAAGTTTTGAGGAAGAATTGCCCTTCGCTCGCTCGCAATGGGCTGCATGTATGCAGTCAACATTTTGGAAGAAATTGTTTTCAATACAGTGGCATGTGCCAACGAAGAATGTTGAAGAGTGGATCGTTGCCAACTATTTTTCCCCGTTTTGAAGTAGTTGAATGGTAATTATTGAGTGCCTCACCAAATAGCACAACGTGTATAAATATACTTCTAACGTAGGCTATTCTTTTCAGTCAAAAACAAGCGAGCAAGGAATCTCCGGAGCCGGCAACCGAGGTCCAAACTGTAAATACGGAATCAAGCCAAGTGGAGAACGAATTTCAATTAACCGAGATAAATATTGAAACAGATTCAACGTCAGTAATGTCATACCTTCGAAATTAACTCATTGCCTTGCTCATCGCTCATTTGGTTGCGAATTTTGTAATAATATTATCATGAATAATGGTTTCAGTGGCCAGGTACACGAAATTTTGAATCGGATTGAATCTTACAAAATTGAATTGGAAAACAAGATAACAAACAAAATACGACTGCGGGACGCAAAAATCCGAAAGCTCCAGCGTGAAAATAGAAATTCGACCATCAAACTAGGGACGTAGGTGCTAGCAAACACAGATTCCAAGTTATTCAAGAAATTATATCAGTATATTTACAATTGCGAATCAACAAATTAGAAAAAGAGAAGCAGAAACCGAAAAAAAGAATTAAGAAGTCGATATACAAAGTACATTCTCCTCAATCATGAATAAGTAGTATACAATAAGAAGTATACAAACCAATGATCATTATTTTCTTTTGTTTAAGTTTAAGCGTGTGCTGTATGTAATCTTGATTATGAATGAATACATGAAGAAAATTATAATTCTTTATGTCAGAGCTGATTGATGAATTTTTTCGACCCAAATACCTAATTGCAATTGCGGCCAAGTACTAAATTCCAAAACAGTTTTCCTCTGAAACAGAAATAATCATCCTTCCTATCTTTGTTCCACGTTACAATTGAAATTGTAACGAGTTGATCTTGAACGTATTAGGATTCAGTACCATATGTTTTATCAATATAATGTGATATAATATTATTACACTATACCTATAAAGGCAATATACAGTCTTTGAAAATACAATACAAATTCTGAATGCCGTTTTTATTAACGACGCGGGCACTGAATTTCCCACGTTGAGCTCCTGGCTTGGAGAGAGAAGGAAAGAGAAACCGTACTTCGCGGCAGAGTCCCTCTGTTTGCGGCCACCGTCGTTCGCAGTATTTTCAGCGGCGGCGCCACTGCCTGAATCAATCGGTGGCTCCACCCAACAGGATATTGAAGAACCCGCTCCCGGCGCTCTTCTTAGCGGGGGAGTCCCTCTGTCGGCATTTGTTGTCGTTCGCAGAATTCCCAGCGATGGCGCCACTACCTCAACCAATCGGGTGGCTCCCTTAGACTATATAGACATGGAGGGAGCCAATCATATCTTGTTCCATATGTGGCCGGCGCCGGAAGGACTAGACATAGCACGGCGATATCCCCTCTCTCTCTCTTGCAAAATGTGATCGGTCGATTTAAACTAGTCACGTGACCACGTCAGAGCTGTGCCTAGCGGTACCGGTACCCAGCCCATGTGCTGTAAGCTTGCTGCAAGCATAGCCGGTTAGCCCTTAGTGCGTAATAATTTATTATAATATCAAGATAGGTAATGTAAATAATCATGGCTCGTAATTGCTGTGTGTGTGTAGAATACAAAGTGACGATCCGGATGGTTCGAGCGTCAGTTATCACAAGTAAGTGATATTGAAAATTATATCAGTATATATTTACAATTGCGAATCAACAAATTAGAAAAAGAGAAGCAGAAACCGACAAAAAAATTAAGAAGGCGATATACAAAGTACATTCTCTTCAATCATGAATAAGTAGTATACAATAAGACAAACCAATAATCATTATGTTCTTTTGATTGAGTTTAAGTGTGTGCTGTATGTAATCTTGTTTATTAATGAATACATGAATAAAATTATAATTCTTTATGTCAGAGATAATTGATGAATTTTTTCGACCCAAATACCTTACAATCGTGGCCAAGTACTAAATTCCAAAGCAGTTTTCCTCTGAAACAGAAATTATCATCCTTCCTATCTTCTTTCCACGTTATACAATTGAAATTGTAACGAGTTGATCTTGAACGTATTAGGATTTAGTATCATATTTTTTATCAATATAATGTAATATAATATGTTATATTATTACACTATATAAAGGCAATATACAGTCATTGAAAATACAATACAAATTCTGAATGCCGTTTTTATTACCGACACGGGCACTGAATTTCCCACGTTACGCTCCTGGCTTAGAGAGAGAAAGGTTATCACCGTACTGTTCCCGTCTTTGTCATCACGCTTTTCAGCCAGAAGGCTCCCTCCGTGTCTATATGCTCTAAGGTAGGAACTCAACGAGCTTGAACTTTCGACCGAATGCTTTCACGAATAAAGCCTATAAAAACTGCAAGCTTCCCGCTCGACATCATCCGAAAGCGGACGAGAATTATAATTGAATTGTGAAATTTTTCGGCCATACAGAAAATACAAAGACGAACAGAAATATAAAATATTTTGAAGCTGATCATTAGATTATTTTCATACGGCAACATCATGAACTGCATGGATACTCTTTGCCGCACGAATTCTCATCTAAATATGGCATCATTAATTTCGTAGAATTAATATCAATCGAATTATGACCCTATGCAAAGAGAGTTGTCGAAATATTAACATTAAGTAATGTAAATGAAAACGAAAAATAAATGACGAATTCGTTCGGCAAAAAGCCAGTTCCCTACGGTACGATTGATATTCAAAATTGGGACTAGCAGTAACTAGCATGAAATCGCACCTCCATAACAAAAGTGACTAACGCCTTCCGTAATTTGCCAAAAAATTTCACGAAACACGGATACGGATACGGATACGGATACGGATACGGATACGGGTATTGCGGACCGGGCTTATATCGACTTACGGCAACATTATGAGGCAACCGTCGTGCTATATCTGCTGCCGGCGCACGCGAGCACATTAGATGTAACACCAACAGCATTGCAGCGGCGTGAGCTCAATGGTGCTTCGCATTCCAATAATATACCCGTGGCATTGCGGGTGGGGCATCGCTGCATGGAGAGCTCAGGCCTATCGTGAACTGCCTGTTCTTCTTCCGTGCGGGATTTCTCCTCACGAGCGACCCACCGAGAAGGACAGAGACGGAAAGCGCATCGGTGCACCTGTTTCCTCCTTGCGCATTGCCCCAAAGTTACTGCCTGGCTGAAAGCTAGACAAGTGTATTCCGAGAGCCAATAGAAACATATATGCTTGGAAGGAACGAGTAGCGTGTGTACCGTAGTCGCTCTCCGCCTTTCGCTCTACGCTCTACACGACCTTTCTTGCCTACACATTAAACCGCTAACCCCCTCCATAAAGGTCGGGCGTCGTCGTCGACCGTCGCCGTCCGCCGATATGCCTTCGTATCGCTTGCCATAGATCCGACTTGGATCCGACAACCGTCGCGTTCCAGTTACAGCTGACAATTGTGTTTGTTAGTAGTATTTTGTTGTTAGTGTGACCGGTCGGCTGCAGTCGGCTGATATCAGCTGCTCTACCTTCGCCGACGAGAAACTAGCGTATTTGAAATTGTGAGCTTGGTTCTTCTGATAAATTGGGGACGCATTCGTGCTCCTGTAACGCACTCCGTACGGTGCATACGAGATGATCGCCGGTAGCAGGAGGCCGAGCTGGTGTCACCTGCCGTCCTTACTCGAGTGATCAAGTTTGAATATAATGCCGCTCGCCACGCTAACAGCGCCCTGGAGCGAACTCCAGGCACCCGAGAAGGTGAGCCATATCATCCCACGCTTGTATAATCGTATAACCATGAACTCGATCGTATAACCTCGATCTGCAGCGCGAATACAGGGCATAGCTCAATCGAGATCCAATATCTACGGTGGTCGGTGGTCTTATTGTATCATCCTGGTCTGGGATCGATATTGCTCGAAATTGATGCCACAATCTCATCCCTTGTAATTGTAACGAGTTCCAAATTGTATTTCGTCGTTTGTTCTTTTTCAGCAAAGTTCCGAGATTCTATTGGCGAACGAAGAAGCTATGAGCGCACAGGGTGATACACGTGGATCGCGCTCCAACAGCTGTGCCGAAACACATGAGATCGAACTGAAGGAGGTGGCGCGGGACGGCTACGATAAGGCGTATCCTGCCCAATTCGAACTCTTGAAGGTTCTGGGCCAAGGATCGTTCGGAAAGGTATAATGGGCGACTAGGCGCGACCAGCCTCATGCCACAAACTGACCACAATCAGATAATATATATGCGTATGCGGTACGCTATCTGCTCGCACTAAGGCCCTGCACCGATACGTCTCCATACGTATCGTGTGTGGCCTAGTATGTGTAATATGTATAACATATGCGGCGAGGTATATCAACTTTCGCGCTGCTCCTATTGCCGGCGGTGACGTGCCACCTCTTGTAATCCACTAATGATTTTTACAATTCGACTTTGTCGCGACTGTCGCCACGGGCTGTACACTCGGGAGCATGGCACCGCGTGAACCAGAAGTGAAGATTGTTCAATTGTTATGCGCAGGTTTTTCTGGTGCGTAAAGTTGTCGGCAAAGATGGCGGAAGTCTATACGCCATGAAGGTTTTGAAGAAAGCCACACTCAAAGGTATTGTTCTGCTTGTATTTTGCCTCGATCCACGGCGAATGCATGTTGCGGCGATGTGTGGTTTACAATCATGGTATCGCAGCAACAATTGGCAATTCGTTTCGTACGCCTACGTATGGGCAATGTAGGTATATTACATATGTTTGCGCGTGTTTCAGTTCGCGATAGGGTGAGGACGAAAATGGAAAGGAACATTCTCGTGGACGTCGAACACCCCTTCATAGTAAGGTTGCATTACGCTTTTCAAACGGAAGGGAAACTTTACCTTATTCTGGATTTTCTGCGTGGCGGTGATCTATTCACTAGATTATCGAAAGAGGTACGATCATGCAGACGCGGTTCGAGGGTTGCGTGAGACTCGCCCCTACCTCGCGATATGAAAAAACCAAAATTGTATTCAAAATTCTCCCACGAACGGGCTGAATGAGTTGCAGGGTGACGGCAGATTACCGCAAATTGTAAATCAAGCATCTGTCGGGACCATATGAATGTACACGGAGCATACATTGCACCATGTTTCGGTACCTGCTGACCCATGCAATAAAGGTTCATAGTTTGTTTTTGCTCTCAATTCACGCGCTCACCGATCAATCAGAGTGCCTGTAATAATTTTCACTTCGTATAGGAATGTATCAACCGTGAACGAGACAACGAATCCCAGATTTGTCTGCAAATCATAGGTGATACCAAATTACGGTATCTGCGTCCTGATTTCATTCGGTTACCTCACCGTTAGTGAACTCCCACTGGCTTGATTCGAGGAATTTGAACATAGTACACTGATAGGTCGTAGAAAATTGTCATTGTAACAATAAGCCGACGGGCCACGGTTTCCCGGCTATCCGAATTTTTTCGAATACGGAATCATCGTGAAACTCGTCCCGTTTCGAATTCCAGGTTATGTTCACGGAGGATGACGTCAAGTTCTACCTTGCAGAGCTCGCCCTTGCTCTAGGCCACATTCACAGTCTGGGCATCATCTACAGAGACCTGAAACCAGAAAAGTTAGCTCTTTACACATCTTACATGTAATCTTTGAAAAATCTCATCATATTTGTGAGCTGCTCCGGTATCTTGCGTATTATGCGCCTCTCCTGCATCTGAATGAAAATCGAATATAATCGAGCTTCGTATACGCTATGCCGTTGGCTGAAATCGTGCATATATTGAACTAATTTTACTTTCCCTCGTGTTTCTAATATCAATGTATCATTTTTCATTTATAATCAACAGCATACTACTCGACGCCGAGGGTCACATCTCGTTGACAGACTTTGGATTGAGTAAGCAGCCCCTAGATGATACCAAAACATATTCTTTTTGCGGCACCGTCGAATATATGGCCCCGGAGGTCGTAAATCGGAAGGGTCACTCGTTTGCTGCGGACTGGTGGAGTTTTGGTGTATTAATGGTTCGTACACATATAGACTTGATTGCACATAGGTATACGCCAGCATGTATGGAGCCTTGAAACTGTGACGGAGAAGGCTAATAAAAAATTGTGATTCTGGTAGTTTGAAATGCTCACCGGTGCCCTACCTTTCCAAGGAGCTAACCGTAAGGAAACAATGACGCAGATATTGAAAGCAAAGCTGGGAATGCCGCATTATATATCAACCGAGGCTCAAGCCCTGCTTCGTGTTCTGTTCAAAAGAAATCCTGAAAATAGGCTCGGATCGGGTGAGTCTTTTCGCATAGGGTTTCTTTCCACAATTTTAGCAATGGAGTAAACAAACGAAAACGTGGAGCTACAGTATAATGTTTGTGTCTTCACGTTACGTCGAAGGTGGCGTGGAGGAGATCAAGAGTCACACGTTCTTTGCCTCGATCGATTGGGGTGCGTTGTTCGAGAAAAAGGTCAAGCCGCCATTCAAGCCTGCTGTGAGTAGAGAGGACGAGGCATTCTACTTCGACAGCGAGTTCACGTGTAAAACGCCAAGAGGTGAGCACCAACTGAATGGTTGACGAATCCGATGTGTGTCTATATTACAATATGCTTTACAGGTATAGCGAATAGTATGTACATGATTTTTGTTGCCTATCCCAGATTCCCCGGGAGTACCACCCAGTGCAAATGCTCATGAGTTGTTCCGAGGGTTCAGCTTCGTAGATCCCTGTCTTTTAGACGAGCGGTCGAAGGCAATGGCAACAGCGGGACTTACAATACCGACGTCACCATTGCCAGCGCTGGCTACAACGGCAACGAACATTACCACGGGAGAGGCGCAGTGCAACACTCTACCCGGTTACATAAGTCGCGCGACAATCACCGACGAGTACGACTTGAAGGAGCCGATCGGCAAGGGTAGTTACAGCGTCGTTTATCGCGCCGTGCACAAGGGTACAAGGATCGAGTACGCTGTTAAGGTAAGTTATCGCGCGCCCGCGCCTCATGTGCACAACGGCTGTATTATCCCCACGAAATTATATGCAGACATTATGCCGCGGGTATTGCATACCCTTCAGACAATGCGTCTACGTGTCGCTTCAATGAAAATCAACTTACCTCCCGGCACTCTCTCTCTCTCTCTCTTCGATAGAGATTCTCCTGCATTTTCCCCTCTCTTGCTGTCTGCTGACACTATAATACATTGCAGTTGCGTTCACCTTGAAAGACTGTTATCGCTAATATTGTGATGAGTTTCACTTAATCTAATCTAATTGGTTCTGAGCCAATATAGCTGGCTCCACTTTTCCCTTCCTACTCTGTACCTAGGACCTTGATTCCAGAATTGTATCACATTGTATCACAGGCGTATGTGCCGACATTCTGTTTAACGTTGCTTCCTGATTGACCCAGACGGCGTATATCAGCGTATGCATGCTACCCGTGATACGTTTCTAGAATAAGGGTCCAACCATTCATCTGTTTGTCTTATACATAGGCTTCTGCCTGCCTGCCCATGCATCTATCTATCTATCCATCTATCCATCTATCTGTCTATCTATCTATCTATCTATCTCTCTCTCTATCTATCTATCTATCTATCTATCTATCTATCTATCTATCTATCTATCTATCTATCTATTTATCTATCTATCTATCTATCTATCTATCTATCTATATATCTATCTGTCTATATATCTATAGGTATATCTATCTATCTATCCAGCTATATATCTATATATATATCTATCTATCTATCTATCCATCTGTCTCTGAAACTTCACTTCTTCATGTGTGTGCGTGTGTGTGTTGCGTGCGTTTGCTCGCATCTGTGCGTGTATGGGCGTGCGTGTGTCTGTTTTGACTATGCAGGTAATCGACAAGTCAAAAAGAGATCCCTCCGAGGAAATTGAGATATTGCTGCGCTATGGGAGGCATCCTCACATTGTTTCCTTGCGGTCGGTTCACGAGGACGAGGGACGGGTATATCTCGTGCTCGAGCTACTGCGAGGCGGTGAACTCCTTGATCGTATTTTAGAACGCCGGAATCTCACCGAAAGAGAGGCTGCCGAGGTGACGCACACGATTGCTGGTGTGGTGCACTATCTCCACGAAAACGGGGTACGTGCAGAATCTCATCACTATTCGGAAGGATGTCAATGGCTCAATGTGCCGCAGATCAGGTAGACCAAACTGCATCGTATCATCTTAATTTCAGGTGGTACACCGAGACTTGAAACCCTCGAACATATTGTACGCAAAAGAGGGTAGCGATCCCACATCTCTGTGCATTTGTGACCTGGGCTTTGCGAAGCAACTGCGGGCAGAAAACGGCCTGTTAATGACGCCTTGTTACACGGCAAACTTTGTCGCTCCTGAGGTACTGAAGCGACAGGGCTACGACGCCGCCTGCGACATATGGTCTCTCGGGGTGCTCCTCTACATAATGCTGTCAGGGTGGGTAATAATCGTTCTGCTACATCTGTCATCCATAGCGATTACATGCGGCCCCGATGCCCTGAGATATCCGTAACTTAACTGCCGTCTTGGCGCTACATCTCATAGATGCATCCCGTTCGACAACAGTCCCGGAGACAGTGCCAGCGAGATATTGGACCGTATAGGTCCGGGACTTGTTGATGTTGAGACCGGAGCATGGACCATCGTATCAAGCGAGGCCAAGGAACTTGTCCGGAGAATGCTCCATTTGGATCCAGCCAAGCGGCCTACTGCCTCCGGGATACTACAGTATCCTTGGATTGCGAATCGTCACCGCCTTCCATACAAAGTCTTGCCACCCGTAACGAGGGATGTCCGCACGATGAAGGTTCGAGTCTTGATACATACCCACGGGTTCACACATCTACGCCTCCCATCACGCATCCAATTTACTGACATTTCGCTGTTCCAGAGTGCCGTAGCAGCGACCTATAAAGCCATATATAGCAGTCCCCGATTGCCGCACATCGGCCCTATTGTTTTATCAGAACTTGCCCGCCGAAGAACCCAAACCAAACCGGTGGCCGCGACCGGTGCCGGCAGTGCTAACAAATAATATTATTACTTTATCCTGTCCTCTATTGTACGTATATTTTGAAGAATTAAATTAATTGATAAACAAAAATTATTTCGAAAGAGGAACACCGGAATCAAATTGGTATTCCTAGTTCTCTACTACTACAGGATGTTAGTAGAGAACCTGGAAATCCTGGCAAGTCGGGCAATTTGAAATGGGTCATGGAAAACCTGAAATTGTCAGGGAATTTTGATCATGGTCGTGGAAAAAGAATCGAAATATCATCTTTTTCAAACTAAAGTTTGAAATGATTTTATGAGATAACAAATTAACTCTTTTTCCTCAAAGAAAAATCGACTGCAGGTCACCCATGCTTGTTATTATTGGATTTTGCGAATTATAGAACGGGGATGATGTCGGGAGAAAATTGCATTTAAGGTGCTATTAAAGACGCATGAAATCCCCCATCATTAGACATTGTTGAATGCCGTTGCTATCAAAGTCCCATTTGCGCCCATTCTTACTTATTGTCGAAAGCATCGTTGTCATTTGAATACGCGATGCGTTACCACTCCTACACCAAAAAACCAATTTGAATGAAACTTATTCGATTGGATGCAGTATTTTAGCAGAAGGTGGCTAACTATTTCATCTCGTTAAAACTTTGAGAAAATTCAGAGTTTTAGGGAGTTTCTAATTGTTAGGTCAGGAAGCTGAGCCGGAATTCCGTACACGAAATTCGATAGCGAGCGATATCCTATGGGCACTGCGCCCTTCCGGTAAATTGTCCCTGCAATTGGCTGCAATCCCGTTGCAGGCCTGTTCGTAGGTGAGATTGACAAACTTGAATTTCTGATAGAACTCTCCCATAATTCGAGGAGATGCAATGCTTAGCCACTTTCTGCCAAAATCTGCATCCAATCGAGAAAGTTTCATCCAAATCGGATATGTGGTGTAGGACCAGCGACGAATCGCGTTTCTGAATGCAGGTAACAATACTTTGAACAGTAAGTAATAATGATCGATGCAAATGGTCTTCAATAAAATCTAGAAATGTCATGGAATTTAGGGACGATCCACTGAAAAGGCGCAGTGCTCATAATGACGGTTGTATACACAAGTCTGAAAACTCCCAGGGTGGGGGTAAAGCTTTTAGTTCTCGGTGTGATTCCAAGAATCCTATTTAGTGTGATCAAAGTCTTTGGGTGTAATCAAAAAATTCGCCACGCCATCGGTGTCGGGGCGTTGCGATATAGATGCGTGTGACAAATATAGCGACCAACAAGTGTCAAAATATTGAAGGACCTCCGCAAATAACGACTGATATTAGTGCAAACAACTCTCTTTTCTGTTCTCACGTAGGAATCTCCACGGTGAATCGACTAACAAATGAATTGATTTCCGTTTAACACAAGGTATCTGAATAAGTGTTTTATCAAAGTATGTGAAGAAATTGTAAAAATACAAGTGCGGAACGATATTTCTTTGTACAGTAATGTATGTATACATACATACACATAGGTTGAATTTTATATAGCGCTAGCTATGTCATAGGGTATGTGGTTATAAAATCAACGATTCAACATTTGTTTACAGTTTGCATAAGTATGTTTGAATACATCACGTGATTAACCACACACTACGCGAGTATATTGCAGGGCCCCGACTCCGGTGGCGATTTTAAGCGAATCTTTTGCTTACCATGAGAACTCCCTACCATGGGATTTGCCGGACCTGTGTATACCACTGTCCACTGATCTCTTGAGTAGAGATCAGTGGTATATACGACAGTGGTCATAATCAACTGAATTGTGAAATCCATAATCGAGTCGCGGAATACGTTGGGAGAGGGTGATACCGGTCACCCCGAGATGTAGCGTCATCTTGTATCTGCAGCTGGGACTATGTACGAGACACAGGCTCATCGCGCGCGCATGACCACTCCACGAACGATGTAGTAACGTTGAGTATACTCAACGGTAGTAATAACCCCAGTCACTGATATACGTATTCCTATACACGAACTGGATGGCGAAGAGCTATGCTAGCAGAGGGAATTTTCGGTGCTGCATAGAAGACCCGAGGCAAAAAACATTTAACCACACCAAAATCCCAATATTTTTTTGATAAAATAACCAGACGCCACTTTGCAACTAGCATCTACCCGAATGTTCATTATATTGGTAAACTATATCGTTACATCGGTAAAGTCTGCTAGTTTGTTTATACAAGTAGTCGTATCAATATTATTTTGTGTTACCATACTTAGGCTTTATTTGATACGGCTAGTATGATAAGAGGTAAAAATACATATAAGGAGTCGCTGTAAAAACCTTGTGGCTTGAAAAAAAACACAGTTTATGTATATGTAGGTGTCGTCAGTTGTATGAAATTGTTATTTCAAAATTTTGTCGAAGTATCAACAATATGCCGAACAAATGCTTCG
Source organism: Phymatocera aterrima (assembly GCA_963170745.1). Lineage (NCBI taxonomy): Eukaryota > Metazoa > Arthropoda > Insecta > Hymenoptera > Tenthredinidae > Phymatocera > Phymatocera aterrima. The sequence continues at coordinate 168,816 of OY720666.1, read as the reverse complement.
TACCTCTGTGTAGAACAGGATACGCCAGCGAGATGGAACGTTTGTGCGGAGGAGGAGAATAATTACCCCTAGCTCTTCATTCAAAGCTTCGCAGGTGAAAATAATAAGTTTTATCCGCGCAATTGAAGGTAGGTATATAACTCCGAAAGAGACTTCGGTCCTTTTAATATCTGCCCAGTAATGACTGATTGATTCATCATTGCATCGAGATGTGATCGATAATGATAACTGCACCCAGCTGAACTGGTGTAGTGTAGATCGTTCTATCTCTTCCTTACCGCCAAAGGAGAAAAAGACACAGAGAGCTAAACTACGCCAGTGCAGCGCGGTGTACCCCAATCGAGAGAGCTATTAGTTTTCGTGGATCGAGTATTATCTCAATCCAGTCATTCAGTGGCTGGACTCATGTCCAATTGGTTTTTGTCACATAACGCTGTGCCGCGTTCGTGCACTGAGGGCAGAGTTTATTAATACTGAATAGAGGTACTGTTGGATATGTCGAACCAAATATTTGTTCGAAACGAAAAAACGCTCGTTCACTATTACCATATTTGTTTGACCCAGGTGGGATACGAGAAATGGATAATTCAGGCAGATAAAATTTGAAATAGTTAACACGCGTTTTCTCGTCAAAAAGAAACATCCATTATGAACCATTATGAACTAAAATTACCATTATGAACTAAAAATAAACTATTTCCACAGGGAGGATCCCCATGTGGGCACGAAATCGGAGAAAGGAACGGAAAGCAGACGAATTCAAGTGACTTTCGATATGTATTTCATGCACATATGCACATATGCACCAATACACAGAACATATTCCGTTATCCGTTTTTCCGTTCCGTGCCCACATGGGGATCCTCTTTCAGTGTGTATTGGAGCAGAAATCTGCAGATTTCCGGATTTCCCAGAAAATGAAAACTGTGATGATCTTTCAGAATGATCCAAGAGAAAGTGGGACTCGTCGCACTGTATATAGACACACAGTCCCGCCGGAACGAACAGTTTCTGCGATGTGTCAATCAGTATCGTCAAGTTGTAAATATATACCCAAAATGGTTCCACATGCTGTCATATACCTATATGAATATGCTTACAGTTGATATTTGTTGACATTTTTTTCATTTTTTCCCGCACTTCCGTAGTTAGCCGTACAACAATCTTGCGATATATGCTAACCGCACTAAAGCATCATTATACAATATTTTATATTACATAATGGATATAACCAGATTATTGTGAGGAACGGACCTCCTATGGCGCAGACAAATACCGGTTACAATTCACAGAGAGCACACAGCGAATCCGATATTATGAGCTATGCCCCCGGCTATGCCTGTAAATAAACAAATACATCAATGAATAAATGGATATTATATCTTGTATGCGACGTCTTATGAATACCTATTATCTATACACAACAAGTTATGCCTCATGGTTTACCTATACTCATACCTACGGATATATGTACAAACATACGTGCCATTTATTCGTAACAACAGTCATAGTCGCGAGATAGAGAATTATGCAGTGTCCCGCGATCGGAAGTGGGAGTTCGATTCCGGTTACAGGACACTGTATTAGTCTCTCTCTCGCGACCATGCTTGTTCTTACGAAGAAACGACTCGTGTATGCGAGAGTATAAGTATGAGTCTGAAAATAATTATACAATGCACGAATAGTTTCCTATGTTTCCCAACAATTACCCTTACGCTGACACGGTCAGGTTGAAACATAATTCCACTGCATATACATACAGCAGGTATACCTGTGTTTACATATTATACTTATGTGATAACATGGCGCCGAGATAATTAATTTCGCTTGCTCCAATTAGCTGAGTATCTCTAAATCATCTCACGAAATGTCTACGCACTGTACGATACGATACGCGTTTTTATTTTTTTTTCTACAAACGGAACATTCCCGTGGAATTGCCGATCCGAATCAGCTCTGTCTGTGAACAATCAAATGGTTGTGATAACCATCAAGCTGCATATTCACGAAATGAACGAGGACGTTCTCGACTGGTATGCAAAATATTCTCATGCGGTCAAAAATTAAGCCCCTAAGTGATTGTATCTACTTCGAATTCGTAAGATCTGGAGATACGTGAGAGATGTCGAAAGTTAACCGAGGTAGAAACGAACATGGAGAGTCCCTTGCCGATCGCCATAATAACGGACGATGATCTCCGTGAATGACAGGAGGTTCAGCGTTGTCGTCAAAATTGTAATCCAATTCTAATCAGCTAATCTGTCGACACTCATAGGTATAGACATTCGTAGAGTAGTGTAATAGTCGTGCTCATGCATAGTGTAACGTTACCCTTCCATTCAGCCCTTTGAGGCTATCGTCAAAATAATTGTGCGTCAATTCAAGCGCCTTGTTGGTGTCAAAATTGAGTGCAATCAATTTTTTGGCCAAATTATTGTTGAATTGTAATCACGTGACCGTGCTTGATGTTAGAGTCAATTGACGCGAATGAAAAGGCACCTTGATGGCTCGTTACGCTATGAGGGTTGTAATTTCCGCCGGAAGTAACGCTTCTATTGTACACCGTTCGTGCTTCCCTATAGGTGGAAATCAGCTAATTGCCAGGCTGCAGTTACAACCACAATAGACACAGATAGGCGAGACATTCTTGCATAAATACTTATAATTGCACAATGTTGTAACAATCGGGGCATTTTGGTTTTTTGTTTTGTTTTTTATTGCGTACTTTGATGGTGCACGAAAAAGAAATAGGTCATATTTTTTGGTCTTTCAATTGTACGAGAATGCTAACTCATACAATGGATTGAAAACAACTAGCTGACGACGTCACTCATGCTGAAGTATAATTTGTAATTATCATTTTAAAGGAACAAGGAGAAATATGCCCCGAATATTTGGAGCTACCCTACGAAGATACATGTATCAATTAAGGAAATGTTTTTTTGTCAATGGCCCAATTATATGCCTGTCGCAAATACGAACATCGCAATTGTACCCCGAATTATTGCAACAACATACCGGCAGTATCTACACCCGTGAATAAATGACGCTTGCAATTAGCAAAGAATGCACGTGGTAAAATAATGAAAATCACCGGACTATCGTGGCATCATGCGTCGTTGAATGTCTTCAGGTCGGAAAAAGTCGCTTCACGCGTACTTAGTATGGATTCGAAGGCAAACTCTTGATCCAGGTTATGGACAAAAAGTATCGTGTGCACCATGGGCGAAAAGCGTTTGACGCTCGTGCAGGTCTCATTGTCAGCAGAGCCTCGGCGGCCCTCCGCGCACCGCGGCTCCGCTGAAACACGCGCTCGCGTCAATCGCTCACTTTCCGCTCTTGATTACACAATATATACTGTTGTATGTCAATATGCGTACTCCAAAATTCGAGTAAGCAATTTGGGTTTGTCATGAAATAATTAACATACGCGGCCTCTGCCCAAATCCCGTGGACAAGTAGACACAAGCATAAATAACGTGTCCTGCTGATTCTGTGTCTAGCTCACGCGTGGGGATGAGTAATACGTACGCTGCAATGTACAATGTATGTACTAACTATTATAATCATAATAATACGAAAGAACTACATACCTGCAGTGAGCAGAGTATGATCCGCATGATCCCAACTCTCCTCAAGGCAAGGCATACCCCCTCTTGCCATGAGTATATATACAGAGTACAAGTCACCCGGGTATCTGAATATCTCTCGTGATTCAACCCGCAAACGGTTCTCGGACGGTTTTTCTCCGCAGATAATTGTCGATATAGACCGTCGGTTCTGAACCTTCGTTAATCATTGCCCAGCAGGCAGCAGTGTGGATGTGTGACATTTGATTATTCAGTGAGAGAAGAGAAAGGAGAAATCGAGCAGCAGCCGCAGTCCGGAGATGGGTGGTTTAACAAGCACCGACAGGTACGAAGTACTCGCGCAATTTCTGAATTTCGGCACATTCAGATCAAGCAGATCCTCGTCAGAGTCTCATTCTCTTTCATCTCTTCTTTTCGGTCTCACTATCTTTATGGCCAATTCACTCCAGTCCTCTGCTGTACCTGTCTCTATGTAAGCAGAAACTTGGCTGCAGTTGCAGCCTGATTTACGATGTCGCTTTCTCCTTTAGCAATATCGGCCAGCTCTATATTGTCAAAACGACTTCGTATAAAGTGTTCGCATCTAATACGTGTACAACGTTGACCAACGTTGACTTTATTGAGAAATCCCCAGACCTATTGATTCCGAATTTCAGATATTTCGTGATATTAGAATGACTGTACATACATAACATCCACAAAAACTGTTTCCATCTCTATTTCAGGCTCAGAGATCCAGGAATACTTAAGGAATGCGTAAAAAAATCTGGACCTCCAGATTGGAAACGGGTTCCTTTTTTTCTAAATTCATTTTTCATACTTTGATATAAGCTTGAAGCGCCGAGCGTTGCCGCAGACGAGACGGAGGCGAGTGCTGAAAACGTCGCACGAGCCTAATCGCCTCATTTCGCACGAATATCGAACAGTACTTTTTATTACAAATGCATGAAAAAGTTACGTCCAAATGACGGTTTGGGAATGTAGGTCGTGAACGGATTCAGGTGCGAAACCGTGGACGGGGTGGACTCGCGTGAAGCGCGGAGATCTGTAAAGTATACGATTCATGCTAAAACATCGCATGATACTAAGTCGCAGAGGATTGGTCACAAATCCCACCTCTATACGCACGCCGTGCGTACAAAGTACTATTGTTGCACGCTTAATGTGTGCAGAATGTTTTGTCTGGCGTGCGATATTATTTCATGTTCGCACTGCCTACCGAAACGTAAGAAGAGTATCGCAATATGGACGCTCCGCAACCCCAATAAAGTAATTTTTCCATGCATGCGTTGTGAAAAGGTTATATACTCATTCGGAGAAGTATGGACCAATGAGACTCCAATTATAACCGTAGAAAATACATTTATAATCCTCGAATCGTAAAACGAGGAAACACGGGTTCCCGAATCTCCAGGGTAAAATAACGAATACAAACAAAAAAAAAAAAAAAACATAACGCAAACAAAAATGGTGAGTACTCATGTGATGAGAATCTCACCTAGAATCCCACCCGCCACACGGAGGAAAAATGTCAAAAATACATTTTCAGTAATGAATATATGGACAGCATTTCTTTGGAGTAAAATCTACAGCAATTGTGTTTTAAGATTTACAAAGAATTTGGTCAGAGTTACAGCATGTCATGTTGGGTTACCGACAATCAGTGTAGATTTCACTCCAAACCAGTGCTGTCCATATATTCACCACTGAAAATGTAAATTTGACATTCCCTTTTCCGTGCATATACGGAGCTATATCGGTTCTAGATTGTCGTCATTTAGCCGTTCAGTTGCACTTTTCGATGCCGATCACTGCGATGCCTGCACGCGTGTAGAAAAATGAGCGAGAGAAAAATCTCAAATCACGATCTGATAATTAACCGCTACTTAAGACTGGGCAGTCCTTTGATGGATATAGTGATTCCGTTGATGATAGGTTGCTCAAGTAGGCCTTGTTCAATGGTTAACTAGCGTAACGGAAGAATGATATGCCAAATTACCTGGGTATATGGTATACTTATACATGATGTACACGAAAGATTGTTACGAGGAAGAGTGGCGGTTCGTACCGAGCATCGGCAATCTTCCACTTATCCATCTGCGTAATCCGCGAATAGTAATAATCATATTTGCTCGTTTTCAAACAGACGCTCGCATACTTATCAATAATAATCGTTTGCACAGTATAAACGTGGGTATAGCGTACACAATACGTACGTACCTGTATTTTATCCGAAGCAATTTCCTCAGGATTTCACAGCACTCTCGTTCATTTCATTCCAATTCTCTGACAATCAGGCGATGCCACAATGCGGAGATGAAATGCGAACTATCTTACACGGTATAACTGTAGGAAGAATTTTGTAAAAATGAATAATGTTCCCTCTATTTCACAGCGATTCGCAAGGTACGGTCAAATTCACCGTAAATGGCGAGGAATATGCAGGTTGGTATGAAATAAGTTGGCTAATTGGTCCTTGACGCTTGATGCCTTTTCGAAAGTCGTTAGAGGATTCAAATGATTATCGTGCAACCGTATCAACTTTCGTTACGTTTTTCAGTCGACGAGCGTATACCCTCAGGCACTTCGCTCAACACTTACCTCCGAGAGCATGTCAATCTTCGTGGCACGAAGTCGATGTGCCTCGAGGGAGGTTGCGGTGCATGCATCGTCGCTGCCAAGATTCGTGGTGAGATAATGGCAGTTAACTCATGTCTCGTTCCGATCCTAATCTGCGACGGGTGAGTTGAGGAATTCTATCAAAATGATTGTTACCCTGCATTTATAGAGGTTTTTTGTACCAGGAACTTATTTTCAATCCCTTAAATTTTCCGCTCTTGCCCTGTGCAGATGGGAGTTTACGACCATAGAAGGTATCGGGGATCATAAGTCAGGGTACCACCCCGTTCAGGCAAGGTTGGCTCAGATGAACGGTTCGCAGTGTGGTTACTGCTCGCCTGGGATGGTCATGAACATGTACAGGTAATGCATAATATCCAGTCGCAGGCTTCTTCACGATGAATAACTAACTTACGACAGTCGGTTGGATACTTCGAACTTGATTTTTGTTTCTCACGCAGCTTGTCAAGAGACAAAAAGCTGACGATGAAGGAAATTGAGAATTCCTTCGGTAGTAACATCTGCAGGTGCACGGGCTACAGACCGATCCTAGATGCTTTCAAAACATTCGCGGTCGACGCTGATCCAGAACTTACAAAAAAGTTCCATGATATCGAAGTAAAAACCCTTCAGCTGTTATTGAAAACAGAATGCACAAGACGAGCGATAACCTGGCGTCTTGTTCCTTCTAGGACCTTCACAAGATCAAGATTTGTCCGAAATCCGGGGAAGCCTGCGGGGCAGGGTCCTGCGATTCTGTAAAGAAGGCCACTGCCCATGGGTATCGACACATACTTCTGGACGATGCCGAGTTTTACAAGGTTCCAACGGTCGACGAATTGTTTTCCGTGTTCCACAAACATCCCAACGCAAGCTACGTCCTCAACGGTGGCAATACTGCTCACGGTAATTCACAAATAGTTATAAACACGAAGTATCTGCGATGAGACAATTCGTCGCGAATTTATGTGTCTCTCTAGGAGTGTATCGCCTCGAGAAACCTGATCTCTACATAGACGTGAATGGTATTCCTGATTTGCACCGAGTTACCATGGGCAAGGATGGTTTGGTGTTGGGGGCCGGCTTGTCGCTGACGGAAGCCATGCAGAACTTTGAGAAATATTCGAAACAGAAAGGGTTCGGGTACTTGAGACATCTAGTGCGACATATCGATCTGATCGCCAGTGTTCCCGTCCGTAACGTAAGTTATCTTCACATATGTCAGAACCGACGATTCTGCAGCTCCTCACTCTCATTCACCTCGAACATTGGTTTCCAGATAGGTACTCTGGCTGGCAACTTGATGATAAAACATCAGCACCGCGAATTTCCGTCTGACTTGTTTCTGATTCTGGAAACTGCCGGCGCTCAACTCCACATACGTAAGAATCGCTGTACACGCGTATGTCATATACAAATATTGTTGCAAAATCTGGTTGCGAGAAAAATGAAGCGACTCATAAGCAAAAATTAATGTCTGTCAGATAAAATGCGTTAGTTCCGTTCAGGGTCAGAACGAGACTGTTTTCACAATAATAGGCGTCAACGCAGCGACCGATAGTTCGCTTGTATATCAAACAAGTCTTTTCTCTTTGATGATGGTGTTACGGATCGCAGCGGAATGCAATTTATGAACCAGAAAATAATTTTCAGTGGAAAGCCCCGGAGATAAAAAGAGCGTGAATCTTATGCAGTTCCTCGAAATGGACATGAAACACAAACTCGTATACAGCATCATCCTACAGGCTCTCGAATGTGGCTATAAGTACAGGTCCTATAAGGTACCTATTACTCATATTTAAACATTTGTAGATGCCATGCGGAGGATTTTCACCTCAAAATACAATCTTTTGCATTTCTTGAATCATTGGACAGATAATGCCCAGGGCGCAGAATGCCCACGCGCATGTAAACGCTGGATTCCTTTTCAAACTTGACAAACGTGGACGGGTTTTAGAATTGCCGAACATTATCATCGGTGGAATTAGACCCAACTTCGTGAGTATATATAGGCAAAGGAGTTGTCCATTCGATAACACGCCTGATTGTTATGGCGTCATGAGATTAACCAACCGTGTCCTACTCTAGCTTCACGCCAGAAAAACAGAGCAATTTCTGAGAGGCAGAATCCTTCTGGACAGTGGCGTGTTCCAAAAAGCTGTTCAAATTTTGTACGATGAGTTGGATGCCGACCATGTGCTTCCCGATTATTCTCCAGAATTCCGAAGAATCCTCGCCGTAGGTCTATTCTATAAAGTGAGTCAATGATTCAGAGTCATTCGGTCCATTGCCATTAGCGAGGAGATACATCAATCAATGGAACGCTCTCAATGTTGACTATTCGTTATAGTGTGTTCTGGGTGTGAAATCAGCTGGCGTTGACCCCAGGCTACGAAGCGGAGGTACGGTTCTGGAACGTGGACTATCATCGGGAAAGCAAGATTTCGATACGGATAAAAATATCTGGCCGTTGAATAAACCGATGCCCAAGATCGAAGCCATATACCAAACATCTGGAGAAGCCCAGTACGTGAACGATATAAAGACGATGCCCAACGAAGTCTTCTGCGCGTTTCTATCTACGGACGTCCCTAACGGGTTCATCGAGCACATAGACACAACCGAAGCTCTGGTATCTGTAACAAAATTACTTAATGTTGGAAAATTATTGGAAGCTCGTCGATATACTCGTACAACGTATATAATGACATACTTTCAGAGAATGAAAGGAGTCGTCGCTTTCTATGACGCATCAGACGTACCAGGAAGAAATGTGTTCATTCCATCTGAAGCGAAGGCGGTCTTTCTTCCCTTCGATGAACCGGTAAATAGTTACGTATAGTTTCTATTGCTCATTGTGCAAACGAAATGCACACTCCCGATGTTTCACTGTGGAATTGCTCTTAGCCTAGATATTTTCCTAATCGGTTTCCAGTTGTTCGCCGATAAAAAAGTTCTTTATGCGGGCCAATCGATTGGTGTGATCGTGGCGACGAGCGGCTCGATCGCGAATGAGGCGGTGAAGAAGGTGAAGGTAATTTACACTGGTGCTTTCAGTGAAAAGCCCATCCTGACCGTCGAAGATGTAATCGCGTCGAAGGACGAGAGTAGAATCACTACTACGGCGGTTATTCCGGCTCAAAGTAAAGGTATGTACGTTAACAATTACAACCTTTCGACTCTAATCCAATCTACGATGATGATATCTATGCTGTGTTCTAGGCACTGATGTGAAACACGTGATAAAGGGCGTATTCTCGTGCGGTGGTCAGTACCATTACACTATGGAGACGCAGACCTGCATCTGCGTCCCCGTTGAGGATGGAATGGACGTTTACACCGCAACCCAGGGGATAGATCTGAATCAAATTGCTATCGCGACCTGCCTAGGTATTCCGAACAACAGGTGAGTCATACATATAGACTCCGTCAACCATAACTATATACCCTCGATCTCTGTCCTCGACGACGCCCGTCGTGTCCGCAGCATCAACATCTGCGTGAAGCGGTTGGGTGGCGGTTACGGTTCGAAGATATCGCGTTCGGCCCAGATAGCCTGCGCGTGTGCCTTGGTCTGCCACAAATTGAACCGGCCGGCGAGATTCGTTATGACAATCGAGAGCAACATGAGCTCAGTGGGCAAGCGTTCCGCGACACGTCAGGAGTACGAGGTTGGCGTCGATGGAAGTGGCAAGATCCAATATCTGAATTCGAAGCACTGGTCAGTAGCCGGTGCGATATTCAACGAGCCCCTAGGCCTCGCAGTAGCCTTCCACTCCGGCAATTGCTACGACAACGCTACGTGGACCCGCGAAGGGTACGAGGCACGAACCGACGCACCGACAAACACCTACTGCAGAGCTCCTGGTGCGACAATAGCGTTCGTTGTTCTCCAACTGTCTGTTCATTCTTGTATCTCATTTGCTTATCTTGACACAGGATCGGCGGAGGGCGTAGCCATGATCGAGAACATAATGGAACACATCGCACGAGAGATTGGCAAGGACCCTGTCGATGTTCGAATCGCAAATATGGACCCCGCTGAAAATGACACAACGAAAAATCTGATTGAGGATTTGAAGGCCACGGCGGATTACGATTCGAGGAAGAAATCTGCGTACAGCTTCAACAGCGTACGAAACTATTCATTCATCGTACCCACATTGTCGTTCATACAAATTTCATGCACCAGAAAACGTATCCTCAATGCATGTCAATGTGAGGCGGTCATCGTCATGGATTTTCTTTTTGTAGGAGAATCGATGGAAGAAAAAAGGCATCGCGCTATTACCGATGAGATATGGATTTATGTTCTATGGGAATTTCAACGTTTTGGTGTCGATTTATGCTCGTGATGGAACCGTGGCAATCACTCACGGTGGCATTGAGTGCGGTCAAGGCATAAATACTAAGGTATACCGCGGACAGAAACCTGTCTGTCTGGTGCCATGTACCGTGAGTCCCGGATGAGACGGGTCATTGACAATACTCCAGCGCAATCAAGAGACGCGCGTACTCTGTGTGCGCGCGTCACCGGCAACCGCAACTGCTCCCAATTGCTGCTGCGGCACGAGGTACGGGTGCGTAGTTAGCAGCAGGTGGGTTGCCGGAGTTATTGTTCAGTCAGCGGCTCGCCTCCAGGAGCCAGGGGCTCACGGTGCGGGTGTGATCGCCGCGAAACTTACACACCGGTGTCAGCAATATCGTATCAATCGTATCTGGTTAAAACACAATTAAATGATTCAGGTTGCTCAAGTGGCCGCTTACACACTGGGAATCGATATGGACATGATTTCGATAAAGCCAACTACCAGCCTGACGTCACCCAATAATACGATGACCGGTGGTAGCTGGACAAGTGATTCCTGCGCATACGTAAGTTGTAGCTGTGAAGGAATACTTGTGCTACATTGAATCCGGGTATGCATACGCGTTGCGTAGGTACAGGTGTTTATGCCTTGTAATTCACAGGCGACGATGATGGCGTGTAAAGAGCTGACGAAGAGATTGGAGCCAATAAAGACGGTGCTGGATAACCCAACGTGGAAGGAGCTGGTATTCGCGGCGTTCGAGAAGAATGTTGATCTGTGTGCACGATACATGTGAGCGAGTCTATCGATGGCAAAACTTGCCGGACAAATCATTCAAGCTTCAGCATAGGTATACATCGCTCAACATTCCCGTGTACAGGTTCGCCGCGACCAAGGACGACGTGCAATCCTATGCCATCTGGGGATGCGCTATCGGTGAAGTGGAAGTCGATTTATTAACTGGACAGCATGTTATAACCAGAGTTGACCTCATGGTGGACACGGGTGTTAGTATGAGCCCGGAAGTGGACGTAGGACAGGCAGAAGGTGCTTTCGTTATGGGACTCGGGTATTGGACCAGCGAGGATTTGATATACGATCCGGACACCGGGGTTCTCACGAACAACCGAACTTGGGTAAGATGTCGTAGCATCGATCTTGACTCACGAGCGTTCAATCATAAATGTATGCACGCATGATGACTGCAAGTAATCAATTCTCTTCAGAACTATAAACCACCCGGCGCCAAAGATATCCCGGTCGATTTCCGTGTCTCATTCCGTAGAAACGCGCCAAATCCTGCCGGAGTTCTAAGGGCTAAAGGTGAGCTTGCGTCCATAAACATTTGAATGATGTATGTATATACATACATATTCATACGTATGCATACCTGCCTTATATGCGTAGTAACCGGCGAGCCGCCGTTGTGCACGAGCTACGTCATTCTGCTCGCGATTCGTGACGCTCTGAACGCTGCGAGAGCTGACGCAGGGAATACTGATAAGTGGTACAACCTGGGTGAGTAGGTGGATTCGATGGAAAAGTTTGATGGTAGTATGTAGATGTCACATGATCGGCATTGCAGTATCTGTTTCATTCAGACGCACCGGCCACCACGGAAAAGATTCTACTGAACAGTTTGACCAGCAGAGAACAGATGATCCTGTGACCTGTTCGACCATGCGAAATTCTATTCGATCTTGTACTCAGTCCTGAAGCAATGACGTTTGACGAATGAAATTGGACAACGACACGGCATGTCTGGATATCGTCGTAATTCTTATATCAGTGTATCCGATAGTTATAAATCGAAATCCATGGTAGCCCTAATCACGATGCGAGTCTGAGGACAGAGATAGCTGCAGGTGGTAGAATATACCTCCCGAACGCTTGACGATGCTGCTTTGTTATTCACATCGCGTACGTCGTACGTTCCCGAGGAAGCGAGCCGTTGACCAGACTGCAGGTATGACCCGACCAATGCATCCAACAACTGTGCGCGGAGGTTCAAGCGTGAACACCCGCTGCCTGTGACGCTCACGCGTTACGCACTGCAAGAGTATGTCGGACGGGCTATAGTTGTCGGCGTCGGCACGCTTCCTCCGGGTCACGCGGTATACAGGTATAACTACACCCTGTGTAAGACGCAAGTGTATTTTCTGACGCAGCTTGTTCTCTCCTCACTTCAGATACATTTCTCCACATACCTACTGCGCAGTTCGCGATGCGGTATCACGCCGAGATGATGCCTGATCGTCACCTGCAGACTGCCGCGTCTCAATTATCTGGAGCATATATTTTCGGCATCTCCGAATGCTTTTCTAAAATAATATCTATATATAATATGCAGCGCCAAACTCGACAATTTACCGACCTTAGGCCGATCCCCCTGCTGCCGTCCAGAATACATTTTTCTAAAGTTCCAAGAACAAGTATTGAAGGGTCGGATAATTCTCTGCAATGAAAATTACCGCAGGGGGATATTTTCGTCTAGATATACTTCAGCGACTCGTCGCATTCGATGGAACTTGTGACTTATTATTTTCACTTATAGCAGGGCGTGTGTGCCTCTCGTGCGTGCAGATGCTTTGGCAAGCATTTCTTACTCATTTTCAGTTTTCAACCAGGATTTCTTCTATACTGGAAACCCATTGGTTCTTTTCGCCCGTGACTCATCACGATAATTATTTTATGATAGGCAGAACAGAATTACCGGATGCATCTAACACTGAGTATACAATAAATAGAAGAAGAACGAAATCAGTTAACAATATAGTCCGGCTCACAATAGCCGTATCCGTATAACACGAGCACAACACACGGATAAAATATCAGTGTGTGGGTTTGTGCATGTCGCGATATGTGGCATCCGTGTTACGGATACGGAGACGGCTGGTATAAGCCGGGACTAACGATACCGTATTCGGTAGGAACCTTCAATTAAAGATGCACCGAAATGAGAATACGAGAACTAGATGGCTGCGTGAAACAGACGCGGAGCAACGCTCAGAAAGAAGACGATATCGACCTCTACCCGTACCACACGATGCGCTTCATCCTTTTTCCGAGATTTAAATAGTCATGCATCAGTTGATTGAAGTGTAATAATCTCAATTGTGGAATTGAATGTACGAATTTAGCTAGGCCAATAAATTTTCCTCCCAACGGAAGAATGGGAAGAACTCTGAATGAAAAGAAGAAAACCACCCAAGAGCCACCCCCTTGCTAGACGTGTTACCTCTAGGTCGTGGCCTAAGCTGGACGAGGCATATGCGTTCGACGCTTTGTATTTTATAACATATAGCAATAGTAGGTAGTTAGACCGTTGCGGGTACCCACACTATGCACAGTACGTCAATAATCCCATCATCTGCGGTCTTCATTCCGGTTGGGTACTTTTCTTGTTGATCTCTCCAAGATTTTCGAGGAGGACTACCAGAAACCTGGCTCGCCGACCGAAAACAACCATCGGGACAGTTATTTGGAATCTCCCCGGCAGAATAAGAAGAACTCCGGCGAATCTCTCAAAGTCCACAGGTCTCCCTCGAGTCGTTTCATTATCGCGTAGGCTAATGATTCTATACATACCCAACCTACTTCTCCTGTTGTAGACCGATTATACTCGGCCAGGTGTGAGGTGGCTGATTGCCAGGTAGTAATGACATCTACAACAGCCACGTATTCCTCTGTTACCAGCTATTGTTCATCCAAATATACATCCGGACTTGAAATAATTCGTAGCGATTGCATGTTCGTGGCACACGCGCATCACTGTATCCCTGCATTTATTGAGAAAAAAAACATGACATTCGTGATTCCGTGCTGATACCTACTACCTAGGATAGATGTGCATGAGGCTGGTCCCTGACTCGGTTATCTGCGAATTCTAATGCTACCACGGGCTTGAATATCTCCGAATAAATAAGTACAAGTCGAAACAATATACCGCCTAGTTCAATTATAAATACCTCCCCCAACGCTTGCGATTTTCCCATTTGAGAAACAAACGATTTTTGGTACGCCACGGTTAATTTTATTTTCGTATCGTGAAATTGCTCCAAAATAACCGAAACTTGGCTCACCCAATTTCTAATTTATGAAAATTTCACAGATTTCGTAAGTCAAAATATCTGAAACTTGGCCCACGCCTTTCCTAATCTATCGAAACTTTACAGATTGCCTTGATGTTCTAGCGGCTGATCGATCCAATATCCCCGCGAAATCGGAAAAAATTTGGGATACACAAATCGCGATTGGAACTCATGAGAGTCGAACCAGCTTTGTGAGCACACCAAGTAATCCGTGTGTGCCGTGGCAGTCTACTTCCTCGTAGCTCTATTTTTTTACAACGAGACATCAGCCGCTTCCGTACATTGATGACTAAATATGCCTCATATAGAACTAGCACAGGTCGCATGCGTGTATGGCCGTGTATGAATGATACGTCTCCTAGACCCATGTATGTAATATGGATTTGCTACCTACACGCAGCAATGACATGACGAAACACCTGTACCGACGTCAAGCACGTGATAAAGGGAGTATTCTTATCCGGTGGTCAGTACCATTACACAATGGAGACGCAGACCTGCGTCTGCGTGCCTCTCGAAGACGGAATGAACGTTTACGCCTCTACCCAGTACGTAGACCTTCAACAAATTGCCATCGCGACCTGCCTAGGCGTACCGCAGAACACGTAAGTCACCCATACGCGCCGCAAACTGTTCACCTGATATCTATACTCGATGATGCTCGTCGTGTCCGCAGCATCAACGTCTCTGTGAAACGCGTGGGCGGTGCTTTCGGTTCGAAGATATCGCGTTCGGCTCAGATATCTTGCGCGTGTGCTCTGGCCTGCCGCAAATTAAACCGACCGGCGAGGTTCATCATGACAATGGAGAGCAACATGAGTTCGGTTGGTAAGCGTCCGCCGGCACGTGAAGAGTACGAGGTTGGGGTCGACAGCGACGGGAAGATCCAATATATGAACTCGAAGCACTGGTCAGTAGCCGGTGCGATATTCAACGAGCCGATGGGCAACTTTGTGGAAGTTTACTTCCCCAATTGCTACGACCCTGCTACGTGGCACCGCGAAGAATACGAGACCAAATCGAACACACCGACAAACACCTGGTTCAGAGGTCCCGGTACGACGCTGTTTATTATTTTTTTGGCCTCTTTTTTTCCTCGATATTTTACGTCGCCATCGCGTACATCCACAGGAGCAGTTGAGACAGTAGGCATGATCGAGCACATAATGGACCACATCGCGAGCCAGATTCGCCGAGACCCGATCGACGTTCGATTCGCGAATGCGGACCCTGCCGACAATAACACGATGATAGACCTCGTCAAGGATGTGCAAACCACCGCGGACTACGAAACACGGAAGAAAGCCATTGCCAACTTCAACTGCGTACGTTATTATGTATTTGTTGTCTCTACGCTATTATTGCATGCGGAGAAGAATAGAAGGAAATGTATGATGTCACTGCATGTCGCGTTGATCGCGTGCAATTGTTTTTCTCCAGGAAAATCGATGGAAGAAGAAAGGCATTGCTGTACTACCTATGAAGTGGCCACTCGCGTATGAAGGGACTTTCGACGCCACGGCGGTGATTTATCCTCACGACGGCACTGTGGCAATCACTCATGGCGGTGTCGAGATCGGCCAAGGCATAAATACAAAGGTGATTATGCGCTTTCTGAGTTGCATTTGGAGGCCTGGTGTAATATATCGACGCCTCGGCGGAAAAATATGCCATCTCGGAGTTTAGTCGAAGAACTGAGCTGTATCCCATACTTCCGACATGGTGAACAGCCTGCCTCTCAACTGGACGATGAGTAGCATGTTTCTTCGAAGATACGTCGACGCGGGCTGCGGTAGAGCGTGCTATTCGGTAATTATGTCGGCTTGGTTTTCCGGGTGTAACACAATTGAATGATTCAGATGGCCCAGGTAGCTGCCTACATACTGGGAATCGATGTGGAAATGATTTCCGTGAAGCCGACTACCAACTTCACGTCACCCAACAATTCCCTCACTGGTGGTAGCTGGACGAGTGATTCATGCGCATACGTAAGTTGTAGCCACGAAAGATGCCTTACTATCTGGTAATCCGTATATTACATTCGGGTGTGCACACCTGTCGCGTATACCGTAATATCTGCGTCCGGGGATGATCGTACATTGTAATTCACAGGCGACGATGATGGCGTGCAAGGAGCTGGTGAAGAGAATGGAGCCGATAAAGGCAGAACTGAACAATCCAACGTGGAAAGAGCTGACAATGGCTGCTTACGAGAAGCAGGTTGATTTGTCCGCGCGATACCTGTGAGCGTGATTATTTAGAGCGAAAGCTCTCAGTCCGGTGATATTCGAGTATTGAAGAAATAAATTGTCGTATACAGATTCGGTACGACCAGGGACGACGTGCAAGGCTACAATATCTGGGGATGCGCTATCACCGAGGTCGAAATTGATTTGTTGACCGGGGAGCACATCATACCCAGGGCTGACCTACTGGTGGATACGGGTGTCAGTATGAGCCCGGAAATAGACATCGGCCAGGTGGAAGGTGGTTTCGTAATGGGACTTGGGTATTGGACCAGCGAGGATCTGATATACGATCCGGACACGGGAGTGCTTAGAAACAATAGATCTTGGGTGAGATACTGAAGCGTCTGGTGTCGCTCCCCCGACATTTGATTATAGGCATACATAGGTACACCCATGGCAAATGGACATCATGCTTCTTTTCAGAACTACAAACCACCCGGTGCCAAGGATATCCCGGTTGATTTCCGCGTTTCATTCCGTAGGAACGCACCGAATCCTTTCGGAGTCTTACGATCTAAAAGTGAGCCTATATCAGCCTTCGAATTATATTCCCACTGGTTCGCAGATTATAAAGAATAATTTGACATTCGCAGCTACCGGTGAGCCGCCGTTGTGCTTGAGCTACGTAATTGTACAAGCGATTCGTTCCGCCCTGAACGCTGCGAGGAACGACGCGGGGAATACCGATAAATGGTACAACCTAGGTGAGTAGGAGATTACGCGGACAACTTCTAACAGAAGCATATTGAACCGCGCAAAACAATTATGTACACGTCGATAATACATCGCTGTGCCCGTTTCATTCAGACGGACCAGTGACAACGGAGAAGATCTTGTTGACCAGTTTGACCAGCAGAGACCAGATGATCCTCTAACGGATTCAACGACGGAGGATTTGATTTCATATGGCGATCCCCGGAGCAACAACGAATCAGGTTGGGCTGCCACGCGGGACGCTGATAGTCTTCGCCTTCATAATAATTACCAAATTGATTGAAAATGAAATGATATATTGGTGATGGGTACCAGTCGGGAATGAACGACGTAGTAACTTTATTCACATTATGCATACGTATTACTGTAACACATGTTTCCCAGAGAAAAAATAAAACAGCCGAAAATCCATCCCATTTTAGTGTTCTCCCTCTGTGCGAGTAGAACTCGCATTTTTAAACTTATCTGCAAATGATAGTCGCCCATTTGAATTGCCGTATACGTATACACAAATTAAAAATACGCTGACTACCAATTGGCCGTCTAGCTGGCTCGCAATAGCTGAAATTAGGCTACAGTCGAGAAATGCCATGTCTGCCGTTGTCGCGTGAACGCTGCAGTGAGAAGATGCGGGCCCACTAGCACGAAATCCTCTTTGCCTTATTTTCAGGCCCAGCGACAACTCGAAGACACCTATAACAGCCGCTGAATGTTTTTGTGCCTCGACTGTGAAAGCGGATGTGCGGCGACTTTTCGACGCCTTTACGTCGACTCGGAGCCTTATATAGCGCGATCGGGATTCCATGCTACCTGGGAGGGTAATGCCAATGTTGTCGAATATTGAGCCGATCTGGCGTGAGGAAGTTGCGCCGTCGAGCGTACCTCGAGCGCACCGCAAGTGTACGTACAAGCGATTGACCATCGACGGTCTACACTATTACACTATCGTATAGCACAACCACTCCTCCTAGAGATGAAGAATTATATGAGCATCACTTTTGACCCCCACCCACATTTTACGGCAAAAATGAAAAGAAGCGGCCCACCACCCGTGGCCCGTATAAGGGGTCCATCTACCCGATTTTATACCGACTCATGAATTCCTCTGCCATTGACGAACCGCAAACATACATGAGATCAAGGCAATCTTTTTCTTGTAGATTTACTTGCGAGTAAATCTCAGCACCGGTTACCGTTGAAGAGAAATTCATTTGATTTTGAATCGGGCATAAAATTTAAGCCGTCCTCTCAGAAAGGACTATGCATCTTCCTTACGTGTCGGATTAACCGGAAATACACATTTGAGCGTCCCCATCATGTTACAAAAAACAAGGGGGTACATCTTACCCCGTACGCCTCCCATAATTGTCATATTATATTATATTCAACAGGGATTGCTGAACAACATCACCTGCGATTCGTTCAACTTCTCACATCAATCTATAAGTTATTAACGCATATACGCGCACATATAGTATGTATCCTAAATCTCGGATCGATAGCTACAGATTGTGAGTATGATCGGTATCATAGCACCCCGGCACCTATTTGCTTATCATTAGGGTTCTTTTGCAATTCCGTTCCTTTCGTGTCCTACCTGTTCACGTATCAGATCGTTCCTCACCCGGACAACGCGAGATATTCGCTACAATCTCGCATACATCCCTGGTAAGTAATTCCGGAGCCACGGAGTTTTTATTACTATCAGTCGAGTGGAGGAGAGCTGATCACCTAATTGATATACTTTGATAAAGACAGCATCGTTATATCCACTATACTACACTGCCTGATCGATTTCATTGAAACGAAGTTGTCGCGCCAAGTACAGCTTACTCCATATTTCCTAAGGCGATGTAGTACGCGGCGAAGGACAATACCTGACGTAATAATATTTCATCATCTACCGTTAGAAACGTGAAACTCATGAGCTAGTTGAGATACTTCGGAAAACTGCAATCCCGATTCACACCTGCCGCGCTCCCTGCTTCGGGAAACTGTCAAATAGTGGCAAATGAAACGCGCTCCTTGTTTCATCCGACTGATTTATGGCCGGACAATTCCTTGACAACGTATTGTGAACCGTGATAACAATTGGAGGCACGTGGCCTCGAATCGGTCAGGCCTTACCAAGTGCACCTTACTTCACCCGCTTGCATGCATGATTGATAGATCTTGCCAATTCAATGTCCCGTTCTTGCGTTGGGTAACATATAGTGTTACACGCGGTTGAAATCGTCGCTCATTATATTCATCACAGGCACAGGTCCAGTAGTCACTCAATATGACAATCGTGATTACCCAAATAAATTAACATACGGTTGCTAAGTCAACTAATATTATTGTAAAAACAGCTATGCCTTAGACTTAAATGAGTACACACTAATTATTTCACTGCAGAAATTCAATTGATCACCTATTTCCCTCGGAAACCCAAAAAATATTTGTAATAAGCAAATTGTGTAACAATACTACAATTCAATCCTATAATGATACGGAACACCTGTATCGCAAATTACACGGTCCATATGCTGCTAGCTCTCTACGTTGCCACTGCACGTACCTGCAATGGAGTTTGGTATAAATACTGGGAACATGTAGCAGAAGGCGATCGACAGTGCTTCGCTATAGAGGATATAACCGAGAAGGAAGAAGAAGAAGACAGTCGTTCGCCTGTTTCCCTCTGGAAATAATTGTGACAAACTTGTAAATTGACGAAGTTCCAAACCTCCGGGCGTCAGGGTGCCTACAGCAGCTAGCAGCGATTATTTCTCAGTTGAACAAAAATAAATAGATCGATAATCAAACGAGTAAAGCAGCCGCAGCTCGAACATGGGTGGATTGACAAGCATCGATGGGTGAGGGGTTCCTATACAATTTTCAAAATCGGTTATTCTCTGTGTCGAAAAGCGTACACCTCAGATTGAGAGTGAAACGGCACTTTTCATGACCACCCGAAAAACTGATGCACATTCGGTGTTCGAGTCAACCTGAACTGTGCTCTCGTTCGCCCAGTATCTGCATCATATGCTGTCATTCATATCGGGTGTTGATATAGGCCCGGGTGTCCCGTTATGATCAGAAAATTGTTTTCTTCTGAAATTCGGAAACAACGGGTTGGTAATCGTTATTGTACGATTTAGGAATGCAGGGCGAGCCTATGGAAACCGATATCAATGCCACATTCCTGAGTCCTACTTCACTACGCTCCCATCTTGCCGATGGCTCACTTTGTAATGATTCCAGAAGTCTCAAATGAATAGTAACATACACGAGTGAGACGCACACTAAGAAAACCATTTTCGCAAATCAATCGAATTCACAGTCGAACAAATTTTTTGTGAAAATTGAAAAAAATGTCTTAGAATCGACTAATCATTATTTAATCGAACGAATTTTCGAGTCGATTTAACAAAAAATTTGTTCAAATGCGCGACAAACGAATTTCTGTTTGATTCGACAAAACTCTTCTCTGCGTGTGTACACCGCACACTGCGGTTGATTCGGAGACGGTTCATATTTTGGATTCGTCAATTAGGTCGGTATTCCAGATCACCCAGTACCGCCGGTTTCGCAGGAGGCAAAAGCTCGAATCGTCCTAGGGAGGATCCCCATGTGGTACGATATCGGAATACGGCACGGAAGGCAGACGAATTCTCGTAACTTTCGATATGCATTTCATGCATATATACACCAATACACAGAACGTTTCGTTTCATTTTTCCGCTCCGTGCCCACACAGGGATCCGTCCTCAGCTACATTCGTTATACTGGTGCAGAAAATACGGAATCCTATTGCTCGGGGATTTGAACGAACCAATAGGATCTCACCAGATTTCTGCACCAGTGTGATAGGTACAGCTGTAAGACGAGTACAGCTACTGAAGGTGATCCATCAACAATAGACGAATTGTTTACATTAGTTATTAATTTGAAAATTGTTTGTTCCGAATCAGGACCATCCCTGAATCAGCCGCAGTAAGTGTACCAACCTAAATACGAACCGTTACAAAATAAACCGCAGTTAGTGCATGTGCGTACAAGGTGTGAAGAAAAGTTATGTCGCCGCTCCGCCAGGTGATCCTTCAGGTTGAGATCGGTCAATCGCCCTAACAAGACGCCCGGACAACATTGATCTTGACCTTGTTAAAAATGAAGGCAACGTTTCTCCATTCGTTTGATAAATTCGGCTCATCAAGAACGTTCGGAATTCGCGAAGGAACCATGGGTCACGAGTAAACCCTTCAATTTGACAAAACACTTAAAGTTAAAAAAACTACGAAATAATAGTTCATTTGCGACCCATGGTTTCTTCGAGACTTCCGTTGCTCTTGATGAGTACAATTTTTTCAGTCAATAAGGAAATTTGACCTTGATTCTCAAGGTCAAGGCCAATCTTGCGCGGACATTTTATTGGAGCGCTCCACCGATCTCGAGCTCAAAAATTTGCCGGCCAAGCGGTGACACAGCTTTTCCTTACACTGTGTACAATATGAGTTAATGAGAAATTCGATCAAAGCGATCGGCGTGCCTTGATTGCGTGAACAACAATCACTGCGTTGTGGACTCGCTGCTCTTCAAACAGAGGAATTGGTTGGCCCAGACTGATGATTAGGTTACCATATTTTCGGTAACGAACATCTGGACTGACAATGCTCGAAAAAATAAGCGCGGTATCACATCGCTTTCCGACGAGTTCCATTACAGCACTCGACAGAATGAACAAGAATACAAATAAGCGGCGATTGTGAACTTGGCTCGTTTAAAATCTATAATGCAAATGAATCCATGCTAACAATAAGCTAAATTGATTAGTTCCACTTCTCATCAATGCCACTCAATTAATAGTGGGCGCGACACTTCATAATTCAATGAGCTCCCTTATGTGTACAGGCGATTCTTTCGGTGCCACGTGCACTACCGCGTACAGGTTTCTCATTCTACAATCCGACACTGACTCACGATCCCGTGTTGGTACATATCGGGTAATCCATGTTATATTTTCAACAGCTTGTGGACATCACCGCTTCCAATTTAGTTCCGTTTATTTCTGGCATAGTATCCGATGCGAGACACGTCTGAATTATTTGAGATTTTTATGCCCATTCCCGAATGAAGCACCAACTTCAACGAAAATCTTTATTTCCAAATCAGAAATGGTTACATAGAAAATAGTCCAGGCACAATGTGCGTGTTATTGCATCGTCTTGCCGATAAAAGAATTTAGATTCTCCGCAAGCACGAAGTGGCTAAGAAATGGATCGAAAACATACCTACTTATTTAAATACATGATGTGCCATGCGGGGCAATTTTTTCGAGAATTAGATCACACTCGTCCATTGGATTGCCTAATTTTCAGTTCATCCGTGCAGACGTAGTGATAGAATAGAATAGAATAGAATAGAATAGAATAAAACAGCAATTATCGAATATTGTGAAAATCAACAGTCTTCCCTCCACTTTATAGCGATTCAACGGACACTGTCGGGTTCACCATAAATGGCGTCGCGTACACAGGTTGGTAATGAAAAGCCATGCACATGGTCCAAGTATACTTTGCTCGTCTGTGAACGAGGTGAAGGCGTTGAATCTTGACCGCCTGCCCGTAATGAACTTCGTTGCATCTTCCAGTCGACGAGAGTGTACCATCGGGCACTTCGCTCAACACTTACCTCCGAGAGCATGTCAATCTTCGCGGCACGAAGTCGATGTGCCTCGAGGGAGGTTGCGGGGCATGTATCGTGTCGGCTAAAATCCGCGGTGTGACAATGGCAGTCAACTCATGCCTCGTTCCGATCTTCATCTGCGACGGGTGAGTTGGGCGATTTGATTGGATTCGAGGTTTACGCAGCTGCAATAGCGGCGTGGCTGTTGGACTATGAAAACTATTTCGTCTCACTACCCGCAGGTGGGAGATTACGACTATAGAAGGTATCGGAGATCAGAAAACAGGATATCACCCGGTCCAGGCCAGATTGGCCCAGATGAACGGTTCGCAATGTGGTTACTGCTCGCCTGGGATGGTTATGAACATGTACAGGTAATGCTTAATATCCAGTCGTAGGCTTCCTCGCGATTAATGATGAAATCATGATGGTTGGTTAAATACGCTTGATTTGATTCCTGTTCCACACACAGCTTGTCCAAAGACAAAAAGCTAACGATACAGGAGATTGAGAATTCCTTCGGTAGTAACATCTGCAGGTGCACGGGCTACAGACCGATTCTAGATGCTTTCAAAACATTCGCGGTCGACGCTGATCCAGAACTTACGAGAAAGTTCCAAGATATCGAAGTATAAACCTTTGATCTGTTATTGAAAACGAATGCACAAGATGAGCGATAACCTGGCGTTTTGTTCTTTCCAGGACGTTCACAGGATCAAGATTTGTCAAAAATCCGGGAAGGCCTGCGGAGCAGGGTCCTGCGATTCTGTAAAGAAGGCCACTGACCATGGGTATCGGCACATACTTCTGGCCGATGCCGAGTTCTACAAGGTTCCAACGGTTGCGGAGTGTTTTTCCGTATTCGACAAATATTCCGACGCAAGCTATGTCCTCAACGGTGGCAATACTGCTCACGGTAATTCACAAATAGTTATAAACACGAAGTATCTGCGACGAGACAATTCGTCGTGAATTTATGTGTCTCTCTAGGAGTGTATCGCCTCGAGAAACCTGATCTCTACATAGACGTGAATGGTATTCCTGATTTGCACCGAGTTACCATGGGCAAGGATGGTTTGGTGTTGGGGGCCGGCTTGTCGCTGACGGAAGCCATGCAGAACTTTGAGAAATATTCGAAACAGGAAGGGTTCGAGTACTTGAAACATCTAGTCCGGCATATCGATCTGATTGCTAGTGTTCCCGTCCGTAACGTAAGTCATCTTCGCGTATGTCAGAACCGACGATCCTGCAGCTCCCCACTCTCATTCACCTCGGTCATCGATTTCCAGATAGGCACCATGGCCGGCAACTTGATGATGAAGCACCACCACCGCGAATTCCCGTCTGACTTGTTTCTGATGTTGGAAACTGCCGGTGCTCAACTCCACATACGTAAGAATCGATACATACCTATAGAATATACGATTTGACATGGGGTTTCAGCGTGCTACTGACCACAGCTGGATCCAATTTGTAATTCAGAAAATACTTATTTAGTGGAAAACCCTGGAGATAAGAAGAATGTCAATCTCATGCAGTTCCTCGAAATGGACATGAAACACAAACTCATATACAGCATAGTCTTACCGCCTCTCGAAGGTGGATACGAATACAGGTCCTATAAGGTACGGTTTACTCATATTTTAACATTTGTGAATGGTATGGAGAGGATTTTAAAATACAACCCTTTGCATTCCTTGAATCATCGGATAGATCATGCCCAGGGCGCAGAATGCCCACGCACATGTAAACGCTGGATTCCTTTTCAAACTTGACCAACTCGGAAAGGTTTTGGAAAAACCGAACATTATCTTCGGTGCCATCAAACCCTCCTTCGTAAGTACACAGCGCATAAATCTCAGCGATTGATCATGATTCTCGTGTTGATCAACAAACCGTAACGTATCACAGCTCCACGCCAGCAAAACAGAGCAATTTCTGAACGGCAGAAACCTTTCGGACAGTAGCGTGTTCCAGCAAGCTGTCAAAATTTTACACGATGAGTTAGATGCCGACCATGTGCTTCCCGATTATTCTCCAGAATTCCGGAGAACTCTTGCCGAAGGTCTCTTTTATAAAGTGAGTCTCCGGATTCCAATTCCGGTTAATTGCATTCAACGTCATAAACACATGGATTGACGATACGTTTTCTTCAACTAATTTTATTGTAGTGCATCCTGAGTATAAAATCGGATAAGGTCGACTCTAGACTGCGGAGTGGAGGTATGCTTTTGGAACGTGGAATATCATCGGGCAAGCAAGATTTCGACACAGAGAGGAATATCTGGCCGTTGACCAAACCGGTGCCCAAGATCGAAGCGATATATCAAACCTCTGGGGAAGCCCAATACATAAACGACATGAAGACGATGCCCAACGAAGTATTCTGCGCGTTTGTACTCACCGACGTAGCCAACGGATTCGTCGAGCACATAGACACAACGGAAGCTCTGGTATATACTCCACAATCGTACAACGTCAAAGAATTATCAAGAGCTCGTCGATATTCTTATTTATCATAACATGATGTATTGACAATCTTTCAGCAAATGAGAGGGGTCGTTGCCTTCTACGACGCTTCGGATATACCAGGACGGAATGTGTTCGTTCCAGCCGAAGCTAAATTGTTGGCTCTCCCCTACGACGAACCGGTGAATAATTGAACCTTCATTGATACACCTACTCATTGTACGAACGGCGCACGCAATAAGTATAGGTGTGCACCGATCTGCAAAATGACCTATACTCCATGCCCGTTTCCCTATAATCTGCCCTCAGTTGTTCGTGGATAAAGAAGTTCTCTACGCGGGCCAACCGATTGGTGTGATCGTGGCGACGAGCAGCTCGATCGCGAATGAGGCCGTGAAGAAGGTGAAGGTAATTTACACCGGTGCTTTCAGTGAAAAGCCCATAATTACCGTCGAAGATGTAATCGCGTCGAATGATGAGAACAGAATCAGTAAGACGGCGATTATGCCCGCTCAACGTAAAGGTATGGTACGAAATAACCTTCGGACTATGATCAAATCTACGATTGTGATATCTATGCTGTGTTGTAGGCAATGACGTGCAACGCGTGATAAAGGGCGTATTCTCGAGTGGTGGTCAGTACCCTTACACTATGGAGACGCAGACCTGCATTTGCGTGCCCGTTGAGGATGGAATGGACGTTTATACCGCCACCCAGTGGATAGATCTGCACCAAATTGCGATCGCAGCCTGCTTGGGTGTTACGAACAACAGGTAGAGATATGTCTTTATAATAGATTTGACCATGTATGTCCTCGGAAAGCTGAACCCTTGATCTCTGTCCCACATTATGCTCATGCTGCGCCATCAGAATCAACATCCGCGTGAAGCGCGTAGGCGGTGGTTACGGCGCGAAGCTAACGCGCTCAGCCCAGATAGCCTGCGCGTGTGCTCTGGCCTGCCACAAATTGAACCGACCGGTGAGATTCGTCATGGCGCTTGAGTGCAACATGAAATCACTTGGCAAGCGCGCGCCGGCTCGTCAGGAGTACGAGGTTGGTGTCAGCAACGACGGGAAGATCCAATATATGAACTCAAAACATTGGTCAGCCGCCGGTGCGATATTTAACGATCCTATGGGGCCCTATGTCGTCGGTTACATCGCCAATTGCTACGACAGCGCTACATGGGCCCACGAAGGATACGAGGCACGAACCGACACTCCGACAAACAGCTACTGCAGATCTCCCGGTACAATGATGGTGTTTATCATTTCTCAAATGTCCGCTCTTCCTCATACTTGATTGTCTCATCGTTCTACAGGATCAGCGGAGGCCATAGCCATGATTGAGAACATAATGGAACACATTGCGAGAGAGATTCGCATGGATCCTGTTGACGTTCGTATTGCGAATATGAACCCTGCTGACAATGGCACAATGATAGGCCTGATCGAAGATCTGAAAGCCACGGCGGACTACGATACCAGAAGGAAATCCGCAGCCAGCTTTAACAAGGTCCGTCATTATTGGTTTATTGTGTTCATTCTAATGTTGATACGGAGAGCGAATCTGATGCAGGACGGTGTTAACGCGGCTATCATGCGCAATTGTCATGCAGGAGAATCGATGGAAGAAAAAAGGCACCGCTATACTACCTATGAAGTGGGCATATGCATTTGAAGGAGTTTTCAACTGTTTGGTATCCATTTATGCTCGCGATGGAACCGTGGCAATCACTCATGGCGGTGTCGAGATCGGCCAAGGCATAAATACAAAGGTAATCCTTACCGTAATTGTAATTGGATCTAAACGGCGCACCGCCTGCTGTTCAATGTAGATGCCTCGAAGCATCCGGATCAATACCCATATCACAAATGAGCCAGTTAGAACGCAATTAAATGATTCAGGTTGCTCAAGTGGCTGCTCACACATTGGGAATCGATATGGACATGATTTTGATAAAGCCAACTAACAACTTGACATCGCCTAACAATCTCGCGACTGGCGGAAGCTGGACGAGTGAGTCCTGCGCGTATGTGAGTATGAGCTGCGAAGTATCATGGTATTATATCGAGGCATGTGCCGTTTGTTGGTCATACCGCGACACATATCCGTCCACGAATGTTCATGCATTGGCAATCGCAGGCCACGATGATGGCGTGCAAGGAGCTGAGGAAGAGATTGGAGCCGATAAAGGCAGAGCTGAATAACCCAACGTGGAAGGAGCTAATAATGGCTGCTTATGAGAAGCAGGTTGATTTATGCGCGCAATACATGTAAGCATAATTTTATCTGATACCTAGTAAGAATCACCAGGCGTACGAATGTTGAGAATACATACACTATGAAACATGGTTGTATGTTATAGGTTCGCTTCGACCAAGGACGATGTGAAAGCCTATTATATCTGGGGAAGCGCAATTGGTGAAGTAGAAATCGATTTGTTAACCGGCCAGCACGTTGTACGTAGAGTTGATCTGATGCTCGACGCGGGTGTCAGTATGAGCCCGGAAGTGGACGTGGGACAGGCAGAAGGTGCTTTCGTTATGGGACTCGGGTATTGGACCAGCGAGGATTTGATGTACGATCCAGAGACCGCGGTCCTCCTGAACGACAGAACTTGGGTGAGATATTAAAGTGTCGGGGTTTCGTCCCTTATAGCATTCACTTATGAGTATACGTATGCGTATAATAACTACCAGGCGTATAATTTACGATACTGTATCATTTTTTGCAGAACTACAAACCTCCCGGGGCTAAGGATATTCCGGTTGATTTTCGCGTTTCATTTCGTAGGAACGCGCCTAATCCTAACGGAGTCCTCAGGTCTAAGGGTGAGCTTCCGCCGCGGACTAACTGGACATGGTATGAGTCGTGGGGTGGTCATCTACGGTGGAGTTATTCCCTCCCTCAATTCATACTTGGCGACTCTCGGTGAGACGGTTAATTCTCAATCCCCATTGGTTGATACGGTCGATCCCCGCAACGGTGCTCGCACCAACCGTAGAAATGAGCTCATCGTTACGACCCGTCCAGTTAGTCCGTGGGTCCTGTATACAGGATGAGTTTCCTCCGGGTCCGAATGAGGGAAGGGCCGATGACCACCGCCGATGACCCGCCCCTTGCTCAATCGCACTGTTATCAGAATCAAACTTTCACATTAGTCGACAATACTGATTGTTAGTCTGGCTGACTAAGATATTGTTGACATCGGAATGACAGCAATGAGCGGACTGGGATCTGCAATTCTATAGTTTCTTAATCATTGAGTATTCACATCAAAGGCTCGAACTAATCACGGAACAGTGCGATTGACCAAGCGGCGGGACATCGGCGGTGATAAGGCCCCGCCTAGCTCGGACCCAGAGAAAACTCAGCCTGTACATATACACATATATTGAGGACGTTCGATTGCATCATGACATATGAATTCGGTTGAAATTCGCAGCTACGGGAGAGCCACCGTTGTGCACGAGCTACGTAGTTGTACTAGCAATCCGCGACGCCCTGAACGCTGCGAGGGCTGACGCAGGAAACACCGATCCATGGTACAACCTGGGTAAGTAAATGAACTTGATGTTATGGGAAGTTTGAGGAGGCATTGTGTATGCGCTACATTACATTAAACTGCGACCGTTGTCCCATTCAGACGCACCAGTCACAACGGAAAAGATTTTATTGAGCAGCTTGACCCGCGGAGATCAGATGATCCTGCAAGGCACTCAAAGACGAAATATTTGATTCCGTCGAGGAGTCGCCAAAGCAATGAAGAAACAAGTCAACGGGATGTTGGGATATCTTCGTTGTCAGGCAACAGAAAGTTATTCTTAGTTTTAATCTTGAGTTTGCGGGTTCAAAAACCACTGCGGGTGGGGGGGAAAAAATATACTAGTTTTGGTGTTACATACATAGGTAGTACATACATATACGTGAGTAGTTACCTTATAGCATATCGGGTGTTCGCGAGTGATGTGACGTTGCATTTTATGCTGGCGTCACAAGGTGCATAAGAGAACGCGAACGTGCGTGTCGATCGACAGGATACTCCGGGAAAGCAAAGACAGATTTCATACGAGTAATTATTGTGGTAGCCATAGGCTACGCGCGGACGTTGGGCAACGAGGTCTCGTCTTGCATCACTTCTTTGTAGAGCTTAGCTCTCGTATTTCGAATCGTGCTGATTTCATAATTATTCATTGATCATATTATTGATCATATTGTCGGCCCTTGATTAAACTGAGTGGATCCGATAATCTGATGTTGTGTTATTAACGCAACGTTGCCTTGCTATTGCAGGTTCGAGAGTTGAATATCTCTGTCGCATATTGTTCTTAGTATCGCCCATTATCGGCGCACGCTATCGTCTCGGTCCCTTCATTATTTGTTGAACTAATTTCCCAGTCTGTGCTATGCATAAAATGAAGGCTTCCTTATAACGAGCACAGACTCCCTATCAGGTGAGGCGAGTCGGAAGGTACAGGTTACCACATCGTAAGATAAAGGGATATTTAAGCGGCGAGACCTGTCAGCAGTTTTGCACAGGCTGAAAGTGGAGAGTCCTCCTTTCGGCAGTTCGACAAGTGATGCGCTCGAGTACGCTTATATATTGTTAGGGATTATCAATAATAACAATTAGTAACTAATCATCTCCTAACAGATTGTTAAGAGGTGGAATAAAAATACTTTCTCATATCGTGGATCCAAACGATTTACTTGAGTAATTTTTTACGGAACAAGTCCTAGTCCCGAAGTCAACGATATCGTGGAGTAGTTTAAAACAAATTCTTATCACCGACCTACGACAGCGCGACAACTGGCACGTCTTTCACAAAGTATCGCAAACGTAGATACAGCCGTGGAAAATTAGCTCATTTGTAATAATATTATTGTTATTTGTTTCTCAATTCTTTTCTCTTCACGTATGTAAACCATATAGGTATATTGAATCATTGTTATCGTATGATTGAGTTCAGGGTGAATCGTATCGTCTCGTATATACGCTACGAGCTGAATCGTTGTTTTTTCTACTCTCGTTTCTTATTTCCGTCCCACTATGAATTTGTTGATAACTCCTGATTCAATTATTTGAATTGAATCGATTCTTTTTCTGATTTCTTCGTGACCATTTTGAGAATTATAACGACGGCGTACCGAGCCTATGATGGAACCATTTATTGAAGAATTGTTCCGTTAAAAAAGTTTTCTTATTCGCGAATTTATTCTTTACTTTATTGATTTATTTTGTTCGATTATTTTATCGTTAACTGATGCAAGTGCATCTGGCGCCCAGAAAACTTATTATTGTTCATCCATTTTGTTATCAATTACCTAGAGGCACGTCGTAGGGTGCACGAGTAGTTCAAATCTCTTCCCGCTGAAAAGGAAATCGCGTTACAGTAGATATCCCAGTATATGTTGAGCTGCTGAATACCGGTGTAGTACGTCTCTGAGACATACACGGAGATAGAAAGTCTTTGGAGTTACTATAGTCGTTCTGTTATCAATATAGGTGTATGTGACAGAGCCATTACGGCATAGATTTGTCCGTACGGATGTACGGCATCTAGCACGCGTACGAATGGCATGTTGACATGTTGCCGTGGCAGTGTCATCGCAATTGCTGTGAAATCTACGCCGAAATCGCTCTGTCACACATGCATATAGGTATAACCAAGCGATGACTTGTCAATCCAAATACATTTTTTCTACGTGTATGCGCATGTTGCTCTCGATCGTGAGTATCATTATTTTATCGAATGAGGATTGCTTATCCATACATCGCCATCGAAGCTATCACGATTCTACGTCAATCTATAACTTATCAACGGATACATACAGTATGATATAAGTGTTTCGCTGATAATATGAGTCTATTTCGATAATAATGATAGGTGTACTAAATTCTATGGGAATATTGAGTTCAAATAAATCGTTTACACGGGTTCCCGTGTAGGTAGCACATATGTATACTAATTGTGAAACAGCGGAGCGATAGGTAGGTACAGCAAACTGCGTTAAATCGTCACGAAACATCAGCTACAAGGTACCCTATACCTAGTTGCTGCGTAGCGTCTTGACACCTTCTAATGTACTACCGTGCGTCGCCTCCCCAGACGAAAACTTTCTGCCGTCAAGTTTTCTATTTCTGTCGTTTAGAAGTCATCACTGAGTTCAATTCTCATAGGTTCCCGTTTTGTTTTATATTTTGTCTGTTTATTATTCGGACAATTCTCATCTGAACCTCGGTGGAAATACTCTACCATTATCGATCCAACTTTGTTAAGTTTCCTGAAAGCGCCAGATATTATAGATAGAGCGGGCAAAAGCTGATCGGCCACCGTGGGTATCCCTCGACTCATCGAAGTCATCGGAATAGAATGATCTCACCAAGTACCATCTGAGTCCACCGGTCTCCGAATTTAGTTTTTCACGTATCAATTATGAATTCGATGACTTATGAATTTTCATACGACTCATAAGAACGAAAGTGTTCGATCTTTGTGGGAAAATATACTGTGGTGGTTGCTGTTCATTGAAAATAAATTACAAGGTAACTTTATTCACCATACATACATACATACATACATACATATACATACATACATAATATGTACACTGTGCCGCTGCTTATCCTGAGAATGAGTTTCTATATTATTATGTCATCGATCAAGAATTGCTCGGCCATACCACGGCCGAATCAATCACGATTCTGCATTATTCTATAATTCATCAACACATTATACATACGGACGAACGAGTACCTGAACCCTGCGACAGCTGCAGCCTACACAGATGATGCCGTAATGATTATGCTAATTTTGTTGAAATGATTGAGTCTAAATTTATTATCCTCTAGGGGGCTCTATGTAGCGCTCAATACAACGCCAAAATGATATATGTTACGTACTATATACTATAACCGTCTTTGACGCGTTCTGCGTTCAACAAATACCCATCACATCCGAATCCTATCACGAAATAATATCTACAGTGGCTATACGTAGATATCATATGGCGTGCAGCCACAATCTGCATACCAACCGTATTCACTGCGACTCCGCACTCTTGTTGCTCCCTCGACGGTTTTCCCATCGATTTATACGGCCGAGAGGGTAGCAGATCACTGCAGACGCGAGCATCAGCGAGCCAGCAACGTAAAACGAAACGTCGTAGCTGTGAGTGATGTCCATGAATATACCTGCAATCCAATGGAGAGCATTATTACTCATCAGCAATATTAGAACTGTGTCGACGGAGGTAATATCCGCAAATACCAAGACTCGAGTCACAGTTTCAAGGTGATTCTCACCAGCAAGTGGCGTGCCCGCAGCAGCGGCGACCCCTTGAAAAAGTAAGACCAGGCCAAAGGCGTTTGTTAATTTCTCCAAGCCCATGAGATCGACGAGTAGAATGGACCTGAGTGCAGCGAACGCGGCTGGAAAGAAAAAATGAACAACCGTTATCCATACAATACAATCGTAATATTTTCCTGGCAGACGTGTGACGCAGGAAATAATCAAGATGGTGGCTCACAGATGCTGAGACCGAAGGTGGCTGCGTAGAAGAATTGATACTCCTTGCTCGACGAAAAACCGGAGAATATAGTAGCTATTCCGCTGATACTGATCAAAATGTTGTTGACCAATAGAGCGTCGACCCCCGGTATGCTGCCCACGACACCGCAGGCTATACGTCCGACCGTATTACCTGCGCCGATTGCTGACAAGAGGTGCGTTGCCGTCTGATTGTCGAAACCGTTGATCACAGCTCTGTCTGCGAACCAGTAATTGGTCGTCAATTATCGTGGAGCCTATTCGCGGACATTATCGGCAAACAAACGCTGCAGGTGCGAAGCGGGCGATTGAATTATAATATCACCCCTCGAATCATTGTACTACAACCGGATGACCATGCAGTTACCTCGGAGATACGTGTAAGGTGTGTAGAAACCCAACATGGTGAGGCTACCGCTGATGGCCAGTATGAGGAACGAGGGGCTTTTCAAAAGACTGACGTCCAGCATTGTCGCCAATATGCGCCGGACCCCTTCGGGACACAGGTAACAGGATCCGCTCTGCTCCTCGGCCACGTCGGCATCAGTCGGGAGACGCGTCACCGACATGTGATAGCCAACCGAAGAGACCTGTAGAGTCGATTAGTATACAAATGCATAATATTACGTAGTTGGCCGCGTGCGAGTTATAGAGTTTTTTTTATTCACCTGCGATTTGTAGCGAGGTAGCCGGCTCAGCGAACCGCCGTAGAATATATCATCCCTGTAAAATGGTCTCTGAATATTATCCACGCCAGCACTCGCCTGTGTTGCTCTGCATGATTTCTGGCTTGCGTCCGAGTCGGATCTGTCTCGGCGAGCGCACACGGTGTGTCTTCGCGTCTATAGTTCATAGGTAACGTTATCGGAAATTAATCGTGGCGATAAGATGGGCGTAGCAAGTAGAGAATGCATATAAGATTCGATGGATTTAACGCGGCAGGTCAGTTTCAGCGGAACAGGCAGAAATTTGTGGATCTCATTACCGTTGGGATGCGCCCGTTAAGACGTTCCAAATCACCGCCAAGCAGATTGTTCTCTTCCTCTTCGGTTTTGCGCTGCTCATCGACAACCTCTAGCTCTGGATATATGGGTTCCGACAATCTATCGACGCTTCTGTTGTTCATCTTCCCATGCTTGGAGACGCCATTGCCATCTTTATGCAGAGAATGCGATGATCTGCAGCTGGAACAAAAGGCAGAAGGAATTTGAGTAAGCGACCGAAACTCTGGAATACGATTGAATGGGACGGGAAAACATAACGCAGTTGGTAGGTATACACGAACCGCGGTAAATAATGATTCCAGTATTGAAATTGCATTTCATTGACTTTGTCAAATTTCATTTCCTTGATTTTTTTTCAATATCTTTCTATCCTCTGTATGATTATGACTACCAGAAGCGATAAGGTCAATAACTAGCTGACTGGCACAGATTTGTCAGTACATAAGATACAGGCCTGCCACTGGACACTTCATTCGTGAAAACGGAAAGGCGAAAAATAAATTCTCATTACTTGACAATATTAGGGCTGCTACCGATTAACTGTGCAGCGGTTGCGAATTCGGTGTTGTTGTTTGTACCGAGGCGCCGACGTCCGGGACGCTGCGCCACGTGAATGCAACCCAAAGAATCGGATTTCCCAAGCATCGGTCCCATCTCAATCTCATTTTCGCCTTTCGGGGCGGTGACTTTGACACGAGATGGTTTTAGAGGTCGAAGCAGAGCCCCGAAAACCGCACAGTTCAACAGCATTCCTGCACCGAATAAGAAATAAAATGATTAACGCTTGTCTAAATTCTGTTTGATTCGTGGATATGTTCATTATATTCTCAATATGGTGGTTTGATAACATCTCAAGCCGCACGGGATGTCTGAATAACTTGAGGATGGCCGGCCGGGCCCAGTCGAAACGTTGTCTTAATTAAAGTCAAAATTCTCAACTGACCTACCCCGACGGAAATTTTATTTGTATATTCATTATAGATGATGTAAGTCATTATAAAAGCCAACCAGCTTGAATGAGGATCGTTCCTCGCCATCCGTAATGATTGACCAGGAGTTCGGTGATCTGGACTACTACAATCGCGCCAACGCCTGATCCACAAACCGCGATTCCCGTCGCGAAAGCGCGCCACCTTTCGAAGTAAAATCCTGCCGATATTACGGCAGGAACGTAAATCAAACCAGCTCCGATTCCACCTGAGAGGAAAAGAAATGTATTCCCATGTAACTTCATTCCAGAAGAATACACATTACCTATAGAATTACAGACGACTTATTCAACTCACCCAAAACGCCGTACGTGAGGCACAGAAATTGTATTGACTGACTGAAGAATGACAAGACGAAAGCTACCGAACTGATCACACTGCCCAGCATCGCGACTAGCCTGAAACCGTACTTGTTGGCGAGAGCCGAAACGAAAGGACCTGAAAAATACCACAACCCCCCATTGGAGGGGATATTATTTTCTGCAAACTTGCATGGAGTGCTGCAATAGTTTGCCAGTATCCCTGAAATTCTTCGTTGTCCCAAGGTATAGAAACCAATGCCTCTATTATTCATGATATGCAACGAGCTACTGACCAGCTATCAGGTAAAACCCAGTCTGCAGGGAGCCGACTAGAGCAACCGTTGCCTTTGAAACGGAAAATGCTTGAGATATGTCAGTGAGTAATACGCCGAAGCTGGAGATAATTCCATCCACTACGACATTACACATAAAAGAAGCTGCAACTATGACCCAACCCCAACCACCGTCCGGTGGTACGATCATCTGCACCTCCAACGCCTGACGGATAAAAATAAAAGACTCATAAGGAGCTGCTGGTGCAATTTTCTCTGAGTTTGTTCATCGTATGGAATGGCAAATCTTCAGAGTTCATCGTTAGTTCTATTTCGAAGAAAAGTCAAGCTGTGTAATCACCGACGTTCCACCGGTTGCTTCACCGTATTTCACGTAAGCTCGATACTCTTATCTGTTATGAGAGAACAGAATTTTGCACAACACTGACCCCTTTCGGCGTTAATCAGCTCAAAATAACCACAGGAAATTTGTTTATGGCTCGTTGTACCAATTCAACGATTGATTATTTATCCGCACTAAATAAAGTATTGCGCTCGCAGTTATCAGCCAACTTATTCCTACATTAGTACATAAATCAATTCTTGCCTCATCTTTATCTTCGTAACGCTCCTCGTCTGTTCCGGAGCGACCGCCTGCCGCGCTGCGAGGTTCGCCAAGCTTCTCCGATAGCTCATCTGTCCTGTCATCGTTCGCGGCCCCATCCTCACGACAAATTCCAGCCATGCTGACGAATCGGTATAGTACTTTCGAGAGCGGAAATCCTGATATCATGTATGAGAATTGATTGAGTATTCTTGAACTCGCGCTGCGATGTGTATGATGAAATACGGTCATCAACTCTTGGCAACAATATATTGATTTGCGAACATATTTATACGTTCTACGTATTGTCAGAAGAGTACAGGTTTTTATCTCCCTGACGGACGACTGTATCCCACTTCATTTTTCTTATCGCTCCTTCACCCCCCCCCCCCCCCCCCCAACGATCAACATGTTGCGGGGCGCGTATAGGGTACTTGTACGGGCATAGTATATGGATATAATTACGTGCAGATTGTAATATTGTTCTCGGCAAGCATCACGAGGGATTTCGTAAACAGGGCTACTGTCAATGTTAATAACCGTTATCGCGTAGCGCGTGAGTGTGCGCGAGTATGTCCCGATGTTAGTAATAATATGTACATTATTGGTCGAAAGGGCAAAGCGCATTATAATTATAACGTAGAGGGTCAACAGTTCGACTGATACGAGATTCTCGGGTTTCAAATGGAACAATGACCTAGACGACCTTCGTCTAAATAGAAATTAAATTTAGCGCATATGGATCAAGTAAATGTACGTTTTGTTTATCCGTGAAATTCTCTCGCTCGATCGCTATCTCAAATGTCTGCATCTCACTACCGACATATAGTCATATAGCTATATACCTAGGTATGTATATCATTCTGAAATATAATTAAACCTGCATCTGCAATCTCGACGTGTAGGATTGACCACCGAATCAGTACATGATCATTATCGCCAATCAATCAACAAAACAAACCAGATAAAAAATATGATACGAGAATTGGGTAATTTTATCGAAAAGATAGAACCAAATCTGCGATAGAGGCAAAAGTTTCTGAATCCTCCACTTAACATTGTCAGATGCTCGGACAGTTCGTCGTATTACAATATCTTTTCGAGATTAATCGACGTGGGATGGCCATTTTCCGAACCGATTCAACGCGCTTCAATGAATTCTCAGAATTAATTACTCTGAAGAATAATTCAAGCTGCTGCTGCTTCAGGAATTCTCAGGAGAGTGCGGTCGAACCGTTGAGCATGCATACATTACAGATATTGCATATATGATATAACATATCAACTGTACACAGTAATACCCGCGTATTGTAGGACCAAAAATGAGCAAATATGAAAAGAATAATAATTTTCTATCGTACCCGTATGTTGTACATACATACACCTGTACACACAATATGAATAGCGGTGGGCTCCGATAATTCAAATAATTAAATGGTAAAGGTAATGGCACCCTACACCCCACCGATTATCCATGTTCACACAAATCCATATGATCGATGCATTCTTACAGGTGAAAAATTATATAGGTAGGTATATTACACATAATACATACGTTCGGAGTAATTCGATCGGTCTGTGGATATGAATGTAGTCCTTTGTTTTCCCAATTTTCCCACGTTCGTGTGATAGCTTACGCGCTACAGACGATACACAGACGATACCCCAGTCCTACGATGATATATATAGACGCAGGTATCCTCCCATGTGGAGAACTAGACTACACGCGCATCGTCGATTTCGGACATACGCTTCGTAGTTTTGTATAACGACGAAGAAGATTGTAAATGAAGATTACGTGGGAGGTAATAGACCTTTCGGAATTATTCTCCACAAATTCTCAATCTATAAACATGAATACTTGTAACTTGTAGTGTGGTCTATAATATGTGCACGCGTGCATGCGACACGACGTTAAATGGTTTGTATAACATACATGTATGCAATTGCGGTGGAAACTCAACGTCTGTTCGCCGAGGCGATCGACGAATATATAGGTATAGTATTGACCTGTCTAGATGTATCGAGTTATTGCAGAGAGATTGGACGCACGAATTCACACGCGTGTGGTCTTATGATGCAGCGAAATTGAGAGAAACACTGACGATGAGATTGTGTTGGCCGGCCGCGTGTTCATTTGCCACTCACCGAATGTGTGCGGCGTGTATACTATAATATGCGCCACTACATATGCTACTCTGTGCCTGCTCTGCTCTACTCTGCTGTACGACGTGTATACCGTATTATACATTCGTTGACAAGTTTTCAGTCCGAATGCTCGGGGCAGTGGCGGGGAACCCGGTGACCCCGAATGTCCCCCTTACCGAAGAAAGCGCAAGTTTACTTAAGATAGGTCGTTTACGGTCGGCCCAACGCCGTATGGTATATATATGCCATAATGGCCCATACGGCGCGGCGGGATACATCGGACCCCTCGCGTTATCGATATCTGTCCGTTCGATGACGGGCGAGGACTCACGATCAGCGCATTCGCTACAGATTCGCATCTTATGACAAATGGGGTAGATTGTCATTGGATGTGTCTATACACGTATTATTACCGCCAAGTATATCCTACCCCGACGGAGCGGTATGCGATGCACTTGCCCGGGGGTTCCAACATACGCATACAATATTATCAGGATTAATCCCCGGCTGCATGAGGAACCTGCCAGTAAATTGATAATCGTTTATATTCTCCATTCTGAGATGAGCCATAATAGCATTCGGTCTGCTACGAATAAACGATTTCCCTTCCCGTTTCTGAGAGAGAGATTCGAGAGAGAGAGAGAGAGAGAGAACCGATCAAATGAAAATACTCATAGCGCGATCAACAGGTTTCAGCGATCTCCCATGCCGCGCCTAAGGAATGTATTGCATTCCGCATAATTCTCGAATTAAAAATATAAGTATGACATGGGCAGACGCTGAAAATAAATATCACGTACAAATTCTGGGCTACGTGATGCCGATGTCACGCGAGGATCTCAACATCCAGAGACTCCCTCTCATCAAGGTTA
Organism: Phymatocera aterrima; assembly: GCA_963170745.1. NCBI lineage: Eukaryota > Metazoa > Arthropoda > Insecta > Hymenoptera > Tenthredinidae > Phymatocera > Phymatocera aterrima. The sequence continues at coordinate 129,364 of OY720666.1, read as the reverse complement.
AATCATTCCGCAATAGTGAAAGGCAAATTCTGTGATACGGGGAATCCAAATCGGCTACCGCCTCTTAGCTTGCGGGCGGCAAATGTAGTTCGCGCAATAGTCGCGTAGCGCTGATTCATAGATCCACCCACAACGCGAGGACCTTTTGCATTGCATTTCGTGACTTACATGCATTGGTTGCATGTAGAGGGGCAAGTTGTTCGGCATCCGTCTGGATATTTGATTTCTAATAACGATGAACCATATCGTCGATGATAGGTAGATATTCACTGTGTTCATCGGCCTTCTTCAAGTCCATATATACTCACCTCTTGATTCGTCGAAACGCTCCGAATTCAGGGAGACAAGCCCGAGATTTCTAACATCTGTACACGGTATAGGTAATAACCCAATAATTTACAGATATACAACTGAATTCAACAATATTCTTTTGAAGCGAATGAACTACATACTCCCTGTGAATACTCACGGTGTATTACACAACTGCGAAATCAGCATCGAATAACAAGGACATGAAAGCAATATGTAATAAAAATCCATATTTAATTTCCAATAAACATTACCTAAAACATATTAATCTTTGTACCATTGTATACCTATATACGACTAATTAAACTGTGCTCGTTCGCAATTGTTTAGTTTCGATTTCTTTTTCTATTCTGGAAAATAATCATTTATAAAATTTTAAATTTAATGCTACTTATATGCACGGAAATCTATACATAATGTGTATATAATGATAGTAATAATGATAATGATGAAGATGATGATGATGATAATAATAATAATAATAATAATAATATTAATAATAAGAATAGACTTTTGGACGTAACACTTTATCTCCATCGTTATATCTCTACTCGCTGCTTCTTATTTTTTTCTCCTCTGTTTCGAATCGAACTCGTAGTCTTGTGAAATTGTGAGATTTTGCAAGATTTTGAGTTGGTTCCGAAACAAGTGGACGCCGTCTGTTTTACCATACGGATGATGATTCATATGTAATGCCAAGAGCAAAGTGTTAAAATTATATTATATCATATTAAATTATGATATATTGTATTGTATTGTATTATATTATATTATATTGTATCATGTAATTATATAATATGTTCAATTTAGACAGTGATACATATTTCCGGATCTATACCTAATAATTATACATATTTTATCATACATATTATATCATACTATTTACATATATTATTTATTGTTTCATCTAAAAATGTACAATTATTGTTTATGGGCAACATATAATGAATCCTCGCTTGCAACTTGGAAAATTACATGACTCTAATGAACTTTAGTGGTTTTTCTCTTTTTCTTTCTCTTTCTCTCTTCGAACGATACATAATACCTAATAATCATTACATTTCTATCCTCCACACTATCAGTGATAACAATGGTATCGAGAGTAGTAGTAATCATAACAACAACAACAACAACAACAACAATGATGATGATGATAACAATAATAATAATGACGATAATAATAACAATAATAATAATAATAATAATAATAATAATAATAATAATAATAATAATAATAATAATAATAATAATAATAATAATAATAATAATAATAATAATATTAATAATAGTTGTAGTAATGAAACATATCAAAATCTTAGAATTTCATTTTTATTCATTTCTGTATTTCTGTATTTCTGTATTTATGCACGTATGTGTCTTCTCTCCATCCATCACCATCTAGCTATCTAACTACCCACCTATGAATCTGTCCGTCCGTCCATCTGTCTGTCTATATATCTATCTATATATCTATCTTTCTAGCTATCTACCTATCTATAATTCAATTCATTTATATGTCTATCATATTCGAATAAGAGACGCGTAAAACGTGTGCAAAATTCAATTGTTTTTCTAAGTTTGTTTTCATCGATGCACTACCCCGTCCCCTCTCTTGCCATTGACTTTCATCATCATTCTCCATACCATTCCCTTCCCATTAACAACTGTATATTACAAATCATTATTTACAAAATTTACTAAAACAGCAGCAAAATATCGCATACAGAGCTAAAAAAGCACATCAATTTTTTTCACTGTATTTGCACAATAAATATGAAAATATGTTCAGAGAGATCGGAATTGAAAAATTGATCAATTAATGGTATAAGTTCGTGAGTTCACTACATACGTACTGGCGTTTATGCCTTTTCATCCCAAAGTTCATGGAAAAGGATCACGTTAAGTAACGGGTTGAGGTCGTATGTGCCTATAGAGGGTAAGTTTTCTCCGAGCCCGAATAAGGGCCGGGCTCATCACCGCCAATGCCCCCTCCCCATGCCTTATCAAAGTGTTATCGAAATCTAACACCCACGTCAGGCCGTCGATACTTAATATACCTGATTGTGTGCAGTATTGCTAGCATCGAAATATTATCATCATCTGAGGAACCTCACTCTTGTAGCCGGAACCGAATCATTCTTGACCAACTCTCCAGAATGTCAATGTCCTAGTCTGCCCATTGCCTTTATCATTTGAATACCAACAATGCATCTTCATCAACCAGCTAGGGTCAGTGTCGACAGCTTAACGTGAGAGTTAGATTTTGCTAACACTGTGATAGAGCAACTGGCGGGGCATCGGCGGTGACAGGTCCCTCTCCATTCGGACCCGGAGAAAATGTATCATGTACACAACTCTGTACCATGATTCATAAACTGTTACCAGAATTAAAAGATTCAGTAAAGAGATTTTACGTCCGATTTATCTGTGCGTTTTAAAAATCCCTACAGCATTTGTGAAAAATAAATTCAATCAATCGGCAGATACGATCTTGCACCATTATCATCAAAATTGGTTCATTTTCATTCAGAGATGTCTTACAATCTTCCGAACTTCAATAAATCTATGCATCCTGAATATGCTTGTAGCGAATAGCGCAAGAGACAAAATTGCCTCGCCAACGCATACGCCCTTATACCGTTATACGCACGATGCATTAGGAGCGAATCTGCCGGGCCCCCCCCCCCCCCCCCCCCCGCCACGGCCGACGCAGGTGAGCGCCCATTCAATTGATCATCCTGAATAATTAACTGGATTTGACAAGTGAAGTGGGGCGAGTGGCGAGGCAGAGAACGAGAAGGGGAACGATTCAACTACCAACTACAATTACATTGCCTGTTAACGAAGGGAGGATGGAACGTCAGCTCTTCTTGCCAATCGTATGCCGATATCTGCGCGTGCGCTACCATTACGTAGATATACAACGGTAGAAGAAATTTACATTGGATGAAGAATATTTTAGAGAAGGACAAACGCACCGACTGCTCCATTACTGATAATTATCTCGATACCTATGGCGATTGTAATCATGACACGAAAGTACGCACGCAAAATTATATTGCATTCTTTTTTTTTTTTCTTCTTTTGTGTTTATTTAGGTGTGGACTATCGAAAGTTTTTGTTAGGCTCCATTCATATACGCATAATTACACACAATTAGTAGAACTATGAAACTGCGTTTTACAATTCATCACATCATTTAATCTTACTATTCCCAATCAAAGCATTATTATCTGTTGTTACTAATCCCATTATTGTTATCAAAGTTTTTGGTTTTTCTTTCCCCTTCCCTTCCCTTCCCTTTTTTTCCCCACATCTACGTTGATAATATACAATTCTCCTTCTCGGGCATTTATATAAAATTATATGAAACACGTGCCATTGTGTCTCTGAGTTATCTGACCCCACAAGGCGGTAGGACTCTAGTCGAGAGGATTAAATATAAGAAAGAAAAGAGAGAATACTGAGAACGTAGCTTTAGTTATATGTATAGCTTTCCGTAATACCCAGTAGCAAAAAAATACGTATAAGATTATGAGCACTTGCTGAAAATTATAGGTGTATACTCCACATCGGAACTACAAAGTGGCAATTTGGATTCTTATTTCTCATATTACTTATGACTATTTTTTTGTTCTCTTTTTTTACCCTGCGATCGAGTTATTTCAACGAGCAAAAGCGAGAAGCATGGTAGTATTTTTCATACCTGGAAATAACATCCATCTGAACTTTTCTATGCATGGATGCGTGTGTGTAATTTCTCACCTATTACAAAAGCGTCATCGCAATGCACAAAAACAATGTGTGTATCACTAAAAAAAAGTCAATAACGACCATACGTCGATCTAATGCCGAAAGAACATATTCGATTATTTTCGTGTCTAAGTACAAGCGTTTTATCATATTTTGTAAATACGATAATCGATACAGGTATACATTTATAGGTATATTAATACAGTACCAATGTATGTACTTGTTATACCGTTGAGTCATAGTTGTGGATAAATTCTATTCATCGGCCTGGCATACCCAACAGCAGCGTTAATCTATGACTCTGATCGAATTCCTCTTGTTTTTTCTAATCATCATTGTTACCAGCAAGTGAAACGCCATGACATGGAGTCAGTCACCTTTTGTTTGTATTGATGAAAAATATGTATGTATATACGTTGTAATAATAATATAGGGAAATAAAAACGTGAGCAAAGGGGGAATCAACAACCAATTGTAAGTACAAAGTTGATCACTTGAAGTAATTTCAACATCTAATATTACTCGTCGTCTCCAAATTGCAAAAATGATAACAAAGACGTAGAATCACACTACAGCCAATTTAATACTGAGTACTTGACATCGATAGACTGTTGACAGTATTAAGCAAAAAAAAAAAAGAAAAGAAAAACGGAAAATTTAACACGATCCGTTTTCACCGTTTCAGCAGCTCGAACCACAGAACCCTGCGCGGATGTTTCCTTATGCTATAATTTGATTTCGATTCTTTTAGTATAATTGTTTTTCGCCATTTTTATTCTGTGTTTCGCTTAGTCTCGATCACGATTTGAAATAAATAATAATAAATTATCGTACAAGCGCCGACAGAAGCAACCACATATGCAACTATACAATTTGTGTGGAGTAGTATGTACAAACGGGGTTATCGCTCACATCGGCAATGTCCACTACGCAGTCGCCTCAATGGAACTATACATCTACTATGTAATACCGTTTGCATGACCACGAGAACGATATCAAAATTTATTGCAAAATATCTTCAATAATTTCTGTATCCACCTCCCTCCCACCTTGCCAAAGATCGCGATAACGATGACACGGGGATGCCGTTTTTTTTCGAAACCAACCTAAATGTAATAAAGCACTTGAAAGCTTTCAGCAATTATTACAGAACCGATTCTATCTGTTTGATCTCCTTTTCCGGTGGTTCTAGAGGAGATGCCGCAGTCTCGACTATCTCCGGGATGTCATCTTCATTTTCCTCCTCTATATCTTCGTCAATTGGCGTTAAAGTGTCCATGATAACGGGCTGCGTCTACAGATACACATGATCATGAACAAGCCATGAAATTAACTTGCATATTCAATTTGTTAGAGGGGGAGGTTACAATTGTGTCCTTTGTTATTTTCGTTATATCAAACGATTCATCTGGTAATAGAAAATGAAAAATATAAATAGAGGTAGGAGTAGAAAATAAGCGACTATTGGATTACCTCAGGCGTGGTGCATCTCTTCATTGCTGGCGCCATGAAGCTAGTTACTGCGCTGATGAAGAAAAAGGAGCCCGCCAGATAGAAGGCATGATCGTATTGACCAGTCATGTCGTATACAGCCCCAGCTAAGGGTGATCCGACAATAGCAGCCGCACCTCGGAAAAGGATCAACAGTCCAAACGCGTTGGTGAGTTTCTCCAGTCCGAGTAGATCCACCAGAATAATTGACGTGAGTGAAATGTATCCAGCTGTTTACATGATTGAATGAATACTGATGTCGAGCGGGGAGCTTGTAACTGAGGAGGCAAGTTTGGAGGCAAGAATCCCAGCTTGTTAGATCACATAATCAGAAAATATGTCAAAGCTGGCGCTGGCACCATCATGCAGATGAAAAAAGAATCTAAAAGCCCCCGCCCCCCACCCCCCTGGTCTGTTCCAAAATCAGTACATGTACACGGAGAAAAATGTATTGTTGAAGGTACCATACTATAGTATGGTATAAACTACTATAGTAGTTTGAGGTCCGATTTTACATTGAGGAGAATCAACCATACTTTTCAGCCGATCTAACATATTTTATAGGCGTTGATTCAAGATTATGTGGTATGAGTTACAATATTATTGTAGCTCAGTCAACACCTATAAAATATGGTAGATCTCTACATGGTGAAGTCTGTCCTTAAACCACTATAATTAATAATAGTATGGTAGCTTCAACAATATATTTTTCTTCGTGTAAGCATTAATAATATGGTATACTCACATATCGCGAGTCCGAAGAAAATACTCATAGTTATGTAGGCGCCAAGCGTGTGGCAAAAAGGCGTACACAAGACGGCAAGAGTAGCGACAATCAGGCAAATGTTGTTCAGTAGCAAAGAATCGACTTGAGGAAAATCGGCTATGAAGCCGCAAATAACACGACCGACGGTGTTTGTAATTCCAATAATGGAAATTAGCCATGATGCCGAATCTTGAGGCACTTGCTGTAATATTATGCATCATGTTATACTTCATACAATTCAATTTCCTTTGCGATGCCAACTCACTCACAATCACAACAATAATTGTAAGTTTGTACCCACATTAACAACCGCAGCGTCGACGAGATAAACAAATGGAATGTAGAGCCCGGCCATGCCAAACACGTTGCTGATACCAATCAGAAGAAATACAGGGTTCTTCAGCAGCGACATATCCATCATTGTAGCAAGAGCTTCCGTAAAGGACTCGGGTAAAACGAGACAGGGGCAGAGCGGCTCTGGAACATCGACAAAATCATCAATCAGACTTTATCAAATTGACATGTTTAATCTGTACTCACGTAACGGCGGCTTTTCTGGATCGCCATCGCGCTGGTCACCTCGTACAGACTTTGGTAAGGAAATTACACTTTGCCTATAGTTTGCCAGAGATTTTTGGCTCTGAGACTCAACCAGGTTGAGCACGCTACCGCTGTAGAATATATCCTTGCGTGAAAGCGGTCTAACCATCATTGGTTTTTCCTTCTGAGGTATGCTCGACTTGCTCGTGGTGAAAGTAATGCTCTCGCCATCCTATGAAATGAAACACGGGCTCAGGAAATATTTCAATACCGCAAAGAAAGATGCATGATGCACGACCGATTGGAAAACACTGTACAGAATCTCCCAGAAAATTTTACTTCGGAAACAGCCTCTACTCACATCGCATTCTGCATTGTTGTTCCGTGAACCGAGCATACTACTTGCGGATAATCTCAAATGAAGACTTCTCCGTATATCACCATTAGAGTTTAAGGTGCTACGAGAATTCTTTATAGCACTAAGACTCGGCTTGTACCTCTCCCCGGTGCTCGTTTTACGGATTCTATCGAAGAAAGGAACAGAACCGTTTTTTGGCAAGCCTTGAACATGGGTAGTAAATGCGGGCTGGGACGCGTTGCGCGGGATATTTGACTTGTTGAACTCAATGCTTTCAGTTTTATCCGAATTCTGACCATTATTCGGTTCTTTCCCATCCTCTATCATTCTGCGAGTCTTACTCTTGTTAATCGCATTCTTTAAATCCACGCTTCCACTTGCTGACGTCCCTCCGGACGACGACTGCTCCTGTACCTTTACTTCGGAAATCGTTGGCAGCGTCGGTACCGTAGGCACAGGGGTCAGGGGAGTCCCTGTGACAGATCACGTATATTAAATTAATTATGAATTTCATCCTTAACAATCCCCACGATTGTGGGAATAATAAATAAACTTAAATTCTGAATTTGTTTGATGAAAAAATAGAAATTTCCGAACTATAGAATGTTCCTCGTGGAAGGTATTATCTAAAACGCCGGACTTTCACCTGGTACGAGCTGATCAAGATTGAAGCTGGAATGTACTCCTGGATCTATATTAATGGGCATCTTCATCCTTTTTTCCATCGAGCCATCTGGTAGCTGTACCATAAAGTAAGATCCGCCAATACTGCCTCTTTCCATTTGAAATCTCTTTTCCTCAGCCATACGCTGCAGCAATGGCTTGACAGACGAGGCTTTGGGATACTCCAAGGGTCTCATCATAGCACCGAATACCTGTACAATGGAAATGCGTCGTCTGGTATAGGGTCTTGTCGAAAGGCTCCAAATAATTTTTGTCTCAAGAAAAGCATGGATTTACAGAATGGAGACTTACAGCACAATTCAGGATAAGGCCAGCGAGTATTAGATTAGCTCCCTGCCATCCGTACATGTCGAGGAGTATCTTAGCGACTGGTGCAAAAGCAAAAGTACCAACGCCAGACCCACAAACAGCAATTCCTGTGGCCAGAGATCTTTTTGTCTCAAAGTAATAACCGACACAGACAACTGCGGGTAGATAGATGAGACCGAAACCAATACCTGTGAAATATTATGAAAACTATGAGGCTGAATAGACCTAAACCAGACTCTATAGGAAAGTTAACTATTTCAAATCTGAAGGGGAAAAGAGGAAGGGCGCTTGGATTGATGATAGTGCCTAAAACACAGCAAAATGTGTGCCTTACCTCCCATAACTCCGTAGGTCACCATAAGCATACCGACAGAGGATGAAAATGTTGAGAGAACAAAGGCGGCGGCACCAATAAGGCTTCCGGCCATACAAACGGCTCTGCATCCATATTTGTTTGTTAAGGCACTAACGACGGGACCTACAAATTATCAGTCAAAGTTTATTCGATATTAATTAAACTGACGAGTCAATTGAATCTCGCTGAAAAGATGTGGAAGCGACTGTCGGGGAGGGGAGGGGGGGGGGGGGCCCTTCTCACCTGCGCTGAGGTACATTCCCGAAAGTAGAGACCCTACCCACGCTGTCTTGCCTTTAGTCTCTTCAAAGTAATTCACAAATTCACTAAGGAATACTCCAAAGGTGTAGGCAATTCCATCTACAATCAGGTTACACATGAAGGAAGCAAACACCACGACCCACCCATAACCACCGTCCGGTGGCGGTGGAATATCGTGATATTCGCACAAGGAGCCTTCATCTTCGGGTGACACTTCATCTACTCCGTCTGCTCCGGTTAATCTGGATTGTTCCTCGACAGAGTATTCACTCTCCGTCTGTAAAATTGTAAAAAAACATGTGCTGAATCAAGGATAGATCCTTCATCATTTGTCAAGAGTCGAGCTTTGAGCATCACTTTTCAACGCGAAGAGTAAAACAGGAACGGGTTCTCGATAATATTTGAAAGTAGCCCTTTATTTAGCAGCTATAGTCCCTCCTATCCCTACTCTTTTATTATTTCCTGAGATAAACTCTCTATAGCTTGTACGATGAGCTGGGTCTAAGAATGTCTTTGATGAATTGATTCTTGTTCACCTCGGATTCGTTTCGATAATGTTAAAGATCAGCAGCTTTGATTTTCATACGATTAAAAGAATACTGGAACAAGGTTGCTCGGACGGTATTGCATTATATCAAGTATGTGGTTGAATAGAGTTCGAAATGAACAATCTATGACAAAGATGACAATGATATTGATAATAACGACAAACAACAATGGTGAATACCGCTGCAGCCGTTGCGTGAAGGTGGGACAGAAATTTCCATTTCAACGTCTGCGGTGATGGAAGACCGAGTGAAAACTATTGGCATTTCGCGTCAATGATAACGCAATGATAATTTGTTTTTGCCGTAACGTCCACCGCCACCGACTCTCTGTTTACAAATCGTTCTAAACGAATGTGATTGACCCTAATTAATATAGCTTGCGATGAGAGTTTATTCCTGGTGACAATCAACTCGGCTGTCGCGAATCGTCGAGCGTAAATGGAAGAGTGGGAAACACGTTTTAATCAAGACATGGCTGCTGTCAAGGATAGTCACGTGGTCCAAATGTAGCCATAATGAATATACTACTTGGGAATACTGGGACACACCTCGTGGCTTTCCACCGTCGATAAGCGATCGGCATCGTTAAGTGCGAGAATTACGCAAATATTACGCAAATCGTGGATCGTACTCTTCTACGTATACAGCGATATGCGAGGCAGTTAGCTCGTTAAGCCGTCCTCGGGACGAGTGTCAACTTAACATTCCACCATGGTACCAACGACTGACCAAGCGTCCAATAATGCGGAGGAGAATCGTGATACGTGTGGTGGGCGGATGCCATGGTGAATGGTCTGCAGATAGTTGTCTACTGCAGTAAAAAATGCGCAGGGCTGACTGATCATAAATTGTATCACTCACCGTGCTTATCTTTCGTACGCGACGTGAACCATATTGGCCGAACTGCGATTTATTTAAAGAAACTCGCGACATTGTCACTCGGCAGCGTTCTATTTCCAAATGTCATGCGGTGCGCGTTACTTCGTTGTTTCCGTTCGGCTTGATTTATCCTCTTAGTATAGTGTTCGTTATTGTCACCTCATTTGATTCAGGGTTCGAATATCGCAGAAGAGACTATCCTTTATAATATTGGGATGAGAATTATCGAAACTTCAACGATCTGCGGCAGATACGTGAATACCACCGTTAATAAACACGCTTATTCAGCGCATCCCACGTATTCTACGCTCACAATCGGTTTTCGACAACGCGAGTTAACACGCTGGACTTTCACGACCCAGACCACGGTAGCTGCGGAATCGTTTAATGATGATAAAACGTAACACCACCGACAAACTAGTATTTGCTCATTGTAATAACCACAGCGAATGGCAACTAGTCACCGTCGTCGTCGTCGTCGTCGACGTCATCACCAAACTTTTGTATGTAGCATCTGTATAACACGTAAAAATATTTGGCAGCCAAGGTTCAAGAGCTTAAAATTAGAACGCGAGAATTAGCTACGTATCGTGGGTATGCGGTTTTTTTCATCGTCCATATCATATTACAGTCCATGGTTTATTAACCGAGGACACTGAGGTTACGTACTCGTCGTCGATCCTCGCGTACTTTTATACTATTTGAACATAATAATTGCGATCGTGATGAATTATCAGGCTACAGTGGACACCGGAGTTTCTCAAAAGCTCAACTAATACTCGACTTAATCATCAAGGTGACTGGCGTCGTGTTCCTTTTTTTAGAAATCAATTCATAACCACTCCGCGCACCAGTTTCTCGCCCTTGTTATTGTTTCGCAATGAGCCAGCCGACTGCTGCTCTAACGAACAGTACTACGTGAAGTGCCCTCCGTTTGTAAAGTTCGCAATTCGCACATTCTGAACACCGCAACGCCACCGGCAGCCTTGTGGAAAATTGCTGCCCCACAGCCATAGACGTGAATTGTGTAGACAGAAGGAGAACCGAGCTGTATCCGAGTTTCGCCCGTTCGTTCACGGCCTATCGTCCGTCTAACTGTCCACGCCTTTGGCGGCAAGCGCAAGATTTCTTTTCGTAATTTGAACGTATGGCTTTCAACTCGTCCGAGCTGACTCTACGTTGATCGCTCCAATTAGTGCAAACTTACCGTGACTCAATGCGCAAAACGTTAACGAAAAGATATTTGTCACTCTACGGTGAATTGAAATCCATCTTTTGACAAAGATTATGCTCGAATATTTCTGAACAACATATTCATGAATCGCGACAGCGTGTCAGTTGCAATTTGTAAGCCAACATAGACGATGGAGATGTAATAATTATGTAAAGCGAAACTCTGCAGGGGGGAAATAACGTTTAAAATGTGTCTCGTATGTACTACAAGTTTGTACTATAGCTATTGGGCGCTACGATGACGCAGCGGGCGGGAATTAACTCGATAACAACCAGCTACAGCAATTACACTAAATGGTCGTCTGCTTCTCATTAAGTTTCACAGAGCTCATGTGATCGGATGCGTTGATCTGAACAATCTGCTACATACATATATGTTTAACCAGTGGGTACCTACATATACCTATATGTACAATATTCCGTTTCAACCTTGTATACAACTGCAGGCGATTACAAGTCCACTCTATTCGAGTGGGCTGATAAAAGGCTGATGAAATTTATTATCCGTTCTATGTATAGTATTTGTGCAATGGCGCTCCGATGCTATAGCCATGTACATGCATTTCGGTATTTAGTACACGTATGGGGATGGGCCAAAATCTGGATTTCTAAAAGACAAAGTCAGGGGTTCAAGTTTGCCCCTTCGAAAGCTAGGAATCATCGAGATATCGCGATAGACCGGTATCGCGGAGCGCAAATTTTCACGCCCAGTGTGCGATAGCAGAGGGCCCATCCATGCAATAAGTTAACCGGCATATCGACTCATTGTATAGGGTGTCATATACACTTTGACCGATCAAGCTTATTCGGCATGTCCGTATGCGAATACAAGAAGAGATAGTATACCATAGTATGGAACATTTTTCGCTGAATACCGGCAGTTGTTTATTCAGTGCAGGAAAAAGTCCAATGCGAAGATCTGCGGCCTACGAAGAACGAAATAATAGCTGCTGCACTGCAATGAGCTAGTTGCTATTCGAACGGCGAAAATAGCTGATACAATGTTCGACATTAGTGGACGTATCAACATGTCTGATTCTGGCAATTGAATAAATGTGTATAGTATAGTTTGCATACATAGGTATGTGGATTGCTGCGGCGACTCGGTCGTTCGCAATGCCTAGTATTATCGTTGAGTGTGGAAGGGTATCTCCTATACCTACACCCACTGCTGGCATGCCTCGGGCAGGTATGTCGATAGCCCGACTGATAAGAACTGTTCTAAACACTCTAGAGATAAAATTGTAACCAGCCGGGATCCAAGATCTTGGCCATCGATAGCTGAATCTATCTCTCATCGTATACGGCGCGTAATTGCTAGACATATGCACAAGTGTCGTAAATCAAATATGCCTAAAGCGATCGATCACGCGTCCTCAACGTATGCGTATGGTATGTAATGCACGCACCCATATGCTTACATTGTTCACACGTGCCAACGTATGATAATACTTCTTTCGAGAACAACCCACCTTCGATGGTGGGATAGGAGAACAGAATTACGGCATCGGACCGGCGACTTTAATCATCTTGCCCGGGTGTAATATAGAATTGATCCTTGTACATGTCGTGTCAGAGATAATCGTGTCACTGTTCTTTGATTGTATGATTGAATTTGGGGATTATCAGACCAAACTTTGTACCTGATCTTCAACGGTGGAGAGTAATAGTGTATCCGAGTGGATTTCTTGAATGTATATCATCATAGTTGGTGGGTCCCTATCCGACAAATATAGCAGGGATTGCAATATGTTATGGAATAATGCATTATCTCACATCACTGTAAACAGATTGTAGATCGGAGTGAAACAAAGAAAAATATTTTTCTACGTAAATAAGTAATTCCTTTGTTATCCATTATGCCTTGTTTTAACAAAGATAACTTGGATATACAATGTGCAATACACAACAAGGGTTCCTTCGCTATAGGGATAACAGAGACAGGCTGAACAGTATTTGTTGTATATCTTACTTCGGTATACCATGATTTCACTCATGTCAGGATATAGAATATGGTCAGCGATTCTCAGAGAGACAATACTATACCTATACCACTGTCGATAGTACAGTGAAAAACAAAAGGCGGAAGGAAAAGTTCCACAATTTGATATGGAATCGTAATAATAAATTATTACTAGATCAATTCGTTTATATACGTCAATATTACTAGGGCTATTTAGTGCGCACGCGTTAATTTGAAAATTCCATGGGGAGTTACGAATTTCCCATCGAAGTTTCGACAACATCATCTGATCGCACTTACAGTAACAGCAGATACTGTCAGGAGTAAATGACAATGGCGTGATTCTGCAACTTTTATATTTAAGAAATATGACAAAAAGAACAAAGGAAGGAGAAATTGGTGTCGTACCTTGCTAATCTTTGGTGTCATCGCGGGACTATTTATATACCTGACTGGCTACGCGAAATTCCCAGTGAGTAGTCCAGCAGATTCGTTTCGTCGTATCACGTGCAACAAGAGCGCTATACTCTCCACTGACGGACAATCTTCTGAGATCAGTGCGACGAATAAAGAATTCTGAACAACTGATCGCAGTCGCGGCACAACAATACGGTACGGTGCGGAGCGGAGCGGAGAAAGACCGCGCGCGCGTGCCGCGATACTCACAATCAGCGAGTACAAGTCTGCCTCATGTGTGCGCGTATAAAATATATATGGATAGGTGTACGTGACGTATACAGATATACAAGCTATCGCCGAATGCAGACCCTCATCCTGCATCCACCCACCGCCGGCCAATCAGTCTTCGCTCGCGAATCGCTTTCCCCCTATGAATTATAACAGCCTAGCTAAACGCAAGTCGGTCGTCTGCAGTCACTGTGCAGACAATCAGCTGATGCGAGTATAATTGATATGTATATAGGTACGTTAGGACGGTGGGTGGGTGGGCAGGTAGGTAGGTACATAGCACAGTCGCAATGTTCGTTATCAGGGAAATGGATTTATTATATATAAATGAGTAAATTGAAAAGAGGCAGGAAAAACTGGTTAAACGTATAATGTAATGCGTGAAACTTGTGAATTGCGGCTGAAAGATTCGGTAATCGTGGTCCCTTATACGTGTAAGGGTGAAATAACAGAATATGTCCAATAGCAGTCCTCCGCACGGTCGTCGCTTCGGCGTAGTTACCTGCGACGTGGCTGCGGGACTGCACGATACAACGACAATAGTTGTTATAATTATATAGGTATACTCCGAATATTCCATATTATGCTGCATATACGTATAGTACACCTACCATGCGTGAATTACGTGCGGAATAGTTACATTCTGCAAGTATAGAGTATAATTTATGCATCTGCATATAGGTATGATGTATGTATACCTATATGTATGTAGGTATACGCATCGCTATAATGTTACAATGATGTTAGTGATCCCTCCGCTGAAGATCTCAAGAACTACGAATTCCTACGAATTTTTGGCGAAATTGAAACATTTCATGGTTCATTATACAAAGGTTGTAGATTTTCGTAACTTTTCATGAAAAATTGTAGATTTTCCTAGGGTTTCGTAAGACATTTTAAATTTTCATAGTTTATCTTGCAAAATTGTCGGCTCTGGGTAGATTTCCATGGAAAATTGTGAATTCATATACCTATATATCTTGTCGATAAAACTGAATGAGACTACAATTTCTGTTGAGAAAACATAAAAAATTCGAATTTGCCAAAAAATTCGTAAAACTGTCTTCACCAGGAGCACGTATGATAAAATGGATTCACAGAAGCTGTATGAGAAACGTTGTCGTAAATATACAGTTCGTTGGCAATCAGGTGAATCCCGCAATGCCAAAATTATACATGGCAGAAATATAATCGCGGCCAACCCTGCAATGATGAATTATTGTTATCTATCCGCTTGTGACTATCATAACAATGAGACATTTTTCTTCCTCGACTCACTGCAATAAGCTCGGCCAATCCACGCACACCCTGGTCTGTTTACACCCGTGTCTATACATCTGTGTACGTGTACACCGCAATATACTCATGCGCCGGAGCGCACGGCTCGGTACAAAGTTCCCTGCGGTGTCGCATTGTTCTTCATAACTTGCGGAAGTGTACGCACAATGTGGATATACTACTACACGCATACATCTTTGTCAATCGCAATCTCCCCTCGTCCCACCGCCGATTCTCTTTATCTTTGAATTTTTTCATCCACATCACGAGCCTGGTTTATCAATTCCTTTTTTTCATCCACTGAATTGGTTGAAGGCGCAGGATCAACGACCTAGTTGTAGTAATCGATTATCCAATAATAATAATGACAGTTGCTCAGATATAACGGGTACGCAGATTATCAGAGGCAGAAAACTTTTGATATTACGTGTTCTCTATGTATACATATGCCTATTCCTGTAGATGCCTGGATTAAAGATGGATACAGAATACCACAATATGAATATCGTACGCCCAGTTCGACTTCAATTGTCCTTTTGCAACTTCATACATGCGATCGGGTCTAACTACGTATATTGTGTAATTTCAGCTGGTCTCTGCGGAACAAGACCGTGTTATCGGATTATACATAACACGTCTTTTTATAGCATACAATTAGAATACGGAAAAAACACGAAAGCGTATTGTATTGAATTGTTCATAGATCGAGAAAATTTCATCTTTTTTTTTCTCACGCTCAATTCTCACATTCATTTCGGTGATAATAATATGAGCGCATATGCTAATCGGATATCATTTTTCTGGCACCACCACACCGAATGAGGAAAACGATAATTCAGCTTACACGTAACAATTCATCATTTAGGGTGGTATAGCTATAATTACACATGTTTGCGAAACGATCGAAAAGAGAATATTTCCATGTGAAAAATTGAAGGCAACAATCCACTCCGCTAGAGAAATCAAGTAGCAAGTAGATCTCCCCGCAAAAAACGATGAATATCAATCGCTAGTGTCTTTTGACTGGAAAATTTTACAAGTACGATTAGGCATGCAAATTGACGCATGGAATAATGACTTCTTCAAGATCCATCAAACGATCCCTTTGTTCGATCTGTTCGATCGCAGGGTTCAAAATCGAACCGGAATAAAAGCTTAGAAATTTTTCCACCTCCGGAAGACTTTTCGAAAATCGTTCTACGGTAACTTGACCAGAAGTTATGAGAGATTGAAGATGTGGTGGAACATACGTAGGCTTGAAACTCTGCTTGAAATTTATGTATATTAGCTCCGCCAGAAATTATTGTACGGGAGTAATATTTGGGAATGGATCTCGGAATAAGATACGGGAGTGATAAAGGCCACGTATACACCTAATCTATTTGATGGGAACCAAGTGCTGAAGCAACCAATCAACGGAGATGATCTAGGAAATTTCCTTCGGAGCCCCGCACATGATGATTGGTTGTTTCGGTACTTGGTTTGCATCAAATCGATTCGGTGTATACATGGCCAGTGAAAGGATTTTTCAGAGAAAGGCTGGACACTTCAGGAGAAATTGGAGTTTATTAATTCCTAATTGATTCGGGTACATTTCAGGGTGTACTCTGAACCTCGGCTTCTTACATAATTGAGATGACGTTTGTGGTGAAAGTGATTGAAAGATCTCTGAAAATAAGAAATTAGTAAATCTGATCGAAGTCTCTTGAATAGGGAACAACTCAATGTCAGCTTCGAAACGGGAAACGTGAAATTTTTTCACGATAAGTTGGTCAGAGATTTGTAACCGCTTGAAGAATTTTCGGAGTTTTCTGCTTCAAACGTGCGCGAGAGAGATTAAGAAAAAAAAAGGCATTCTGAAAGTGAAGAAATTTTCAAGCTTTTATTCTGGTTGGATTTCTGAAAAAAAATGTTCGCTTTCCGTGAACCTTTCTCAAAACATCTGAGTCATTGTAAGTCTGTTGTTTTATTTCGTTGTTCCTCTTGTTCAATGTGCATTCTTTGTCATTTGGTAATTAGACGTGAAACTGTACGGAGGTGTTGAAAGCTTATTGGTTCGTCTTCAATTCTTATTCTTCGGACAAATTAAAGACATCGCTTGTACTATCAATTGACTAGCCTAGCCCCCCCCCCCCCCCCCCCCCCCACAAGTCGAGTTCTAGTCGACCTGAGAGGTAATTTTCGCTGTAATTCAGTCTAAACGAATCTTCTCAAATTTTAACCAGTACCTCTTAGCAATTTTTTCCAAACACTGAAAGACATATTTTGTAAATTGCACTCAACATCGCCGAGCCCTTGGAATTCGCCCGTGAAACGATCATCTCTCTTCTATTCAGACGAATTGTTCAAAAATATGAACGCGTTCGCTCTCGTCAAGTTCTGCGACTCATCTTCTATTAAACTTCTATGTTTCCGGAAGAACCGACGGAGACGGTTTTTCAATGAAGACGAACAAGTACTAGGTTACAGTTACACCCGTGCATTTGAATAAAGATCATATCATATACAGAGAATTTATGCCCCGGCCGCTTCAAAGTGATAATGCCCCTACTATAAAGTGAGACGTGACAACAAAAATTGCCTCTTCGGATCTCGAGGAAGGCATTTCAAGTTTCGGTTCACATGCTGAATCGCACTTGTGAGAACTGCTCGAAAGATACAAGCTTTTACAAATTCACCATTCTTCGCTCGGACGTCAGGCGTTGCTTTAATTCTTTTGGAGAGTGCTTTGAATTATGTATTGGACATGTTACATTCATCGGGATGTGAGATTATGATGGCAGTGTACATGAATCATATGCGAGTAGAAAACAAAATTTATCGGATAATTCACTGAGATTAGAGACTGATCAAGTACTCCAATACAAGATGATTTTAGCGATTGCATGGGGTTTATGTTATAAGCGATAAACACGTTCACACGTACATATATAGGATGCGTTTTTTACCGAGGTGCAGGTATAGGTTGGTACATACATACATAGGTATATATTGGGTGGACGCGTTATCACAGCTGACGGAAGTGAAATTATTACATCACGATTATGTTATGCAACAAGGTTGCGACAAGAACTCAGACAAATATGGATTTTATGGACAGAGAGTGCCAGACTGATACTCATTCGATGATTCTGTAATCCACGAACCAGAAAATTTGAGATTTTCGTGAGGCGACGGGCAAAATAAATCCGTGAATACGAGGATTTTGTACGGGACTTTTTTCTACAATAAGCGAAAGTCAATGTAACCGAAATGAGGTAACTGTGGCACAACAAGTATCGACCAAAGAATATATATCCATACGGACGGATCCCACGACTGCTGGGTAATTTGGCCGAGTTTGCTTATAAATTAGGACCCAACCTTCGAAAAACGACGCAGGATTATTCCTTTTTTCTTACGGAGAACCTAGGTCCCCCACGTTCGTTCGTTCCTTCCTCCGACCAAACAGCGCCACGCCTCGGCCACCTCGGCCGCGTCATTCGCTCAATAGAGAAATAATAATAGTTCGTAGGGTCTACTCGTGTATGTATACAGTAGAACCTCGATAATCGGAACCAATTGGGACCGGGCCTAATTCGGATAAGCGAACAGTAATGTTGGGCGAAACGATGTTCAATGGTGGGGAATATATATGTAACACACAAATATGTTATATTATATATATATATACGTTCGATCGTATACATATATATTATAGGTACAAAGGTATGTATATGAACTTCGAATATAGACTCTGATTTCAATGTTCTACTTATCAAAAATAAAAGTACGGATATGACATTTGAACACCTTAATTATAATTGAAAAAAAGTGAAGTGTCAAAGAACGGAACTCTTAGGGACGACTGTACATATACCGAGTAATAGAACACAAGAACGCGTCCGATACAAAAAGAAAAAGAAAAACGTTGAGATTCGGATAATATAGATGGTTCGGTTAAAGCGAGCCGCGGTTCAGATAACAGAGCGTTCGAATAACAGACGTTCGGATCATCGAGGTTCTACTGTATGTATAGTATTGCAGCACAAGTAGACATAACTACGCAAAAACGAATCTGCGTCAGGTATATACATACATACATAATAATGTAATATAATAACCACACATGATAATAATATCATATGGAGTGTGATTCAAAAAAGCCTAAATTATCTTCAAATTTCCCTGTTTCTGTATACCTTTGCGATGAAAATTGGACAAAATTTCTCAAAAGTATATCATGCCCGTGGTTTCTTTCACAAAACACATTTTGTTATAACTCGGTTTATAATTTCATATACACCAATAGTTGGGAACTTGCACGGATTGTAGATCGTTGTATTCGTGGGAGAATAATTGTTTAGGAAACAGATAGACACACGCGCGACAGAGAGGGGCAATAATTATTATGTAGCAGACCCTGAAATCGATGATTGAATGCATGAAGATATATCTCTGCCCGCAAGTGTTAATGAATATACGAGTATCTATGGTTACTACGGCGCTGATTGAATGTTGCGTGGAAGAGAAATTGTACGAGATAATTGGAACGACAGGACATTGATAACAAAGTTGCGAATAGTCAAATATGATGTGTATGAGGATTGAACAGGATAGAAGAAAAATAACGCGCAGGACTTACCACCGCGGCGTTTCCCCGATGAGCTGGGATCTGTAGGCCGTCATCGTCGACAATATCTTCAGATTGTTCTTCACGACTATTAGCCGGTCCCATTGTAACGGGAAACGGCAATTTTAAAGGGCGAAGAGGGTTCAGGCGAGGCCCCCCCTCTGCACCGGACTAGCCCCCCCAACTAGTCCCCGGCCAGCCCCCCAACTGGTCCCCGGCTAGCCCCCGACTAGCCACCGACTAGCGACTACTCGCACTACCTACACTGGACGACAGACTCCCGCGGTTGTTCACGCTCCTTGGTTCCTCCGGGTAACAGCTGATAGCCACCCGGATGCCTGGAACCAATGCGACGGCGCCCTGAGATCAATAATCCTGCCTTGTGCGGCCAGAACGAGGAAGGTTCACCGGCGCATTCACTCACACACTCGAGTGGCTGCGCGTAGGTGTGCAAATATCACGTTCACGATGCTGCGATATGGATAAGAATTAAGGGAGGACGATCGTTCCCCGAAGGTCGGCGCTATTATTCCATGCACAAGATGTACGCGTATAAACGTATACCTAGATGAAAAATGGTTTATCTCACCAATATCGTAATAATAAATCATGACAATATGTACGTGCGATTGATCGTGCTCTGTTCCGCATAGTTTCCTGTTTTCATTACGCATTTTTTTCCGGCAATGCGTAGAGTTTCGTGGAATGGTCTTTCAAGCTTGTATGATGCCGGATTCATTATCAGCGTTGCATTCCGATAGCACGTTTCGGAATTGTGCGCAGAATTCTCATACGCAAGATTGCATAAGATTCTCTGAAACTAGCATCCGCGGAGAACGGAGATCGCTAGTAGGCCTTGACAAACAATGTGCTGCCAATAATTGATTCGTATAAATACGTTGACCATACCCATTATTGCAAGGAAAGTGATCGGTCACTCGTTTATGTTTCCGTATCATGCTGCCGACCGATTCTAGGAACTATGCCATGGTGCTTTTCAACTTGAGACAACCGACCGCAGGTATCGCTAAGATTCTTTCTTCGCGTGGACAAAAAATAGTCCTATTGCTACAGGGAGTAAGATAACCAGCAGAGAAGGATTTTGGGAAAAATGAAAAATAAAGAATTTGAGACTTGATTTGGAATAGAATAACAAGAAGGAACCATGAATCTAGGTGATGTCATAGCTGTTCAATCGTGAATTTATTCGAATCAATTTCAGAACACGTGTCCACGCAGGTTTACATACCGAACGGTTAAATACCAAGCAAATTCATGTGGTACACGTGATACTTTATGTAACCACGAGTTCATCATGATAATTGTCTCTTTTCATCTGTATAGGTATAACTCACAACACTATTGGTCCATTTGTCGAATCGTTAAAGAATCGGCAGTTACCTATACAATTGTTATGGCATTATATGCACAGACCCGGATAACACGCGCATATGAGCATTCAATTGCCCGATCTTTCTGATCTGCACCGTCGGGATGTGGCTACAGAGGTATTCGGCGGTAGGCTGCCTTTGAATATTTACTTAATAAGAGTTCATAAGAATAACTGACCTAGATAAATACGCCAAGAATATATTTATTCGAAATTTCGGTGTACGAGAATATATGATTATGTAGGATTTGAAACTATAGGAAGGCTATTAATTATTCATGTTCATGTTTTGGCGCCATGAATTGAAATGGGCGTGGAATCTTTATACTAAATGACTTTTAGCCTCGTATCTCTGGCGATCCGGATCTACAAGAAGAATTATCATCATTTGCAGCGCCGATTGATCGGCAAGAACAAATAACCCCTGAAGATGATCTGAAATCCATTTCCAGGCCTTGGCGACGTTGAAAATCTCATTGGAATTCGAATTATATTAGATGAGGTTAATGAAGTAAGTGTAAGCCTTACCTTTGCGGATACAGCCCATGCCACTTTTTTGTTCAAGAAATAAATGAGATTTCTCTAGATTTGATAAAACCGCCTTGGCGGTAGCTGCGATGGCTTGCGACTCTGTTCGCAGGAGCTCTTGAATTCTTTCGGGAGTTTCGGTCTCAAGAATGTCTGTAATCGTCGACTCATCCCGCAGTTCAAAGGTAATTGATTGCAGCAGTCGCAGAGAAAGCTCTTTCAGTTCACTGGATGCAGAATTGTCTACGTACTGGCCAAGTATGTGGCAGACCCGAAGTTCTGTCAAATATTCCAGACCAGCTTGATTGATACTAACATTGTACAATATCATCAGCATCAACCTGCGAGACGGCAGGGGAGAACACAAGAATCAGCAGAAAGGTCAAGAAGATTTATGACCCATGTTCTCTTTCTCTCTGTTCCTCAGGCTTATATCCTTTTGGAAAGTTTCGCTCATGTTCCACCCAAGTATTACAAGTTGGAAGGATCAGATGTAAATATATTCTGTAATTTACCTAGCTAAGGACCGTCCCGTAGGTAAAGGCACAAGGGGCATAAGTTTGACTATTTTCTGCAGCAAATCCTTCCCGTTCGGATGAGTGACCAAGAACTGACGTCCTTCGGGGCTGGCGGAAAGATTTGTAACAATACCGCACAATCCCATCACAAATTGAGACTCGTCGCTGTTCTCCGAGGGGAATACAGAGCCGTAGGTATTTATAAATGAGACAAAAGTTCCGTTTACAATGCATAGGAATTCCCCAATTTTTGTCTGAAACTGATTTATCATTCTCTATTAACAGGAGCATCAATTATGAGAAAGAATCAATGTGCAGAGCTGGGCCGAGCTAGCAGTAGAAAACAAATACTCACTCTCGATAGCCACGTGTCTATAACTTGGGGAAGGCGTGATGCTTGCCATACCAAATTTCCCAGAACTGCTCCCAGGCTGGCGCAAAATGTACTCTGATGCATTACCTATGATAAGTTACGGTAAAACTCATATCTTTGGTTGGACAAGATTTTCATGGCATTAAGTATCTGTATCCTAATATCCAAAAGACTTGAACTAATCTATAGAGTATTTTAGGTTTCAGTTTCAGATCTGAATTCAATATTATCTTCATTGCTGAAAATCTGGCGACTTTTTCTCCTCTATACAGGACACAAAACACAGAAATGAAATTGATTTTCAGGGTTTAATTCTTCCCGGTTGAGTTTAACCCAATATTGTTTTCGAATGGATTCATCAGTTCTTTCTGCCTGTATCATTTTTAACCTATGATTGAGATAATCCAAATGAATTCACATTAATTCAATAATCACTTGATTTCTGAGTCTGATAATCTCGTCCTGAGCTCGCCTAAGCTCATCACGCTGCCGTAACCATTGTTTATGCAGTTCGTCGTAGCGGCCCTGTACCCCATTGAGTTCATCCACTTTTGCTGCAGATGAATGAAATGAAAGGTAATCTGAGACAGTAGATAGCAAAATGATCTCCTACGTACCACGTATGGTTTATATCATAATACTTTTTAATTAATCCGAAATTGGGTGGACATTTATTTTAGGAAAAATAACAATGACTTTACTCCGTTCAATTTACTCTATTTGGTTGTACCTTTTTCGAGCACAGCTAGAGGTTCTGAAAGTGAAGCGACATCCTCCTTTGAGCACAGAGTTAGGGATATCAGATCTCCAGTAGTGTCGCCAGATTCTGGCTCAGCAAGAGACATATCCGCCAAACAATCCTCCACAAAATTATGCAAACTACTTCCAACAGCTTTTAGGACTATACAGACCTCGTCCTAAGATGAATTGACGATACAGCTATAATACTGATGATACCATTCAATTTGAAAAATGTTCCACTTTCATGATACTTACCAAAAATTGTTCATGATCCTCCTCGATATCCGCGGATGAAGTACGATTATCCGTAATCTTCGACATCCAGATGGACCAAGCAATTATTCAGTTGAAATGGATTGCGGAAAAAATCGTTGCCCAACACGGGACATCGGATATTGCCTCCAATATTTGCAATTTATAATATCGCGTGATTGAAAGTCCCCATGTATTTCTTCATCTTTCCGCGTCTGTCGGTCAGCGATTGTGAGCAGTCACGTGTTCACAGTGTTCGTAACCACGGTGACCACCGCGGGGTATGAAATTCAAATATTCCGGAGCTCCGCCGCGAGCGTATGCGAAGTTGATCCAGTTTCATAAGTTTATCATACTCTCTAGACCGCTGGTTACAAGCGCCGTAGCATGAAGAGCAAAGCTCGAATCGTGGCACGTGTCTCTCCCTGATCCAGCCGATACACACACGAGACGCACGCCCAGATATTCACTACGTATTTGTCGAACGGTGTGAACGTGAGGGCGTCGCGCCGTGTGGCGACCTCGTGTTCTGCGTCCAGTTGAAGACTTGGCTTAGTGGCAACCTTGGCGGCCATATTGCCTGACAATGGCGTTCAAGGCCATCCATTTTATGCCTTTCTATTAGCAATCTATCACATCGGCGCTCCTTGGCTCGAACCTTAGAGCATAGACATGGAGGGAGCCAGTCCTATCTTGTTCCATAAGTGGCAAGCGCAGGAAGGATAGACATAGCACGGTGATATCCTCTCTCTCTCTCTGGCAAAATGTGATTGGTCGATTCAAACTAGTCACGTCAGAGCTGTGCCTAGCGGTACGGTACCCAGCCTATGTGCTGTAAGCTTGCTGCAAGCATAGCCGGTTAGCCCTTAGTGCATAATAATTTATATTATAATATCAAGATAGGTAATGGAAATAATCATGGTTCATCAATGCTGTGTGTGTAGAATACAAAGTGACGAACCGGATGGTTCGAGCGTCAGTTATCACAAGTAAGTGATATTGAAAATTGTATAGGTTTCAGGTTACTGTTTTCATTCTCGTTCACTGACATTCATTCTCTTACCATTCCCACATATATTTAATATGAACAGATTACCCGCTCGCGAAGGTTTGAGAGAAGAATGGCTGAAAGTTTTGAGGGATATTGCCCTTCGCTTACTCGAAAAGACCTGCATGTATGCAGTCAACATTTTGAAAGAAATTGTTTTCAATACAGTGGCATGTGTCAACGAAGAATGTTGAAGAGTGGAATACATAATAAAATAATAATAATAATAATAACAACAATAACAACAACAACAACAGCAATAATAATAATAATAATAATAATTCATAATACATGAATAAAATTATAATTTTTTATGTCAGAGCTAATTGATGAATTTTTTCGACCCAAATACCTTACAATTCTGGCCAAGTCCTAAATTCCAAAACAGTTTTCCTTTGAAACAGAAATTATCATCCTTCCGATCTTTTTTCCACGTTACAATTGAAACTGTGACGAGTTAATCTTGAACGTATTAGGATTTAGTATCATATTTTTTATCAATATAATGTAATATAATATGTTATATTATTACACTATATAAAGGCAATATACAGTCTTTGAAAATACAATGCAAATTCTGAATGCCGTTTTTATTACCGACACGGGCACTGAATTTCCCACGTTACGCTCCTGGCTTAGAGAGAGAAAGTTATCACCGTACTGTTCCCGTCTTTGTCATCACGCTTTTCAGCCAGAAGGCTCCCTCCATGCCTATATGCTCTAAGGCTCGAACTCTGGACACACTTGTTGCTCCCTGCGCCGCGCCGGTGAGTCGCCGTGAGCTAGCGTTGTTTCTTTCTTGTTACTAGTGTGTGGTAGTGTGCTAGCTTTGAGCTTAGCAGTTAGCTTAGTTGTGCGACAGGTTGTGCCGCGGTAGGTCGCGTGCAATTGCAATTGTCAGTCTGGATAACTTTCCATAACTTCGACGTCCTTTTACTTCATCCAAATAACCAGAAATGGCAAACTATCATAAACCCGAGTCGAAGACGATCCAAGAGCTGAAAGACATCGCCACAAAACTGAGGATTCATTCAATCCGTGCGACCAACACAACTAAGACCGGGTACGTTATCAAATAAATCATCGTACGTGCGATAACAGGCATCCAAAATTGTACGTACTACGCGTCATACGTGTAGGGTCATGGGAGTCACGAAAGAGGGAACTGTAATATAAGTATAATATACGTAAATATATACGAAATTTGCAACGCTACGTCGGCATTAGGCTCGGCTTCCGCTTTGATTTGCTTCGGATTCGGCGTGTCCGTTGATCGAAACCGACCACCGGGGCATGCAATTATATCGTGACAATGCTGTTTCAAGGTCTACGGCATTGATCAGTCCATCGTAGAGGAACTTGATCTCGCAAAATTGTGAAGCGGTCAAGGCCTTTGAATTCACAGACGTTGGTTGACTTGCGATTACGCTTTTTAGC
Organism: Phymatocera aterrima; assembly: GCA_963170745.1. Lineage (NCBI taxonomy): Eukaryota > Metazoa > Arthropoda > Insecta > Hymenoptera > Tenthredinidae > Phymatocera > Phymatocera aterrima. Next base: position 103,051 of record OY720666.1, on the reverse strand, counting down.
CTAGAAATTTGAGCAGAATGGCTCGCCACGCCGCGCACTTGCATGACATAACCTAAATTTGGTCTGCCGGTAGGCACATAGTCGGTCTAACAACGGCCAAAATAGGAAATTCACATAACTACCTGCCAAACTTTGAACTGTACCATTGTTAGCCTCGTGCGTACCGGCGACTTCGAAGCCGGGATTAGGATCAACTTAACTTGAAGGAACGTAAACAGAAATTAATTGTTGTTCATATCTTTTCGTTGTTCTCATTGGCATGTTATTTTCCGTTTCTCCAAACCAAGTTAAGTTGAATTAAGTTGATCGTGATTCCGGCTCAAGCTCTGGTTTCTATCGGGAGATTTTGCAATTTCATCATTTTTGCTCGGGGGAGGGAATGGGCCCGGTCCCACATTTTAAGTCAGAGAACCATTGTCTAATCCTCCAGCGCTGGTACCTACATACACGTGTACCTGACATCTTCAAACGTTGGTCAAAAATTTGACCCAGTTTCATTGCGCGCTTTCGGAAAGTTGATAACAAACTACCTATACCTATGTTATTGAGAATGTGATTTTTTCCTATGGTCATTAGCCGTAGATAAAGAATCTATGACTTCTGTTTTATCACATATCATACATCAATTAACGTTACTATTATTTCGTATACCGCTTATAGTACAATAATATATACATGTATTATAATAATTGCGATCTTTCATCGCCGCACGCCACTGGTATAAAACTTTCAAACATGTTCGAAAATACGTTTTACTTTTTTTTTACAGAAATGAAAAACTTGCAATTTTATAATCTTCTGATCCCTTGCGGACCGATAAATAATTTAAAAAAACCTTCTATCTATGCGATTTACAGGAAAATATTAATCAAAATTGAATCTTGATATTCGTAGCACGAATTTGATACGATAATATATTGAATACTATATATATAAGCTCTTCGTGTTCCTCATTCCGTGCGGTTTACATATCTATACACCGTGCGGAAGATTCCGCCCTGTCATTAATAATTGAACAATCGCATTAATACGTATACGATGGCATGGACTGGCTTTCCTGACTCACAGTGTATAAACCGTGAGCTTTGAATGGCCTTTAGTTTTTGTATCCTATAACAATGTGAGGGGCAAAATGTCAAGTGGGGAGAGAAAAACTTCACTATCTTTCCTAATTGTATTCTGGAAGAAATGACATCTTTTATGCCACCGTACCAGATCGTCAATCTATTAATTATAATGCTACATCTCCCGTAATACATGTAATTGGGTTCTGAATAACATAAGGAACCCTTTCCCTCCGTCCATCCTTGAATTCCACAGAAATTATTTATATTATCGAAATCATGCTGCGCTGACTTTGATACACTTCATGGTATTTTTATCGTGTATCTTATCGCCTGTAAAGATTGAAACAGGCGATCCCCTACACATATGCAGATCCCTTGTAGTCCGCAGCTACCACAGCCGTGATGCCCGTGATATAACGGTTACAGACCAATCATTCGATCGGGGGGGGGGGGGGGGGGGGGGCGAAATTCCTGCTCACATAGCGCGTGTTGCGTGTGACATAATATGTACACGATACGCCCAGCGTCCTACAATCTATGTGTAATGCATACGTATACGTGAACATATACCTAATCCACATCATCATTGTATAATTCTTTATCAATCCGTCTGAAATCTCTCGACGACATGAAAGTGTGTAAATCGAACGATTGACGATCAATGTCCTATATATATCGTTTCCTCTCACACTATACAACGTGAACCCACTTACTAATCGGCTTATTTACGCTTCACGGGCATCTACATGAACGCCTGACCTATCACCTCGTCGTAGAGAGGGTCATTAATCACGAGCTAATATATGATTATTTCACTTGTAGTAAACACATTGGGCGATATTCGCGAGTGAAATACGTATACCTATACGTAATATATACGTAAATATGTATGGTTCCAGGTCCGATATAGTTTTAACACGCAGCACCTAACCATAAACTTCGGCATGGTTGTATATACATACCTCGGCAGAATCCCTCCGCCTCGGCTATTCCCTTAATCTCCGCTATTCGATGGACAAACTCTTGGCTGTTAACCCAATCGCCTGCTTAAGGCTGCTATAAGGCTTGCCGCTGAGTTCTTATCTAAACCTGACCAGCTGACACATCCTGCCGATCATCATGTAGCTCTCGGAAAACACTACGAAAACTAATACAGTTGATACAGATCATATTCGTTGGAATACCTTATATCATATGAATGTATTCAATTATGATAGCCTGCGTATTGGCCTCCATGGTAGGTATATACTGTAGATACTGCACCGGTAGCATATTTCGCGTTTGGAACGTGATTCCGGGAGACGGGCAGTCCGATTACGACAGTGCCAAGGTTCAAGGCGTTATCTTACGTGTGACGTACATGTATGTATTCGTATACTGTATGTATATATCTACTTATGCATGGAAACAATCATAGATGCGCATCCATTTAGTAATAAATATAGATATCAATGTCCGCATGTGTATCTCTCGGTAATTTATGCTGGCTTAAGAATAACCCCCGTACGTGGCGCACTTGAAAATTCCACTGCAAAGCATCATATTCGGCAGTGCCAGATGAAATAGGCATACATTGGGGGCTCATAAGTATTCTGGGGCTGGTTCAGGCAGCGAGGAAAAGTGTAAGGAATAAAATGCCCTCGCGGAAGCATATCGCATTGGCATAGGTGAATTCATGTGTCTCATATATCACTGCGGTATAGGATCCAACGATTTTGAGATTTTCGCATATACCTATACTATAATCGCAGCAATGTGTACCACCATCGTCAACAATTCCGATTCGAGCGCTTGTATATCACGGCGGATTATAGCCACGACCGTATAGTTAATTCAGACGGGGTCCCTTCTTCGTGCGGCGTTCGCATACACCTGCCTTCTAGTGGGACTTCAGCCCTCGAACGGTAGTTAATTAATTTCACAAGTATACATGGGTGAAGTGAATTGTGTCTAAGATTCTGCAATCACGTCTGAAATTTGTGAATTCACCTAAGCTTCCTTTCTCTTTGAACCGATTATCAAATTTCACATCTACTATCGGTTAATGCGAATTTGAACACGCAACTGGCGCTGTATGGAAATGACGTCAAAGCATCCCCTCCACTTTGGATGCTGTGTTTCGTCTCCACGGGCTAGTCAGTTGTCTACGGGTATAAATTAGCCCGGGGTGGGCGGCTTAATTCTAGTTCTCCTCGTACGCTTGAACATAAGGGTCTACGGAACTGAGAACAGTAGCAATTCGAAGCTGGACTTGGAACAACTCGCGTAAAGGGCAAAATCTGGCTCAAGATGATGAAGCATATTGACGTGCAGCAACTTCGGGATGCCGCCACCAAGCTACGAATTCATTCGATCCAAGAAACGCAGGCGTCTGGTACCGGGTATATATCCACTTGATCTGCACCGATAAACACAGTCCACCTGACCGAGGATCACCTGCGGATCACAATTCACGTGGTTTGAATTAGAACAGCAAGTGTACTGTCTTATTTCACCACCTCCTCAAAATTCCGAACAATAAGGCGGGATATTTGAAAGAAAACAATTTTCAATATCTTGATCGTATATCTTACATAGTTGAATTTATAAACGAATATATTCCCTATATTGCTATTACTTTTACGTCCATTATTTTCCATCCTTTTATATTCAACTTAGCTATGAGGTCGGCTAACGCGCGACGGTCATTGAAAACTACGAGGCGCACAAATTGACTGAATTCTTATACAACTTGCTCTCTTCTGGCATTCGCGCCGTATTAACATAACTTGCCGCCCTAGGCTAGGTGCCCCCCCCCCCCCCCCCCCCCCCCCCCCCAAGGATATTTTTCATTTGTAACGTTTTTGCGAGACTACCTACATAGAATTTCAACATTGTACAAGTGGCATTACATTTTTACGGCGGACTTTTTGTTCTGAAAATGACTTGATAATTTCATTGAAATCAATCTCTCGCGTATATTCTAGTGGTAGCATCGTGAACTTTCCATAGACAACGGTACCTCCCACAATGCATCTTCGCGCGGGGCTGGAAGGAGGGCCGAATGTTTGAAAAAAAAGACCGCAAATATATTTTGTGCCACCTTACTGTATGGCTGAAGAATAAATAAATAAATAAATAAATGAATAACAAAGAATTTGCCGCCCCTAAAATGTTGCCGCCCTAGGCTACAGCCTAGTTAGCCTGTGCCTAAATACGGCGCTGGCCGCATTCCATCTATCGTCGATAGTTACAACGCGTTATTATAATATGCAGTACTATCCCCCATCCTCGCGGTTTCTCAATGAAAATTAATTGTCAATGCAATTGATCAGTCAGAAATCGAAGATCGAATAGTTCATCACAGCGTTCGAATTGCCGATAGCTGAAATTGCGTTTCCCAATATTGGTGTTCGGCAATTTTAGTATTTCGCATCGATGTCATTCGGACGTTATAGTTCCTAATGAACATTTCACAATATACCTGATTGAATTCGATTCAGAATTATTTCGACCTGTTACGTCTTCTAACCGTACAAAAGTAAAACAGTCTTCCGAATGTCTCGTAAAGAAACTTAGGTCAACTGGATCCAGTGGTTGCCACATGATGATTCGCATCCGTATTTAGCATATACCATATATTATTTTGTATTCTTCTTTTAGACATCCAACATCATGTTCCTCTATGGCGGAAATCATGTCTGTCCTCTTCTTCCACACAATGCGCTACAAAATCTCTGCTCCTAAGGACCCGAGCAGCGACAGATTCGTTCTGAGCAAAGGACACGCCGCTCCGATCCTGTATGCCGGTGGGTAATCCCAAAAATATTGAGATATTCATAATTTCTGAATGAGCATACCTGCCAGACTAATCATTCATTTTAGATGCTCGCCACGTCAATGGAAAATGTTTTCTCAATTTACAGCTTGGGCTGAGGCTGGGTTGTTTCCCGTGAGTGAGCTTTTGAATCTTCGCAAATTCGACAGCGACTTGGAGGGCCACCCAACTCCTAGATTGAACTTCATTGATGTCGGAACCGGATCCCTTGGACAAGGACTCTCCGTTGCTGCAGGCATGGCCTACGTTGGAAAGAATTACGACAAGGCCAGTTACAGGTGACAGATTTGAATACTTTATTGCATCAGAATATCTCAAAAGATGGCAGTCTTATAGGTAATATAAAAACTTATTTCCAAGGACTTCGTAGCTCGAAATCTTTATTGTTTTTTGCAATTGTATCAAGTTAATCAATTTCGAAAGTAATCCTGGAGTTCAGGATCCGTCCGTGCACGGTTTTTAATTATATGTTCAAACTTTTCAGAGTATATGTTGTGGTTGGTGATGGCGAATCCGCCGAAGGATCTATTTGGGAAGCTTTGAATTTCGCTTCATTCTACAAGTTAGATAATCTTTGTGTAATCTTTGACATCAATCGCTTGGGACAAACTGCCCCTACTTCCCTTGATCATAATTTGGAAGTTTACCGTGTCCGACTAGAATCATTCGGGTTCAATGCTCTTGTTGTCGACGGCCACGACGTCGAGGAACTAGCCAAAGTAATGACATGCTACAGTACAGCCATATTTGTCTCCTGCAGAGCTAAGCAATGTTTCCTTTTCCCTTCACAGGCATTCCACGAGGCTCAAAATACCAGCGGTAGGCCAACCGCCATTCTAGCAAAGACTTTCAAGGGCCGAGACTTCCCTATTATAGAAGATTCTCTAGTATGGCATGGGAAGGCTCTAGGAGACAAAGCCGACGCCGTCATCGAGGTTTGAAACCTTCTTTTCATCTTTTAAATATTTCCATTCCATAGGATGAAGAGATTATTAATTCGTCTACAATATGTTTCAGCATTTAACTTCACTTCTGAAGAATCCTGGCCCGCTTGCTCTTCACCCGCAAAAACCTCTCATCGAGGACGCTCCTGCCGTCGATATCACGAACATCAAGTTGAGCTCATTGCCCAACTACAAATTGGGAGACTTGATTGCTACACGAGTTGCATATGGAAACGGACTTGCTAAGGTGAATACTTTATACTTTGTTCTTGATCAATCTTTCATCGAAATAAATAATGTGGAATTACATAGTTATTCAACAATTTTTTCAGATAGCAACCAACAATTCCCGAGTCATTGCTCTTGACGGAGACATGAGGACTTCAACTTTCTCAGAGAAGATCATAGCCGTTGATCCAGCAAGATTCATCGAGTGTTTCATAGCCGAACAAAATTTGGTTGGCGTGGGAATTGGCGCAACCTGCCGCGACCGTACTGTGGCCTTTGTATCGACTTTTGCTACATTCTTCACGCGTGCCTATGATCAGGTATTCTATACCACCTTTTTTTCATGTATATTAACAAATGAAACACCGATAATTTTGGCGAATCCGACTTCACAGGAAGACGATTGCAACAATAAAGTTTTTCTATTTTGGTTCAGATTCGCATGGGCGCCGTTTCACAGTCAAACCTAAACTTCTGCGGATCCCATGCCGGTTGTTCGATTGGAGAAGACGGACCATCTCAAATGGGTCTAGAAGATATTGCAATGTTCAGGTCGATACCCGGGTCGACGATTTTCTACCCCAGTGACGCTGTTTCAACTGAACGTGCGGTTGAATTAGCCGCAAATACGAAGGGTATCTGTTTCATTCGCACATCGCGTCCAACGACGCCAGTAATTTACAAGAATGACCAGGCATTTGCTGTTGGAAAGGCGGTGGTTATTAAATCGACGAACAAGGATCAAGTTCTGCTCATCGGTGCAGCTATCACGTTGTCCGAGGCCATTGAAGCAGCCGATCAACTCGCCAAGGCCGGAATATATGCTCGTGTTTTGGACCCATTTACAATAAAGCCGATCGATGCTACTACAATCATCAAAAATGCTAGGGAAGTTGGCGGCAGGATTATCACCATTGAAGATCACTATCCTGAAGGGGGCTTGGGCGATGCTGTACTCGCTGCCGTTGCAGAAACACGGGATATTGTTGTCAAAAAGTTGGCAGTACCAGTCATTCCTCGATCTGGTCCACCCAAGGTACTGCTGGACACTTACGGCATCAGTGCTCGTCGCATTGTTGCTGCGGTTCAGGAAATATTGGAAGTTTAAATTAAATTACATTGAGAACGGGGTTGTAGCTTGGAACGCTCGTGGAGCCACCTGATGAGGAAACGTTGGCTCTCAATTTAAGCAAGAGAGTAAATACTATTATATTTTCGTTTGTCAATAGATCGGGTGATTCTGGCTATGAATTTATGTAAAATCTGCTAAAAAAGACGGAAACATTCGATGTTGCACACTATTATACCCATATGATGTTATTCATTGCCATGTACAACCGATACTAGATGTTAGATTTAAAAAGTTGTTCAAGTTCGATGTGTAGGAATATTGAATGCCTATGAGCACACCCCACCTGTATCGATGAACAATGTATACGAAAGGGAATAAAAAAGAATTGGTCCAGTGAACAAAGTTTGTCATCTATCTCTAATTATTCAATCGTTCATACCTACACTTCGAAATATCCAGGGCCTGGCATGTTGCATACCTATATATCCTGCTATCCCATGCGTGGTGTGAGTATACCACGATCCCATGGCGCCCGTGTCGATGGACCAACCAGAAGTTCGGAACAGAAGTCACTAGACCTAACAATAGAGTTCTGTCTTAGAGCATATAGACATGGAGGGAGCCAGTCCTATCTTGTTCCATAAGTGGTAAGCGCAGGAAGGATAGAAATAGCACGGTGATATCCTCTCTCTCTCTCTCTCTAACAAAGTGTGATTGGTCGATTTAAACTAGCACGTAACCACGTCAGAGCTGTGCCCAGCGGTACGGTACCCAGCCTATGTGCTGTAAGCTTGCTGCAAGTATAGCCGGTTAGCCCTTAGTGCATAATAATTTATTATAATATCAAGATAGGTAATGTAAATAATCATGGTACATAAATGCTGTGTGTGTAGAATACAAAGTGACGATCCGGATGGTTCGAGCGTCAGTTATCACAAGTAAGTGATATTGAAAATTATATCAGTATATATTTACAATTGCGAATCAACAAATTAGAAAAAGAGAAGCAGAAACCGACAAAAAAATTAAGAAGGCGATATACAAAGTACATTCTCTTCAATCATGAATAAGTAGTATACAATAAGTACAAACCAATAATCGTTATGTTCTTTTGTTTGAGTTTAAGTGTGTGCTGTATGTAATCTTGTTTATTAATGAATACATGAATAAAATTATAATTCTTTATGTCAGAGCTAATTGATGAATTTTTTCGACCCAAATACCTTACAATCGTGGCCAAGTACTAAATTCCAAAGCAGTTTTCCTTTGAAACAGAAATTATCATCCTTCCTATCTTTTTTCCACGTTATACAATTGAAATTGTAACGAGTTAATCTTGAACGTATTAGGATTTAGTATCATATTTTTTATCAATATAATGTAATATAATATGTTATATTATTACACTATACCTATAAAGGCAATACACAGTCTTTGAAAATACAATACAAATTCTGAATGCCGTTTTTATTACCGACACGGGCACTGAATTTCCCACGTTACGCTCCTGGCTTAGAGAGAGAAAGGTTATCACCGTGCTGTTCCCGTCTTTATCATCACGCTTTTCAGCCAGAAGGCTCCCTCCATGTCTATATGCCCTAAGAGTTCTGTCAATCTAGTATAAAATCTAGTGACCTTCTAGTGGTTTCTGTACCGGGCTCCCGATCGAAGTAGTGAATTAATTGAACTGATTCGTACTCTGATTCGTAGCTCTTTGGTAGCAAGGATGTTCTAACAGAGCGCGCTGTGTGAATCTTTGATTCCGGGGTTCAAATTCGGATTATGAATTGGCGCGTATTTAGACGACAATGCAGGGTCATGCAGATGGAGTTTTTGCCGACGGACCGCCAGGCGACTCGTAGTATTTGTACCTTGCGGGCTGTATAATCGACCGAGTTTAAACCAGCGGGACAAATGAATAGGTTCGCTGCACACATACATGCAGCTGTATACCTAACAATTGCATATACGTATGCACTCTGTTGCGTACGTGGGGTACGGTGGTGCTTTATATTTTCATTTTACTTTTAGAGTTTCGCGGTACGGATGCTGGGGGGGGGGGGGGGGGAGCAATGATGATTTATTTATTTCCAATTAGCGGATGAAAAACCTATGCCGTTGACTAGGATACCGACGTGACGTACTCATACGTGTAGCGAAAGAACGCGCGAGCTAGTCCCGAATCCACTGCAATTCCACTGCGACCGTGTGTCGTGTCGCCGTCAGCCCGCTGCCGTAGGCGGTCGTAGTGGTAAGCGTTTCGCAGGGGAGAGTTAAAAAGTAATATGGCCGCCGTGAAACTCTACGTTCCGTAGAGAGTACGGTTTTGTTGACGTAGTTTGGTTTTCCACTTTTCGCCTATTTCGCGATTCATTGATGCCAATAAACGGCGACTAATGCGGGCCTGTGAAGCGTCGTGATACCTTGGTGTGTAAATTTTGTGCCCTCGATCCGATAAACTTAGTGTTTTATGCCCGACTAATTCCACATGAATCGTTCGCTTGTTTATCTCGTGGAAAAACAATAATCCAAGAAGGTTGATTAAAACTACGAACAATGACGAATCAGAGCAACACAGCATTTGTTTTGCAAGTGTTCTTGGTTGCTTGATAGTTGAATCACATTATCAGGGCGATTTGTGAGATAAATAGCCCCGGGATTCAGGTCGTTTGGGTACGAGGTGAGGGTGGCGCTCGACACTGCAGAAAATAGTTGAAGGGTTCGCGTCGCACGTTCGCCTGTCAAAACGAATTCTAGCCAATTCCATTTTCATATACGCTGTGAGAACGGGAGCGAGTCAAATTTGACAGCGGATGGTAAATAAAAACGGAGACTAATCAAGCCGCGCTATATGCGTTTTCATCTGTTCACGCGGATCCTACTCCATGGAATTGAACATTATTCTCTATTGAAAGCTAGAAATGAAAAACAAGGAGGTTCCCCATGCCCTCGGATACGAGCGGGTTGAGCCAGGTCGCGGGCTGTGAGTGAAAGGTGAAAGATAATATAAAGTAAATAAGGTGTGCTTGAGAACATCGGGTAACGGAGAACGGCCATATTAATATCTGTGGAGCTGAAGGTGGCGGTAGCGCCAAGTGCGTTGGCTGCAGGTTGGCTCGTGTTTTCGTGCTGTGGTGCTGCCCGACTGTGAACTGTCCCCCGGCTCACGGAGGTTTCAAGTGTTGGTGTTAGTGGTGCGTGCTCGTAGTACATAGCTCATCTGTGTGGCACGGTGAAGCATCCGTGAAGTGTCGGTGAACGTCGTGAACTACTGACTACTGACTGCTGACTGCCGTACCGTCGCCAAACTCGACAAACTTGTGGATAGCGAATGGTGGGATGCTTTGTGAATGGTGATGATATCTTCTGATACATTCGCTGCTACGGATGCGGGTAAATCTTCCGGCGCGTTAATAAATACGCCGGGATTATTACGAAATAATTATTTATGATCCATGTCGAACACGGGACAGCGGCGGAACTACGACGACCGACGTTAATCCGCACGCGTCAAATTCACTCTCGCATACTTAGCTCACATCCAAGCTAATGAAGTCGGTTCGTCTTTTTTCTACCTTCCCCGCCGCTATCTACGCTCCCAAAGATCTCTATCAATTTAAATTTCTCCCCATCCCCTCCCCGTCTCTCGGTTGGTCTCTTTTCTCTCTCTCTCTCGCTCTCTCTTTCTCTTTCTCTCTGCAATTGCTCTTACTACTTAGTTTACTCTGATGTTCCACGGTCTCTCAATGACTATTTGGAATTGCTCATAGCTCTCTTTTCGATTTGAATTTCTCATGTATTTTCTCATGATTATTATATCTAAAACCGTTTATTTCATTCTCTCTGTATGACACTGCCTGTGGCCCTTAGCGATCCATGCTCCAGAGTCAAATGAACGATCTCATATCACATACCTCCCTACTTCTCGTCACTTCTCTCACTGCCTTTTATTATACTACATTTCATTTCATGCTGTAGCATTTCGTACTCTTGCTTTGATCTTGTCATGCTTGTTCGACCTTTGTATTCTACTAGTTATTAGTTATTATATGCATGTATATACATTTCTTGTATACATATATTTTCTCACAGTTTCACTGAGGCATGCATCTCTGTTTCTATCTTGTGATATTCAGTGTTTTAAGTTATCTTATGCATGTGTTTCTGCTGTCCTTACGGAGCAATTGCCCCAGGATCAAATGAATTGTACTCTACTCTACTCTCTCTAACTTCTTCTCTCTCGAGCCTCTCCAATTTGCATATCCATATCCATATCCATTTGTCTTTTCTCTGTGTCTCCTGCGTCTTAATAACAAACACCTGCGTCCCTTATCTCAGTTTTTGTTCCAGCGGTAGTTTTTCTGATAGTAAGGCTCCAACTTGTTGCCCTGAAAATAAGTCATACTGACGTTTGTATCAAAAGAGAACTGTTTGTTTTCATTACCTTGGCATTATCATATACTTATTGTAACGTATATACATGGTTGTTTACCTTGAACAAATTTTTCTTCAAATATCATTTGTTTCTCCGTTGTTATATCTCGATCAATTGTGTGTGTTATATCTCGTACAATTTCTATTGTAGGCGGCACAGGGTGGAGCCGTTTCAAATCAAATGACGGAGTAGTGGGTATAAAATATCTCAGGTAGAAGCCTCACTGAGCTGCTGATGTCAGCCAGGGGTTGCTCGGCGACTCCCGACCGGCGGCTGCATTCACAACCAAGAAGTAGTAAACCAACACCGGTTCACAATTCTAGCCCTAGCCTTGTAGTTGGATCAGGGTTGGTTCGGTACCTAAACCGTTGCTGCTTCCGACATACCTCTGAATGTCTTCACACATCCAAAAGTCGTGCGTGGTGAGTTTATAAATTTCTTCCTTTTTTTTCTCTCCTCAGTCATCTCTCCATTCTAAATGTCGACCACAATAATCATTTGCATTCACTTCACATCAGGGGCTTGAGGCAACATTGAGTGACAGCAAAAAGAAGTACGGGGACAAGGTGAACGCTCTTCTGTCCGCGTGGGAACATGTCACTAACTTTATACCTGCCGCTACGCCAGAAGCTACACAATCGCTCATAGAATGGGTTCACAAGTGTGTTCAATTCTCTTATATTGTTAATTAAGGATGGGCAATGTTAATCAATTATGAGAATGCATTGATTTTAGTTTTTGTTTTTTTAAATCATCAAAGTTGTGAGTCGGTGTTTTAGGCGATTGATTGATTGATTTGTGATGTATTGTACTCCACATCGACAGACTCGGAAGTAACGGAAGTGAAACTACAGAAGCCGAAGCTGTTCGACAATATTTGTGTTCACAATTTTTTGTATTTTACAAGTTGTTCAAAAGCTGTCTTAAAAGTGTATCTGATATCCGCTTGGAAGTTTCTCCTTTTTTGCAACACATGTTGACAATTGGCATTAAGCCAGATGAGAAATACTAATTTCCTTCAATGTTCGAGCTAAAATTGCTGAACTTTTTCCAAAATCAACAACTCACACAGGATGATCCAATTGTTTTTCATTGTATATGTGTATACCATACGTACATAAGTACCTGATATAATGCCGTCCATTGAAAATTTTCAAAATTGATGAAAGAATTCATATTCCGGAATTTTTTCAAACAATCGATGTTGAAAAGTGATTAGTTTTTTAAAATCGATTATTTTTTGATAGATTTTTCTTCAACATCGCCTATCCCTATTTCTAATGATCATGCTCAATCGTATCAATCAAGTGATTAGCTATTCACGCTTTCAATTGTATCTCAAAGCTATGTTGAATTAGGAATTAAATTTGGATAAATTAGATTGGAACTAGAAAAATAGTCAATAGTCAAAACTGATTCAGTAAACGAGTTCAAAAACTGCTTGGACGATCATGGAAACAGAAACGTGCTTTTTGTCGGTTTTCAATTTATGCTAACAGTAATACTAAACATAATACTCATTCTGTGTTACCTGAATTGACGTTCTCGTAATAAATATTCGTTTCCCAGACATACATTGAAGTTAGTATTGCGGGGAGAGTGGCCAAAGTTGTCACCCGCTACAAAAACGCACCTCGGCGTTACGTTGCAGAGGTGCTCTACCCACCTGGCCCGCCATCCTGCAGCGCCACGCTGCGCTACATTGATTGCCCTGGTACATGATCCTTGGACACGTCCAGCCCTCGACAGTATTCTAAATGGAACGCCAGATCCGGCGCTCGAAGAAGGTGAGGCTTTATTACGACTAGTTCGATGGATGTTGAATACTCTAATATCTCTCTCGAGGAATGGAATGCAGCTGAAAACTCTGAAGTACTGGGTGGTGTTGGGGTATTTTGTAACAAACAGTGAATTTTTATCATCCTTGTAGTAAACTACCCATTGCTTATGCGAAATTCCCAATTTATTTCTTTTGTAATGGAATATGCATTTATACGAATTTTTGTAATAGTTGTTAATATTGTTATTCAACAGAAACCAGAAATTTTAATAGTCTATACCGCTTTATTACTTTAAAAATAGCTGAAAACTTGCTATTTTGGTACTGAAATACCTGAAAGACAAAATCAGAGAATTCCAGATACCATACTTTTTCTATGCTTTTGAGGATGGGAACAAATTTACGTCCAGAGGATTTATCCTCTTGAATCTTCTGAAGCGAATTCTTGTTCGTCGTGTAATTTTAATAATTGGATATTGTCTGAATGTATCACATGGTGCCTACTTTTCATTCCAGAGTTTTGCTGTTCCGAAAAAGGTGAATTATTAACAATGAGGCTTCGCATATTGTGTGAGGATCGTTGCGAGGATATAGCGGTCAATCTGGCAGCCGCTTGCGTCCGCTCTCTTCGCAGAAGCGATCAATTGAGATCAGTCTGTGAAGCTCAACACGTTCAATACATAATCGACGTCTATATCGTGCTGTTGTTCAAGCTTAAGCGCACACAAGATATATTCGCTCAAGTACGATAACATTTTTACTATTATCATCATTCCCACAAATCTGGGGGCAGTAACATGAGGGTGGTCCTTATTTCGTGTCAGAGACAAATTTTCTTTACGCAACCCCCTAAACCTAATTCAAATGTGGAAAAAAATTTCGTACAAAATTTCAAGCCTTCATATGAACGGGAACACGTGTCCCACAACGCTAAAATTTCGCCCTTTCCGCAGGGGTTGATTTTTAGGAAGACATTCAAGTTCTGCCTGAACAGGGATGAATTTTACTGGGAAAGTCAAATAGTTTCTAGAGAAATGAAAACAATTTTCAACTTGAAATGGATTTTTTTTTACCTTTGCTCAATTTTTTTTGTAGACTACGCTGATGAACAGAAACATCTGCTGGGCTGCAAATTGTTTGAATTCTCAGTAAAACAATTTGATTTTATGACTTATTTATCAAGTTATTTATAGTGTTTTTAATTCATCAGAATTCCTTTTACACACCTGAAAGCCAACCCCAAGGGAGGCATTTTTTCACTGTGAAATTAAAATTGTTCGTCTAAGAATACAAACAATTTGCAACTGAACTAATTTTATGCATACACCAGGATTCTATAACAAAATTATCTATGAAAACGATTGATCATAAGTGACAAAGAGAAGACAATTTCAGGTTGCAAATTGATTTCATTCCTCTAGTAACAACTTACAATTTGCAGGAAATTTTTTTTTGTTTCAACCAGCATTTTCATTTCCTCTCGAAGATCAATCCCCAAGGTAAATATATTTCTTACCAGAATGGCAAAATGTGAATCTGGTGGGGGATGTGTTCCCACTGACGGACGTAAAGGCTTGAAACTTGGCACGAAGTCTTTTTTCCGTATTTGGAACTGTTTAGGTCGTGGCACGAGGAAAATTCATTTCAATCCCAAATAAGGACCACCCCAACGTAACATGTTCTTAGGTCTATACATTTTCGTATTGATTCGTTATTGAGATTGATTACAATAAGCATCCGAGAGGAGATGCTTGTGTTAATCTAATATCTAATTCTACAGTGATACATACAGTAATCGTCCACAAGTTTGGGATCACCACCCGAATTTTCAAACGGGACAAAAAGTTTGACATTTCGGCCGAAAATAGACTTATTAGGCAGATAAGCCAGGTAGCATTCGGAAATAGAACGAACCAACTCTAGTTTGCCCTTTGAGGAAATTTTTATGATTTTTCACTCACTTACTGGGTGATATTCAATCCGATCGTTTCTTCGCCATTTTGTACTTCTTTAAGATCGTGTGTAATTTTTTGGCAAATAGCAGTAGAAGTTCTCGTTCAACGGCATTTCAGACAGGCGAGATCACGATTTTGTTTGCTCATTCGAAATTACTTTCACCAATTTTGTTCGTACAGTCATTCCACTTATTGTTCAAAAGTTCCGTTTTTCGAAAATGCATTGTAAATCGAAAACTATTAAATTGAAAGAAATTGTCAAGAATACTGAAAACGACAGGAAGATGTATTTCTTCAATTGCAAGAATTTTTTCGGAATTTCAATCAAACCTTTTTTTCTGTATATATATTACTTTTTAGTTTGAAAACATACGAGTTGCCATGTCAGTTTTTACACGTTATGACCTGTTTGTGACATTTTTTCGAACGCTCATTTTGGAGCTCATTGCATTGTCCAGGCATCATTGATTTGACGGATACAATATTTTATAACAATATTAATATACTTATACGTTGATACGTTTCGATAGTTTCAAATATTTCTCTCACACAATCACCCCTCTAGATTTTCTCTATTCTTTCACATATTGCCGAGTACTCTCCTATGAAACTATAAAAATAGTTCAGAGAGGATATTATTTCGTCAAAGTCCAAAACAAATTTTGAACAAGAATTCGCATCAATTTTGCCGGATACACAGGTTGGCAAGTAATTTTCATTATGTATGAGATGTGTGAAGAGTCGAGAAAAAATATTAGTTCCATGTCACAATTTTAACATTGGCGAGAAATTCTGCACTGGTTGAAGTCCAAAACAAATTTTGAACAAGAATTCGCATCAATTTTGCCAGATACACAGGTTGGCAAGTAATTTTCATTA
This sequence comes from Phymatocera aterrima, assembly GCA_963170745.1. NCBI lineage: Eukaryota > Metazoa > Arthropoda > Insecta > Hymenoptera > Tenthredinidae > Phymatocera > Phymatocera aterrima. The sequence continues at coordinate 86,874 of OY720666.1, read as the reverse complement.
TGTATGAGATGTGTGGAGAGTCGAGAAAAAATATTAGTTCCATGTCACAATTTTAACATTGGCGAGAAATTCTGCACTGGTTGAAGTCCTGAAGTAGGGAGCCCTTTCACAAATCGCTTGTGCATGCTTATTTCGACTTCTGTCTCATTTGGTAACATGATTATTTCTCTTTGCCGGCCTGTTCACTGTAAACATTGGCTTCTCTTCAAGTTTGAAATATTGTTTTCAGGCCATTTATGGAAAAGTATCCTCTTCCTCTAAACTAATGAAGCAAATCGAATAGTGTGGTTATTAATATAAAAATATCTGAACCTCTCGAAATGTAGTATACTATGGTGAAGTTCTAAAAAGTTTCAATCGTCAGATATACGATAGCTTGTATAATTGGCTTCAAAAGGAGTGCTCAACAAACCCTATAGCTCAAGCCAATCTCAAAATATCGATGTAAAATCTGGTTTTCGAAAATTCTAAAATTATTTGCCTCTCTACGAAATCGTCTAATATAACGTGATTTGGGAAATACCACAACATTTTCTGAAAATTTAGTTGTAATCGGAGAAATTGGAGTCTACTTTGCCTCTTTCAGTCGAAAAAACGTAAAAGTAGGCGGTAAGTAGCTGGAAAACACGGTGTCGGTTGAATTAACACAGAAGGACCCAGTCAAACCATGGGAGGCAGAAAGACGCTTGATATTATCTAACAAAGTATTCATTTGTAGCTAAAATTAATGGATCTTGGAGAGGGCTTGGAGCTGGTGCAAAGGCTGGGTGGTGACACGCTGAATAAATATGGAACTGCAAGAGTTTGGAAGAATTCAACACGAGCCGCCGAATTGGTGGCTCAGTATTTGGTCACAGCTGGAATGGTTAGACCCGTTGAAGAGACTGGATCGTCCACTCTCGAAGAAATCATAAACTCCTGGGCCTGTCTGCATTCCAAATTGAAGGATATGACGCCCACGTTACCTGGTATGATACGGAAATTGATCGAACCTGCCGAAAGTGCTCAGCACATTTACATATTTTGTGCCGTACTTAGTAAACATGTGAGTAACAAACAAACTCCATATTTTGATCCTAGTATCTAATCAGTGTGTTCAAGTTGTGCATGTATGATTATAAAACATATTAGTATGAGAATCTACGCGAAAAATTGCTGAGGAGGGGGAAAACTAAATCTTTCTGAATCCTCCTAGTCAAATTTGTGTTTCTGTCGTTACAGTTCGGAGGTAGTATAAAGCCGCTGATGATAGAGCTCTACATAAGGGCATTAACGACGGACATGAACGAGTTGGAGAGTCAAAAAGTGAAATCTGACAAAGAAAAGGTTCGAGAAACAGCAAAGCGTCTGAGCTCTCAATTCTTGAAACTAGCTGATGTCGTTGTTGAGAATGTTGGCATAGCGAGGGAATGCATTCTCACTGCATTTTCGCTCCACCCGACACGAGCTTGCTTTGACAGAATTAGTGAGATGGCAATAGCATGCGGCAAAGTAAAAAGAGATGGTGATTCTGTAGACGACAACAATCGTCCCCATTTCTTCAATACAGGACAGGAAGAACAAACAACTCTCGTTTGTCGCCCTAGCTCCGAGGTATCAACATCTGAAACGACCGAACTGAATGAAATACCTGAGGCACGCGAAAGCAGTGCATTGAAGAGCTTAGCGACATCTCCTCGCCTGATTGAGCCTCAATCATCAGACAGGTGTTTGTTGCATACGAGACGTGATCCTGCTTCGAATGGTCCGTTGGGTGAGCTTTGTTTCAACTGCGGTGAATTCACGGGGATTGAAATATTTAGGGTAAAATCGCCCGAAGTAACGAAAAATGTTGAGAGAACTCTGGACGCTCTGATATTAATAAAAGGAGATGCCGTTACAGGCTCAGCTAACTACGACGAGAAATCTGCACCTAATCAGGTACTGGATGCCGAAAAGTTGGGTGTATCTCCGCAGCTGTGCGATGACCTTGCAGTTGTGCTCAGCAGCCCACGTTACCACATGCTCAGCTGGGTATTGGATTGGAAAGAGTTGAATAGTCTTTGTGAAAAGTATTTGGAGAATGCCGAGGAGATGCGTAATACTAATAAAGAGCTCAAGTATCTGAATATCGATTACTCACAGTTCAAGGATTGGCCGCTCGAAGAGGATACGACAAAGGACGTATTCTTTGGTATAGAAAAAGGGTACGAGCAGTGGGCTGACGTGCAGTCTGACGACTCTGAAGAATTTGGCAGTTTTCAACCTGCTGGTCCGTACAAGAGATCATTGACGCGGAGGAGCCTAGAGGATACAACTGATTCTGACAGTGGCAGCGTTATGAGAATTCGTCGACCCGGGAAGCCTAAAAAAATCCACAGGCTTGCGTCGACGGATAGCGATTATGAGGAGGATCCAGTGAGCAGTAAATCGACTCATTTTCATGGAGTTAACGGAAATGTCGACAGATCTGTGATGATTAATGATGATGACACAGAGACTGATACCGATACGAATACCCAGGATAGTCAGACAGATAGTTTGGGTAGTGACGGTTGTAGACAGGATAAGAAACCAAAGAAAAAATCACCAGCCATGAAAGACGTTGGCAGTAAAGGCCGAGGAAAATCAAAGCTCACCGTCGAATCGATGTCGCGTTTCCATATGCTTGTAACCGACAACGTAAGATGCTCCGCCGAAGATGTTAGTAGCTCTGACATAAGCAGTAATGATATAATAACTCTATTCTCAGCTGACATGGACGAGAGCAAGTGCGAGACTATAAAAGGATCGGCATATAACACCGAGACGCCGCTTATTATAACAGAGAAAAGGAGTGACCCAGCTGTACTCAAATCGTTGCGCATGTTTCGACCGCATAATGTAAGAAAGCCCACCAGGATCAGTCAGATTCTGCAGAAAAATGTATTGAATAAAAACAAGGACAGCAGTCCTAGCAATAATAATACTGGCTTGTCAAAGTTTTCACCTATGCTCGGAGCTATGAATCTAAATCCAAAAATTATCTTGACCAGAAGCGACGAGGTGAAGAAAAAAATAATAACACCATCAAAAAAACTCAGCCCAGGTGATATTACCAGCGAATTATTGAATCTGCAGAAGAGCATGCCTTTCTGCCCTAACAAGAATACAACGATAGTTATAAATGAGAAGACCGCAGGGTGCGAGGAGAAGCTGGAATCTGTCGGACGGGATTTGAAAGTCGTTCGGAGCTTAAACTGCTCGAAACGTGGAGGTGCCAGCCTCCAGCGTAAAACGAAGTATGATATTCTGGCCAAGGCAGTTAGGGACTCTGATATATTGGCCAAAAATGTACCTGGCTTGAATTCATTGGATATGATGGTGCCACCCCGCGTACAGCCGACCGTAAACATAGTTCAGCTCTCAAGGAACATCCCACAAAGCCCGAATTCTGGTCCAGTGAACAGCGGGGGTACACCTCCGAGAAATCGTTCATCCTCCATAGCCGGTGGCGGTATCCAACTGCCAGGGACACCCACCTCTACCGGGCATGATAGCGGCGTCGGAATGAGCCCTGCAGATCGTACACCGCCCCCTAGATCTTTGCTCCAAGATATAGGGGAAGAGGCCAATCAACCTCCCGACACTCCACCACCTGCAAACTCTATGTCGTCTAATATTGAACCGGCAAGCCCGCGATCGACGGAAAACATACAGGAGAGCAGATGCATTTCACCAAATAAATCACCGTCGCCTTCCATCCCCTCGCCCCCTGTAACTTCCGTGGTCACCGTGACATCGGAACAATTGCAAATACTCTGCAAACCCGACGGCACCTATCGATTGGCTTCCGTCAATCCTACGTCGTTGTCTTTGTCCTCTTCGTCTTCTTCTTCCTCTATATCGTCACAGTCGTCGATGTCATGTCAACGTGGTATGCTCACGCTACAGACTTCGGACGAAAACAACTTTTCAAGAACGCAACAGATACAGAGGGGTTTAGAAGTATCCGGAGAGTCGAATAGAACAATTTACGATGGTATGAATGCGGTGAATGTTAAAACTGTTCATCAAACTAATCGGAATACTCCGCCCGGGTTACCTAAGTTTCAACAAGCATTCGGTAAACCAATCTACACACTGACTGGCGATACTACGACCGTAGCTGAATCCGTAACTACTGATACCATGTCGCAGCTCACGGCTGTCCCAAAAGCAACGAATTTATCGAAGGCAGTGCAAACTTCAGTACAAAATACTCAGGCTAACGCGGGAGTTAGCGTTCAGTCGATTACAAATATCCCAACTCTACAATTGTCAACGTCGGCGCGACAGATTTTGAATATTGTCCAGACATCAGAGGGCGGAAGTGTTAGTGGTAGCGCAGTGCCGACGACCCCGACCAACATGAACAATCCGACTCTTGCCCAGTTAGTCCAGACGTCATCGTCCCCGGGTGTAATATACACGCACAAAATACCGGTCACGATATCAACTACAAATCCCAGCCAGCTCAACATCATTCCGCATACCTTATCTCGTGCAGGTGCTGCGGTGCCAGGTAACAGAGCACCGGTTGTTAAATTGAACATAATAAGAGCCGGCACTCCCTTGAGACAGCAGAATATTTCCGGTGCTATACAGGCTGTATTGGCAGCGCCACGGGTACAGCAAAACGTTAGGCACGATAACTTGCTCAGCACTCCGATCGATGTTCCCACGAACCAAGTCAGCTCTACGACATTGGAACAGCTACGAGAGTTCGAGAGCGTTTTGGAACAAGTGAAAGAACGGAGCACGGTACAACCCCATCATCAGAGCCCCGGGGCTGCAACAACCACTGTGCAAACTCAAACACAAACGCAGGCGCAAACCCAATCGCAAACGCAAGCTCAAACGATCGTGCAACAGAGCCAGCAAACAGCTAAACACCATATGGCCACTAACGCTCTGGCGCAACAACTACAGGTAATGTCCTCTCGCGCCGCAGCCACAAACAACGAATTTTCGAGCGTAAGCAACACCGTTACGTTTCAACAAGAGGTCTACCCACAGCAGAAAGTGTCTCTTGCATATGTCGATCAGACCACCACCGTTACACAGAAAGTCGTTTCAGCGTCAACCCCGGTCGTTGTTGTGACTAGCTACTGCCAACCGGCAGCCTCCCCGGCATTGAGTGTGACTTCTCAGAGTTCATCGAGTCCCTGCGTGACGCCGGCGCCGGCGCCCTTACCGTCTACGGGAATAACACCGCCTTCATCTGCAAAACCGGGGTGTAAAAAGTCTGCGCCGAAAGCAGTAAAGACCAGCGCAACAAACACATCCAAAGCTCCGCCTGTCCCAAAACCACAACAAAAACCACAGGAGGATGAACAGACTGCTCAGAGGATATACGCGATTCTCGACGAGTATGCGGAACAGCTTAGAAATTCGCCGGATCTCAACAACAAGCCGGCGCCAAGGAGAAGATCGAATCCACCGACGAATCCGAGCCAATCTTCGAAACGCAAAAAGTCTGGCTCTAGCAAGTCAAAGACACCTGGCCAACAGGGCTCAGAGCTCAGTCCCGGGACTGATGATCTCGGGCGAACCATGGGTAGCGAGGATTCATCGTCGGGTGTTGTACACGTGCAAGATAGTCCAGCTAGCATATCTGTTACAGATGACGGCCAAACGACATCGGGAATGGAAAATACGCCTATTGATATTAGGAATTTGACAAACGATTCCAATGACGCTGTTGAGTTGAACGTCAAGCGACGAAATTTAATATTTACCGAACAGACGAACACCGTTGGACAGCCGAGAGCAGTGATTGTCCAGGAAGCTGTACAAACTGCCGCAGTGAGCGTGAGTGAAGCCCTGGCTTCGGTTACAGGAAAAATTGGCAGCACGGCGGTATTGGTGCCCGGTACTAATTACATCCTTCCGGTGAATCTTATGAAGGGTGCGCAACAGTTTACAATAGTTTCAGGTGGCTCAAAACTCCTTGCTACTGTACCCACTACCGTGAGAGCTGGGAGCACTGGTAGCGTTTCCAACGCTCTGGTTCTTCAGTCATTTTTAAATCAAGCTGGAAAAATAATTGCCCAACCTACTCAAATGAAACAAGTCAAAGTACCGACTCTTCATACTATAAATACTGGCCAATCCTCGACTCAGCACCAGCAACACCATCAACAACAACAGCCACAGCAGCATCATCACCAACAACAGCACCTTCATCATACTGTTCAGAACCCGGCAGTTGTTATATCTCAGACTAGCACCGGAACGCAATTTACCAATGAGCCTGTCGAGAGTAATAATTGTGATAGTAACGCAAAGGTGGATACCCCAACGTCGGTGGGCATGACTCCGCAGGAGACGTCTGGGAGCACGATAATTGTCAATAAAACACCAACGATCGGTTTGTTACAGCGGAATATCAACGATTTTACTGAGAATCAGCAATTCTGTGGCGTTATAGCCAGCAGCCCAAGTCTAACATTGCAAAGCACTAGATTGTTCAATTCTTCGATAGCGAAGCTCACCGCTCCAGCGGTATTAAAGACCGAGAACGTAGTATGTCTGACGCCAGCCACGATGACACAATCTTCGGAGAAAAAATGCAACCAAGACGGGAGCGGGGTGGGTGTTGGTTCCGGAAGCAGCGCACACGCTGAAAATCCTATAGCTATACAAACGGCAACCATCGCGCTGGCATTCACGCCTCAGTCAGAAGTGCTTGCGGGCAACGCCGTGCGGAAAGAGACTAAGGATAATACCGGCTCGAGCACGAGAGGAGGGAACGACGGAATCGTTTCGCCAAAGTCTGTGAAGAGAAAATTTGACGATGAATCAGTCTCAGAGATCTTGCCAAAAGTTACGAATTCCATCGTTGGTTCAACGGTATCCAATACTCTACAGAACACTCCCAAACTAGGTGAGCCATGCATGTGAATGAGTATCGTTAAGCTGGCGTGCGATTTCAGATTTGGGCATACGTTGTCTATCATTTCTCAAACTCTGCCTAATAATGCACGTCTATTCTTTTTCCAGAGAATGCAACATTAGGTGTTATCGGCACTCCAACTAAGGTAGCATCTGACCAGTTTCTTGTGAACAATGTGGCCGGTGGCACGGATGTACCGGAGTCAACAGCACGAAGGAGTACCGAAAATGTTGTGGACTCTGTGTCGAGGGTCGGAAACGGGCTATTATGCGGAAACGCACGGCTTCAGGAAGCCTGGGAACCAGAGAGAAAAACGTCGTCCCCTGACACACCTTGGAGGTACGTGCCAGCGTCGTCAAATCAACTAGGTCTTGAACCTCTGAAAGTGTATTCCTCACGAGAAGGGGAAAATCCCGGGGGTGCCGGTAACGGGGGGAGCGGCGGTGGCGGCGGGGTCCATAGTGTGGTACACATAATAAACAAGGGCCAAGGGATAGAGATGGCTAGTGGGCAACTCTTTCAAACAACTACACCAACGACTGCTACGACGAAAAAGTACTTCATGAATCATACGCTCGAACCTTTCCAACAGTACTCGAACAGATCGCAAATAAAAACACAGTTGAACCCACGGTTGGATCGTGAACTTCTTCAACAACGAATGGAACGGAAAGCAGCAGCTATAGAGCGTGAATTGAGACTGCAGAAGAGTTTATCGGAAGAGTGCGAAGACCTCGGAGTTGATGAGCCCAGTACATCAGATCTTTTTCCAGAAGCGGATTTGTTATTTGACACTAATCACTCACCGTCATTTGACCAATCGTCCCAAGATGCGACCTGCAGTCAACCCCTGGGACTAAAATCATATAACTCTTCCTCATACTTTCGCCACCTCGACTCGTCAAGCAGTAGTAGAGACGTGAGTCCCATAACTGACTTCAAGGCAATAGAGCGGAGAAAAAACCCCGCACAAAGGACACGGACTATCAAGGACACTGCCAAAAGGGCGAAACGTGAAAGGAACGATGATTCACTCATTAAAAATCCTTCGAAACAGTCACGACTTGATATGCAGGGGGCGGATCTGAGTCAAGACGACACTTCGAACAGCAATTCTGATGGCTCCAGTCGTCTTTCGCCCTCAAATCTCATGTCTGGGATTGGGAACGAAGCGAGAAAGGATTGCGATACTGGTCTCCAGCACGGCAAAATGAATTCCCTGGTTACGTCAAGTTCAACCAGCAGTACTTCAGACTTACTACCATCGTCGGTAATGAAATTACAGGATACAGACGACCTCGATTCGATGGCTATGAACGCGAATAACATGTCGGCGGTGAGTTCGGGCGACGAAAGTTTAACACTTCTGGGTGATGGGACGGCGGATGTGACGATGCCATCACCGTTATCACCGACAACTGGAACTCTTTTAACGACGCACAAATATACCTATGCCAACAAAAAACGATCGGTGTGTAAAACTGCACGCAAGGATTACCTATCGTGGGAAAGTCCGGTTTCCGATCAAGCAAGAACAAGCAGCGAAGACGAGGAGGCGTCAAGCATTGGTGAGTCGATAAGTAGCCAACCAGAGGAGAGTATGGTGGTTAACGGCTTAGAAGAAAATATAAGCCTGCCATCGACAGGGACAAAATCACCGAACGACTATTGTTCGTCATACCTGAACAAACACAGACGAAACAAGCTCAAGGTAAACGCGAGGGTCGTACTAAATCGTAATGAGGTGAAGGCTGGGGGTGGAGGTATTGGCAGTGGCGTTGGAATGCTTGTAAAGCGCACAAAAAACGACTCGATTGGCGAGACCGGGGCCGTTTCGAGTGACAAAACTTCGGAACCCTCAGATGACGAGGGGAACCATCACACGGCGCATTTAGTGGGTCCAGACTGTCGTGCGAGAAGATCAAGCCTCCGAGGTCATGTGAAGAAAGGATGTGCATGCTGCAATGGCTCGCCAGAACGACCCAAGAAAAAGTCTGTGAAACTTGAACAGAAACTCAAGAAGAGATTGGCATCGAAGCAGTTCATTAGGAAGAGGTAGTCCCTTAGGAAACTATGAAACTTATAATTATATGACGATCTATCGGACCGTTTTAAACGAGGCTGTGCTCGATAAATCGTACTATGTATATATATAAACACATATTACTTGAAATTGTCCATCGATCAAGTTCGTGTATCGTGATGATTGCGATGGTTTGTTTTAACGCGACTGGATATATTGCGAGATTATGGTGAAAGTTTACAGAACAGAACCCTCCGTGGAATGATAGGTGCCAACTATCATTTGTCTACCATGCAAATAACATTGTAAACCAATGATAGTGGCACCTATCATTTCCCGCTCGATTCTGTTCTGTAAACTCTCACCATAATCTCATGGTATACTACTATAGCCAATTTAGGGAGGATACAACACGAGTACTCGGCTAAGATTAATTTTTCATAATTATTACTATTACTATTACTATTATTATTATTATTATTATTATTATTATTATTATTATTATTGTCATTATTATTCTTATTATTACTATCATCATCATCATCATCATGATCATTATTATTGTCATTGTCAGTACTATTAATATCATTACACATATTGGTATGATTATCGTATTAACCGGCCGAAAAGAGACGGTGGAGACGATTTGTTAGTTACCTACTAACGAAAAAAAAGCCACTTACACGTAGATCTTACAATTTGTTCACAATGAGAAGAGAACTAGAATCAAAGTACTGAACAGGTACTCTTGTATACACACGCGCGCACGCGAATACACATATATGCATACACAACAAAGAAACGCAACTTGTGCAAAAGTTACGATGATAGGGAGTGTACATGTAGGAAATTGTTTAATCAAAGGATAAATCATTTCTGAGGCAATCTAGTCAAAGGAGGTGCAGGGCACGAGGCAGGACTCGGAACGTCGTTTGAGATGATGAGGATTTAATAATCAGTGAAAGTAGAGATTATCGCGGATTTAATTAGGGAATAATATTTAATAATGATAATAATAAAGAAAGAATGGAAACAAAAGAATTAACAATTCCCTTCCGGGTCACGGTGTTGTTATCATCGAGGTATTATCATATCCACCTACCAATACCGTACGAACAAAACACGAAAGTGATTCACTCGCTTCTCGTGTCAAGAAATTGTAGGTTTTCCCGCTGAACCCGTGTATTTATCCCGAATCCACAGTAGACGTCTTTGTCTACAATTTCATAACTTCACTTTCTAGAAGTGAAAATTAGTCTGTGACTCATCACAAGAGATTAGCTTCTCTCTTATTTTGTTATTCGATCGGTACTAAATTCTATCGTTCTCGCTTTTCTTTTCGTTTATCCTCTTAGCAAATAATTCGCTCGATATTTCAGTGTGGACCGCGGCTGCCACGATTATAGCCTCGTCGGAGGTATAAAAGGATAGCTTCTCGACAATGCACGGCACGAATCAATTTCCCGTTCCGGTTGTGCGCCGTGTCAATTGTCGAGAACTGTGTATCAATCGAAGGTTGTACATTACGTAGGCTACATAGATATATGACTCATTAAAGACATAGTATATATGGATTATGCTATATGTATATGTGGTATAATAAGTGTATACCAGCGTGTATGTGGGGGAAGCAAAAAATGAAAAATAAAGATAACAAAAAATAAAATAAAAAGAAATCGAGGAAAGAACAAATGTAATGCATATACATAGAACGTATTTTCTATATATATATATATATACGCACACACACACACACATATATGTGTGTGTGTGTGTGTGTGTAATCTATACATATATATATATATATAGAGGTATATATTGCTGCACTTTAGTACAAAATGCTTCATCTTGATCGAGTAACGAACGTTCAATGATCTACACGTTGAATTGTAATTTTCAGACGCAATGACGCGCGTATGACTGCAATTTCTTGAATCGATAATAATAAATATAACGTTGGGTTTACATATACATACCTAGATATAATATTACATGATGAATCGAGTGTATTATAGTAGGAGCTGCATTATCGAGTTTATATTTCCTTTCGGATTTAAATTTCTTTTTAATGTGTAGGTATGTATGTATAATGTATATCAGGGCGGTGGAAACCATAGGTGAATCGTTTAACTATTAAGTTTTGCGTTTGAAATGTATCATTTTTTCTACTCTACGTGAATATAAATATGAATATAAATATAAAGTATAAAGTATAGAACATAAAATATACATAGACTCATGTGTGTATCACATACATTTAAATGCATAAAACTTATATGCTTCGTGCATCTTCAGCACTAATCTGTACTTTTTATTACATAGCGTTATAAAAATTATAGGTATAATGTACTTCAAAAGGAAAGAAAAAACCAGAGAAAAATCCAAACAAAAACACATTTTTTTACCCCATTCTGATCTCATTATACTGTTTGTTTTCATAGTTGAATAAACGGTGTATTTATGAAATATAATTCCTCCCACGCTTATCCTCTTTTTCTGACCGACACCCGACACCCGACACCCCCCCCCCCCCCCCCCCCCCCCGCCGCCGCCGTATTCAGCACAATTCAATGTTTATACCGTTATGCCGCTCGTGTTGAGTTTATTTATGTATTTTGATTTATTTCTCCTCCTAAAACCGAACTGGTTTCACCGTCGCATTCGTTCTCTCCAACATGACACAGTTCCTCTCTTCTCGAGTGCTGCATCGGTTCCGGGAAAGTTGTGAAAACCTTTTTCTTTTCTCATTTTCTATTCCTTTTCCCAATCAGAGCTGACTGCGAATAGTATTTGAAAATTAAGAACTAGCTGCGTGAACTGCGGTTCGTTATGCCAAAGCCATGCCAGCATAGGAAAAAACTTGAGGAGAATTTCGATCAAGAAACGTAGAAGAATAAAGCGCGATATGAATTTGGCCTGGCATATCCCCCAGAATTGCGTATATTCACCAAAAACTTGCCCAAGTACCTACATGTATTGTATGCCTACAGCTACAGAGTGTATAATATTATTCAATGTAAAAAATTCCGCCAAGTACAAAAATTCATAACAGGCAAAAATGTTTTCATAATGATCTCTTCACAACAACACAACATTTCGGGCGAATCTAACCTATCTGTCAAATCACGTTTGTGTAGGTTAGAATTTTATAAGACCATAAAGTCATCGGTCGTGTCACTGATATTTACTCAACAATGTCATTAAAATTTTATTATACTGAATCGTTCTACGAAAGTAACACAGTGCGATAATTTATTGAATAATATTACGGAACCCGTTGTTTGCCGCGTACGGTTGCAGCTATTCTGACAGGCCGTGCGTATGACCATCTTGATTCTTGTTGTCCACAATTGATTATTGTATTTTCAATCATCGCCATGCGATTACTTTTACATCAATCGATTGTTCATCACGATGACGTCACGGAGGTCCGGGCGGCCATTAGGCCACTTTGTCATTTTACTGAATTCTAGGAGCTGAATTAGTGTATAAATGTAACCCAAAAACAATAGGGGGCGCGATCTAAGTTGAAAATATCCACCATGAAAATTTCAAGTCAATCCATGAAACAGTTAGACAGATATCGAGGTCCCAAGCAGCGTTCTGCGAAAACGGGCTGGAGAAGAAAAAGAAGGAGATTGTGATTTTTCATCAACTTTGGGGGCTAATATCTCGGTGATTACTTAATCGATTTCGTACAAATTCATCCAGAAGGGACATATCGGTGGGGTCTTTCAGCCATATAAATTTCGTCTTAAAATATTTACTCGCTTCGGAGATATAGGCCTCTGCTTACAGGTACAAAAGTCCCCTCGGGTAAATGATTCTCGGCTAGCGCCCGCCGTTGTCAAACGTTCCTTGTCTTTTTCTCGTACTTGGCGGCGATTCGCTACCGCGAATCTTGATATCACTAAACGACGCGACGAAACTCGAATTCCCTAAGTATGAATACTTTACATGATAGGTGATGGGCGAAGCGTAAGGAAATTATAACACGCAATTGGTACACTATACCTACTATAGGTATACTCTCATATCCCAAATAGCAACTTGTGAAAACACCGATTTACCAATCCTGCGAATGCAATAAGGGTACACAAGAATAGACTTACCTAATGAATTCAAATCAATCTCCATAACTGTTACCATTACTACATATTCTCGTATTCCTGAGATTCTGATATATATATAATAGACGATATTTATTTCTGGTGCGCTCTTCCCATGTGCTGCATCAACGGACGCATTCTGATGAAACAAATCGGAAAGTTTGTCAAACGTGTGTTTGAATACATCTTCTCTATGTAGTAAAATCGGCGCGTACGAATGCACGAGTACAGAAGCTCATCTAATATAATATTAAATCGTTGTGTATCATCGATAAACCATGGTTTATGCAAATATAGCATATGTATATCAGTTGTAGCCAAACGTAGATATTTCCATGTTCTCTGTTTGTTTATTTATTTATTTATTCAATTATTGGTTTATCTCACGTGCAAGTGCAACAGGTGAATTAGGTGAATTTTACGAAGCAGATTTGGGATTGTGCACAAAGTGCGAGAATCCAAATTGTAAAATCAGCTTCACAGAAAATATCGAATATCCGATAGCGAAAGTACTGCTTTCATCGCGTCATGTCAACCGCATCGGATGCGTCCAATGGCTATTAGAGAATTGAATCCGTGAGTATGTACACGTAGTACAATATGTCCTTGCGAATGGGAATGTACGAGACACTAACTAATAATAAGTGATCGGTTCGAAATAAATAAACAACTAAAAATCTGGGTGAAATTTCAGCTCTTCAGCTCAATGGAAAAGGGTGCCTGTAAGTCCGTAGTTTTACCCATTTGAATAACATACGATTTTTCATCAGAAAAATTAATTCTTTTTTTCCGTTCTCATTGTGCGTTGGAAATATCCGCCATTCCGTCACTTTATAGTACCATACTTGGTAAGTATATATAAATTTTTCCAGCCATCTACAATCATGATTCACAAAGTGGCCACAGCCGAGAAAAAGTAATATTTTCCAAAAATTTTAATCTGTCGCTGGCGGCTACTTTGTGAAATATGATTGTATAGATGAGCGCAAAAACTTGTACATACATACTTATCAACTATGGTACTATAAAGTGCCGCACAACAGGCACGCGAAAAAATAATTAATTTTTTCGATGTAAAATCTGATGTTAATATCGAATGGGCAAAAGTGCGTACTTACAGGCACCCTTTCCCATTCAGCTGAAGAGCTAAAATTTCACCCAGATTTTTATTTATTTATGTCGAAACGATCTAGAGGCAGGAAGGGTGGTCGTGATGAAAATTCCACCGACCCCCCAATAAGGTCTACCCCAATATACATATATCATAAATAATACAGGATGTTAGAACAATGGTATCGGAGTTTAGGAGGTTGTGAGGGCTGCCGAGACAATGCATTGTTGATAAGCCATGTCCATGGTCGGTGGGACCGGGCCGTTAAGAGGGTTGCGAACCGGCGCTGATACAGATATAAGCAATTTGCCGCGCACGCCGCCTCTCGTGCCACCTGCGCTGTTGTGCAGAGCTCACCGATATACATACGGTGTACGAGGGAACTGGAAGCAGTTTGAGAACACAACAGCTGTCCGACTCTGTATTCACAATCAGGTTCTATCCAAAATAAAGTCAAAGTAACGAGGATTGCTCTCAGTTACCCCGTACACCGGATGCATATCGACATAGGGTGCGTTCCACTTAACGTCCGCAATTATCATTGATTATCAGTTTTTGCCATTTGCTCCTCGGGTTTCTTTCTCTTGCTCTTTCACCTCCTATAAGAATAACAAATTGAGAACACAATTGAATAGCTAGAATGTAATACGACATTGTGCTCGGAATATTCGTAAATATTAAACTCACTTGTTGAATGATATCTATCGCAGATAACGGATTATTATTCTCAAAGAAATCGTTGATTTCTTTAGGCATGCAAAAGTGTCTGGCATCGTTCGGTTGTATTGCAATATTTTCACCGATAAATCGAAACTCTGGTGGATCTTCGACAAGCCCTGTAAGTTCCTCTTCTGTGAATAGCGATTTTTTCACCATAGCAGGGATATACGCACCGAAATCGATTATCTTCACGTGATCTTTTCTGTATCTAATCACGTCCAGCGTATCTGTGCAAATACAGGACAAAACCAACGATTCATCATCACAGTTACTACGCACAATCATCTCTTTTTACACTCACAATTTTTCAGAGACCCAAATCCTTTTCTAATCCGTTCATTGAACAGACTCTTTATGTCTCTTCGTATTTCATACTTCTCTGATTCTATGTATCGGAAATATTGAGAGAGATCCCGTTGGCATATTCCTGTAATGATTTCAAAATAATAACGTTAGTTATTTTCTTCGCTAACGTTAGTTATTGATATTCTTTGCAAGTTGAGCACATTATAATTGAAAATAAGTAATCGACTACCGACAAGCTCCCCTTGGATGACAAAGCATCGAAATTCTGTACAAGGATTTATCTCCTGCCATTTTTTCAATACTAGGCTGGGCTGCAGGTGAACGTTGCTGTTTCTCAGTATCTGCAAGTCATTCAAATCTCGGGCTACACGGTCTGAACTCTTCAGAAGTAGATAGATATCCTCTAGTGTCGTACATCGGAGCGTTTTTGTTGGTGCGACCCACGCAGCATCCTGTTGGAAAGAAAACCATCAAACTCAACGTTTCAAATTGTTCCATACTCGCACATTGATTATCGAAGCTGGAAATTGCAATCTTAGTGCGAGGGAATCACGAAACAGCCGATACTATTCTTCAATAGACTTCAGCCTCATTGTTCAATGATTGAATATAGGTAGAAAAAGCTCGTTGCATTCCGTGCTTACCGACGGTGCGCTCCAGTTTAGTTTAGCAAACACGGCGCCAAGTTCATCGAGTACATCTTGAATTTGTTTACTAAAGTCTGGGAACGTAGGCTGCCCTTCATCCTGTAACAAAATCCAAACAATCAGGCTCCTCTTGTGAAAACAATATTGAATAAGACTCGAAAGATGTTGACGCTGGTTCGAGGTTAAGAATGTTCACGAGCTTGAACTAACGCTTGTCACTCGCGAATCATCGTTAATTTCTTCGTCGCGTACGCAGGTACCGTCTGACCACGTCGAGCCTCGGGATGTCGAGACCTGGGTCGCCTCCGCAGGCAAAAGAAACAAACCGTGTTCCAGATAGTCTATAACCTCATTCGGTAACGGCAAAACGACGGCATCGAGGGACTCTTTTCCGAATGATGGATACCATTCAGCGAAAGAACACTCTGGTTTCATTTTCGGTTTATGATCGGCACCGGGCAATAATCGGCTAGTTGTGTTGTCGCTTTCTGTTGTGAAGAGTGACGTCAACGCACCATTTGTCCTTCGCGACCCGAACTCGAATCACGGTCCGACGAGTGACGAGCGGTAAGAAAAAAGAGATAGTGACTACGTTTTCATCGTAGAGTCAGAGTTGGGTCAGGGTTGAATTTGAGCCAACGAATGACGAGAATTGACAAGAAATTATTTTCTTCCTCTCTAATCTTAATTCTCATTGGTTCAAATTCAACCCCAACCCGACTCTGATCCTACGATGAAAACGTAGTCAGTGTTATGGTGGGTCGGACGCGCTTTTCATCATGGTATCCAAAGCCTAAATATGTATATACATATTCAGCGAGATTTTGGTACATACTTGCCTCGTGCAGTGTGCTCTAAAGGATATAACAACCATTTCGGAAGAAGAAGAAGAAGCAGAAAGCTCTTTGATATAAAGGGAGCGATGTTTGTTGTTCAGCTAGTAGTGATTTGGTACTTGCCTCGTACGGAAGTACGCCTAACAACAATGAGGATATAACCGTTGAGTGTAGAAAGGTAACACTCAACGATATAACCACGAAGGAAGAAGAAGAAGAAGAAAAAGCTAGTAGTGATAATAGTGATAATAGACTATAGACAAGTTCAGTGTTTCCCATTTCATCGTTTAGTTGGAACGCTTTCGTATTAGCCGTGACTGAAAATCTTACGTAGTTACGCTACGTTATATTGTCGTATTTTATTCTAGATAAATTATGTTATTTTACGTTCAAGCATTGTCGAAGTGTCTGAACGCGTCACGAATTGATCCTGACACGCATGCCTGGGAAACGTGCAAATATTAGATGATGATCGAAAGCATGTACTATAAACAATCAAGCGCCCCAAACAGATTGCCAACAGCGCCAGCGGATCGGCAATAATATGGAGGGGGATTACCTAGATTCGGGTTTTCCATTTTACGATGATGATTTCGATTACGAAGATCGCTATCCGCAGCTTCAACAGCACGATTCTCCGATTGTACATTACGACGATGGGGACGAGCCTCTGCCTCGCGAAAACGATTACGAATACGAGTATGAATACGATTACCAATTCAACGAGGACGAAAGTCTGGTAGATCTCTACAATCACTGTCTTCACCCAACCATGTCCGATGCTCTCAACTACATCGTTCCGCTGCTCGTCGCTACGATTCTTCTCAAGACCTTAGCTCAATCCAGTGAGTAGAGAGTACACCGCGATCATCATCGTAGTGAAGATCAGATTATTCAAATCCTACCGCAGTCTCATTCCCTGAATACCTGTTTATTGTTACAGATTACTTGCCGTGGCAGGTGTTTCACGGATTTTCCACGGCCATTGGGCTATACATTGTACAAAGATACACGGTCGAATGTTCCTATTTACTGTTCACCCTGGTAGTTATGTCCTACTTGATACTTTGCTTGCCCAGATCATGTCAGAGGGGACCAGTCGTAGGATTGTTATGTCTTTGTGTTATGTTGTATGGGTAAGATGCAAAAGATGCCGTTCACGTGCAAACGCTGCTGCTGATTTCATTTTATCTACTTTATACGTACTGCGGATTCTGGAATAATTTTTAGGATAGACAGCCTCTGCCAAGAACATTGATACGCGGTCAAAATCATGCAAAGTTTCTACTTTCACTCAACAGCTGTACGACAAAAGCCCTAAAGTTAACGGAATGTAACTTCAACTATTGGTCGATTGAACCGGCAAGCAGCGAGAAGTAAATTTTCCGATTTCTGTGTACAGGGAACGATGGATGGAACCGACGTCATGGCACAAGGTGCGCGGAGTAGCTATGATTGCCTCCATGAAGGTAGTCGGTGTCGCTGTGGATGCCAATAGTTCTCCGTTACTCGGTCCGCTGGAATATACAGGATATATTCTATGCCCTGCTACGTGTATTTTTGGACCTTGGGTTTCCTACAAGGATTATGCTACTCTGCATCGTGTTAATTTTTGGGTGAGGAATAAACTTTCAGAAAGTTATTCTTCGACAGTAGATATTTTCTGAAAGTTTTGTCGAATGTTATAAATCTCGGAAATATCGCTATACTTGTGGAATTGATTTGTTTTAGAGTCTAAGACGGATATTTTTTGCAATCGGATATTTATCTCTCGCCTTCTTCTTTCTGAGCGTATCCAATTGTTGGACACAGTGGATTTTGCCGGATACAGGATGGAAGTAAGCTCAAAAGATATAATCTTAGACTACAGATTTTCACAGTATTCCTATTGCTCTCTCTCTCTCTGCTATAGGAATTTTTATTTATCATCCTTTCAGGTGGGCAGTCGCGTACAGAGATGCGCTTTCTTTCCGAACTTCGCATTATTTCATATCCTACACTTCAAACGGAATGGCTTTGCTTGGAGGTTTCTCCTCAATATCGGCTACCGTCACAAAGCCCTGGTCTGTAGAACTGCCCCGCTCTCTCGTCCAAGTCGTTGTTCACTGGAATATTCCCATGCACACTTGGCTGAAGACATGTGAGAGATTCGGAAGATTGGATCTTAGCATTATTCCTGATGATCATTACAATCGGGGATCACAAGATTCTGCACTATTTTCACAAGTGTGATCGTTTTTTTCAGATGTTTTTCGTCAGAGTCGTGGACGTCTCGGTAAATTTGGAGCCATTCTTCTTACATACGCAGCGAGCTCTCTTCTCCACGGTCTGAACTTTCAACTAGCTGCAGTTCTTCTGAGTCTCGGATTTTACACATATGTTGAATATCAACTCAGGCAAGAACTTGCAAATACTTTTGACGCTTGTATAACAGCCAAGCGATGCGACGAACATAAATGTACGCACAAACACACTGCCAATGATTGTTGGTGGGTGATGCCAGTTAATCTTTCATTCTCAGCACTGGCCATCTTCCATTTAGCATATTTAGGGTTAATGTTCGATGCCTCAAAGCAACAGGAGGCTGGCTATAGCTACGCCCATGCTATGGAAAAGTGGTCGAATCTGAATTTCGCGAGTCACTGGGTTGTGCTAGCCACGTATTTTGCTTATTATATGATAAAGTCATGATCAGTTTTTGGTATTATTTTGCTCCTGACGAAAACAGACTTGTAATAAACCACTCAACCGATGAATATGTAATTTTTATCAGCTCTGAGACCGATGGGTTTACTGTCGGATGATAGGATTCTGAAAGAGAATGAGAAAGCGAGAGAGAGGGTGAGAGAAAGAGAGAGCGAGAAAGAGAGAGAGAGAGAGAGGTATTAAAATGAAATACTAAGCAAAGAATTTTCGTTTGTCATAAAAATAATCGTTGCAATAATTTATTATATGTATGAATGTATGTATATGTATAATAATCACAAATTCATCTTATAGGATATTATAAGATGACACTGTAGCCATGCGTACTGTTGTTGCGTAAACAGAAGATTTTTAACATGAAAAAATGAGAATAATCGCTCATATACAAACCAAGTTGAATGTTATAAAATTTTACACCTCATTTACTTCAGCTCTGTATATTTATTCAGTTGAATTTATAATCATCGATCTTTGTATTACATATTCTTATAATTGTTTAATAAAAAAAAGCAAAGCAAAAATGCAAAATTCATGTTATTAAATTCAATTATTTACACTCCAAGACGAACATTATACTCTTGCATATCTATGTGGTAATAATGGCAATATGTGGTGAAACTTGTACTCAAAGTTGTAGCAAAATACAAGATTTATATAGAAAATTGGAAAGAATTGATCGACGGATTCTGGGGTATAGAATAGATGAGACAAAAGGAACATAGTAAAAATAATGCAAGGCATGTTGTGATTTTTGTATCGGCTATAGTTTGTTTATTGAATTTCGTACCATGACAAGAAATAGAAATAAGAATTGAAAAAAAAGACATCAATGATGCATGGAGATGATTGAATTCTTTTGAAGTACCGATGTAGCGCATTTTGAGAATGAGATCGGTAACAGAATTCAAATGTTATGAATGCTTTTCGATTAATATCGTGAGATAGCGAGCAGCCCTGTTCAATTAACGACTTCTATGGGTCATCGATTTATTCTGCATCACTGTATTTTGATTCTCATATGAATGCGATGGAATAAGTGCAAACCAAATATTGAGAATTCATACTTTGCCAAAGTCAATGTCTGAGAACTACAATATTATACAATTAGTAATAATGTTATAAGACAAACTAACGTATGAACAGCACGTCGAATAAATAAAGTACGGTTTCGTCGTTGATGATTACTCAGAGGAATCAATTGTGCTGAAGAGACTCCATTAAATAATCCCACGGTGTTTGGTCACCGTTTTTTAAATAATTGATAATCAGTTTATAACCGAGTGAGAAAATATTATATGTGGTTCCAAAAAAAGGAGAAAAAATACCAGGTAAAGAAGTGTAGACCTGATTCATCAATAGCAAACGAATAGGTCTCCAAGTGCCTAATTAGGAACGTTAGATGTTAAATTGTGTCATAGACGAATTATGAGATAATTGGAAAGCCTATGGTCCAATTTGTAAAGCACGTTCTTATGATCATTTCAATAATAGTAATTCGTACTACATACATTAATAATAACTCTCAATATAATTATTCATTCTATATCCTAAGACTAAAAGATCAAATATATCGTCTGTGATAAAATACGGGTTCAGTGCACCCATACATACTATAGTAATACACGTTTCTTTCGAAATCCAAATTCTACGATTAAACGGTGGAAATCGTTACCCGGGGTGTCTACAGATTTCCGATTTTCAAATTCCAGGTCTTTTCCAGGATTTTCAGGCCTACAGTTACTAAAGCTCAAAGTCTCTCACGAACCAACTACAGAATGTATTGTAAATTATCAGGCATAGGCTGGAATTCATAAACGTTCATTATATTTAATGGCTCGTTATAAACGACGGGCCGTTATATGTATCATATTATAATAAACAAAAGATTCCCGATTGCCTTGCAAGCATTGCGTTACTTTGTTAATAGAATAGTCCGAACACTTGTTATAATTGAGATATAAACTTGGATCATTGACACCTTTTCTCTTCATAAACAATTTATTTGAAAGTAATTTTATGCTGAATTCTTTAAATTCGTCATCAAAGATCACTAGCGGTATTCCAAATAGTCATATCTAATCCACTTATAATTACTCAATCGATCTTTGGATTCATGTAACCTTATTTGAATCATATTATTTACGATTTTTAAATTGAAAATGACCGACTCTGCATCGAGCTCGAGTGATTCCGAAATCGAATTCATCGATGACGTTCTAGAAGTAATAATGATTCACGTGAATCTCACAAACAAAGCGACAGTTGCCAGGCAACGGTAATCTCTTGTTTATTATTATGTGATATTAACCATGTCTCAATTCACCCAAATGCACACTCACACTGGCGTACTCACCAATAAAATAATTATAATTTACTCAACAGCAAAGGCAGTGCGCAAGTACGCAAGTGTGAGTGTGCATTTGGGGGAATTGAGACACAGCTATATATAACAGACCATCATTTTTCAAGATCTGTTATGTATAACATGAAATCTTTTGTTCAAATAGTCGTAGATATAATGGCCGGTCATTTACAACAAGGTATTGAATATAATGAACGTTCCTGAATTCCAGCCATATAGTCTTTTATTATATCAATCAATATCATCTCCCAATTGCATGACATGATTCTCACGTTCTTATTAGAACCTGCGTTACAACCTACAAGTACAAGTCACTATTCCAGCTACTGAATCTGATCACGAAAATAAGTAACGAGCTATATATTGTATGCGAAAATGAAGCTTCAGAAATTTCAACGCTCTCTTCAGGATTTCAAGGCTCTAAAAAACTTTCAAGCCAATTCCAGGCTTTCCAGGAATTCCGGGACCTGTAGACACCCTGTTACCGCGTCTTTGTTATGTTACACAGAATATTTTAGTATTTCAATAATAATCAACAATTAGATTCCACAAAGACAACATACGATTTGATCAGCCGGTTTCCTCGGCTCCTCGTTTACCATGGGGACACAGTTGTATTGCAATATATATATATAATTATGACAATCATATAGATCAACAATCGATAATTGTTATTATTTTGATTGCTCCATAAAATATTGTTAGTCACCTTGACGTAGAGTATCACTGGTAATTTATCGTCAACAATTAACCATTAGTATTCTTTTCAAATTGTTAACATTACTGTAGGTTTTGACGGCCATTATATTCTCAGAATGTTCACATTCCAATAAACATTCAGATCCTCTCCTTCACATCAATTTGTTATTTATTGAACCAAGGATCAATTCATACTTTTAGGAATCGTTAGCATCATTCCATCGCCGCAGTTCGGTCGAGCCAAATGATTTTTCCCAATACTTTACCTTATTGCAGCTGATTAGAAATATATAGAACTTGTGAGTGTACATTTTTGAAGGATTTTTTTTTCTTCGAAAGATTTCCCACTGCCTTATGATCATACCTGAATCATGGTATGTTCAGATACCAAGCCGCTACCCACTCGAATTTCAGATTAGTGACCCTGAAGTTCATACGCTGAGGAAACAAGCCATTATTGGATACACAGAGACAGCACTTTGATGCTTAATCGGTCAAAAAATTATTTGCGTAGAGGTTTATTTTCTCATTAATCAGACAAAAACGGTTGAATCTGAAATACAAGCAGCGAAGCAAGTCAATTTATGCCTCTCAGACAGCTGCTGTGACTGTTGCCTGCATGAGACTAGTAATAACTGTGATGAAATTTGCTATCTGAAAAATATCCCCCCCTAAAAACTGTGATGAAATCAACGATTCTCTATGAGTATAGAAACTTCGTGAGTGTTAAGAGTAATTACGGATGACAGATATTAGTCACAGAACAAGAACCGTGACCAAACCGCAAGCATCTTTTATTATGGAAATGGTTTTGAGACAATTAGGATAACATAACGATATACCGAGACCAACGGTGAAATCGTAGGACAATGTCCGTGCTCTAAGTATGCCGCGTGAACCCTTCCATCGTTGCTTGGGTCGAAAGTTAACAATCGTCCACAATTTACATCTGTCTCACTGGAGGATAGGATTCAGACGACAGGATCTTCGGTGTTCTCGGGATGTATGGACTACGATCTGATCGTCGTTGACGCCGCTGAGAATATCGGTTAGTCATCTGACAAATGCTGTTTTGTAACTTTTTGTTGCTCGCGCACTGCAATGAACACAGAAAAAAGAAACGGAGTTTGGTTTGGTTTTTTGTTAGCCACCGGAAATTAGATACAGATTAATTTGAAACGCATATTATCTGCTATAGGTCAAAATGTTAGTCTTGTTTATCAACTATTTGTGTTAATACAAAGTATACGAAAGCCAAATGCATCTCGCTCTCCAATTGCAGGGGTCAAGCCGCCAAAAATTAAGCCGGCTTCAGTATTTTGTTGCATCAGTTTTCACTTGACTCACGGCTAAAAAGGAATGTTCCAGTTTTGGTGACAGCCTCCAAGTAGCATTGTTATTTTTGAATGAAGTAATTTGTGGAGCAGAAACTGAGGAGCTCGATTGAAAAATGTAAAACTCACGTTTATAACATCAACACACCTAAGAACGCCGCAAAGAATGGTTTGAAAATTCAATTATTTATAACACTTGGGTGCGTCAATGTTATGAGCTAGAGTCTACTGAAAAAATCAGTGGAAAAGTAGTGACTAGAACAACAACATCGAGGTTACGGTGGATGATTGAAGTATAGTCTGATGTGCAAGATCATGGTCAAAACACGAATAAACGGAAAAAATAAACGAACGAACGAGCAACAGTAAACAACACGGACATTTTTTGTTGTTTTTTCTTAACTGATTGAAGACTTACTGCCGTAGAGAATGATATCGTGATACGCGATCAGCAGATCGTAGAATCATATTCATTCCGGGTTGTTGCTGTTGTTGAACCGAACGATTTGTGGTAGTAACAGTACTGCGAGCTTCGGCAACGCATGAGGCTCTAACGCTGGACCTTGTTACAGGTTTTGACAGAGATATAGAAGCAGCAGAATTGCTAGTTGCGTCAGTTTTATTGACGTCGTCGTGGTCGACAATGTTGTTGTTGTTGTTGTTGTTGTTGTTGTTGCGGATGTGGTTCCGATTGTTGGTCATATTACGAATCTGTGTCGTTGATTTCGAATTTATGTGACGTATTGTCGAATCGCAGTTGTTAGTGACCAGCCAACTGTTTCTACAATGACCCACAACAAGAGATAAAAGATTATCAACTTTCAAAGATACGAGGCTTATTGAGAAAAAATCTACGACTTGACGTGCTAAGAAATTATCTATCTACTCTCAGAGTTGCAAATAACCAACCAAGGAAGAAGCAACCGTTCGTTAAATACTCTTGAAGCTAAGAACATCATTCTAACCCACCTTTTCACTATCGTCGTAGTTGCAGCACGGCCGAGCAACCGCTTAGGCGCATCTTTGTCCTTGCCACCGGACAGTCCGACTACGCCTTTCTGGCTCCTAGTGTGAATCAAAGGTCCTAGATACGGGCTGCGGGAGGATAACGTTGTTAACTGCAAAACCACGACTCAAGGAAGCTAGATAATATCTTACTTACTGTACGACAGTCGAGGGACTCGAGATCCCGCTAAGGGAAGGTTGGCAAGATGGGACAGTGCTCCTCCGCGATGCTTTTATCTGATTCAACTTGTCTCCTTGAGTGAGCACCGAGATCTTTGGCACCACTACGCTCGACAATGGTCCCGGATCGTCAAGTTTGATTCCATCTACACGGTGCATTATTCCAGAAACGTTGTCCTGGACCAGCCGAGGGGGGTTCCTTAATCCTAAGAATGAAGAAGCCGCCGGTCTACCAGCTAAGGAATAAATACCAAATGGGTGAACTGGGTTCCCATTCTCAGAATGCAGTGGCTCCTTCAACAGGGAATGAAGATAGGCTTCTTTTCTGGAAGAGAAGAGGATTCGATTTTCAATTTCACTACCAAGATCTCATAATTCCAGGCACTTCGGAGGGTCTCTAGATTCTGTTACAACGAACATTTAGCGCCGTTAGAACTCCATTTTCGTATTGAGTTGAATTTTCTGATTTGAATCAGTATTTCACTGTGGTATACTCACTCCTCGAGCCAGTGCTGTTGATGTCCTATGACTGAGCCGGGTCTGCAGATTCTGATCCATGCGATCGTTTCTCTAGCTGTCAGGTGGTAATGTTTCATGATGTAGCAGCCGATGAGGGATCCGGTTCTACCGAGGCCAGCCTTGCAGTGTACCGCCACCGCACCAGCTGCGTTTTCAGATAATTTGAGAAACTGTTTCACTATAGAATCAGTTGGGGTTGAACCGTCGATGAAGAATAACTCCTTGTGGTCGAAACCGGCTTCGATAAATCGCGAAGCCTCATATATCTTCTTGTTCAATCGTACGATGGTAGAAACGTTATTGCGTCGAAAATACGTGAAGTAGGATTCAGGTGCATGCAGAGGATACCCTGAAAACCCAAAATTGAAGGTAGGGTAGAGTAATGTACATTCGTACACAGTGATTTTTCCCTATTTCTAGTGTACGAATACAAATATTTTATACCTAATAAATTCAATTGAATTTTTTTGTTTTTTTTTCTAATTTTTGTACACACTACAAATACGGAAAAAACGCTATGTACGAATGTGCTCTATGTCCCAATGTCCCCCACTCTATCCTAAGTCTCTTTAAATGTTTATTACAAGTTTCCTCCCACTAAAATTGGTTTTATGGCTATGCAGAAAAGTAATTTTCAACATTTCATGGTTGTGAAAAGATGGATAAAAGATAAATGGGGATATTCGTTATGTAATTCTCAAGCGCCACAGCGCTCAAGCTAGGTAATCATGGGGGAAATAGGGGAAAGCTTGTGTGGAAATAGGGCGGTGTTAGAGTTCCAAAACTTTTGAATAGTAATGACAGAAAGCAACAAAATTAGATGCACGACAATGATAACGACTCTATTATATTATATTGATATTTTTGGAAAAATAGATATTATCAAACATGATTTACAACTGATAAAACTTCATCACAGTATGAAATAATCCTTTTAATTTTGATAGAAACGAATATTCTGGTGAAGTTCCGTGAGCGTAAAAATTCCGCCAAACTAATATACCATGAAATTCAGAGAACGTAGATAGAAAAAACGCAACAAACTACCAAAAATAAGTGGATTTTAAGGGAAAGAAGTATGCTTTAGGGTACATTAAGGGAAACGTGCAACTTTGGAGTGCTTATAGTGGAAAGAATTAAATAGGGTGATTTTAGGGAAATAGGGGGGGACCCACTGTGTACCCTGGACTTCATTATATGACGTTTATATTTTTTCAAAGGTAAGAATTATTCAACTAAGCACCTGTGCGCAGTACGCGTCTGTTGGTGAAGCACCCTGAGCGTGAAAATTTCGCCATACTAGTACCGTGAAATCCAAAGAACAAAAATGGAAGAAATGTAACACTTTGCCAAAAATAGGTGGGTTTCAGGTGGAAAAAGTGTACTTCAGGGTACATTTAGGGGAAACCTGCGGCCTTGGAGTACTTATAGGTGGGAGCAGAAAAATAGGATGCTCTTAAGGGAATAGGGGACCGACTGTGCAGCCTGCATTTTTTATACGTGTGCCAAAACGAACCGTTTTCGATCTTAGTTTTCGCATGGGGACCACAGAAGGCTATAAACTTCCCAGGAACGATCCAATTCATATCTCCGTTTTCAACGCGTTCAAATTGTTCATACTCGTCACGATCGAAGTCTTGGAAATTGAAGAAACCCAGAGCATGGCATCTGTGAATTGCGTGCAGACACTCTTTGAGAGATATCTGATAACACGGCGCTCCCAAAGAGGCATCTCTGAACATAGTGAACGGCGGACTTGTGGGACTTGATATCAGGCATTCATAAGCCGCTTCTGCCGTCCATTTCCAATATATCATCTGCATTGAAAAAAGCAGTGTGTTACAATTGGTCATGGACTCTTTCAAGTCGTAAATATATCGATTCTCAGTTTCATTTGTTATGAAAGGCATGTTTACTTAGTGAAAAACAATAAAATGAAGAACGAGAGATACTGACCACGTAGCTAGCGATAAGAAAAGCAGCATTCACGCGCTTCTGGGGGTCCACATTAGTATAATGCACGATTTTTTTCTTACTCAATGTAATTGCCTTGAGTTTCTTGTTTACTTTCTGACAATATCTATGCAGCATAGCTAGGTTTAGGGGCCCAAAATCCGCATAGAAATTCTCATATACCAACTCGTTGTCGATGCTGAAGTAATGGGTGTTCGGAGTGCTTCGTGGCTTGACAGTAGTCCTCAACGTGACAAAGTACAATCGATCTGCAACACGGATCACGTTAGTCGGTGAAAATATAAAAGGGAAAACTTTGACGCCATCGATTGTGGCTACGGCTAATCACCCTTCAAAAACTCTGCCGCACAGACTAGCACCTCGTTTGAATCCTCCATTCCTCTTGAACTTTGCCTTCCTTCACTACCTGAAACTGAGAAGAACAATGCAGCGTCAACAGATGGGCAGGTGAGAAATCTTCGGAAGCCACGACGCCCACCTCTCGCTTCTTACTGGGAGTCGGATGATTCGGGAGAGTTGATTGAAATGGGATCTAGTTAATTCAAGAATATGTAGCTTGTGATGAGACGACTGTGGGCAGAATCTAGAGGTGAACTGGATCTTGCTACCTTTCCACTACCTACGCGAAGTGCCGTTCGCATTATTGCACGTAATTAATCCGTGAAAGAATTCCCACATTAACGGACTATTCATCATCGATCCTTCATTATTCGTGTCGAGTTTTTGATAACAAATCCATTTCCACTCACATGATAATAATCTCAACGATAATCGCCGCAGGTAGGCTTCCGAACCTAAACACTGCATTGACAGAAATGAGTGAGGGAAGGAAATGAGAAACGTAAGACAGCGACAGAGAAGGGCGAGGGAGGGAGCAGCGGTTGATTCAAGGGGTTAATTTTGTGTTTGATATAATATATCCCCCGTTGAATTGTCGAAGAGAGGATTCATCGAACTGCACATATATTTCGATATCACTGCTAACTTAAGGCGCTTGATTACGTAGTAGGGATGAGATTACGACCATCGGTCACAGCGTCGCGACGTCATTATTTCACGGGCTGGATCGGCTGGATTAGGACAGGAGCCGCGAAATTGTTTTCGACGTAGGAGCCATTTTGATTTTTGGCCTCTTTCCCACTCACTCATGAAAAAGGAAATACGTATTGATACACACACATCTATACTTCCGACCGTTAGCGTCTAGCTATTTGATGTGGATTATTCCGCACGTATTCTTTGATATGTGCTCTCCCAGTATGTAATATCGTTACGATTCACAGTCCGCAGTCGTGAGACTAACGTCGCGACGACATGCGTCGTTGTCGTATGTATGCAGTGCTGTGAGTCAAGCAACAATTGAATTGTAATATTTTAGATCCGTATATTCGAGATTCGAATAATAATAACTATTATTTCAAACTGTGACCATAGATAGAAAATATTCGGCGGCATCAAGATGAACGATGTGTAGGGAGTAGTTGGAACGGTATAACATAGTCCCTGAATGCGGATCCAGAGTGCGCTACCGTTAATTGGGAGTAACAGCCAATCGGAGTTCACAGGATAAAATTCAACCAGAGGTGAAGAAATCGGGCAATAGCGTTGCATTGTTCTGATGCGGTCATAATTATCAGGCAGGATACGTTATTTTGGGGTTATTGTAAGTCGATGAAGAGTCATGTCCCGCGAAATTACAGGCTAGTGGATGGCAGCTGTGGGAGGCAAATGTCGTGGTTTCTCCAGCTTCTTCTGTCGCCTGCTCCGCCGGCCATAGGAACATGAGATACGTTTAGAGAGGAAACTCATTTTGGAAAAAATCGAGAAATAGAAGTTAGATGTTAGGTAATCTATGCATACATATTACGCAGAGGAAGCATGGCCTATCTTGTACCGTGCCGAAGCTTGTGGCAAGCAAGTAAGACAAAGCGCGATAGGTTCCGATCATCTTTATCTCATTCTGGCAGGCTCCGATTGGCTGGAGGCTCATCCCCTCCTTAGACCTACTGTATGGTCTGCATGGTCTAAGATCCACTCTCTCTCATGAGAGTAGCGTAATACTCTTGAGTGGACCAATCACCACAAAAATAAGAGGCGCCGATCAGGTTTGTTTACTTTATAATCGGATGCATTTTGAGGTTAAACCGATACAGTAAAGTCTATTTGTGCACTTTCCTACATCAAATTTGCATCAGAATATCTAATTTTACTTCAAATTTTAGACAAATTTTCACCATATTCAGGGCCTTCCACAGTTGCGTTACGCTACTTTTGTGTTAGAAAGAGGTATGATCGAAAATTATCGCTCTCTGTCTTACCTGCTGCCACGCTTTTCAGCCGCCAACAATAAGCTGAAATGCAATCGGTCACGTGGAGTTTCTGACTGGTAATAGACTTAACTCTAGTTCAAGAAGATACTTGCTCTAGTTAACTTGTGAGTTAAAGAGTAACCGTGTGAACGCACCCCGCAGAACTTCCCCGTATGCATGCATTATTCATAGGAATGCCCGAGCGCGGGGGCGCACAGACGCATGCCACTGCGCCCGTAAGAGGCCACTGTGCATTGCTGTGCAATGCGCAGGCTCGTCTTCCGTTCGCGTTTCCGAACTCCTCAGTCCTCACTATTATTTCCAAGAAAATGGCGCTGCGCGTAGAGAATGACGTCATGGTCCAGCATTGAGCATTCAGAAAGTCAAATGTCACCAAAATGATACGCGCTACCTGTGATCGAGTCATAGTTATGACCAGTTATGACTTCGCCGAAAGCGAACCGCGCATATAGTCAGTAGTATAAACGACGCAGCAATCACCGACATACAACGTTCAGCAGCGAAACGGGGCATTAATTCCACGCATAAATCGGTGAAATCGAAGGTCATATTGAGGACGCTTCCGTAGGACGTTGGCACCACTGGCGCGAAATTGTTCGCCCGTATATATCTATTTCACGGAATATATTATGTTCGTTCTAGGACCCGCTGAGTGAATGTAAACAGGATTGCGGAAAACACGTTATGACACGAGTTAAATCGAGCCAGTGAACGACGGCGATAACACCCGTGCAGTGAATAGATTTAAGGTTATCCAGCCGAACGCGGGTCGGAGATATCCGAGTGTCGTTGGTAGTTAATAATAACGTCTTAATCGTGAGCTCAGCGAGGTTTGTTTGGTTCGTATTACCAGGCCTACGACGAGCGCATCGAGGATCGGGGAGGGGGTGGGTATTCATTCAGCATACGGCGAGCCTCGTACGTAGGCGGGGTGCCAGGAGATACCAAGGCAAGAGATATTCATGAGGATGCGACGAGGAGCATAGGACAAACGGGGCACCAGCTAGAGGATCACCGTCAATTCGCCGAGGGTGAGTGTTCGGTTCAGTTTTTTGCCCCTCCCTCCCTTCTTTCCCCTTCTCTTCGACCCTCTCGACCCATTCCCCCTTGATCGTACCATCCCAAACAGATGATCCATACCTCCCTAAGCTTGTGCCCATGGGAAAATTGTCAATGCATATAAATGGATGTGCAAGTGCGTATTATATGCCGAAAGATCGGGACCTCAGATTCAGCGCTTACAGAGTTCTCTCTCTATTGGGTATCTGGCATCTCCAATCGACGACCGACTAGCTGTTGAGCACATCTCTCCTAATCCTCTTGAAATGGAGTAAATTTTCCATTATCTCAGGCACAGTGTGCTCGTTTCACATGGAATTAGCATTCTCCGACAGTTGGAGAGAGATGGGAGTGTGTACTGATTCATGGTTATTTCGTTACAGTGATGGGCACGCGATGGATTCCAGAAACCCGAGACAACAAGCAATATCTATCAGAAAAATGTGTGGAAATCGACTGCTGTTTGAACATGTTCAATCTATGAAAGACCTCAATGGCCTGACTCATGTCGATGAGTCTTGTATGATCATTACGCCAGCAGTATTTGCTTCTCCCACAGAAAGTCTGAAAACTCAAGCCCAGCACTCAGATTGGCGCTCGTGTGATGCCAGTCAAGATGAAAATAGTACTTCCGGAGAACTGCCTTCGGCGAATGCATCCAAATATAATTATGAACTCCGGAAACAAGTCAAGAGTTCACCAGAGGCGTCAAGATCCTGCAATCGCTTGAACAATGGTCATGGATTGTGGGCGTTCTTTTTCTTGAGCCTTGTGATTGTCTGCGCCGAATGCCAGACTGATAATAACCAAACCGATAGTCAGTGCGCTCTTGGACTAAGGACTCCAGGAAGTAAGTTGGCACAGTGAAGAACGTCTTTTTAGGGTACATTATGAACGGCAAACACACCCAGATGAGAGTTGAGTAGAGTATTTATTCAATTCTAGGATCAATAATTTCTTGAACTCGCGCTCCAGGCGGATCCACTCATGTTACAACAAACATTCTAAATTGGTGATTTGAACTTGACGACAATTATCTGAGCAATTACGCCTAGGCATGTATTGTGTAGAGAGGA
Source organism: Phymatocera aterrima (assembly GCA_963170745.1). Classification (NCBI taxonomy): domain Eukaryota; kingdom Metazoa; phylum Arthropoda; class Insecta; order Hymenoptera; family Tenthredinidae; genus Phymatocera; species Phymatocera aterrima. The sequence goes on along the minus strand of OY720666.1, from coordinate 54,983 downwards.
AAATTTGGAAATTCCAAATACTCAACTTTTCAAGAGATGTGCAAAATTGAATATCTCGTTAATTTGTTATCAAGAACGTCTGAAGCTGACATTGAATAAGCAGTTCGTCATTATAAGTTGATAGTATAGCCATATAAAGTATGGAATACAGATTCGTTTACATTATTATGTTTCAATTTGAGCTCCATAAACTTGATGCGTACCATTAATGCACAACTGAATCACGTGAGAAAACTGGGACAAACTACTGCACAATATCTTGAGGACAATTTTTCTTCAATAATCAAAGATACATTAGCGTTCAGGAGCCCTATTCTGTATCTTTTTTGGATACATATTGCATTCGATATGTATCGGATGGCTACCCCTTCCTTCAGGCCTTGTACTCCAATCCCTGTAGTTTTTACGTTTATTTTTTCCAATTTCTTGGACCGAGTGTCATTGAAACTGTGGTGTTGGACAAGGCCTGAGGGAAGGGGCAGCCATCCAATACGTATTGAATCTGATGCGTATCCAAACCAGAAACAGAATCGGGGTCCTGACTGGCCATATAAATTTGAAAAAAATGGTCATTCATCCTGCTGAAACGATCCTTGATTAGAATTTGTCAAACAGAATATGATACAAATCTGTGTGATGCAGTAACAATAAAGATAAAAATGAAAACATGTATAATAATACGAGCCGAAACAAATATAACAGTAAGAGTAGGAATATGAAATAAAGATAAAACCATTTCATTTTAGACAGATTTCATATCTGAGGATTCTCTAAGATAAGAGAACACTTAGATATGAAACTTTGGATCATGTTTTTTCACATATATCATCAGTTTTTTTCTTTCCACTCGCCAGCCGCTTTTGGATTCATCGGAACAATCCTGGCATAGGTTCCTGTGATCTAATTATTCAATATTGCATACCTGTTTGCTAGGAACATGGCCAAAAGGAGACATAATCGTGGAGCATGGACATCCCCTACGGATATACTGTATGCTCAACGAAACTTTGACTGATCTGAAATTTATTGGTAAAAATGCTTCGGATTTGGTGTTTTTTCGAAATGAGAAGAAATTAGAGTCTGAATATATATCGGTTCTCAACACGACAACGAGCGTGTTGCATATGGCGAACCTGGCCCCATCGACAGATATGTATTACTGCAAACTGAGGCTCAACGATAGTTATGGTGACAAATATGAGGCGGTCTGCTTGAACAAAGTTGTTGTTGGGTGTAGGTATACGCAGCCACAATACGGCGGCACTGTTATGTCTGCATCAGTCATCAATAATCGGCGCCGTCCGATTATTGTACTGCTGTAGTTTTCATATTCCTTCAATTTTTATTTTACAGCTAAGCCTAGGAAGCCGCTTGAATTCACGTGCGTATCACAAAATTGGAACAATCTTAGATGCGCCTGGAAACCAGCACCCAATCACATCATCACCTCTTTCTCTCTGGGGTTCCAGCTTTCCGGCCGTGCTAACAGACTTGGATTCTTCAGATGCCCAAATCCTGAAAAGAATGCGACCCCTCCACCTCAAAACACTTGCCTATGGGATGCATCTACCAATCCCATCTACAGACAGGTTTATGAGTACTACATATTTACGTTGGAAGCCACGAACGTTCTGGGAAACGACAGCTTCATTTATAAATTTCATCACTGGGCGCACGGTGAGTGGGCAGCTTTGGTAATCCTCGTGAAGTTACCTCGTGTAGTTTCTTCTCCCATTATAGTTAACAAATTTTCAAAATTTTCTCAAATTATTCGTAATATAAGTCTGAGGAACAGGGACACCGTCCCTAGAGATATCTTATATGGAAAGCAACTATGCTATTCTTTGAGCATAATAGCCATTGTTTCCCCAACTTCTCTTTTTATATTTTGTTATGTCATACACGTAAAGACGTATACTCCTACGTGTCAAAGATATCTATCACATATACTGTGTACCAAATGCACGACAATAAGCATACAAATTTTTTCAGTAATCCCGGCGGAGCCGGTCAATCTGACAGTACTCAGTAAAACTTACTCGAGCGCCATGTTGCATTGGAAGATCCCATTTCCCATGCAAAACTTTCCGCCTGGCTTGTATCACAGGGTTTCTTATGCTAGCATATATCATCCAGGAAATTGGACGGTAAGCAGACGCACAAAAATATGATCTGTAATTGTACGTATTGTAGGTACAATTACTAATTCACCGCGGTAGGCAAATTCTGTGACATTCCGTCGTAGAAATTGTTCTGTGGGGGAAGTGTGATAGATAATCAATTAAACTTGGTAATTCCAGTCGATAGATCTCAAGGAGAAGCCACATAATAGCTCGATATATTTCAATCTAACCGATTTGACATACGCCAACACGATGTACGACATCCGAGTGTTCATGAAAAGCGCCAAAGCAATTGGTGACGACTCATGGAGTAAATTTAACAACATCACCGTAAAAACTGCAGCTACACGTGAGTTCATTGTCATTGTTAAAACTCTGCACATCAATAAGATCTCTGCTTGTACATATCGTGTTACTAATATTATAACGGCGTAAGCACATATATAATCTTTTGGCATTTAACAAGTCAAGCAGTCGTGCGATTTTTCTTCTGCACCAAACATGGAAACAAAATAATATGCACATAACATTGAAACTTGAAAACTGGACGACTAGAGCTCAGAGGTATCAACCAAATTCATTTCGATAGTGGAAAAAAACAAAAATATCTGAAACCAAAAATTTGTAGCCGCGTTTCATACGACCTTTTCACTTCAGTCGTCCAATTTACCAATTTCGATGCTCTGGACGTATTCATATGTTTCTGAATGAATGTATGAAAAACAAAATCATACGATTTTTAGGCATCAGAATCGTACTTCGGGCACTTACGTCATTATGGCATCAGTATTGAAGTATTTGGTTCTGTAACGGTCGGGCAGTTGATCGACTGATTCCTATCAAAACCTGTATACTGTGCCCCACATATTCAGCCCATATTACTGATATCTCGGTATTGTAGACTAATGTAGCTGCATTGTTGCAATGTCTAGTGCCTGGCGAGCCGCCAAAGACGACAGCTGGAAGTTTTGAGATTGCGGATCACAGCAAGGGAAGGGATGTGTACATATATTGGCAACAGATTCCTGTGCACCTGCAGAATGGAGATCATTTTACCTACCGAATCATTCATGTCGAGGAGAATGGCAAACAATCGGACAGGCAGCCATCTGAGATAAAAGAAGCCTATGCAAAGTTCAAGGACATCAGTTTCGAAAGTTTTAAATTCGAAATTGTAGCGGCTAATGCGCAGGGGAACAGCAGAGGAAGAGCTACGGTATATGTTCCGCGATATTCAGAGAGTAAGTTGTCAGTACATGGCAGTGCATCGACGTACGCTGGAAAACGAATTTCTGTGTATAACACCTTTATTCTTTCCAGAACCCCCCGAACCGGTCTCTTTTACCAAAATAGCATTCGAGGGAGGTCTTTACGAACTATCCTGGATTCCGATGAATGATCTGAATATTGTCAACTACACAATATTTTGGTGTGACAACGACAGAGATCGACCGTTTCAGTGTAATGTGGGTATTAGAATATTATTAGGCCGGCTACCAGCCTGGCAGTGGCTGATAATCTTGAAAGTCACCTGTTTTCCACCCCTTGTTACATTACCGATTGTTATTACCATTGTCGCTTCATGATATTTGATTCTTTTCTCTTTGCCACGCACAGGGATTCCTCGACTGGGTTCATGTGCCTGCAAGTGTGAGCATATACAACACCACTGTACCTGACCCAAGCAGAACCTACCAGTTTGCAATAGCGGCCAACACGGCGGTCACCAGCAGCGGTATGGTGTGGGCCTCGTGTACTGCGATCCACAATAAAACTATTGGCAAGATGAAGTCGGTCTGGATAAACAGCATTACCTCAGATAAAATTCAAGTTGGATGGAAGCTCGAGTGTTCAGACCGTATTGACATTATCACAGGTTTTGTCATATATTATTGCCCCATTGTGTCGCCGTATAATGTGACTTGCAAAAACCCGATGATGAATACAACGGTCAAGGGGGGACCTCAGACGATGTACGGCGACTTAGCAGGCCTGAAGCCCTACACAACCTACAAGCTAACCGTCGCCGTATTAACCAAGAATGGCGAGGGACAGTACAGTGATCCCCTCTACAATACAACCTATGAGGCAGCACCGACGGCACCGCAGCACATTGATATTACCGGCGTAACAAACACGACTATCACACTTGAATGGAAACCCCCAGCTGCCACAAATGGCGTGCTGCGATATTACACCGTTTACTACAATGAGAACGATGAGAAGGTTGAAAATATGACCAAGCTACAAATTCAGGGTCTTCAGCCCTACACAGTTTATAACATTAGCGTTTCTGCGTGGACGGGCAAAGAAGGGAATCGCTCTGAACTTGTAACCAGGAAGACCCACATCGGTACACCGGGTAAACCTGATCTACCCAAAATACGTTTCGAAAATCTGAGTCAAGTTCATATCTCGTGGAACCCACCGAGAAATCCAGGCGGTCATCTTGATTACTACGAGATACTGACGGCCGACAATTACATTCATACGAACATAACTTCGTGTAACAGCGAGTGCGGTGAGTAGTAGAGAAGCAGCAGTGAGTGTGTGTGTCCGTATGAATGAGAAAGCATAAACGGGGGTAGGACCAATACAGTTAATTCACCGAACTCTGGTGTGCGGACATTAGGATAATCTTAGTACAAATCCAGAATCAAGTATACACTGTATACAACGTAATTACATTACATTCGGGGAGAATTGGGGTTCTGTATGAAACAGATTTTTTTCAGTCTCCGGATCGGTTACCATAGAGCAGGTCAAAACAATTGGGTGATATTTCCTTTCTTTTGCTAAAAATGATTATTGCGAATCTTATAGACAATTAAATGACACCGTTCTTGCAATATACACATATAATGTCTCAACCTGGATAGCGTAATGTAAACCCTAGCTATTGATCTGTTCTATGAACTCCAATATCTTTTCGGTCGGTAGAAAAAAGGAATACGTCCTAATTATTTTTCTGCTAAATCACTCAGATATAAGTTAAAAAAATGGCATGTGATATTCCAATTGCCTAATTGTTGTATCAAAGTGATTCGTTGCTTTGCCCCACTCTTGAAGTCTGTCCATATCACAGTTTCCCGGTAATTCCACGCATCTTTTGAAAATCACGAGAGGGGGCGGGAACAGAGTACTTAATGTTGCATGTCGCCGTCGAATTTGTTTATATTTTCCCATACTCTTGTATCCGGCCCAATTTGCATGCGTTGTGGATATGTATACTATATTGACCATACTCTGTAATAATACCGCCTCATTATCATTGTAGCTGTGGACCTTGGTATTCCCGACTGCAGCGACCTCGGTCGTGGTAAATTGTATCGCTTCAGCGTGCGGGCCGTCAACTTTGGAAGTAACATGGAACGCTATGAGGGACCCTGGTCCGAAGCTGGAGATGGCAATTGCATCAGCAGCGGTAAGTTTTCCAGATGCCGTTGTTACAATTTATATCGATTTCGCTTCTCATCATCGTTCTGTTCCTGCATAATGAATGGGAGACCCTGGGTTCTGATCCTGATATTGTCAGTAGCTGTGTCGCTTATCATTTGTCATTTTCTACAATAGTTGCGCGTCAGCTTGCTGTGTCGGTATATTCCCCACGCAAGGTCGTTGTGATTATGTCGAGTGAATTTCTCTTATCTGTTTGTTGCAGGGCCGTCCAATCTAGCATGGGTCGTAATATGGATTATTGGATGTCTTAGTGGCGTAGCCTTCGTCATGTTCCTGGGATATAGTTCAAAGAGGTAAATCAACTCAACTTCTCTCGCAGCTCCGAGCTATAGCCAGTCAGAATAAAGCTTTGTTCTAGTATATTGAGTTCCAGAGACATAACTGATTCTCTACAATTACAGAATATGGATAAAGTGCAAGGCAATGCAGGACGTGGAGGTGAAACTGCCACCTGGGCTTCAACCAAACGTGGTATTCGCAAACTTCATTACCACACTCTACCTTTTCACTACTTTTCCGGCAGGATTTCGCGAATCTTTAATGTGCCTGAACTCTTCTCTTTGCTACAGAAATTATTGGGAAAGGGCAACGAGCAGCATACCCAGCAGCTGTCTGCCGATTCCAGCGGATGTTCCAGCGGCCAAGAGTCTGTGACATCCTCGTTAACCTCGGACTCGCATGTGTCAACGGATAGCGGTGCTGACCTCGACCCTGTACCCATGTCACCGACTAAACTACTAGAGTCACCCCCTGCATGGGAACCGTCAAGCCTGAGACAACGCTACGTGACCGGAAGTACGAAGCCGGATTCTTTCGGTGATTGTAGACGTTGGAATCCTTATGTCAAGGTCGACAAAACTACAGACGAGCCGGCGAGCGATTCCGTCTCCCTGGCTAGATCAACGCCGAACCTTACAGACGAGCCCTCCGCAGTAACTACCCCAGGTCCTTACCCTGTGTCACAACAGCATGCCTGGTCGTCGACAGGATACATTAGCATGCCGTCATCTGAGGAGGATTCGTCAGGCAACCCAAGTCCTCTGCCACGGGGCAAGGCAGCCAGTCAAGGTGTCTACAGTGTAGTTGGATTACCGCCATCTCCAATTTCTTGCGCCTGGGTTGGGGCTGAGGAGCGAGGTACAGAACGGATCCACCCGAGGACCGCCGATCTCATTCCCCTTGGGCTAGAGGCACGGAAAGAACCTGTCACGATTAATCCCTATGTCAGCCTTGCTTCTCTGGAGCAGAATACTAGGAGCATAGGCGGCAAACCACAGGCTCAAACCCTCCAAGACTTTCCAGACAGAGAAAATGTTCATCAGGTCCGAGAACAGCAGCAGCAGCCACCGGTATACAGCGTTGTTGGACTACCGCCATCCCCAATTCGTTGCACCTGGGCTGGGACCGAGGAGCGAGGTATGGAGCGGATTCACCCAAGGACCGCGGACCTCATTCCCCTTGGGCCAGAGGCTCCGAAGGAACACGTCGCCGTTAATCCGTATGTCAGCCTTGCTTCGCTAGAGCAGAACACTAAGATCGTAGGCGGTAAGCCGCAAGTTCAAACCCTCCGGGACTTTCCGGACAGGGAGACTGTCCAGCAGGTTCAAGAACAATAACAGCAACCACCTCCGTACTCTAGATGCTAGATCTAACAGAAAAAAAATATCCATACTCCATATGATGCATAATACTTTAAGCTAGTCATTGACGAGTACACTATGCAGAATCGCCGACAAATGGCGGGCGCTTTTTTTCCGCGTGTCTACGATTTAAATCAAAGTCCGGAAAGTTACGTGTATAAATGTCCTGACGTTTCAAATTCTACCCACATACTATTATCTCTGTTCACAAAGGAACACACCATATGCATGCCAGTTTGACTTCTACAAATGACTATTTATCAAGAAATTCACGAATATTAATGTAAAACGTTGATTGAGAAAGTACGCAGGATAGATGGAGGACGGTTGTGGCGCTGCGACAGTGTATATTATTGGTCCTTTCCAGTAAAATGTTTTTATGGTTCGATTGAACGAATAGCATCGAGAATCTTGTTAAGGTAATTACTTCATGCGGAATGCGTGTATTGTACCAGAACCGCTTTCTACACACGCTGTCGCAACAACAACAAAATCCATACGAACCACCTGATATCGGTAGTTATGTACTGTAGTAGGGAATTGCTGAAAAAGGCCCAAAACTTGAATATAACATTTATCTTGAGCGTTTGCTGTTCAGTGGTCACAAACTTGAATAATTCTTCTGAATCAGGTGTTTAAGCTTTCGAATCTAATCAAACGTAATTTTATCCTCAGAATTGGTTTGGTTACTTCAAGCCTTGTTCTCGGCTCCAGACATATAATATGACTTCGGCATTGGTACTCGATTTGATTGAAAATTTCAATCAAAATTTCATATGTCTCCTCTGTGACATATAATTCTGCATCAACGAATATATTCATAGAGTTCTTCCAAGTACAGATCATTTATGTATTTACGTCATACTAGTGAAGTTCAATCAATTCAATAGGTAATATGCTAGCGCACTTAACATTCAAGTTCCATAAAAATCTCCCCCAATGTAAATAGATTATGATGATGATTATTATTATTATTATTATTATTATTATTGTTATAATTATTATCCTTATTATTACTTTTATCATAATTTTTATTTTAGATGTCCTCGACTATAACGTTTTGTCATGTACGCATACGTATACCTATACCATGAGGTAGCGAGAAAACGCGATGAGCGCTTCTGTTCATGCCTCCCATTTCCAAGGAAATTTGAGAACCCTTCCATCAGTGACATAACAGTCAAAGTAGCCGATATCATATTGTAACACAACCATACATTAACTGGCAAGCTGTCAGTTTGAAGTAGATCACGCATAATGACATGAGCATAATTTACTAAAAAATAATTGAATTATGTGAATTCATACCACCAACATGACAGCTGCTCCGACAGTTATGGCACTGATGGAGGTGTTCTCAAATTTCGTTGAAGGCCGGAGCTCTGAGCAAAAGACACTCATTGCGCTTCCTTGCTACCTCATGGCATATATTTATATATGTATATATATATAATTGTACATTGTATACATAGGTTGATACAAGCCATCGTGGCTTCATTTGAATACAGGTATGCCTGTATCATCATCTGCGGGCTCATTCACTAATGAAGCACTATCATATTGTAAAATAACTGCAGCATAATAGCGCGATTTCATTAATTTGTTGCTTTTTCATTAGCTTCCAGAGACAACAGCCACGTAACGGCGTGTTTTGACGTCATGTTTGCAGTTATGCATAGCGTCAAGTTAACGAATAAGCCCGCCGATTACCTGAAACTTGCAAGTACTGTGTCCTTCTAGCTGGAAGTGTCAACTTTTCATAACATGCATTGAGGAAGTGATATTTACTCCGAATTGAAGTAGTTAACGAGGGTACGAAATGTATACCAAAAATTGATATTCGACGAATTATTGGTACTTTTTGTTCATTCTGATCTCGTTTTGATGAATATACTATATTATTGTTGGTGTCAATTGACGGATTCTCACTTTCAAGAATCAACATATGACCAATCTGGTGAAGCAAATGTTGCGCCAAAGACTTAATGTACTCTCAAATTAGTACCAACAAAGTGTTTCGTTCAACGAGTATGGATGTTTATGAACAACGCTAGTCGAGTAGTTCAGGTGGAGGTGGTATTTCAACTTTGTGAAACTTTCGAAGGTATGCATAATTTCATCAGAAATCCTGTCAATGAAACTATGCACATTCATCCAGATGCGGAGGGCTCATAATAACAATTTTCTACCGCCTTCAAATATAGTTCTGCCTGTGTGGACCACTCTGAGGAGAGTATCACATGCAGGTTTGCATGTGTTTGAGATCTAACAATAAGAGGAAATTGAATCAATGTAATAAATGAGATAACGATTACCGATAGGGAATTTTTTATGTTATAATGCTGCGTCGAGGCATATAAATTATATATACATATTATATATATATATATATATATATATATAAATTTTTTTTTTTTTTATATCCTCTATAAATTAAGGTACATGTAATTATTAATGTTATACTGATGAACGAATTTTTTTTTTCCTCATACGACGTAGGCAAACAACATCGTATGAGCCGATTATTGTATATCATCTGTGTTTTTGTATGCCAACATACATATTTTCTTATTACTACATTTCTTTATAATTTGAGCAATTTCAATGAAACGAATTTTTGTTATTGGTTAATTATTAATTTAAGATTAGGATTACATTGTTGTATCGTTGTGACGAGAGGAGACCACTGCAGGGAACGGACTTTTCCCCAAATTGAATCAAAGTATCTGTGAAATAGAGAGCCTGACCCACGCAGAGCGTTGGGGATGAATCCGCACGCCCATTGAGCTTGGTCAACAGTCTTAGCCAGCACAATCATTATTTTTATCGTCAATAATTCTACATACAATGCGTTTGGGTGTGTGAACAAAAGATGAAAGCATATAACTGATCCATAACACATGTATATCATATCTAGTTGTTTATAGACATGTAGCGCAATGTTGTTTTCCTAGTGTTTTGGGACCATACCTGATTTTATAAATGTATCACAGACCCTACACGCTATTATGCTACGATGAAAATAATACTTACACATGACTCGTCATTCGACGTGTCACTTTGCATTCAGTGGCATCAGTCGCAACGATAATATATACATAGGTATAATTTAATATATTACGTATGAACTTGCAGAAATATTGATTTTAAACCTTGTACAGAGTATTGTAAAATATATTTTCACTACTGTTTTGGTTTCACTATACCACGCTTCATTTTTTTTGTATTCTTCTCATCTTCACGAAGGGGCCTCATGTTGTATACAAGTTGTATGTATACACACGAGGTAAGTACTGAATTCATCATTCTGTGTTCCCGTCATCATTTCAATTGATTGTCCGTTCGATGCCTGATGAAGCGAGGAAACGAATTTTTTCGTAATTCTTGCAAGACAATGCAAGGAAGATTCAATTAGACTTTATTCGAATGGATTTTCTGGGGTTGATGTTGAAGGATTGTATCGGAAAACAATTGCTATGTAGCTCAGATAAGCAGTCGAGTTATTTGTGGAGAACCTACTGGCAAAACATCAAGAACTGGTAAAACCGCATCTTGCAGCCACCGTCAGCACTGTAAAGAATGTCGCGCTCAGTAGGGACTCCATGGATGGGGGAGACCCCCATTAAGAAATTCGTGAATTGCAGGGCGACTTCTCATAGGTGGGCTTCCCCCTGGTACTCACACTCATCTCTGTACTCCCATAATGTTTACTTATTACGTATGCATATATATGTATAACGGATACGGCTATTGTAAACCGGGCTTTATTTCTCGTGATTATACTATGTATAGGACATTTGGCGCATGTAATTTTCTGTATACGGTTCACTAGCGTTTCTATTGAGTCTTAGGATACACTAATGCCCCCCCCCCACTCCTCGTTTCAGCAGTCGATTCGAATCAAACTTAGATTTTGAATAGGCAAAAGGATAACACAATGTCCAAAAGTTTAACTTTCAGAAATGTTTATTGAAAATCTTTATCTTATTTATAGTTTTACACCGTGTTTGCAACAAATTTGCGCATTTTTTGGTTTCAGAATTATTCACATCATTCTGTTTAGATTCACAAATTTTACGTCTGAGGAATCTTGCCTCCCAGTGACAGCGTATTCTTAAATATAACTTTAAAAATATTTCGCTACTATCTGAAGAACATAAACTTCGCTTAGTGCAAGATTCAATTAAAATATGATAAATTACTTGAGTGATATTGTTTGAATGCATGATGCTTTTTATGACACTCTTGTACATGCGCTCCCATCCAAGTATGTTCTTGAAAACCTTTTCAGTTGCATACACTAGTCCATGCGTATCTGCATATGTTTCTATGATAACAAATAATTTGTGTTCCGCATAATGAGTATTATTTTCATTGATAAGTAGTTGCTTACAATCTATACAATCGTGATGTGACAAGAACTTTCTGCATAAATATCCACAAATGTAATATACTGCATTGGATTCAGTGAATTCTTGAATTTCTGAATCCGAAACAGAGTCCATGAGCTCAACCTTTGAAATACAAAATTCACTACTTGATACGCTGGACGTAGTATTTTCGAAATTGATATTTTTCATATTACTTAGTTTGGCAAATATGTGATCTGTATCCGCTTCACAATTACTCGAGTTCGAAATTTTAGTAAGATGCGTTATTAAACTATGCCTCAGTCCAGATTGAAACTGCATAGGCGATGGATACATTGAGCACCCATACTGTTGTCGTACAGTGGCAAAAAAATTTTCCAGAGGGTGCTAGTTGAGACGTCTGGTGCATAAATGTTTCACTCCATAATTAATTGATAAATCTTCAAAAAGAAGCAGTACCGACTTACTTGTCAATCATATACCGTTGTTGCAAGCTGGTTGCACTCCCATAAAGCGAGCATCCTCAAAATTCGATAACATGGATTTCAAAAATTCCACATGCCCTGATTCGATCGACATAGTGTAATTCAACTTGTGTGGGACAGTTTTCTTTATTAGAGATGAATTTAGGGAATCGAATAGCTTATCCATGTCTATAAAAAATTCAGATGTTGTGCAATCGGTATCAAATTTATCGGGAAACATCGTTCTATATACTAGATGAGCTGTATACTTAGATTCTGAAAATATCTGTGTTGCTAAAGAGATACGCATCTTACTCCATTTACTCAATTTGAAATGTGTTTTAGAAATTTTCGGGATCAAGTTCAACGGATTCGTTTTACTCATTTCAAAAATTTGATAGATTTCTTTCCAATCTACTATCCTATTTTTGTATTTCAATTTCTTCGTCAATAAATTGGTTTGTAATGATTTAAATATGTGTGGTGGATCACAAATCACATATATTTTGTCACCATTTCTGTAGAAATATGTCTGCTCTGTCGTGACCCCTACTTTTGAGAGAAAACCTTGGTTTCTTGCACCCTGATCGAATATCACGCTTTTCACAATCAAGCCCTGTTCACGAACTTTGTCAATTGTTTCGAGAATTATTGATGAATCTTCGGAGAGTTGCCTGTGTCACCTGAAAAGTAATAACCTATGACTTACTTAACGTTTTCGTTAACCCACGTGAGCATTGCGACCGCAGCTGATTTCGCAACTTGTGGCTGGCGTTCAATACCATCGTCAGTGAAGCCAAGAAATTTGTCAGAATGTGGATCGTAATGCACTTCTGGCGTCAGATTGACCTCATCAATCAACAGAGAAACGATTCTGTCTCTTACAGGAGCATGTTTGAATTTCGCTTTCAGTGCATTCAGAACAGATCTGTTTAAACCTAGATAGATTGGAAATTTTGATTGATAATTCCTACGTGAGCGTTCTGACAGCAGGTTCAAAAATTTGTTCAAGTATCGATATGCTTTAGGAGAATGATACAAAATTGAGAGAGCAATATCTTTTATATTGTCAGCATAACGTTTTCCAAATGTGTTGGCTCCAGCAAATCGCAACTGTGTTTCAAACAAAATTAAAGCTTCTTTTGACAAAAACGGGGCACTCTCCTGTATCAACGATTCTAGTTGTTGCGATAATTTTTTCTTCCGTTTAACCATTACATTTTCGTGATACTTCAGCCGATATATTTTACTTCGCAGAGCGGATATGGTTCTTTTTTGAGTTTTAATGTGTAAAGTCTTAGGTGTTATATTTATCGCCGATCCTTGAGAATCTCCGGAAGCAAGAACTCTTGAAGGAGTAGGCTGTTGATTTTGTGGTAGTGATAATGCCCTTGGCTCTTTCAATATCACATGCTCTACGTCCACATCCATTCTAGCAGAAGCTGTTATTGATAAAAGAAAAAACATGTGAATTAGAAGGAATACAACGCAAGCAATATCTCACTAATCATGCAACATGATGCAAATATTAAAATATAATCTTGTCACTAACATATGATGGGCGCGATCCCATATTCACTTTAAGCGCGCAAAGCTAGAGCGAGGGAGATAGAGCTTATGGATAGCTGAGTAGTCAGACGCAGATAGAAGACTGCTGAAAGCGCTTGAAGCGAATATCGGACCGTGGCAGATGTACGCGCAGAAAAAAAAGGTGTCCCCCGCCTTCATAAAAAAGAACTAGTAATGATTCGTGTGAATATGAATCGAGAAACTGTACAATAGACGAGTTTCAATACGCATATATTTTTTCTTATTTATTTAATTTTTTATTATTGAAAAACATACACAGACAAGGCCCTCAATATAAAGAGAATATACGAATTCAATAATACAACTGTAATTCAAGAGATGATTACGGTTCAATCATAACCACTAGGTCATAATGCATTCATGTGTTTTATATTTACAATTTAATGTTGACTATACAGCAACTAAATTAGTTAGATGTAGATTTTGGGCATTCGGAATTTACTAACTCATAATATGATTGAAATATTTCATAGTTGGTATGTACAAATAATTGTAAATCTTTGCATGATACAATTGATCGAAGGACTGTGTATATGAATAATTGTGGAGTTCATTTGAAATGCATTGTATATATTCATGATTACGGTTCAATCAAAAATGTTTCATTACAGCGTGAGCTATCATTATGTTATTGGTAACCTGTATTTCACCTAATTCTTACCATTAATTTCATCCATCATCTGATTTTCATTCTCTTCATGTTCGTCGATTGGCATATTTTCATCTGCTGAAGTCTGAGACTTTGTCACAACATGCTTATGAGATTCACGTACAACAGCTATAAATAGAATAACAAAATGAAAAATTATGCAGACGAAATTTGGTACCCACACGCTCATTTCAGTTGATACCAAATAACTTATATACTTTTAGACATGTCCTTTGCTTACGTTTTGATCTTCCAACTAATTTTATAGTAGGAATACTATTTTTCTTCAGCAAACATCGAGGATGGCATTTCCAGATACATTTTTCTTCAAGATGATCTGCACATATATATATATATATTTCCACCCTTTGTCAGAGCCGCAAATTCTAACCACTTTTCGTGCCTGCAAGGTAATTGAGTATGTATTTGGGTGTTGAAAACAGAATAAAATTGTTCACTGCATTTTTTGTTAGCAGATATACGCCGAATAATACACTTATGTCTTGGAATAGGTTAGGTTACATATTTATACTAATCACATTCTACTTACAATGCAGGGTTTTCTGGAATACGAAAGAATGTGTGCCCCCGATCAGTTTTGAGATTTCTTCGACAACCTCCAACACCACAGTAAATAACCATAATTATAATTGCGAAGTTTATCACTCAGATCACGAAAGTTTGGCTTGGGTTCACGCCAGTTCACGCAGAAATGGCGGCAGTCCGGGCGATCTTGGGCGGCGAGTGCAAAGTTTGATGCGTAGGTCACACCGACGACGCGATGACACATTCGCATACACATATGAAGTCCGTGCACATATGTAAAACCCTTGGCTTGAGACTCAACAGATGGCGCCAGCAGCCGTATACGCTAAGCTTCCACTCTATCCCATCCTTTTCTTTGGCCTGTACCGTCCTCTCGTCCATCCTGTATCTGCACAACCCGCGGCTTATCGGTGCTATATTTGTAAATTTGTCTCCCATCCTTCCCACCACTTCCCACTCATTTCCAGTTTATGCCAGTAATGTGTGCGTTAAATTGTTAACATGGCTGAACATGGTCAACGTCGGTCCCTGTAGATGGATGTGGTAGGCGATTTTCACTGCTTGGTTGTTCGAAGTTATTTGAAAGGGAAGCGAAGAAGGAGAATCTACAAGCCCGGGGAATCTTGGTCGTAATTTGAATTGAATGGAGAGGGCCATTAATATTAATTATGAATTATCAGAAGACGCGACGGGTAACGGCGGCGGCTTACCGTCGTCGGTTGTGGTTGTGAGTCATTTTGTGAATAGCCTGTGAAGAGGATAGAGCCACTTGACACTGCGTGCTGCGCGCAAAAATAAATATTCATTTTTCGTTAGTCGCTCGCCAGCAATCTGACCGAGTTACGGACACGCGCGTCACTCGTACCTCGGACTCGCGGTGTCTGTCGCCCGCCGCGTCAACGACTGTCGAACGCCACGATGTCGCTATCACCGTCGTCCCCGTCCTCTTTGTCCAAGTCTTCAATGTCGTTGCTTTCATTTTCGTTATCGTTGTCGTTGCCCTCGCTGTCGTCATCGTCATCGTTGTCGTTGTCGTTGCCACCGTCCGTACGCACCACGGCAAAGCGGAACACCGACGCGCCACGACCGCGCTACCCCGCGATGTAGCTCTAACTTTGATTCAAATTATTATTTCATGTTATCAGCGGTCAGAGTGACACTGACGCAATCCGTACCACAGGAAAGAGGTTAAGTTCCCAGGCTGGAATACTCGGGCTTACAAGTGTTCGTCGATAACTTTCGATCAAGTGCCTTCGCCCTAATCAATACTGGGCTTGTTGTCTCGAGTCTACCGCAAACAAAAGCGATACCAAAACCAAAACTAATACCAAAAAAAGGATAATAAATTTGAGACACGGCGGGGTTCAGGTAATGCCCGTGTGTCCTTCTGTGCGGTAGGACCTCGCCGCAACCAAACTTCGCCGATGAGATGATAGTAGGGTGTCCGAGCCTACTCTTTGAGTTTCTTTGTGGACCATTGAGAGACACCAACTGCCCGAGTAGTAGAACGAGGTGCCTGTGACGTAATTCAACGACTCAACACGATGTCGCAGCTGAACATAAGCTCTGGTAAACGGGGGAGAGGAGTACCTGGCACCTCGGCATCAACAGCCTCGGCGCTTAGCAGCTCCGCTGATCTCGCCAGCCTCTTTGAGTGTCCCGTATGCTTTGATTATGTCCTGCCACCCATACTACAGTGTCAGAGCGGTCACCTCGTATGCAGCAACTGTCGTCCCAAGCTCAACTGTTGCCCTACCTGCCGTGGCCCTCTAGGTGGGTATACGTAAACTTCAATATTCATACCGTCCTCTGCCTGCCAATAGATTTCAGGTCTATTCATTCGAGAGCGGCTGATACCAGGGCTCTCTCGTTCCATATCGGTTTATTATATGGTAAATCCTGACATTCCTCATTATTGGGGACCGGGATGGTTGTCGACGGAAAGGAGAGGTATACTCGGTGCATAGCCATCCATATTTCTCTAGAATATTACCCCATTACTTACGGATCTCAGTTCCCATAATCCCTACTACCACTCTTTGCAATATATTGCGGTGATTCTATGAAATTGAAACAACGTACAGGTAACATCCGGAACCTAGCAATGGAGAAAGTGGCGAGCAATGTGATGTTTCCCTGCAAGTATTCAACAAGCGGCTGTACCGTTTCTCTTGTTCATACGGAAAAGGCTGACCACGAGGATGCCTGTGAATTCCGCCCGTACAGTTGCCCCTGTCCTGGCGCGTCGTGCAAGTGGCAGGGATCCCTTGAACAAGTAATGCCCCACCTTGTTATGAGCCATAAGAGTATCACGACCCTCCAAGGTATGTTCTAGCGCTTGTATTGACCTATACTCTTTGGTGAAAAAATAATCTGGTTGCATGTGCTGAAAACACTACTCTTGTTTGCCAATTCACCGGCTCACATAACTCCAAATATTGTTAATATTTTCACGTTATAATTTCTCATTGTTTGTCGTTCATCCCCGCTACTCAAAAGGGGAAGATATCGTGTTTCTCGCCACTGACATCAATCTTTCCGGAGCGGTAGACTGGGTGATGATGCAGTCATGTTTCGGCCATCACTTCATGTTAGTTTTGGAGAAACAAGAAAAGTACGACGGGCATCAACAGTTCTTTGCAATCGTACAACTGATTGGCTCGAGGAAACAAGCCGAAAACTTTGCCTACAGGTATTGGTAATGGTATTGGTTTTGTCGATCGCAGTGAATCAAAATTATTCACATTAACTATGCTGTTGAAATAATACCACTGACACGATGTGGATTGACGAGATTAGATTGAGAATCTCGAATGCAGAATGCAGAATGCAATACTGCAAGGCTGGTAGTAAGTCACTTTTCTCACTATTAGTCATTTTGTTTTAAAGAAGTCATTTTGTCCAACTTTTTTCAAGAGATGGTCACTCAAGTTATTTTTCTCGTCATCATTGCCTTTCACGTCTCGAAATTGTGATTCAGAAGAAATCTGATCGGTATCTTGAGTATCAGTTCCGTATCCTAACAATAAAATGAAAAGTATAATTTGTTTCATTTCTACGTGACTACTCTGTAACTAGGTGACCCGTGTTATTTTACAATTGTTTTTTGTGAGATCTCCAATTGAGGCAAGATTCTGTTTACCGTATGATAATTGAAAATTATATTTCAGAAAATAATTCAATTAATAAAATGAGTAATTACACATTAATTCTTGTTTTACTGTGATTGCAAATGTAACCCGGTAATAGAAATATAACTTCTGTTGCTGTAGATACTACTGAGCAATAATTGAACACTTTTTCCCTACTTTTTTAGAGCAGCTTGACCGCTACCAGCCGTGAATACTGAGACATTTGTAAGAATCATGGCTCGGTTGTTACCGACTTGCTTGCACCCCCCCCCCCCCCCCCCCCGCCCCTCCCCCCCCTTTTTGGTCGGTTTTATTTGTAATGAAAATCAAAAAGAAACGAAACAATGACGTTGATAATTCTTAACAACCTTGCAGGAATTGCTTGGGTGAGAAACGATTGATTGAAAGCTATGGGTCTTCTTGCAGATTGGAATTGAACGGACACAGGCGACGCCTCACGTGGGAAGCTATGCCCAGATCAATCCACGAAGGGGTGTCCTCGGCTATCCTAAACTCTGATTGTCTGGTATTCGACACATCAATGGCACAATTATTTGCGGACAATGGTAACCTCGGGATCAATGTGACTATTTCTATGGCGTGAAAGTACGTCATTGTTCCACTCATCCCTCATCATTTTGGTTTCGACGATCAAATTTGAGGGAAGTTTCACGGATTCATCGGCGGGTACTGATAAAAGATATCATTCCTCGAGTTCTCAGAATTCTTATTAGAAATTGATGATATCGAATATACTATATGTATATATATATTTGAAATGCTTTGAAGAGATTGGAATTGTTAAGACTGTGTACACAATGTATTTATCGATTAAGACGTAGAGTGAGTTCAGTATAATCCACAAGCGATATACGCTACATACATATAGGTTGTTCCACTTTAAACGGTATGGCTGTATACCGGATACCGGAAATACTCGAAAATTTCAGCTTGTACAAGAAAATGTTTCAGACAAAATTTGCAGGGTTCTAAGGGGGATATTAACTTTTGATATTGACTCCGTTGCAGATGGAAGCGCTCAGGTGAAATGAGCGTCAAGTTCCGTTTTTCAATGACATTATGTACCCTCTCTCACAGAATTGGATAAAACGTTCAATTCCACATATAAATGTATTGGAACTCATATGAGCTGAACTGATACTTACGGATTTTCGGAATTCACGTATTTTCGTCACGTCATCACGATGAATTCATCGACTGAATGTTCGAAAAGATTTTGTTCCTAGAATTATTCCTTTGGATTTCGTCAAGAATTACAAAACGACCAAAGACAATAAAAGATACGGAAGGTCGCACAAGAAACGCTCGATAGAAGTATTCTGAGAGGCTTTCCACTTGACAGAGTGAATTGATTTGAAAACACTTAGTGCTTAGTGTACTCTCGTTGTTGTTCTGAAGAGCAATGTTTTTGTACGTTCGGTAAATGGTTGCAACTGAATTATAACATACGCATACATAAATTCTGAAAGTCGATACAATGTTTCCGATCGGAGGATCTTCTCAACTATCAAGTTCAGCCCATATGAGTTCTGATACTTTTATACACGCAATTGTACGTGCTATCGGTTTTCGGAAGAACGAATACATCGTCGAATTTAAAAACCGCAAGTTGACCTTCATATTACCATATCGCCTCCACCTCTCAGTGATGGAGTATCGACAGTTCACGTATCCCGCCAGAACCTTGCAGCTATCATCTGAAACATTCCTTTCAACAAGCTTTATCTTTTGAGATATTCAGGCCCACTGTTTAATATGGGGCACCCTGTATAGTATAGGTATGCACGTATACGTTTCGTTTCAACTAACATCTCACGAATAATATAGATTTATAAAATGTAAGGCTTCAAAACTAACAACTGCGAGAGCGCCTCTTGTTAGAATCACGTGCGCATCATCGACGTTCCCACTCCGAGTATGGGATAAACGGTTGTTTTGTCCTTAAACTTTTTTTGTTCTGTCCAATTTCACTTCTATACCCTCTCAGGCTCGTTCTGATCTATAGCCTGCTCTAATTGCGAATTTTTTGTTTTACCTCTGTTGGCCGCAGATTCGGTCATTCTGACTAGCACCCCTCTTCAAATGCAACGTGGCCAAATCGATTTGTCGCACTTCTGGGCGAGCCTGAGTTCTTCTTCTGTACATTCATTTCACTACATTTTACCTGTTTATTCTCATTTTTTTGTTACATTTCTCCACTCTCATTCGCTCATATCCATACCCCACAAGAGACCCGGTGGGCTGATTTTTCATACTACGGATGCGTGTCTCCCTGTGCTAGGTGTTTGCTTTCAATTTGTCCAAACGCGGAAAATCATATTACTATATTAGATGGACGTTTTGTTTCGCAGTTATAAAAAATTGAATGAACGACACGAGATATCATACCGTATTATGACACTATTTTCATTTAGTTTCTAAAAGTAAGTAAATTTAATAAGCTTAAAAATTGGAGTTACTAACTTTAAGATTATCAGTAGGCATATACTGTTTTAGTCAATAATTCTGTACATTGGAGATATTAATTTGGTGGACAAAGGCCAGGAGAATAAACTAGCTCTAAAACCACTATACAAAAAAAATTTTTGTTTTTGACCAATGATCAGTGATCAGTCTGTGAACGAATTCCCTGAACATTGTGATTCTCCAACCGTATCAGTCCCTCCCACTCTGACAAAGATGTGATGAAACGATAGATGATAGATTTTATTCAATCTGGCCGGTTAGTGCATATTTTTGGGCGCCAAATACGGCAGCATTCAAATTAGTTTTTACCAAAAAAATTTCTCAACATCATCGGATACACACTGAAAATCCTATAAGTTTCGGATGATCGAGACACAGGAAGATATGGATAGAAAATATCATACGGAAGTGGTAGGAGGAGAAAGGGCAACTAATAGAGCGAAATTTTTAGAATGTTTTTGTGAATTGTTCATTTCTTACATATTTCAAGATTGACGCGCACTATGCCAAACCGAGCTGCAACGAAGCGCACTGAATTTTTATGGTGTGCGCGCACTATAACGAACGTCAGTGAACCAAATCGAGATTTTCGACTAATCAAATTCTTCTTAGTTCGATTACCCTTCTTTGATAGTTCATTTCTAATAAATCGGAGGGTACAAACTAAATATTGCTTCGTACTGAACAGTGGCACGTCGTTATCCTAACAGACAAAATTTAGTCTTGCTGTTGAATGACTTTCAGCTTTCATTGACTGAAAAACCGTACAATGGCCCAAAAACTAGAAGATAGGCTCGAAATCTTAAATTTTTGTAGCAGTTCCATGAGAGCTTGGAGATGATCAAAGTGATGACTCTCTAAAAAAAGTGACGTTTCTTCTACGTAATGCTCAAATAAATATTTATAGTCTTGATGATTGACACTTGATATTTTTTTCCCTGAAATTTGATACCAGAAGTGAGTATATATTATTCTTTCACTCAGCAATGGAAGTTCAACGAATCAACATCCTGAGGACACCAGCAGATTCAAGCGCCCATAATGTTGAACATGAACGTCAATGGATGCAGTGGGCATAGTCCAAGTAACCCCCTGGCGGAAGGGGGAAATTGCCTGGGCAGGTGCCTCCGCCCCCTACCGTCCTGCCAACGTTCATCTCAATGTATACTATGTATACTTCCCCATGTGTATGTGAAGGAGTAACTCCGAGTGAAATAAATTAGAACTAATGTACCCAATTATTGAATAACCCGGAAAAAATAGTTCAAAAAATAGTATCGCATTTTATTTTCCACAATGGCGCAGCAATGCAAAAAATCTGTAAATTCGTCAGATTATTCACTAAGGGTGTACAATGTTTTTGGAAAAAAACAGTGGGTGCAAGTCTATTCGATCATAGCGGAAATATGGATCAAAAATGCCTTCATTTTGTTGCACATGAAACGCATAGAAAAGGGTTACAAAAAATAAATATTTACGTGTGTGATTTTCTTCATCAAGATCCCATTGCTACGCGCAGACGATGATCGGAAGATCTCATCCGACGTCAAGTTACATTATGACCAACCTCCGCGCCGCTGAGGGTTGATCGGTTGGGGTTTGGTACGTACTTGAAGTGCTGAAGCACACCTACTATGACAGTTGGCTTCTGTTGTATGTATACACGGGAAAAACATTTACAATGTACATTTACTGATTTAGCATTAATTAATATCTCAACCACGCCTATTAATATGTGAAATTGTTATTTTATACCTTCACTCTATATTATCTCACTATATTACCTTGAATTGTTACAATTGGTTTCAAGAACGAATATAACGTATATTCCAAAGAATAATACGAACGGTGTTATCATTTTGATCCCAAGTTTATTGGATGATTCATTTTATATGTATTACATGGATTATGAGTTTCATAAACGTAACATACGGCTCTTCATTCGGCATGTAACTGGAAATCATAATAACTTCAGTAATGACACAAATCACCATATAACAAATATATATGTGATTTAAGCTCAATATATAATTGCTTCGCTGAAATCCTCGATCGGCAACGATTACTCAAATTCACATGAATATGGCTCTGCATGGGAGCGGTTCTCTTCTTGAGTTTATCGGCATGTATCGCGTACAATTATGCTCCGTAGGTTATGCGGCGAGGACTTATTTGTTGCCCATTTCTCTTTGAGATGTACTCAGCGCAATAAATTCGGTATCCACCAACTGTAATAGATAATATATAAGTCGCGTCATTCGATGAAAGTTTCACAATTATTCTGAACATCATATTTTTTCCAATGCAAACCATAAATGAAAATAGGTCATCAAATGATTGCGTAGCCCAAATCCTGAATCGACAATAATTACTCAAGTTCTATATCCAACGTATGTATATTTTTGCAATAATCATTTACCATGAAAACATCAAATCATGCTTAATATAATGCCTAGCAAAAGTCATTTGTCTCCTGTGTTAATTGTTGGTGTATCGAGGAGAATGTCCCATACTAGATGTAGATTTGTCTATAATATGCTCCGTAGGTCGTGTAGCAATCGCTCAGGTATTGCCCAATTTTCTTCGAGGTGCGCTCGTCGGAATGAATCTGCCATCGAAAAACTGTGAGAAACATGAGTTGTATTATTACATGCGGGTTGTACACTTTTTTTCCACATACTCGATAATTTCTCTGTATGCAAACAGTTTCTAGACATGCGGTTGAGGTTCGTAGCTTTGACGCAAGAAAACATTGCGGACGAAGATCCTTCATTTCAGGATTCGAACATGAAAACTGAAGAATACAACGACTGTCCAATTCTGCAGAACAATTTTCTGATTTATAGTATAGCAGTCTTGGATCACAGAGTTTTGTTCAACTATTAGAGTGCATCGACGTTATAAGCTTAAACCTCGTTAAAAGTGCAGTTCCGACGAATGAACGTGAGAAATGATTTTCTAATTGTTTCAGCTCGGCACAAACGATTTTCATAATATTATTATGCATCCTTGTAATAATAATAATAATAATAATACACATTTTTACCTACCGCAGCGCTTCGCTCTAATTGCCTTTGTATGCAAATCTGTCGTCGACTGTGATATATATGTTACTACGTCAAGCATCGGACTTAAGTCCATGATCGGACTTGTCGCTGTTGAAAATAACTAAATGAATCTCAGTCAACTTCCTTTCGTGAGTCGACCATAAACTGTAAAATATAATAAAATTATAAAAATAATGATTTCGCTGCCTGATGTGTGAAATACATACCTATGCACCAAGAAATCTTATCCTTTGGTTCGTGCGAGTGAATCGTCCGTTTGGCAATAAACGAGTCTGTTTACTTTCTGTATATACCTTGCGTGACGTCGCCAGCTGTTCTGGGCGTACGCACGTGTGATGCCGTGAGCTACCGGCGTTATTGAGTGAGTGCATGTATGTCGTATAATACTTTGTGAGAATAGAGACTTTTTTCCTCGGGTTTTTTATAACCTCGGTTGCTTCCCGAATGTTCGTGCCGTTACGTGTCGACCGATGTCGCCACGTTCCGGGACAATCTTTGAACATGTGGCTGGAGGGAGGAGCATTCGGTATCTTTCGCATAGGTGTAAAATGGCGGAGAGATAGACATAGTCTAAGTTTCCACCGGAGGTTCTAATCGGGTTAGATTCGGGTTGGGGTGTGCGCTCGTGCGGTGGAAACACGGAACTCTAACCTGAACCCGACCATTAAATATTTTATGGTTGGGTCTGGAATCTGGATGAGGTTCGGTGGAAACGACAAAAGTCGAGTTTAGATACTGTGGTGCTGCCAACGTACGAAATTAATCGTTTTATGACCGATGTTTATAATATATTCTTTGATTATACCAGTTCGTATGGTGGTTCATAACAACATTTATTAGGACTCGTTGGAAATAAATATTTCTTTCGAGATGGAAAATGATTATTCGAATAAGAATAAAAAGAAACCATTGCCTTGGAATCGATGAAACGGAAATCTTTTTAGCAACAATGAAGGAATTACAAGTGATAAACCTAATGGACGGTAAAGAGTTCAAGACTTCGGAGCTCTTCAAGAAAGTGGAGGAAAAAATGTTCATTTCATGCTCGCTCACGGGTATATATAATATCTAATTTCATCGATACGAAAATGAGGAATCTTGTTATTGCCTGCGCTTATGAGAAATGCTCCATTCCGTGTTCTTGTTATGCAATGTTTTCGACACTCGTCTTCGGCTCGTGCTGACGACCTACGGAGCATATTATAGACAAATCTACATCTAGTATGGGACATTCTCCTCGATACACCAACAATTACCACGGGAGACGAATGACTTTTGCTAGGCATTATATTAGCCACGTTTTGATGTTTTCATGGTAAATGATTATTGCAAAAATATACATACATTGGATATAGAACTTGAGAGATTATTGTCGATTGAGGATTTTCGCTACGCAATCATTTGATGACCTATTTTCATTTATGGTTTGCATTGGGAAAAATATGATGTTCAGAATAATTGTGAAACTTCCATCGAATGACGCGACTTATATATTATCTATTACAGATTGTGGATACCGGATTTATCGCGCTGAGTACATCTCAAAGAGAAATGGGCAACAAATAAGTCCTTGCCGCATAACCTACGGAGCATAACTGTACGCGATACATGCCGATAAACTCAAGAAGAGAACGGCTCCAACGCAGAGCCATATTCATGCGAATTTGAGTAATCGTTGCCGATCGAGGATTTCAGCGAAGCAATTATATATTGAGCTTAAATCACATAATATATTTGTTATAAGGTGATGTGTGTCATTAATGAAGTTAGTTATTATGATTTCATTTACATGCCGAACGAAGAGCCGTATGTTACGTTTACGAAACTCATAATCCATGTAATATATAAAATGAATCATCGAATAAACTTGGGATCAAAATGATAACACCGTTCGTATTATTCTTTGCAATATACCTTGAATTCATCCTTGAAACCAATTATAACTATATTATCATTATTATTATTAGTATTATTATTATTATTATTAGTATTATTGACCAGAAAAAAAATTTACATTGAATGCACTTACATCAAGTAGTATCACTAGTAAATCCTACAGAGGTGAACGTAGTCACCTGCGCGTAGGCCTGGTACTAATTAACTTAAAATTAATATAAATTAATAATTAACAAAGGTAAAATTCAAATATTCAACATAGAACATAAACTAATAGTTTTCTTGTATCCATATCTTTAGCTGTTTCTTTTTTTTTTCATTACCATATGTCTTGAATTCGCTTGGTAATTTATTGAAAGTATTCACTGCATTCACTTTACTGCTCTTCATACTAACTGTTTTATTTCTTTGTGGTAGGACTATGCTTTTATTTCTTGTTTTTTTTGTTTGATTTACTATATATTTCCTTAAATTCATTATAGTGACATATTAGAGCTTCTAACTGATACGTCTGTTTGATGTTCATAGGACTATCATTTGCAATATACTCATTCTTGTTGATAATTTTCATTATTCTGTTTTGGTGATTTTGTAGCGGATTCAAATTATTAAATTATTAGAGTATGCACCACCCCATGCAGCTATGCCATAAGTGATGATGCTATGGAAGAGAGCGTAATATAATAATTTCAACGTTTTTGTTTTCATGAATTTAGAGATTTTACGAACAACATAAATTAGATATTTAGTTTTGCTGATTACATATTCTATATGCTCATGCCATTGCATTCTATAATCAAAAATGATACCAAGATATTTGTGTTTTTCAGCTCTTGTATAAGATTTTCATTATTGATTTTAATACTGATTTCACTTGGTACACTATATTACAGTAATTTCCAAATGTCACGAATACACATTTGTCGATATTTAATGAGAGTTTATTTCTCGCAAGATAGTTGCATATTGTTTGCAAATAAGTATTCATTTTTGCTTCAACAGCTTTCCAATCTTTATCAATAGCTATCGCAGCTGTATAGTCCGCAAAAGATATAATTGTGTCGTTAGGCATGTTCAGTAGTAGATCATTAACGTACAAGATGAAGAGCAGTGGCCCCAGTACAGTTCCCTGAGGCACCCCAGTCGTAACTTTGATATAATCACTCGCACAATCATTTACCATGACACTTTGGTATCTATCTGTAAGATAGCTTTTGATAATACGATATGCTCCCCCTCTTATGCCGTAGTTATACAATTTGTTTAACAATATATTATGATTAAGCGTATCTAATGCTTTGGTAAGGTCCAAAAAGGTTACGGCTACAGGATTGCTTTTATCTAATTTTTCATAAATTAAATTAGTCAAAAATGATAGTGCATCATTTGTACTTATGTTTTTTAGAAACCCATATTGCCTTTTGCATAATAGTTTATATTTATTGATAAAACTGATAATTCTATTAAAAATTGCTCTTTCAAAAATACTAGCAATGTTGGAGATTAGAGAATTGGGTCTATAATGAGAAGGTGATTGCTTACTATTTGCTTTATATATTGGTTTGATTTCAGCCTTTTTTAGTGAATCGAGCCGTACAGTTTTTTCTATACTTAAGTTAATTATGTGTACTGTTGGGTCTGTGATGAAATCAGTTGACAATATTATTGTTTTTGCATTGATTTTGTCAACTCCACCAGTTTTAGGTTTTAAATTCTTGATTAGATTTATAATTTCAATCGGATTAGTAGGTGAGATAAATATAGTGTGCGGATATATTGGGGAACATTGGATATTGTTTTCTAGCGGTTGGCAAATTTTACTACTCAGTTTCTCTCCAATACTACTAAAATAGGTATTCATTGTATTTGAAATCATATGTGGGTCAGTTATTTTAATATTATTGCTGCTTTCATCGTTAAGATATTTAATTTTTTCAGCCTTCTTGGGCCCTTTACCAATCTTTTGATTCACAATATCCCAAAGATTTTCGGGATTATTTAAATTGCTCTCAACTAGATCGCTATCGTGTCTCAGCTTAGCTTCCTTGATCACTTTATCTAATATTTTGGCATATTTTTGATATTCATCTCTCAATACTCGATTTCTTGGCTGTCTATGCCACATCTTATATAGAAATTCTTGTCTATTGCATGATACCATTATAGCCTTGGTAATCCATTTTTTCCTAGGTTTTGATTTATGTTTGGTCCTTTTACCATGTTTTACTTCAGCCGCCAACTTAATACATTCCCTAATATATCTTATTAAAGTATCAGTAGCTCCATACGGGTCATGCATTGTCAAAATTGTTTCCCAATTCATGCTTTGAGCTATATTTACTATCTTATTATAATTTATTTTTGAATATTCAGTTTTAAATATATTATTTCTCATCTTTTTTATTGATAGAAAGGTGGATAATGATCATTGAATAGGTTGGTTAATTTAAAGGCAGTATGTTCAATAGAGTTTAGCTTGATGAAAATATTGTCAATGCATGATCCTTCGCTACAGTCTAGTGTAGATGGCCTAGCGATAGTTTGAAAACCTGGTATAAAACCATTTTCTAGGAAGATACTTGAGAGCTCGTGGCTATAGTTATCTAATTTGAGTAGATCTATATTGTAGTCTCCAATTACTAAATGATTTTTACATTTTTTTTTACAAGCTAAATAATTTTTCAAATCCTTAATGAACTCTGCCTTAGGTAGATCATGTGATCTATACAGTGCTGATATTTCGAGTTTATCGTTATTATTTAAATCAATACAAGTGTTTAGTGAACATAGTCTTCCCTCATTTACAATAGTAGTACTCTCATCTAAATTATCCTGTATATAAATTACTACTCCATCTGCGATATTTATATTACTGTTGTTATAATATATTTTATAGCCTGCCGTCGTAAAAAAATTTATAATATTCAAGTACTCTAGTTTCTGTACAAACTATGATGCACGGCTTGACTTCTAGGCTGCCAATGAAGGCTTCCAATTTCGCAAAGTTAGCATTTAAACTCCTTATGTTCACGTAAGGAATACTATCGCTACTGCGTTTTACATAGTTATTGAAAGACTCAAAGTCATAAGAAAACTTTTTCTAATTTCATTATTTCATTTTGTACGCCTTCGTTGAAATTAAGATCCATATAAAAATATCTCAAGTGTGTTGCACACTATTTATTTCTTTTGTTGTTTGTATTACTATGATCATTATCATTATTATTACATGCTCTGGCCAATCTTGCTCCTCTCTTGGTCCAGATGAACGTATTCTGTACCCGCTTATTCGTACCATTATTCATTATTCTATTCTCTACAATACGGAACGGCGTGCCGATCGAACGATGATTCCTGTCAAATATCTCCGGTTCTGGGTCGGAGGACGGAACGGAATTCCAACTATCCCAGCGCAGGCCTCCCTTGGCGCCGGTCTCTGGCGAACAGTCGGATAGACGAGTTGCGCCGGCGGTTGGATGTCCGGTGGCACCTGAAATACGAACAGACTGTGTTACAATTGCTCGCTAGCTGCTTCCATTTATTTGATATTCTGATCACTACACTATAAAACGATAGACAACTGAGATCTGATACGACGCCGGTTTACCATTCGGCGATGATTCTCCTCGAAGATCTCTGGTTCCGGTCGAGAGTACGGAATGGTATTCCGACGATCTCGGCGTAGGCTTCGGTCGGCTTCCGTCTCTCCGGGTGATATTCGTACAGTCTCATTCCACGAAAGGTTGGATATTCGGCGGCACATGAAATTTAAATAAATCATTTGTCATTTACTCCATTGGACAAAAAATCGATTGATATCGCAGTAGAAAACTGAGAGCTGTAAGGAGACAGGTGAAGCAAAAAACACGATCGCGTCACATACACGCATACTACTTTTTAGAAACTCAATGGAAAATATTCGCCTAACGCGAAAATCATGTTTCCGTCTTCCGTGCACGGGTCCCGATCTTCCCGTCCCTCTCCCAGCCGCTATCTACCGACGCGAATTCCAAAATCTCTACGTGCGCCCTGGTACGTTGCATCGGAACGCAAGATCCGTGTGATCGGTGGAGGGTCAGAAAAAAATTGTTCATCACACGCCTAACTGATGAGAATCTCAGTACGCCGTGCAGGGTCTTCGTTCGGCAGTTCTATTTCCCAAATACCCCCGCGAATGCCAGACGATATGTCATTACACCGTGAGATTTTCAATCGCAATATTTTCAATCGCGCGAAAGGTTGGATATTCGGCGGCGCATGAAACGCGAATAAATCTTACGCGTCACTCGCTCGATCGCGGACGGATATATTCGATTGATATCGCAGTGGGGAAACCGAACGCTGCAAGGAGATAGGTGAGGCAAAAGACGCGATAGCGTCGCATACACGAATACTACTTTTCAGAAAATCGATGCAGAATATTCGCCTGACGCGAAAATCATGTTTCCGTCTTCCGTGCACGGTTCCCGATCTTCCCATCTCCCTCCCATCCCCTATCTACCGACGCGAACTGCAAAATCTCTACGTGCGCCCTGGTACGTTACATCGAAACGCAAGATCCGTGTGATCGGTTAAGCAATAAAAAAAAATTGGTTATCACACGCCTAGCTAATTGTTATTTTCGGCTTACATTGCCTGGTCCCTAGCTAGCCTATCCCCGATGTACCCGCGTGGGCGCTGTCAAGTCCGCTTCGTCGGAAAGTTTACGCTGCGTCCGTGCTACGAGAAGCGTGGATCGACGAGATCTCAATAGATTTCCACAAGCCTAACCTACGCACTAGGAGGCTACCTTGTTCCCAGGCCGGCACTCCGTTCCTGGGGGGGCAGCGCTCCGAACGTAGGCTAGCGGGATACCCTGAGCTTTCGCGATGCCAAGGAAGCGTCGAAAACCTCCGTTGATTTCCACCACGACTCGGCTCCGGACAACGCGGGGTGGAACTTTCGCATCGTGGCACCAGGGCGACGATATTCCACGGCCGTTGCCGCGGAGGCGAGCGGGAAAGGAAACAACGGAAGGCTCACAACGATTCGTTTCCGAGCCGGACTCGAGGCGCAAGCTTTGCCGACGAAACAGAATGTTCGAAAGAAATTACATCGAAACGAGAGCCGTGTGATCGGTAAAGCATTAGAAAAAAATTGTTTATCACACGCCTAGCTGATGGGAATCTCAGTACGCCGTGCAGGGTCTTCGGCAGTTCTATTTCCCAAATACCCCCGCGAATGCCAGACGATATCTCATTACACCGTGAGATTTTCAATCGCAATATTTTCAATCGCGCGAAAGGTTGGATATTCGGCGGCGCATGAAACGCGAATAAATCTTACGCGTCATTCGCTCGATCGCGGACGGATATATTCGATTGATATCGCAGTGGGGAAACCGAACGCTGCAAGGAGATAGGTGAGGCAAAAGACGCGATAGCGTCGCATACACGAATACTACTTTTCAGAAAATCGATGCGAAATATTCGCCTGACGCGAAAATCATGTTTCCGTCTTCCGTGCACGGTTCCCGATCTTCCCATCTCCCTCCCATCCCCTATCTACCGACGCGAACTGCAAAATCTCTACGTGCGCCCTGGTACGTTACATCGAAACGCAAGATCCGTGTGATCGGTTAAGCAATAAAAAAAAATTGGTTATCACACGCCTAGCTAATTGTTATTTTCGGCTTACATTGCCTGGTCCCTAGCTAGCCTATCCCCGATGTACCCGCGTGGGCGCTGTCAAGTCCGCTTCGTCGGAAAGTTTACGCTGCGTCCGTGCTACGAGAAGCGTGGATCGACGAGATCTCAATAGATTTCCACAAGCCTAACCTACGCACTAGGAGGCTACCTTGTTCCCAGGCCGGCACTCCGTTCCTGGGGGGGCAGCGCTCCGAACGTAGGCTAGCGGGATACCCTGAGCTTTCGCGATGCCAAGGAAGCGTCGAAAACCTCCGTTGATTTCCACCACGACTCGGCTCCGGACAACGCGGGGTGGAACTTTCGCATCGTGGCACCAGGGCGACGATATTCCACGGCCGTTGCCGCGGAGGCGAGCGGGAAAGGAAACAACGGAAGGCTCACAACGATTCGTTTCCGAGCCGGACTCGAGGCGCAAGCTTTGCCGACGAACCAGAATGTTCGAAAGAAATTACATCGAAACGAGAGCCGTGTGATCGGTAAAGCATTAGAAAAAAATTGTTTATCACACGCCTAGCTGATGGGAATCTCAGTACGCCGTGCAGGGTCTTCGGCAGTTCTATTTCCCAAATACTCCCGCGAATGCCAGACGATATCTCATTACACCGTGAGATTTTCAATCGCAATATTTTTAATCGCGCGAAAGATTTCATATTCGGCGGCGCATGAAACGCGAATAAATCTTACGCGTCATTCGCTCGATCGCGGACGGATATATTCGAGTGATATCGCAGTGGGGAAACCGAACGCTGCAAGGAGATAGGTGAGGCAAAAGACGCGATAGCGTCGCATACACGCATACTACTTCTCAGAAAATCAATGCAAAATATTCGAATAACGCGAAAATCATGTTTCCGTCTTCCGTGCTTGGTTCCCGACCTTCTATTTCCGAAATACCCGCGCCAATGCCAGACGATATATTATTACACGGTCAGATTTTCAAGTACAATTTGCGCTTCATCGCGTATTCACCCGCTCGGACAACTTTGCTGATCTCTCGAAATTTGAGGTAGAAGAGGATTGCGGGACGTAATTATACCACTTACCGTCGTACTCCGTGCGGCGAATGATTACGAATCTCCGCGTTGCCTCTTTCGTTCTTCTCGTACAGCGTGCGCCGGCCTCGAATAGTCGATCGACAAATCGTCCGGGTGCTTCGGGTCCGAAGGATCTGTAAAAGAAAGAAAAAATGAATGGGAGTAAGAGATCTTTGCGTCGCTTATTTTCACTCGACGCTCGGTCGGTTCGTATAAATTTTGATCATGAACCGAGGCAGAGTCAAGATTCGCTCGCGGTTTACAGAAATTCACGAAAGCCCGGCTTCAATATTCACCTATGTGAAGAACCTGGCACCCGACACGTTCAAAAATCAATTTTCAAAATTTCCGTCCATCCTAAATCGTTGGTAGTTGTTTGTGGTAAAGAAATTTTCGTTTGTAGTAAAAAACCAAAGAAGATACAGCGTTTCGAAAAATAAGGCTCACCCCACTTTGAAATTCTTGAAAATCGTAGAAAGCTGTAGGTGCGGAATCGTTTGTAGTTAATTGTGGTGCAAGAAATTTTCTTTGTAGTAGTCCGGGAAAAAAGTTACAGCCGTTTTTTGACTTTCGAAACATCAAAATTCAGTAATTTCGGAAAAATTAAGAAAATCCTTTCACTACAATCAATTGCAAACAATTCTGCGTTCGTAGGAACGTTGATATCCGATGCACCTCAAAAATGATTGAATTTTGATTTTTCGAGAATTGAAATATGACTGCATCTTTTTCCCCGGACTACTACGAACGAAATTTCTTTCACTACAATTAACCACAAACGATTGCGCACCTACAGCTATTTACGATTTTCAAAAATTTCAAAGTGGGGTGAGCCCCATATTTCGAAACGCTGTGTCTTCTTTGGTTTTTTACTGCAAACGAAAATTTCTTTACCACAAACAACTACAAACGATTTAGAATCGATAGAAATTTTGAAAGTTGATTTTTGAACATGTCGGGTGACAGGTCCACACAGGTTGAGTTCTATATTCGCACGATACTCGGAATTTTTAACGCGAAGTCAAAAATAAGCGAATTAAGAATATGAAAACAACGATTCGCATACACAATTCCGTGCCAAAATTATAACACTGAAAAGTGTATGGAAGATTCCGTGCCAAGTCACCTAGCCTTCGGCCCGGACCCTTTTTAATTCAGCTAATTTTTTACCGTTTTGCCACAGCATATATATTTTCCGATTTAATATCCCACATCTTAGGATAGTCTTTATCATTTCCCTAGTACTGAATCGGCAAAGAATATCAAATAACTTCCGAAAATCTACTCAATATAATATAATAATACAGTAATAATAATAATCTTATATGAGAACTTATGTTAACCTCAAAATTTGATCAAAAGTAATAGCAATTCTGTTTAGGTATTCAATATGATTTCATTATTACACATCGACACATTATAAGTTGATGTTTACAATTATCGAGTGATATATTTACATTATCATTCAATACTTGCCATCTCTCTTTCAATAATTACGCGAAATTGTAGTAAAATTAGATAATCCAAACAAAGAACGGGTTCTAAAAATCGAGATCTCAATTGCGGTTGGCACTATTGATTCACTCGAAGTTGAACTTAAAGTGGGATTCGGAAAATATTCAATTGAGAGGCGCTTAAAGTTCATATAAACTCGGCGACACACCAGCTTTAATGGAAGCGTACTTTAAGATCCCCGCTTAAAGTGGATGTGCTGATGGAACCAGGCAACAGAAAAATTCTATAATCGGCGCAGAAGCCACGCGCACCCAAGTCACGCGACGCCGGAACGATGCGCAGAGAGAGGGGTGGTAATTGAGTTGCTCTATAATATAATAGATATTATATAGAAAAAAGGGTAATCGGCAAAACTTACATCGCGAGATTATATAATGAATCAGGGATTAGCAAACAGCACGCAATGATAAAATATAACAATATATGATATTACAGGTTATATGCACGATAATAATCAGCTCTATTCCCCAATAAGAATAAGTATCAATTTCTCAACACTAGAACGTATCTTGCTAAGCAAGTTTCCTCATAGCCGAGCCTTTCTTGAATATTCCGTGATTGATATATTTCAATACTAATACTAACGATAACTGAATATCTCTGTTGAATTCAGCAGACAAAGAGATGACGCAACAAGGAACACGGCGAGAGGGGAAAATCCCGGGGCTCGAATAGGCCGCGATGGAGAGGTAGGGGTACGGAAGGGGAATCGCTCGTTTCGCGGATACGGAACAAAAAATCAATTAAACCAATAAATGCTAGACTCAAACTTTTCGCAAACAATCAATAATCACGAGAAACGAAGCTAGGGACCCTCTCGAATCACGAAAACCCGTTAAAACAAGTTGGCGTCCTTTGCAACGTGATGACGCCGTACACTAAAATCTCAACGAACAATAATGACCTTCGATAAATCTTATGGAGTCGTATTTTGAGGTGCTGAAGCTTACCTTGAACGAGATTATTAATCCAATTCACAATAATTAGACACACAAATAATCACAGAACCGGGGAAATACTTAATCTTCACGAGACAAGCTACGCAACAGGTACCCGAGAACAGTATTCTGTACAATGGCCGACGTGCGCTCGGTGCTGACTAGAGTTCGTTTGTCGTTCGGTTTCGACTTTCGGACGGAAACACCCGAAGACTCGCGGCGTCTTCTAACCATCGATCTGGATTCGTTGGGATAGGTCTTGGCTTCGCGGCATACAGAGGTCCGTCGGCAAACTTGGTATAGGTGGCGGCAGAGTTATTATAATGTTACGTAGATACGAAAATTAGCAAGTCCGAAGTGGCGGTAATAATAATTTGGGTAGGGTCAAGGGTTTAAACTCGTTAGAAGTATCGAAACGTTCACGCTCATTTGATTTTAACGCCCGTATGACAGATATGCATGTGGATTTATTTCTGTATCGGCTTCGTTCGGCTCCCGTCTCTCCAGGTAATATTCGGATGCTGACATCCCACGAAATACGAATAAATCATGCGTCATTTGCTCGATTGAACGAAAGTTCGAGTGCAATCGCAGTAAGAAGCTCGACGTTATAAAGAGATAGGTGATCACCTATTTCTCACCTCGTGCCAAAATAAAGGTAGCGGAGGCACGTTCAAAATTATGGCTTACAAACAGAGTTCCATAATACGGTTTCGTACGTGTGGATCTGTGTACGCAGAGGAAAGCGCCCGAAACTTACAAATAATACAGTATTCACCAATTATCATTACCATTCACACATTGTACCTTACGTGAATTAATTTTATATTTTTTTTTTCTCCACTAGAACTTCATAGAGCTGAAGGCTTAGTGGTAATTCACATCTTTGAGATACTATTCATAAAATAATAGTACTAATAATTTTAGGTATTAATTTTCCATCAGGATCAGCTGCGCCTCTCGATGAGTCGCAAGTATTTATTACGCGTAAGCCTCAAATAGTATTTAAGTAGTGCGATTGTACATTATATGAATGTTTTACAGCACGTACAGATAATAAGCGAGTCGTTCAATGAATTTTCCTGGTCGCGTAGGAAAGAATGCTAGATTTGGCAGTTTTTCACCTTGAACCACAAGATTTGAGGATCGGACTTGCGAAACGTATAGCTTCTAGAGTACTAATACTTGTTTTCATTCTAGGAAACTGCATTTCGAGTCAAGATATGATTTATGATTGAGTTGCAGGTTAGTATTTGAAATTCTCCCAATTTGAGCCGCGCCAAGACTCTAAAGGCCTATATGAAATTGAATGATGCATATCGAGCCTGATATTTTCGATATATGGATAATTTACAGCACGTACGGATAATAAGCAAGTCGTTCAATGAATTTTCCTGGTTGCGTAGGAAAGAACGCTAGATTTGGCAGTTTTTCACTTTGAACTACGAGATTTGAGGATCGGACTTGCAAAACGTATAGCTTCTAGAGTACTAATACTTGTTTTCATTCTACGAAACTGCATTTCGAGTCAAGATATGATGTATGATTGAGTTGCAGGTTAGTATTTGAAATTCTCCCAATTTGAGCCGCGCCAAGACTCCAAAGGCCCATATGAAATTGAACGATGCATATGGAGCCTGATATTTTCGATATATGGATAATCTTTCTCTCTCTATATAGCGTTGCCATGAGATTCCGAAACGTAAACACGACGTCGAGCTAGTATAGTCACAGAAAAAGTTGGCAGCGACGCAACGAATAAAATAATACTGTCCGAATCGAAGTGGAACTAAATATCAGCTGACTTACCGATTTCTTCTTCAGTCTGTCCTGATTCGTTGCTTTTTTTCATTCGTATGCTCTCTTATCAATTCATTCGTCCACTTATTAATTCACTAAGTCGTTGATTTCAATAATAAGAATGCAGCATCGAGTTTCATCACGCTTCCGTAATGTCTTCATTTCTCGTTGGAGAAAACCCTGTTCATTCGCTTTGATTGTCGTAACAATATTTATCGCGTTAGTTACAGAGAACTTTCGAGTTGATCGAGCGCCGTGATCACGCGCGAAACAGTCATGAGTTTTTGTAAATAGGCCAAATTTCACGTCTCTCTCTCTCTCTTTCGCTCCTTCTCTCCCATCCTGTTACCCGTTACGTGGCGAAGGGTGACGTGTCTATCGATATAAGCCCATTCCGTTACACAGATCACACATTTTAGCGTTTTACGACTCGCGATATTCACTTAAATCGACATCGCAGTAATTTACACGAAAGAAGAATGTCGAACGCAGACGATGAACAATGGCCGATATTTACGGACGATTTTTTCGATTACTTTCACTAATTTCCCCTGATCTCGTTCGTTTGTTTGTCCGTTTATATTTCCTCTTCAACTTTTCAAGCATCGGTCTATTTCCTAACAAAACACCATTATTTTCACACAGCGAAACGCGAGTAGCCTGCACGCGCGACGACCGATCTCCGACTGGCGGCACCGACGCTCGCGCACGCTTGCGCTGCTGCCCCGCCCATACCCGGTCGGCGGTGTGCCGCGATGCCGCGCGGCGTAGGCTCGTCTCCCGACGATACAGAGTCTCCGGAACGTGGCGACATCTGAACAAATATATACATTGTACGGAGAGGGCAATAGTAATAGTAGAACCTCTCTCGTTCTATGTCAGGAGCGTGACACGATGAAATAGGTGCCCGGGCTAGTGACGCGTAATAATAAAAAAAATAAGTCTTCGTCTATTATTTGTGATGACCGAATATTACTCACATTGTAATGGTATTGAACATTTTTTATTTATCAAATTATTTCAAAGTAAATTGACGAAGAATTGTCATATATTCAACTAATTAGGTACTTGGGTAAAAAATAAATTATGAATGACTAGTATTATAAGAAATTATCATTATACTTTTTATTCTTGTATAAAAACATAACATTCCACCGGCATCGTAATTACTCAATTACTACTGATGTACTGCTGCTGTTGGGTGTTGTAAATCACTGTTAAATTTGGTTAAATGATCCGTACAGGGCACCGCGAGCCACTTGATACGGATCTTACGAGTCACGCGATTGAAATGCATGGGGCCGATCACATTCTCCGAGACAGAGACAGGATGTGTACTATCAGTATGTCTATCTCTCTGCCATTTTACACCTATGCGAAAGATACCGAATGCTCCTCCCTCCGAGACCGCAGGCTCAAAGATTGTCCCGGAATGTGGCGACATCTGAAGAGAGTTAACGGCACGAACATTCGGGAAGCAACCGACGTCATAAAAATTTACACCATTAGCCTAACTTGGCTTGCTGGAAGAGACATTTTTAATATTGTATAGAAATTATTAAGAAATTATTAAAATTATTACGTTAATGTATACAAATTATAACCATTTAGTCCTAAAAATAACCAGAGAATAATTGACGAAGAATTGTCATACATTCAACTAATTAGGTACTTGGGTAAAAATAAATTATGAGTGACTAGTATTATAAGAAATTATCATTATACTTTTTATTCTTGTATAAAAACATAAGATTTCACCGGCATCGTAATTACTCAATTACTACTGATGCACTGCTACTGTTGGGTGTTGTAAATCACTGTTAAATTTGGTTAAATGCTCCGTACAGGGCGTCGCGAGCCACTTGATACGGATCTTACGAGTCACGCGATTGAAATGCATGGGGCCGATCACATTCTCCGAGACAGAGACAGGATGTGTACTATCAGTATGTCTATCTCTCTGCCATTTCACACCTATGCGAAAGATACCGAATGCTCCTCCCTCCGAGACCGCAGGCTCAAAGATTGTCCCGGAATGTGGCGACATCTAAAGAGAGTTAACGGCACGAACATTCGGGAAGCAACCGACGTTATAAAAATTTACACCATTAGCCTAACTTGGCTTGCTGGAAGAGACATTTTTAATATTGTTAAGAAATTATCAAAATTATTACGTTAATGTATACAAATTATAACAATTTAGTCCTAAAAATAACCTGAGAATAATTGACAAAGAATTGTCATACATTCAACTAATTAGGTACTTGGGTAAAAAATAAATTATGAGTGACTAGTATTATAAGAAATTATCATTATACTTTTTATTCTTGTATAAAAACATAAGATTTCACCGGCATCGTAATTACTCAATTACTACTGATGCACTGCTGCTGTTGGGTGTTGTAAATCACTGTTAAATTTGGTTAAATGCTCCGTACAGGGCGTCGCGAGCCACTTGATACGGATCTGACTAGTCACGTGACTAAAATGCATGGGGCCGATCGCATTCGCCGAGACAGAGACAGGATGTGTACTATTAGTATGCCTATCTCTCTGCCATTTTACACCTATGCGTGAGATACCGAATGCTCCTCCCTCCAGGACCACAGGCTCAAAGATTGTCCCGGAATGTGGCGACATCTGAAGAGAGTTAACGGCACGAACATTCGGGAAGCAACCGAAGTTATAAAAACCCGAGGAAAAAAGTCTCGAATCTCCCAAAGCATTATACGGGTCAACCTGCGATTTACCACGTCGCGAATCATAGAAATCCACAATCGAGTATAGCATTGCGCATTGCATTGCGAAAGCATATTCCAATATGGTAGTCAGCGATCGTAAATTCGAGACCTCAGGCTTAGGCCTTCGGACGAGCAAATATCGTTGTAGCTAAACATCCCAACAGCAGCTGGCCTCGCGTCGTTGACACCAAACGTGAGCGCGATCGTCGTCCGAGGAACTCGAGGGTCCAGTGCAGGAAACTCGCAAAACAAAATCAAGAAATCACCCACGAACAAGCGTAGGCGTACAAAGAAAGAGAGAAAGAAAACTCAAACTATCGTCTCCTCCGTCTCTCCCTTTCGCTCTCACGCTCGTTCGATATCTTTCATTATATCTTTTATTTACTAACGACCACGATATCTGTTGAACCGGACGATAAAAAAAGTTGTGCTTTGCCACAAATATCATTGGCATTGGGATCTAGATCCCTGTTGATTTCGGGCAAGATTCGACATCGCGATAAAAAGAAATCCGCGAGGCAACCGCGAAGCGCTACACACACGACATACATGCACTCACGCAATAACGCCGGTAGCTCACGGCATCACTCATGCGTACGCCCAGAACAGCTGGCGACGTCACGCGAGGTATATACAGAAAGTAAACAGACTCGTTTTATGCCAAACGGACGATTCATTCGCACGAACCAAAGGATAAGATTTCTCGGTAAATATGTATTTCACACATCACGGCCGATGGCAGCGCGACGCTTGCAGCAAGTGACGTCACGCAGTCTGCTCGCGGCAGCATGACCATAGTGCGTTGACAGCTTCGACCGGTACCAGGGATATTTAATAATAATAGTAATAACGCAAAATCAACTCGACCTATAAAAATTAGAGTTACACGACAATGGTAATTAAATTGACGTAGACGGCATATGATATTCGTATGCGTATTTTGTTGTGTGCGTGCCGCCACCAATAGATGGCGCATAGGCGTCGGTAAGGCAAAGGGCCGACAGAGGCCTCGGGGGTATCGAGATGGCTACACAGCGTCAGCGTCGTTTATTTCATCCCGTTATAATTTCCTTTTCCCTGACGAGTTTCGAGCATAAAACATGGTGCTAAGTGTGTCTGTTCGAGCCGCGAAGCCTTAGAGCTAATCGGGAGTGCATTAATTGTGCACAGAACTATAAGCGAGACAAATTTAAAACAAATAGTGCGTAACGTCGAAAACGTGGCGAGACGGTTGCAATATACCGGCCGGCAATACAGAACGGTTCAACCCCTCAATCAGTTGAAGTTTCTTAATCGGTTCCAAACGTTCAAAACATGACATCCGTTCAAAACATGATACCCGTTCTACCACCGAGCAGTTTTGACTTTTCAAAGCCCGAGCAATGGGCCGCTTGGAGGAAACGCTTCGAACGTTACATTAACGTTGCCAATTTGTCCAGCAAGCCGGACAAAGACAAAATCGACATTCTGTGCTACATCCTAGGGGAAAAGAGCGAAGAAATCTTGAG
Organism: Phymatocera aterrima; assembly: GCA_963170745.1. Lineage (NCBI taxonomy): Eukaryota > Metazoa > Arthropoda > Insecta > Hymenoptera > Tenthredinidae > Phymatocera > Phymatocera aterrima. The sequence continues at coordinate 14,337 of OY720666.1, read as the reverse complement.
TCAAGTCCTACCAGATGCTGATTCGAGAACATTTGAAGAGGTACTAAACGCGTTCTCAAATTATTTAACGCCTAAGAAAAACGTAATATTCGAGCGATTCGTCTTCCACTCAAGATCACAGCGTCCAGGTGAGACAGTAGATGAATTTATCACGTCATTACACACACTAGCAGAATCCTGTGACTATGGGAATCTAAAGGATCAGTTCATCCGAGATCGAATCGTCATTGGCTTATCGGATTGCAGAACGTCCGAGCGACTACAGCTTATATCCGACCTGACGCTAGAGAAAGCCGTTACGATTTCTCGACAAGCAGAAGTCCAGCAAAAGCAAAACAAAGTCCTTCAACAAGACAACTCAGCTGTGACGTCAGAAGTCCATCGTGTGAACTTCAAGAAACCAAACAAAAATAAGAGCGCCCCACCAAATCAGGGTGCGTCTAAGAAAACAATGGACAACTTTCCATGTCCGAAGTGTGGATTATCTTTCCACAAGTCTCTACGATGCCCTGCGTCCCAGTCCAAGTGTCGCAAATGTCAAAAGATAGGACATTGGGATAAAGTATGCAGGTCCAAGGCCGTACTCAACGCAGAAGGTGAGGATCAACCGAACGTGGCCTACGAGAACCACGAAGAGGAGCCCACGAAACATTTCTTGGGTCACACCAACCGTCAGATGTCATCACATGAAGACTACAGCGTAGACGTGCGCATTAAAGACTTTAAGGTTAAATCTAAGTTCCTAATAGACACTGGCGCAGAGGTAACATGCATTTCTCTTAAAGAAATCCCAGAGGCATACGTGCAATTTATAAAAGATAACAAAGATATTATTAATGGTCCTGATGGTAGAAGTTTAGAGGTTGTAGGGGTTATCGACTTAGCGGTTCAAATTAACGAAACCAAAGGTACAGTGTCGTTCTACGTCATTCAGAATCTGAAAAGAAATCTCCTCGGGCGTGACGCTATAAAGAAATTCAAATTAGTATACATGACAGCGTTAACAGAAAAATTACCTGTGGAGTCAACAGTCAAGGCTGAAAGCGAATTTCCAGAAATATTCAAAGGGCTAGGTAACTTCAAGCAGGAACTAAAAATCCATTTAAAAGAAGATGCTAGGCCATTTTGTCTGTCGACACCACGGGTAGTGCCCATTCCTCTAATGGACAAACTCAAATCAGAACTTGATAGGATGTTAAGCGATGGAGTCATTGAACCAGCGGAGCTCCCAACTCCATGGTGTAGTCCAATCGTATGCGTCCCAAAAGACAAGTCTATAAGACTGTGTTGCGATTACACAGAACTGAACAAGAATGTGTTACGCCCAGTGTTTCCCATTCCAAAGGTCGAACATACACTCGCACGCTTAAATGGAGCTACTATTTTCAGTCGACTCGATGCAAAGTCTGGGTTTTATCAATTAAAACTTGAAAAAGAGAGTCAGCCTTTGACAACGTTTATAACTCCATTCGGGAGATTCATGTTCAAACGCCTGCCATTTGGGATAAATTGTGCACCGGATTATTTCTCTAAAATCTACTCTCAAATTTTTCACGACATGTCTAACGTACTTATCCACGTCGACGACATTTTGATATTTGCTAACTCTATCGAGGAACATGATTCAATTCTTAGAGAGGCCTTGAGACGTATTAAAGAACAAGGCATTACACTCAACAAATCAAAATGTGCCTTTGGAGTCAGTGAAATAGAATTCCTTGGCCACGTTGTCTCATCAGAAGGTATTAAAATATCGCCCGATAGAGTATCAGCGATCGTTGGATACCCAGTACCACATAACAAAGAATCGGTCATGCAATTTCTAGGCATGGTAAACTTTGCTGCGAGATTTATCCCAAATAGGTCCTCCCTCCTTGAACCACTCAACTCTTTACTGGAAAAAGACTCAGTATTTCTCTGGGACAGCCCCCAAGAGAAGGCGTTTCAGCGAGTCAAAGATTTACTCCGAAGCGCACCTGTACTAGCTTACTTTGATTTCACAAAAGAAATATGCATACAGGCGGATGCATCGAGCTATGGCTTAGGATACGTACTCCTACAGGGTTCAAGTGGCGACCGGCAAATAGTAGCATACGGTTCACGTACCTTGAGCGAAGCTCAACAAAGATACTCCCAGATTGAAAAAGAAGCGTTAGCCTTAGCCAGTGCTGCAGATAGGTTCAAAGAATATATATGTGGCATCTGTGTAACTCTGGAAACAGATCATAAGCCGCTTCTCCAGATCCTTCAAACCACTCCTGTGGACAATCTAACTCCTCGACTACAACGTATTAGAATCCGTTTGATGCGGTATACTTATAAAGTAATTTATAGTCCAGGCAAAACGCTTGTGCTGGCAGATGCACTTTCACGCAACCCGTTGCAGTTTACGTCAGAAGGGGATCACGAATTAGAAAATGAAGTCGAAGCCTTTGTCAACTCAGTGATCAAGCATCTGCCAGCACAGGACAAGAAGCTGAAACAAATACAAACTGAACAAGAAAACGACGCTATGTGTCAAACGCTCGCAAAATATTGTCTCACTTCTTGGCCTATAAAAAGTAACCTACCACTAGAAATGCGTAGATACGAACCATTCAAAAACAATTTCTCTGTAGGCGAAGGGTTTTTACTGTTCAATAACCGGCTGGTAATTCCCCGAAACCTGCAAGAAGAAACTTTAAATAAGCTACACGAGGGTCACCTCGGAGTAACCAAGAGTAGAGACCGAGCTCGACAATCTGTGTGGTGGCTCGGACTATCAACTCAGTTGAAAAATCTTGTTGCAAATTGTCCTAATTGCATTGAGAACCGAACCAATCCGCAACAACCCTTTGTAAGCGAACAATTTCCGCTAAGACCTTGGCAAAAGATAGGAATAGACCTTTTTAAACTAGAGAAGTGGTATCTCATTACTACGGACTACTACTCTCGCTTCTTCGAGATATTTCCACTATCATCCATGCTGACTAGAGACATAATAAAAATTTGCAAGGAATTGTTTGCCAGAATGGGTATACCGGAAATCGTTCGCACGGATAACGGTCCACAATTTACTACAGAGTTTGGTGAATTTGCAAAAACCTACGGGTTTACCCACATAACCAGTTCTCCTCACTTCCCGCAAAGTAACGGAGCAATTGAAGCCGCAGTGAAAATAGCTAAAAACATTATCAAAAAGTCTAATGATATCCATTTGGGGTTACTGGCATACCGATCCACACCGCTAGAAAACGGATACAGTCCTGCCGAACTGTTATTTTCCAGGAAAATCAGATCGCAAATCCCAGTCTTACCAAGCCAAATGAATCCTATATTGCCTGACAAAGACGTACAAAATAAAGAAAAAGAGAGAAAAGAAACAGTAGGGAACAACTTCAATCGGAGACACCGTTCTCGAAACTTGAGCGACTTAAAAAAGGGGGACATGGTATGGATCATAGATCTCAGACTGTACGGGAAAATATTACACAAAACAGCCGAACCAAGGTCGTATATTGTTCAGACCAAAAATGGCAAAATCCGCCGTAACCGTTGGCATCTTGTGCCCGCACCGTACCAAACTCCAAATGAAGCAAATACCGATGCTAACGGACCTATTCCAGAGGACCTGGAAAATGACGTTAGCAAAGTTATAAATCAACCCGAAAACAACAAACGAATAGTCAGTCAAAAACCGAACGAAACCAAAGATTTTGGTGTAAATCCACCAGTACAAGTTCCTATTCCTGAGACCAAACAAAGAGAATCTAGAGTAAGAAGACCGCCAGTGTGGCGAAAAGATTATATTTAAAAAATAAATAAAACTAGATCGTAAGCTGAGACTGTACACATCTACTCCTGTATAAAAGAAAAATGTTTAAATAAAAAGGGGGAGATGTTGTGTGCGTGCCGCCACCAATAGATGGCGCATAGGCGTCGGTAAGGCAAAGGGCCGACAGAGGCCTCGGGGGTATCGAGATGGCTACACAGCGTCAGCGTCGTTTATTTCATCCCGTTATAATTTCCTTTTCCCTGACGAGTTTCGAGCATAAAACATATTTAATAATAATTCAACTATAAATGCAGACATATATTCTATTCTAACCCTAAATTTGGAATTCGGAATGGTTTACTGCGAAGGGCAGCGAAATCATTATTTTTATAATTTTAATATGTCTTACAGTTCATGGTCGACTCACGAAAGGAAGTTGACTGAGTTTCATTCGGTTATTTTCAACAGCGAAAAGTCCGATGCTCAACGTGGGAACATATGTATCACAGTTGACGACAGAGTTGGATACGAGGGCAATTAGAGCGAAGCGCTATGGTGGGTCCAAATATATATTATTATTATTATTATTATCATTATTATTACAAGAATGTAAAATAATTTTATGAAAATTATTTGTACTGAGCTGAAACCATTAGACAATCATTTCTCACATTCATTCGTTGGAACTGCACTTTTAACGAGGGTCAAGCTTATAACGTCGATGCACTCTGATAGTTGAACAAAACTCTGTGATCCAAGACTGCTATACTCTAAATCAGAAAATCGTTCTGCAGAATTGAACAGTCATTGTGTTCTTCAGTTGTCATGTTCAGATCCTGAAATGAAGGATCTTCGTCCGCAATCTTTTCTTGCGTCAAAGCTACGAACCTCAACCACATGTTTAGAAACTGTTTGCATACAGAGTAATTATCGAGCATGTGGATAAAAAGTGTACAACCCGCATGTAATAATACAACTCATGTTTCTCACAGTTTGTCGATGGCAGATTCATTCCGACGAGCGCACCTCGAAGAAAATTGGGCAATACCTGAGCGATTGCTGCACGACCTACGGAGCATATTATAGACAAATCTACATCTAGTATGGGATATTCTCCTCGATACACCAAAAATTACCACAGGAGACGAGTGACTTGCGCTAGGCGTTATATTAGCCACGTTTTGATGTTGTCATGGTAAAAGATTATTGGAAAATTATACATACATTGGATATAGAACTTGAGTGATTATTGTCGATTGAGGATTTTAGCTAAGCAATTATTTGATGACCTATTTTCATTTATGGTTTGCATAGGAAAAAATATGATGTTCAGAATAATTGTGAAACTTTCATCGAATGACACAACTTATATATTATCTATTACAGTTTGTGGATACCGAAATTATTGCGCTCAGTACATCTCAAAGAGAAATGGGCAACAAATAAGTCCTTGCCGCATAACCTACGGAGCATTATTGTACGCGATACATGCCGATAAACTCAAGAAGAGAACCGCTCACATGTGGAGCCATATTCATGTGAATTTGAGTAATCGTTGCCGATCGAGGATTTCAGCGGAGCAATCATATATTGAGCTTAAATCACATAATATATTTGTTATAAGGTGATGTGTGTCATTAATGAAGTTAGTTATTATGATTTCCATTTACATGCCGAATGAAGAGCCCTATGCTACGTTTACGAAACTCATAATCCATGATATAAAATGAATCATCCAATAAACTTGAGATCAAAATGATAACACCGTTCATATTATTCTTTGCAATTGCCCACGTATCCAGCTCTGTCGTCAACTGTGATACATATGTTCCCACGTTGAGCATGGGACTTTTCGTTGTTGAAAATAACCGAATGAAACTCAGTCAACTTCCTTTCGTGAGTCGACCATAAACTGTAAGACATATTAAAATTATAAAAATAATGATTTCGCTGCCCTTCGCAGTAAACCATTCCGAATTCCAAATTTAGGGTTAGAATAGAATATATGTCTGCATTTATAGTTGAATTATTATTAAATACGCATACGAATATCATATGCCGTCTACGTCAATTTAATTACCATTGTCGTGTAACTCTAATTTTTATAGGTCGAGTTGATTTTGCGTTATTACTATTATTATTAAATATCCCTGGTACCGGTCGAAGCTGTCAACGCACTATGGTCATGCTGCCGCGAGCAGACTGCGTGACGTCACTTGCTGCAAGCGTCGCGCTGCCATCGGCCGTGATGTGTGAAATACATATTTACCGAGAAATCTTATCCTTTGGTTCGTGCGAATGAATCGTCCGTTTGGCATAAAACGAGTCTGTTTACTTTCTGTATATACCTCGCGTGACGTCGCCAGCTGTTCTGGGCGTACGCATGAGTGATGCCGTGAGCTACCGGCGTTATTGCGTGAGTGCATGTATGTCGTGTGTGTAGCGCTTCGCGGTTGCCTCGCGGATTTCTTTTTATCGCGATGTCGAATCTTGCCCGAAATCAACAGGGATCTAGATCCCAATGCCAATGATATTTGTGGCAAAGCACAACTTTTTTTATCGTCCGGTTCAACAGATATCGTGGTCGTTAGTAAATAAAAGATATAATGAAAGATATCGAACGAGCGTGAGAGCGAAAGGGAGAGACGGAGGAGACGATAGTTTGAGTTTTCTTTCTCTCTTTCTTTGTACGCCTACGCTTGTTCGTGGGTGATTTCTTGATTTTGTTTTGCGAGTTTCCTGCACTGGACCCTCGAGTTCCTCGGACGACGATCGCGCTCACGTTTGGTGTCAACGACGCGAGGCCAGCTGCTGTTGGGATGTTTAGCTACAACGATATTTGCTCGTCCGAAGGCCTAAGCCTGAGGTCTCGAATTTACGATCGCTGACTACCATATTGGAATATGCTTTCGCAATGCAATGCGCAATGCTATACTCGATTGTGGATTTCTATGATTCGCGACGTGGTAAATCGCAGGTTGACCCGTATAATGCTTTGGGAGATTCGAGACTTTTTTCCTCGGGTTTTTATAACTTCGGTTGCTTCCCGAATGTTCGTGCCGTTAACTCTCTTCAGATGTCGCCACATTCCGGGACAATCTTTGAGCCTGTGGTCCTGGAGGGAGGAGCATTCGGTATCTCACGCATAGGTGTAAAATGGCAGAGAGATAGGCATACTAATAGTACACATCCTGTCTCTGTCTCGGCGAATGCGATCGGCCCCATGCATTTTAGTCACGTGACTAGTCAGATCCGTATCAAGTGGCTCGCGACGCCCTGTACGGAGCATTTAACCAAATTTAACAGTGATTTACAACACCCAACAGCAGCAGTGCATCAGTAGTAATTGAGTAATTACGATGCCGGTGAAATCTTATGTTTTTATACAAGAATAAAAAGTATAATGATAATTTCTTATAATACTAGTCACTCATAATTTATTTTTTACCCAAGTACCTAATTAGTTGAATGTATGACAATTCTTTGTCAATTATTCTCAGGTTATTTTTAGGACTAAATTGTTATAATTTGTATACATTAACGTAATAATTTTGATAATTTCTTAACAATATTAAAAATGTCTCTTCCAGCAAGCCAAGTTAGGCTAATGGTGTAAATTTTTATAACGTCGGTTGCTTCCCGAATGTTCGTGCCGTTAACTCTCTTTAGATGTCGCCACATTCCGGGACAATCTTTGAGCCTGCGGTCTCGGAGGGAGGAGCATTCGGTATCTTTCGCATAGGTGTGAAATGGCAGAGAGATAGACATACTGATAGTACACATCCTGTCTCTGTCTCGGAGAATGTGATCGGCCCCATGCATTTCAATCGCGTGACTCGTAAGATCCGTATCAAGTGGCTCGCGACGCCCTGTACGGAGCATTTAACCAAATTTAACAGTGATTTACAACACCCAACAGTAGCAGTGCATCAGTAGTAATTGAGTAATTACGATGCCGGTGAAATCTTATGTTTTTATACAAGAATAAAAAGTATAATGATAATTTCTTATAATACTAGTCACTCATAATTTATTTTTACCCAAGTACCTAATTAGTTGAATGTATGACAATTCTTCGTCAATTATTCTCTGGTTATTTTTAGGACTAAATGGTTATAATTTGTATACATTAACGTAATAATTTTAATAATTTCTTAATAATTTCTATACAATATTAAAAATGTCTCTTCCAGCAAGCCAAGTTAGGCTAATGGTGTAAATTTTTATGACGTCGGTTGCTTCCCGAATGTTCGTGCCGTTAACTCTCTTCAGATGTCGCCACATTCCGGGACAATCTTTGAGCCTGCGGTCTCGGAGGGAGGAGCATTCGGTATCTTTCGCATAGGTGTAAAATGGCAGAGAGATAGACATACTGATAGTACACATCCTGTCTCTGTCTCGGAGAATGTGATCGGCCCCATGCATTTCAATCGCGTGACTCGTAAGATCCGTATCAAGTGGCTCGCGGTGCCCTGTACGGATCATTTAACCAAATTTAACAGTGATTTACAACACCCAACAGCAGCAGTACATCAGTAGTAATTGAGTAATTACGATGCCGGTGGAATGTTATGTTTTTATACAAGAATAAAAAGTATAATGATAATTTCTTATAATACTAGTCATTCATAATTTATTTTTTACCCAAGTACCTAATTAGTTGAATATATGACAATTCTTCGTCAATTTACTTTGAAATAATTTGATAAATAAAAAATGTTCAATACCATTACAATGTGAGTAATATTCGGTCATCACAAATAATAGACGAAGACTTATTTTTTTTATTATTACGCGTCACTAGCCCGGGCACCTATTTCATCGTGTCACGCTCCTGACATAGAACGAGAGAGGTTCTACTATTACTATTGCCCTCTCCGTACAATGTATATATTTGTTCAGATGTCGCCACGTTCCGGAGACTCTGTATCGTCGGGAGACGAGCCTACGCCGCGCGGCATCGCGGCACACCGCCGACCGGGTATGGGCGGGGCAGCAGCGCAAGCGTGCGCGAGCGTCGGTGCCGCCAGTCGGAGATCGGTCGTCGCGCGTGCAGGCTACTCGCGTTTCGCTGTGTGAAAATAATGGTGTTTTGTTAGGAAATAGACCGATGCTTGAAAAGTTGAAGAGGAAATATAAACGGACAAACAAACGAACGAGATCAGGGGAAATTAGTGAAAGTAATCGAAAAAATCGTCCGTAAATATCGGCCATTGTTCATCGTCTGCGTTCGACATTCTTCTTTCGTGTAAATTACTGCGATGTCGATTTAAGTGAATATCGCGAGTCGTAAAACGCTAAAATGTGTGATCTGTGTAACGGAATGGGCTTATATCGATAGACACGTCACCCTTCGCCACGTAACGGGTAACAGGATGGGAGAGAAGGAGCGAAAGAGAGAGAGAGAGACGTGAAATTTGGCCTATTTACAAAAACTCATGACTGTTTCGCGCGTGATCACGGCGCTCGATCAACTCGAAAGTTCTCTGTAACTAACGCGATAAATATTGTTACGACAATCAAAGCGAATGAACAGGGTTTTCTCCAACGAGAAATGAAGACATTACGGAAGCGTGATGAAACTCGATGCTGCATTCTTATTATTGAAATCAACGACTTAGTGAATTAATAAGTGGACGAATGAATTGATAAGAGAGCATACGAATGAAAAAAAGCAACGAATCAGGACAGACTGAAGAAGAAATCGGTAAGTCAGCTGATATTTAGTTCCACTTCGATTCGGACAGTATTATTTTATTCGTTGCGTCGCTGCCAACTTTTTCTGTGACTATACTAGCTCGACGTCGTGTTTACGTTTCGGAATCTCATGGCAACGCTATATAGAGAGAGAAAGATTATCCATATATCGAAAATATCAGGCTCCATATGCATCGTTCAATTTCATATGGGCCTTTGGAGTCTTGGCGCGGCTCAAATTGGGAGAATTTCAAATACTAACCTGCAACTCAATCATACATCATATCTTGACTCGAAATGCAGTTTCGTAGAATGAAAACAAGTATTAGTACTCTAGAAGCTATACGTTTTGCAAGTCCGATCCTCAAATCTCGTAGTTCAAAGTGAAAAACTGCCAAATCTAGCGTTCTTTCCTACGCAACCAGGAAAATTCATTGAACGACTTGCTTATTATCCGTACGTGCTGTAAATTATCCATATATCGAAAATATCAGGCTCGATATGCATCATTCAATTTCATATAGGCCTTTAGAGTCTTGGCGCGGCTCAAATTGGGAGAATTTCAAATACTAACCTGCAACTCAATCATAAATCATATCTTGACTCGAAATGCAGTTTCCTAGAATGAAAACAAGTATTAGTACTCTAGAAGCTATACGTTTCGCAAGTCCGATCCTCAAATCTTGTGGTTCAAGGTGAAAAACTGCCAAATCTAGCATTCTTTCCTACGCGACCAGGAAAATTCATTGAACGACTCGCTTATTATCTGTACGTGCTGTAAAACATTCATATAATGTACAATCGCACTACTTAAATACTATTTGAGGCTTACGCGTAATAAATACTTGCGACTCATCGAGAGGCGCAGCTGATCCTGATGGAAAATTAATACCTAAAATTATTAGTACTATTATTTTATGAATAGTATCTCAAAGATGTGAATTACCACTAAGCCTTCAGCTCTATGAAGTTCTAGTGGAGAAAAAAAAAATATAAAATTAATTCACGTAAGGTACAATGTGTGAATGGTAATGATAATTGGTGAATACTGTATTATTTGTAAGTTTCGGGCGCTTTCCTCTGCGTACACAGATCCACACGTACGAAACCGTATTATGGAACTCTGTTTGTAAGCCATAATTTTGAACGTGCCTCCGCTACCTTTATTTTGGCACGAGGTGAGAAATAGGTGATCACCTATCTCTTTATAACGTCGAGCTTCTTACTGCGATTGCACTCGAACTTTCGTTCAATCGAGCAAATGACGCATGATTTATTCGTATTTCGTGGGATGTCAGCATCCGAATATTACCTGGAGAGACGGGAGCCGAACGAAGCCGATACAGAAATAAATCCACATGCATATCTGTCATACGGGCGTTAAAATCAAATGAGCGTGAACGTTTCGATACTTCTAACGAGTTTAAACCCTTGACCCTACCCAAATTATTATTACCGCCACTTCGGACTTGCTAATTTTCGTATCTACGTAACATTATAATAACTCTGCCGCCACCTATACCAAGTTTGCCGACGGACCTCTGTATGCCGCGAAGCCAAGACCTATCCCAACGAATCCAGATCGATGGTTAGAAGACGCCGCGAGTCTTCGGGTGTTTCCGTCCGAAAGTCGAAACCGAACGACAAACGAACTCTAGTCAGCACCGAGCGCACGTCGGCCATTGTACAGAATACTGTTCTCGGGTACCTGTTGCGTAGCTTGTCTCGTGAAGATTAAGTATTTCCCCGGTTCTGTGATTATTTGTGTGTCTAATTATTGTGAATTGGATTAATAATCTCGTTCAAGGTAAGCTTCAGCACCTCAAAATACGACTCCATAAGATTTATCGAAGGTCATTATTGTTCGTTGAGATTTTAGTGTACGGCGTCATCACGTTGCAAAGGACGCCAACTTGTTTTAACGGGTTTTCGTGATTCGAGAGGGTCCCTAGCTTCGTTTCTCGTGATTATTGATTGTTTGCGAAAAGTTTGAGTCTAGCATTTATTGGTTTAATTGATTTTTTGTTCCGTATCCGCGAAACGAGCGATTCCCCTTCCGTACCCCTACCTCTCCATCGCGGCCTATTCGAGCCCCGGGATTTTCCCCTCTCGCCGTGTTCCTTGTTGCGTCATCTCTTTGTCTGCTGAATTCAACAGAGATATTCAGTTATCGTTAGTATTAGTATTGAAATATATCAATCACGGAATATTCAAGAAAGGCTCGGCTATGAGGAAACTTGCTTAGCAAGATACGTTCTAGTGTTGAGAAATTGATACTTATTCTTATTGGGGAATAGAGCTGATTATTATCGTGCATATAACCTGTAATATCATATATTGTTATATTTTATCATTGCGTGCTGTTTGCTAATCCCTGATTCATTATATAATCTCGCGATGTAAGTTTTGCCGATTACCCTTTTTTCTATATAATATCTATTATATTATAGAGCAACTCAATTACCACCCCTCTCTCTGCGCATCGTTCCGGCGTCGCGTGACTTGGGTGCGCGTGGCTTCTGCGCCGATTATAGAATTTTTCTGTTGCCTGGTTCCATCAGCACATCCACTTTAAGCGGGGATCTTAAAGTACGCTTCCATTAAAGCTGGTGTGTCGCCGAGTTTATATGAACTTTAAGCGCCTCTCAATTGAATATTTTCCGAATCCCACTTTAAGTTCAACTTCGAGTGAATCAATAGTGCCAACCGCAATTGAGATCTCGATTTTTAGAACCCGTTCTTTGTTTGGATTATCTAATTTTACTACAATTTCGCGTAATTATTGAAAGAGAGATGGCAAGTATTGAATGATAATGTAAATATATCACTCGATAATTGTAAACATCAACTTATAATGTGTCGATGTGTAATAATGAAATCATATTGAATACCTAAACAGAATTGCTATTACTTTTGATCAAATTTTGAGGTTAACATAAGTTCTCATATAAGATTATTATTATTACTGTATTATTATATTATATTGAGTAGATTTTCGGAAGTTATTTGATATTCTTTGCCGATTCAGTACTAGGGAAATGATAAAGACTATCCTAAGATGTGGGATATTAAATCGGAAAATATATATGCTGTGGCAAAACGGTAAAAAATTAGCTGAATTAAAAAGGGTCCGGGCCGAAGGCTAGGTGACTTGGCACGGAATCTTCCATACACTTTTCAGTGTTATAATTTTGGCACGGAATTGTGTATGCGAATCGTTGTTTTCATATTCTTAATTCGCTTATTTTTGACTTCGCGTTAAAAATTCCGAGTATCGTGCGAATATAGAACTCAACCTGTGTGGACCTGTCACCCGACATGTTCAAAAATCAACTTTCAAAATTTCTATCGATTCTAAATCGTTTGTAGTTGTTTGTGGTAAAGAAATTTTCGTTTGCAGTAAAAAACCAAAGAAGACACAGCGTTTCGAAATATGGGGCTCACCCCACTTTGAAATTTTTGAAAATCGTAAATAGCTGTAGGTGCGCAATCGTTTGTGGTTAATTGTAGTGAAAGAAATTTCGTTCGTAGTAGTCCGGGGAAAAAGATGCAGTCATATTTCAATTCTCGAAAAATCAAAATTCAATCATTTTTGAGGTGCATCGGATATCAACGTTCCTACGAACGCAGAATTGTTTGCAATTGATTGTAGTGAAAGGATTTTCTTAATTTTTCCGAAATTACTGAATTTTGATGTTTCGAAAGTCAAAAAACGGCTGTAACTTTTTTCCCGGACTACTACAAAGAAAATTTCTTGCACCACAATTAACTACAAACGATTCCGCACCTACAGCTTTCTACGATTTTCAAGAATTTCAAAGTGGGGTGAGCCTTATTTTTCGAAACGCTGTATCTTCTTTGGTTTTTTACTACAAACGAAAATTTCTTTACCACAAACAACTACCAACGATTTAGGATGGACGGAAATTTTGAAAATTGATTTTTGAACGTGTCGGGTGCCAGGTTCTTCACATAGGTGAATATTGAAGCCGGGCTTTCGTGAATTTCTGTAAACCGCGAGCGAATCTTGACTCTGCCTCGGTTCATGATCAAAATTTATACGAACCGACCGAGCGTCGAGTGAAAATAAGCGACGCAAAGATCTCTTACTCCCATTCATTTTTTCTTTCTTTTACAGATCCTTCGGACCCGAAGCACCCGGACGATTTGTCGATCGACTATTCGAGGCCGGCGCACGCTGTACGAGAAGAACGAAAGAGGCAACGCGGAGATTCGTAATCATTCGCCGCACGGAGTACGACGGTAAGTGGTATAATTACGTCCCGCAATCCTCTTCTACCTCAAATTTCGAGAGATCAGCAAAGTTGTCCGAGCGGGTGAATACGCGATGAAGCGCAAATTGTACTTGAAAATCTGACCGTGTAATAATATATCGTCTGGCATTGGCGCGGGTATTTCGGAAATAGAAGGTCGGGAACCAAGCACGGAAGACGGAAACATGATTTTCGCGTTATTCGAATATTTTGCATTGATTTTCTGAGAAGTAGTATGCGTGTATGCGACGCTATCGCGTCTTTTGCCTCACCTATCTCCTTGCAGCGTTCGGTTTCCCCACTGCGATATCACTCGAATATATCCGTCCGCGATCGAGCGAATGACGCGTAAGATTTATTCGCGTTTCATGCGCCGCCGAATATGAAATCTTTCGCGCGATTAAAAATATTGCGATTGAAAATCTCACGGTGTAATGAGATATCGTCTGGCATTCGCGGGAGTATTTGGGAAATAGAACTGCCGAAGACCCTGCACGGCGTACTGAGATTCCCATCAGCTAGGCGTGTGATAAACAATTTTTTTCTAATGCTTTACCGATCACACGGCTCTCGTTTCGATGTAATTTCTTTCGAACATTCTGGTTCGTCGGC